>CM068377.1:55286312-56518904 GCA_034770075.1 Aralia elata
ATGTTAGGGGTTAAATAATAAATTTCACCTCAACTTAAAACGTTAAAACTCAAGTTCTATAGGATTTATATCTCTTGATATACGAATAGCTTCTAAAACGGTAGTAAATAATTACATCCAAATATTTAATTTTATTATTGTAAAAGTATCTAATAAGGAAGTTCTTTGTTATATAAAAATAAAAAATTTTAAAACAATTAATTAATTAAAGTTTAGTTATTTTAATTTAAGAGTGTGGTATTATTATATTCTAATATAATGGATTATCCCATTTCTTTCTTGGACCTAATTTTTATTTTTATTTTCCGGATTGGGCAATTTTACTTTCCCCCAATCAACTTTAGCCGACCACAATTATGGGGGGGGGGGGGGTGAGTGTGTCTTGTGGTTTTAAATAACCGTTTGTGTCCTTAATAATAGCCCCAACTTAAAATTTCCCAAGTATGGGTTGGATTTGATGGGATTTCGGTGGTTGGATTTTGGAGTTTATAATCAACTCCAGAGGTTTCTCGTTTCGAACCACTCTATCTCTCAGATTGTGGGAAAGGACCGGCCTAAACCTTTTTATTTGGTGGTAGAGAGTAGAAGTGACCGAGCACTTGCATAACCTCAAACCCCACAAATTTGGAATTTCAATCTGGGAAAGGAGGAGAGGACTAGTCCGAACCTAAACCCAAATCACCTCCATCAAGCCCCATTACATTCGGTCACTTAGCATCCTAGCGTCAAATCAGTTCGTAACGGGACGGGTAGGGTGAGGGCGGTTGGAAAAAGGACTCGGGACCAGTGGGCGTCGGCATCTAGTTCCTGGCAACGGCGTTGAATGGGGTAAGCGAACCGGTCGTTTGCGTACCAGGGGGGGGGGGGGGGGGGGGGGGGGGGGTGGGGGGGGGGGGGAGGGGAGGTTGTCGCGGCGACTAGTGGGTTGTCCAAGGTTCGAGGCGGGCTACTACAATGGATTGGAAACTACCGTCGATCCCGAGCCCTACTGCTATCGGACCAAGGGCGTCCCCTGATAAAATTCGGCGAACACGACCGACGAAGACGGTGTGGTTGCAGACATCGAAATTATTCGGCCGGTTTCTTAGCTTTGGTGATTGGATTGGTTCAGTCAGCTTGCGCTCGTTTATACCCCGACGGTCCTTAGCCGGGCCATATTAGTGTAATACTCCAATAACCAATTTGCGGTTAATTTGCCAACTATTAAATTGATTTCTTCACAAACACACTTAAAACAAGTCTGCCGAAATAAATTTGGGGAGTGGAAGAAAAGGATATTGCTGAGTGGGAAGAAGAAGAAAGGCTTGCCGTTTCGATCGGATACCAAATGGTATCAAAAGTGGTTCAGGCAACTGTGATAGTTGTTTCTGTTTTCTTACTCCCATTTTTCCTTCTGATGTTGGTGTGTAATAGATTGAGTTACTTGAGGGGTGTTGATTTATAATATTACTCTGTTGGAATTGTCGATTATATTGTTTGGGATTTGGCAGTCAATTTTGTTACTGTGCTGGCTATTTTGTTTCTCTGTATTGGACTAATATATTGTTCAATGGGTATTGCTTGTATTGTGTTATATAGCATTTTGATAATTGGAAAAACTGTGGTTGGTTACAAATTCTGGTATTGTGATTTAGGGTAGTTATACTTACTATTGTTGGTTGATATTACTCTGTATTAGGGTTATTTGTGGTATATTATAAATCTGCTTTGGGTTCTTTTCCAGGCGATTTATAGCCAGGTGCAGTGTTTATAGGAGTGTTTATACCATATGTTTGTTTACAATTGACCTGAACGGATGTTTTGTTTCATTTGTTGGGTAATTATCTTTTTGGTTAGTTGAAATGAAAATTGAGGAATGTTGGGTTTTAATTAATGGTGGTACTGCTTGAATAGGTGATGGGCCCCCCCCCCCCCACTTGCTGTGGAAACTCATTAAATGTCAAGCATGCTGGTTAAAAACACTTTTATGATAAGACCACTGTTTGAACTTTATTATTGTTTGGAATTTTAGGTTGTTGCAAATAGCAATTGGGCGTTCAAGATGATTGGTTAATCCCACCCACCACTTTTGCACTTTACCAATGGTTGTAACGATTTACTGTTGGTTTAAATTGGGTTGATATGTTTTTTAATTGAGTTAGTTAGATAATAAAAATTATTTATTAATTATCAATTGGGCTGTATTATAAATTGGTAAAGTTAAAACAAATTCTTAGATTTAATTATGTATTTAAGTTAAAAGGTTAAATAAGTAATGGGCATTGTTTTGAAGTTATTAAATAAGGTAATTATTCTTTATTTATCAATAATATATTATAAATAAATGCTAATTTAAATTATTTAATTATTGTTTCATTAATATAAAATAAAAATTAAGTATGGATAAGCGTTAATAAAATTAATATATTAGTGATATTCCATAATAATTAATGTATGAAGTAAAAGTTATCAACTTAATAGGCCTTATATTGCTATTTATATTTTCCATGTTATTAGGTAAATGTTTTTTATTTATTTATTGTTATTTATTTTTATTTTGATTAACGTTTAATGAATGAAATTAAACCTAATTAGTTTATTATGTTGATATTTATGATAATAAATAATATGGTAACTCTTACTCACTACTATTTTTACTATTTATTATTTAATTCATACTTTAAATAATAAATATTATTATCTTTAATAAGTTAATAGTTAAATACTAAACTAAATTAGTAATTTATTATCTCACCTATAGTTAATTATTTATTATTGTGATGTAACATTAAATAATAATATAAATCCTACAGTAAAAATTAGTTATTCTTAAAATAATAAACAAAGGTAATTATTACTTTCAGGGTTAATTAATTATGTATTTGAATAACCTTAAATAATAAATATTTAATCTAATTAGTTATTATTTATTATTTAAATATTTAACCTTAATAGATAATTTCATATTTACTTATTTAATTATTCTTTATTTGATTTTACCTTTTATAAGATAATATTAACCCTAATTAATGTATTATTTTAAAATAATAATTAAATGACGATTAATAATTAAAATAATTCGATTATTATTTATATTAATAATTAAATTAATTAGTTAAAGATAATTATGTTATTAATTACTATTATTAATAAACTAAAGATAATATAATTTAATTACTGTTTAACATATATATTATATATTAGTAATTAAAAGAAAGTATAAAGTTAATAAGCTAATGGATGATTTTAAATTTAGTACCTTAAAGGACAATTTTGATAAGATTGTTCTAAGGGTGTTTATAAATGATTGATTACTTACGATAAGAGTAGTGTTCATTATATTAAATCTAATTATATATTAATTGTTTAAGGGTTCAATCAGTGTTTATTCTTAAGGGATTCGTGGTTGATTAATTAAACCACCAATCTAGAAAGCCATTAAGTGTCTTATAGGATGTACAGATAGGTTTAATGTAATGCTATTGTGATTTGCTTAATTGATAAATAAATAGCATAAATAAGCGTTGTCGATATTACAACTACGCCTTTTGTAGTACTTATATGATTAGATCAACATTATCAATGTTAGGTTCTTCAAGGCCAATTAGTTAAAGCTTGAATTATTTGTATGGCTGAGCATGTACAGGCAAGTTCCCTAACTCAATACTCGCAGTTATTATTTTCGAAGGCATGTTAGTGAATAATTATTGTTGATTATTCACATCTATACTGGTTATTGAGATTCGCGACCTTGGTGCAATTGAATTCCTATTTCTTTTATTATTTGAACCGGCTGTGACATTGAATTAGATTTAAAGTTCTTTCAAGCATGAACTGTTTTATGAGATAGAATCTTATGCTATTGTGTATCAGCTAGATCAAGCATGTCACTAAATTTGTGAAATCAAATGTATTTTAAAAGCTGTTCTTATTACAATTGCTATTAGTAAGAATCTCTTGGCTGAGAAAAGGAAGATAAACTTGTTTTAAAGGCATGATATCAATGCTGGTTATTAAGTGTTTATGCATAAATCACGGGGTAATGAGAGGCTGATCCCCCTCGATTAACCAAAACTTTTAAGAGGTCCAATTTAAATGCTGAGTAAACCTTTGGAGAGAAACCGTCCTTGGTTGTTTCAAACCACTCAGTAATTGACATTCAATTATTCCGAATATTCACTGGTTTGACTGATAAGTTCATGATTCTTCACACTTCTATACTGTTGTTGAACCATTGTGAATAGCGAAATTTCTCTTCTATCCAATGATATATCTCTTTGTGTATATACTTCCTAAGCAAATTAGTTGCTTACCCCCATGGCTATTTCATGATCTTTATTTCAAGCTAAGGCAGAAACGTTCTAAAGGAGGAGACAAAGGAAAAAGGGAAGGCTGCATGGAGGGGGGAAATAGACGCCCGATAGTGCCTATGTACTGAGTGTTATTCTTGAATGTTGTTTTGATTAAGTGAACCTTTTATTGTATTAAGGGGTGACGATTTTATGTTAAGGTTTAACAGAACCCTTGGGACCAAGATGGCAAAGACACTTATTATTATTTCAATATTAAAACAATGTATGTTTATTATTTCCACACATTCTAGTTAGAAAGTATGTTTGTCGTTGAGTAGTATCGTGAGCACCCGGAATTTCGACGGTTAGGAAACCCGGAATTTGGGGGGCGTCACATCTACCTCTACGTAACTCCCACTCGACTTCATCTTGCCACGCGGTGAATTGTAAGGAGGGTACTCAACTAAATAGGGGCTAACTTTTTTTGCCCCAACTCAACTTGGGCTTAAAATTTTTTAGGCATCCTAATATAAAACCATAACAAATGGTAACACTTACAATCAACACAAATAGTACCATAATAAAATACATTCATTGATGGGATGAATTTATTTTTCATTATGTACAAATACCTCGGGCTTGATGGATGTTGCCACAATCCACCTCGAAGGCTCATGACCACCAAATGAATCTCCATGATCCATGCACCTAGCGGTACTTAAGTACGATTTTAATACTAAGGTTATACACCTTGGTTTCGCCAATTCCATAAAGTTTATAAACCTACATATACCTTTGGATACCAACCTGTGACACCACCAAATTCAGGTACCAATGATCCGCGATTCTGGTGCTACACCAGATAAAGTACTATTCATACTCACCTATTAAACAATATAAATCAAACTAATGTGGAATAAATAAAAAACATATGTTGTTCATTACCAAAAGGTTTTTACTACGGTCTTTCCCAATAGGTCTTATAACTTTAAATAAAATACATCACGGAAGACATTAGTAATACGAAACGATTTCCAACGATTACATAACGGGATAGTAACATATAACTATTTCCTTAAGCTTTCATTTTGCCTTGTGTCCTCTTTGGAAACTCTACCGGCCTTAAATTGCAATTAAAGTTCATAATATGTTAGCAAGGGTGCAAGCACACTCACTTTGCTCAGCCAAGTTTAAAATGAACTTAAAGAAGATATAATCATGAATGAATAAGAATAATAATCGCATAGATTCAACAATTTAATGAACTATTGATAGATAATAGTCTGACAATTAATAATTTAAGTTCAAATGAAATTAATGGAAATATTGATTATTTACTGCCCTAGAGTGCGTCCAATAGGACCTATTTAAACCTTTTGGCCTCAATAATCAATCATTCAAACTGACATCTTTTAAAAATTGGGACCGTCAGTAGTACTTGAGGGAGATCAGCTCTTTCGTACCTATGTATATTCATAACATTTAACATCTTGACTAGGCATCGAATAGCCGGACACATTATAATCCCCTAAAAAGGGTTGCTCTCAATCAATTCCAAGAATCCATACCAATAATCGGATTGCGGATAGCTTTATAAAAATAATAATCATGTACATGTCTAGCCGAAAAACAAGTGGCGTAGTCTATCTTACTTTAAACAAATTCATGGATATGAAGTGAACTTACGTATTCAACAGTTCCATAACAACATATCATTGATTTTCCAAAATGCATAAAGGTGCCGAATATCAATATGATTAATTCTTCCGGATGTAGGGAGTAATTATTTAATCAAATTAAATCCACTTAATATAATCGGAAACATTAATAACTCCAAATTCGAGTCATCGATAACTTGCAATAAGATAGAAATACTTGTTTAATAAGTAAATCGAGTTAGGATTAGAAAACTTGCAATAATATAGAATTCCTTTACTCAATCAATTAAATTGAGTTAGGTAAAGAAACTTTGCCCAACAGCAAGGGTTAGACAAGGGTTAAAGAAGAACTTGCTCAATAAATAAATTGAGTAAGGTTAGAGAAACTTGCCTCGTGCGTCTGCTACAATTAATACAACACACGCTCTTCAATTATCCTACACACATGTGTGCACATAAAACATATTACAATTCATTTACATAATAAATACCAAATATTGGCTTACACTACTCCATAAGGTTATAATCTTATTAGAAGAATAATAATAAACAAAAGATAAACACACTTGTTACAAACGTTACGACACTTGCACGTCCATATGCCAAACTTGCCTACTCAATTGCTTAAGCGACATACACAACGTCACCAAACTGCCCAAATTCGAATTTAATCCAGGCATGAAATCTCAATTCTTATTATTGAAAGTTATAGGTCTACTATTTCTCTTTCTGAATCATCCTGGATCACCTTAATCCGAGTTCGTATGAAAAAGTTATGGCCCATTTTACTAAGTGGTGTTCAGGCTGGAAAGTCACTCCACGTTTTTATACTTAGCCATTTTTGCACTCTATGACCCTTCCACTCTACGATCGCCAACAGTGCTAAAGATGCTCTCAATTTTGAGATTCCTCCCGACCTTAACTCTCAATGTTTAGTAAATGAAAGTTGTAGGTCTACTCTTCCTCTTTCCGAATCATCCTGGATCACCTCAATCCGATTTCGCATGAGAAAGTTATGCTCGAATTACTAAGTCATGTTCAGGCTGAAAGTTACTCTATGATTTTACACTTTGCCAAATTTCCACTCTACGATCCTTCCACTCTACGATCGCCAACAGTGCTAAAGACACTTAATTTTGAGATTCATTCTAACCTTAAACTCTCAATGCTCAGTAAATGAAAGTTGTACGTCTACTCTTCCTCTTTCCGAATCATCCCAGATAACCTTCAATCCGATTTTGTTTGAGAAAGTTATGCCCGAATTACTAAGTCATGTTCACGTTTGAAAGTTACTCTACGATTTTATACTTGGCCAAATTTCCACTCTACGATCCTTCCACTCTAACGATCGCCAACAGTGCTAAAGATGCTCAGTTTTGAGATTAATCCCAACCTTGACTGTCGACGCCGGTTTCCCGCTTCTCTTTCGCGATGTTGTCCTTTTCCGATTTTAACCTTTATTATTAGATGATGTTTGGAAAAGGTCGGCATTGATGTCGACGGGGTTTTGAAAGATCGTTTTTTATGATGAGCCGATTAACAAGAGTTGCCAGTTGGTATATTTTGAAATGGATGTACCAACTCATCCGAGTTTCGTTTTTTGTAAATCGCTGGCTCATATGTGACTCCGAATTAATTGGTCTGCGAATCGAGATTCATAGAGTTCGGGGGCTTGCTTAAGTGTGGGGAAGGTGTTAGGCACCCCTCGACTTCCGTGAAACACGGTTACCGCAATCTTGATACTTTCCTATCCTTTGATTCATGAAATGTGTATACGTGCGAGTGTGTGTGTGTGTGTACCTATATGAATGTTGTGGTGAGTTTGTATGAAAGAATCATTTGGATTTTTAGGGAAAGTTGTGCTTTAATTTGGGAACGCTTTAGAATGTCTTTTCGGCATACACGAGAAAGCTTTATGAAAAAAAAAGGTTTGATTTTAATTTGCCAAAACTAGGGGATTTTCATTTAGGTGATGTTTTGGCAAAAATAGGAGTTTATTATAGCCTTAGCAAAAAAATAGGGAATCGAGATTTATACGTTGCTTTCATAAATGATGGGCAATTTCTAGGGATCTCTTTCACCCTATACATCAAGGTTTAATAAAAACATTTAATTTCTTTTATAAAACCCATTTTTAGTGATATTTGAAAATAACTTCTTTTTTAGCTTTCTCGTAGAATAGGAATCAACTTTCGTTAGCATTTCCAATTTTTAGCCTCGTGATGCTAATATCCTACTTGGATTGATTTTAGAAAAATCTTTATCGTTTTAATCCTTTGAAATCATTTTGGTGGTGTCACGAATTTCTAATCAAGCATAAACACGCGTCGGGGGCTATTCACGGGCATGTAAGCCATCAAAATATCCCCGAACGCCAACAATCACATATTCCCATCTAATGCGGGGCCTTAAACCCGATTCTCGCTCTTAGCGTCGTTTTAAGGGCCCGACCAAATTACATGTTACAAAACAAGCACCTTGAATCTATTTACATACATCAAAACGTCCATCATCGGATTTGGATCACGGGATGATCGCATTTCCTAGAGCTCACACGAGATTTCTACATGCCCGCAAAATGAATACTACATAACTAACCAATCCGGATTTATCCAATACCACCATGATACCCGAAAATGACAATCTAAATAAATTACACACGATGAATCACCATAAAAAAAGCTAGAAATTTTCATCAATTGGATATCCTCGGTTTATTAGGAAGAATTTTGTTTCCGATGGAAACCCTCACTAATAATCCCTAATCCATGATTGTTTCGACAAAATACATGAAAGTTTACATCTAATTTACCCAATCAAATATGATATGAAATTGCTAGAACAAATAGAAATTTTCACCTTGCAATTGATCTCAAATGGATATGAACCTTGTGTATTTGAGTAGGATAAGGAGTGTATTTGATACAATCAAAAATCAAAAGAATAAAATTTTCTCTCTTTTTTCTCTCTTTTCTTCTATTTGAATGCAAAAATTTCTCTCTTTTTCCTCTCAATTTCCGTGCTCTTTTGCTGCGGGATCCTCCTTCTTCTTCCCAATTTTTCCAATTGCTGTGAACTCCCTGTATGATGCACGAAGCTGAGCTGAAAATAGGCTGGCCAAAGCCAGCCGCAGATTGATCTGCGGCTGGCCGCAGATCAATCTGCGGCTGGCTGGCCGCCTGCCTTCCACTCACCCCCGATTTCGAGTCTTTTAGTTCCGTGTTTTCGAGTTCCGTTGTTTTCAAAATGCGCACTATTTGGCCGCAGATCAATATCCGCCGGCTGGAAGGTTTGACTTTCTCGTTTTCCATGCCACGCCTCGATTTTCATGCCGTAACGTCGGTTTTTCGCTGACAGGCTCGTATTCTGCAGTCCGGGAATTTCCGGGAGAGACGTGCCACCTCATTCAGGACTGCCTGCTTTCGGACGGCTTTATTGTCACGTTAGCCTTGGTTGCCAAAAACATTGCGGTTGTGGTGTCGGGTGCTCGCACTTGTGCCCATTCCTTCGATCCCGCAAAGCCGATTCAAATTGACGATTTTGCCCTCCTGTCATGGTTAGTATAGGGAACGCAAAATTTGGATGTCTACAGCTGCCCCTCTTTATCTTGTTCATGCAATGTTTAATGAAATGAACAGGATAAAGAATAGACACTCGATGCATGATGAATGGGACAATGCACAAGGATGACAATGCATACGTGGATGCAACACATATGATTTATGATGCAACGCAAGATGCAATTGATGCAAAACATTCAGAAAAGGGTGTCGAGGCGGTATGATCGTCTTGTCGGGGCCGGGGGTATCGTCGCCGGTCACCCATCTCGTAACCCCCGGTTATCGTCGCCGGTTGGTTATCTTGTCGGAGCCGGTTTTCGTCGCCGGACATCCATCTCGTAATCGCCGGTTATCGTCGCCGGTCGATTGTCTCGTCGGGGCCCGGGTTGGTATCGTCGCCGGTCACACCCATCCCTATAACCCCCGGTTATCGTCGCCAGTTGGTTATCTTGTCGGAGCCGGTTTTTCGTCGCCGGACATCCATCTCATAATCGCCGGTTATCGTCGCCGGTCGTCGATTGTCTCGTCGGGGCCGGGTGTCGTCGCCGGTCACCCATCTTGTAAACCCTCGGTTATCGTCGCTAGTTGGTTATCTTGTCGGAGCCAGTTTTCGTCGCCGGACATCCATCTCGCAATCACCGGTTATCGTCGCCGGTCGATTGTCTCGTCGGGGCCGGGGTATCGTCACCGGTCACCCAATCTAGTAACCCCCGGTTATCGTCCGCCGGTTGGTTATCTTGTCGGAGCCGGTTTTCGTCGCCGGACATCCATCTCGTAATCGCCGGTTTTCGTCGCCGGACGATTGTCATTGTCGGGGGGCTGGGTATCGTCGCCGGTCACCCATCTCGTAACCCCGATTATCGTCGCCGGTTGGTTTATCTTGTCGGAGTCGGTTTTTTCGTCGCCGGACATCCATCTCGTAAATCGCCGGGTTTTCGTCGCCGGACGATTGTCTCGTCGGGGCCGGGTATCGTCGCCGGTCACCCATCTCGTAACCCCCGGTTATCGTCGCCGGTTGGTTATCTTGTCGGAGCCGGTTTTTCGTCGCCGGACATCCATCTCGTAATCGCCGGTTTTCGTCGCCGGACGATTGTCTCGTCGGGGGCCGGGTATCGTCGCCGGTCACCCATCTCGTAATTCATTTTCACTAGACACATGAAACGGCTGCAAGGGAACCAAGGGGACCCACCAGGGCCAGCCGCAGATGGATCTGCGGCCACCCGCAGATAGATCTGCGGCTAAGATCGGGGATTCATAAGCGGCTCGCTGCTTCCAGATCTGTCACTTTCAACTTCGTACCCCACATAGATTCTTGAGATTTTGCTCGTTGCAAAGGCCTTTTGTCGATTTCTCCAACTTTTCTGCAAAAACCGCTCCGGTAGGATCGTTCTACGCGCTATAGGTAACACTTTGACCGTTCACTTTTCAATTTCGTCAATGTTTTGCTATACATTTGCTATTTTACATGTTTTTAGAGATAGAAATGTATGCTTTACAATGCTATGCTATGTATTATTGCAATATACATGCTATGTATCAACTGTGTGAGTCCTATTTTATGCTTATGATGCAGTCCCACATATCTGTTGTTCCTTTTTTGAAAGAAAATCATGCATTATGGTCCTTTACATGCTGTAATTATACATATGAAATGCAATTTTGATCTGTTTGAGGCTTGGATTGATGAAAAACATGTTTGGCTTATGCCTGGGATGTCCATTTACAAACGGAACTCTGCCGATTTTTTTTAATGCACATACCATAAACATGCATCATGTCGCATTAATTATATGATGAGGGTAGGAATTTAGAATATTCGTGACATAATTCAAAAGGGAACTTACCTTCCTCCTTGCCTGTTCTGTTCCAGCTATGGATCCCGATGCCCCTAGTAGCTCTTCTGCATTACGGACCTCGGGTGTTCGCCGTCGTAGGGCTGCACCTGCCCCTGTTCCTCCTCGGACCCGTCAGGCTCGCTGCTTGGCGGAGGCTGTCATCCGTCCCGATCATCCGGACGTTGAGGAGGCTGTTCCTCCGGAGGTCGCGACAGAGGGGCCATCCTCCAGCACATCGGCTCCATCTCCTCATCCTGCTCCCTCTGGTGCCCCTGTGCAGATACCCGATCTTTTGGGTCGGGATCTCAGTCGTCACCCCTCAGCATCTCTCGTGGCTAACGAGGTATATTCAGTTCTATTCTGATTTTATTCTCAATTTCTTAATTCTCCTTTTATCCGGACTGACCCATTGGTGATTGCTCCAGGTACCCGAGTTTACTCAGCCGAGGGGCAACTGGTTCAACATCTACTCCCTCTACACGGCTCTACACAGCGACTACCGGGCGATGGTGGATTCTTGGGGCTTCCGTCACTTCTTCACTATCATCCCCCGGCAGTGCCCCTGGGGTTACATGAGGGCTTTGTCCGAGAGATGGTTCCACCAGACCCAGTCCCTTCACCTTCTGGACTGTGAGGTTGTGTTGACCCCCTGGGACTGGAGGTATATTACGGGCATAGAGTTTACCGGGTCCCGCGTTCCTCTAGATCTCGACATCACTCCTGCGGAGGTCCGGGCTTTATTGGGCTTTGCTGCTGAGGACCGGGTCTTTAAGGCCCGTAGTATTCGGTCCGGTGCCTTGGCTGTTGATGCTGTCGGGGGTCTCTACGCGCTGCCCATTCCAGCGGATCAGGGTACTCGGGACATTCTGCTCCGACGCCTGTTTCTGACCATCATGAGGGGTTGTTTCCTAGGGGGAACAACTCCTCCACCATTCATTTCAGCGTCGTAGGAGCGGTCAGAGACGTGGACCGCATCAGTGACTATGACTGGGGGTCATTCACCTTTGCCTATTTCCTCCACGGTATGCGTCTACGCTCGGAGGGCCAGACAGATGCCTGGCTCGGATTTTATCACTTCCTGCTGGTGAGGTTTCTCTTTCCCTCTTCTTATTGGACTTTCCTTCATTTATTTCCCTTTTCTGCATTTATAGGTTACTCATGCTTTTCACTGTTTCTGTTCGCAGTTCTAGGCCTACGAGCGTCTCCCATGTCTGAGGCCTGTCACCACTCTTGGCTTGGGACACCTATCCCCGGGGTCGGCGATGGCATCATAGCACCCTGGAGGAGGTCCCGGTGTCTGGCAGCTTTTGCCCATTGCCGCATTCAGCTGGAGCTGATCACTGCTGCGGGGGTCGTTTGGAGACCCTATCTTTCTGAGCATCTGGATGTTGGGGTTTATAGATGGGCACCCTACCGGCCCGGAGTTTGCACTTTCCACCCGTCGTCTCACTTTGCAGAGTGTTGGAGGATGGGTGATGTACCTGGGAGAGCGCGCCTTCAGATGCGTTACTGGAGAGATCCGCATCCCGCACTCCCTTCCTTTCACTACTTCCTGGCCGCTGGATTCTCAGCCTTCAGAGATCATGCTTGCAGGGGAGGACGACCGGATGCTTTCGACGGGTCCCAGTACGAGTGATGCCTTCCGTACTTGGTGGGTGCCCCGCACCATTGGTCCTCAGACCCGGGCCACATTCTTCCTCGGGGATATGGTCCCCGGCTCGGTGATGATGACTGACTGGGCAACCTACGTTCAGACTCCCACTCATGCCAAGCAGATCGCCACTTTGACCCGCCAGGTGGACCAGTTGTCTCTATATCTTCGGGTGCTTGGGGCCGGACTCCAGAGGATGCTTATGCCTATGATCCTGACGGTGGCGGGTTATGATGCGGTCCCGAGCTCGTCTGATGCCACAGCGCAGCCCTACATTCCGGATATGAACTTCGGTCCTCCGACCTCGACGACCCCAGGGGATCAGTTTGAGGATCCCGCCTTTATCGATGAGATTGATTTTATTTAGATCAGGATAGGATAGGGCTTTTGTACCTGTACCTGCTTGGACTTATTTTTCATTTTATGCACTATGTACTGAATTCATTTATTTATATCATGCACATTATTTCTCTTTTATGTCTATGAACTTCATTTGCTTCATTATTAACTGTATGATGCATGCTTTTCTTATTTATGGATAGAAAATGACCCCTGTACAGTCTTTTTGATACTATTTTTCCACAGATGTCGTCCTCAGATGCCGTGGTACGTTTGGATTTCATTCCTTCCACAGGGTTGGTTGGCAGTCTCCTCCGCTGGTTGGACAGTTTATTGTCGGCCGACAGGGTCATCGCAGATGGTCTTTTGGGCCATTCTTGGTCCTTATTAACTCTTCAGGTGCCAGTGGGCTTTGTGGATGGTATTCTGAGCTATTGGGCGCCTACCCGTCAGGTGTTCAGGTTAGGGACGGTAGAGCTGACCCCCACCCTCGAGGAGTATGCTCGTTTCACCGGCTTGCCTTTGGATAGACCTTGTGCCAGGGTTACAGTTGGTTCTATGCGCCGACAATTCTTGACTTTCACCGGTTTGCGGAGGGCTGTCTTGTTACAGGTGATCACATCCGACCATATGGTTCCCCTTCAGTTCTTGATTGACCGATTTGGCTCACTTGACAGTTTTCGTCTTTTCCTCGGTGATTTTTCCGTGTCCGAGGAGCGCTGGGACGCCTTGAGAGTGGATGTTCTGATGGCCTGTGTCGTCTCAGTCTTGTACTTGCCCGCAGGACCTGAGGATCACACCATTCTTCCCATGATATTGGCGGATACCTACATGTCAGCCTCATATTGCCAATCCTTCCGCGGCCGAGTATTCAGAGGGAGCTCGACTTTGTTGTACGTGTGGTTCATGAGTCATCTCAGTCCCATCGGCCACTTCCGTCGCCAAGGGTTTTGCTTTAGACACGACATAACCACGCAGTTTTCGTTTCGTCCCGTGAGCTGTACTGATGTGGCCTCCTGGACATCATTCTTGTCTGTCATTGAGGATCCCTTTCATCTCTTGGTCTACTCGGGCTATTGCTCCTTTATGAGCTTCTTGACTCATGTGCCTGACCTGGACTTCATCCCCATTGCTGGTTTGAGGGGCGTGACGACTTATCATCCCCTGGCGGTTATGGGGCAGTTTGATCAGACACAGGATTTACACCCTTTCGCGGGTGCCGCCGCCTTCCGATTCCTTATATCATCCCGGACAGAGAGGGATCTATTGCAGGTATACGATCCTTGGTCCCGCCGGATCTTTGCCGAATATAGTGAGAGCTGTCACATCCAGACATTTGCTTACGTGCAGTGGTTGCGCGGAGACTTGGATCCGGCTGGTTTGAGTCAGACTGGGGCCTTAGATGACTCCGGAGTGATCCTCCCAGAAGATACCAGAGACCACTCCATCTCAGCTGATTCTGCCCCGAGTCGGGTTACTGAGGATACCCGACTCCGCCTGGCCCTGATTACTGCTGAGGCCGAGAGGGATGCTGCTCTTATCGAGAGAGATGATGCCATTCGGGCTAGAGACGCTGCCATTGCTGACAGAGAGACCATTGTATTTCAGACCAGGACAGTTGTAGATGCTCATTTTGGGACTGTCAGCCGAGCCACTGCTTTACTGGATCGTATTGATATCATGGGGCAGCAGATTGCAGGAGATGCTGATGCTCCAGATCTATCCACCATTTTGTCCATCCTGCTTCAGCTAGTTTCAGATTTGTAGATTATTTTATTTCCTGCATAGACTATGTTAGTTTCATCAGTTATCGAAAGAGAAATCTTGTAATGAAATGACTTATATATATAGACATGCATTTAAAATTAGTCATTTTCCCCTTTTTTCGTATCATTGCCTTTCATTGGATCCTCATTTTATCCAGTTGACGACGATTTTGACATTTCGCCTTCTTTCTCTTCTCAAGTCTTGATGGAGATTTGACAGATATTGCCGTACACCTTTTGATTTCATCGGATTAAATCTCAGATTTTGGCTAACTGTTTGGTTGGGCCAGGGTTATGTCCTTTAGGATGAAGCTGGTTAGGCAGCTGGCTCCGGGAAGGTTTTGAGGGTGTAGGAAGGTTTTATCTGGCTATTGAAAAATTGGTTTTAGTTAGGGAAAGAATTATTTTTTAAGGGATCGGACCGCGCCATGATGGCTGCCTACGTACCCCCACAAGTTGGGAGATCAGGTCCTACGTAGTTCGCTGTCAAAGGAAAAGGAACTGATGGTTCAAGCATAGAACCGCTTCACCGAGTCGGAATTGAGGGGTTGTGGAAATACCTCGCCATCCATTTCTTGCAATATGAGGGCTCCTCCGGATAGCACTTTCTTAATCACAAATGGTCCTTCCCAATTCGGGGCAAACTTTCCCTTGGCTTCGTCTTGACAGGGCATGACTCTTTTTAGCACCAAATTATTTTCCTTGAACTTCCGAGGTCTTATCCTTTTGTCGTATGATCGAGAGATCCTTTGTTGATATAACTGACCGTGCCAAACAGCAGCCACCCTCCTTTCATCAATTAGGGCCAACTGGTCGTATCGACTTTGCATCCAATCCTCCTCGCTTATCTGAGCATCGATCACTATTCTGAGGGACGCCATTTCAACCTCAACTGGCAGAACGACCTCCATTCCATACACCAAAGCGTAAGGGGTCACCCCTGTAGAAGTACGCGTTGACGTTCGGTATGCCAGCAGGGTGAGGGGTAACAAATCCGGCCATCCCCGATGATTAGCAGACATTTTCGCCATGATCCTCTTGATGTTCTTATTTGCAGCTTCCACTGCCCCATTCATCTTAGGACGGTAAATGACGGAATTGAGGTGCTTGATCTTAAACTGGTCACACAGTCCCTTCATGAGGGCGTTGTTTAAATTCTTGGCATTGTCGGAGACCAAAACCTCAGGTTGCCCGTATCGACAAATGACATTATTCCTGATGAAACCGACGATGACCTCCTGAGTTACTTTGGGGAAAGAAGCTGCCTCTACCCACTTGGTGAAATAATCGATCATGACGAAAATGAATCGGTGTCCGTTGCTTGCTTTGGGCTCTATTGGTCCGATCACATCCATTCCCCACATTGAAAATGGCCACGGGGAGGCCATACAGTGCAGTTCATTGGGAGGTGTATGGATCACATTGTCGTGCGCCTGGCATTGGTAACACCGTTTGACATGATCATCGCAATCGGCTTTCAGCGTTAACCAATAATGCCCTGTTCTCAAGATCTTTTTGGCCAGCATCGGTCCACTCATGTGTGGCCCACACACCCCTCCATGTATTTCATTCATAATACTTCGGGCTTGTGCTTCATCGACGCATTGCAACAGTCCCAATCCAGCATCCCTTTTGTAGAGTGAATCCCTACTCAGGTAAAATTTCATCGCCATCTTTTGAATTCTCATCCTCTCAGTTCGACTTGCCTGGTCGGGAATGGATCTATCTCTCAGATATTCCCTTATGTCGTGATACCAGGGCTGCTTTGGCAACACCACCTCGTCTAATAACACTGCCACATGTTCCTCATATGCTGGAGCGTTCCGTACTGCTATCTCAATCTGTGGACTATCCCTGTTCTTGATTACGTGGATTAAGGAAGCCAGAGTTGCCAATGCATCGGCAAAGTCATTCCGTCCCCGGGGAATATGGCGGAAAGCGATATCTTCGAACTCTTGCATCAGCTGGGTAACACAACGATGGTATGGAAGTAACCGAAGCTCCTTAGTGTTGTACACCCCTATCGCTTGTCTGATTACCAGTTCTGAATCCCCAAACACTGCTAGTCTCTTCACTCCCATGTCGCGGGCCAAGTGTAGTCCCAAGATACATCCCTCGTATTCAGCGGTGTTGTTCGAATTGCTGAAATGCAGTTTAGTGGCCATGGGGTATTGTTCTCCGGTGATAGAGACCAGGACTGCTCCGGCTCCTGCCCCCTCAGCATTCATGGCACCATCAAAATACAGCTTCCAGAACTGTCCCTCGTCCTCACATTTCTCGCGGGATACCCAAAATATATCCTCGCCCGGAAGAGGAGTTTCTAACGGCTCCATCCCTCCTGACGGGGTTTCCGCCAACTGATCTGCAATTCCCTGCCCTTTCATGGCCTTCTGAGTCACGTACACCATGTCGAATTGTTGTAAGATTAACTGCCATCTTGATAATCGACAATTCAGCATGGGTCTTTCAAAAATATATTTCAGGGGATCCATTCTTGATATCAGGTATGTCGTATGCCCATGGAGGTAGTGCTGTAATCTCCCTGCAGCCCAGGCCAGAGCGCAACAGGTCTTCTCGATGGGAGTGTAATTCTGTTCACATTGGCTAAATCTTTTGCTGAGGTAATAGATGGCCTGCTCTTTACCTGCCTCATTCTTCTGTCCCAGCATACATCCCATCACGATGGCATTGACCGATATATACATAAACAGAGGGATCCCATCCTTCGGGGGTACCAGCACTGGTGCCTCTGTCAGCTACTTTTTAATGGTCTGAAAAGCCCTCTGACATTGCTCATTCCATTCTTGGGAAGCCCCCTTTCTTAACAGTTTGAAAATGGGCTCACATGTAGTCGTCAAGTGGGATATAAAACGGCTGATGAAGTTTATCCTTCCGAGGAATCCTCTTATCTCCTTCTCTGTGTGAGGCGCCGGCATATCCACAATGGCCTTAATCTTTGCTGGATCCAGCTCAATGCCCCGATCACTAACCAGGAATCCCAAGAGCTTACCCGACTGCACTCCGAAAGCACACTTGGCTGGATTGAGTTTCAAATTATACTTTCTGAGCCGATCGAATAGCTTTTTGAGATGGGTTATATGATCAGATTCTACCTTCGATTTCACAATAATGTCATCCACGTAGACCTCTATCTCCTTATGCATCATATCGTGGAACAGGGCCATCATGGCTCTCTGATAAGTAGCCCCCGCGTTTGTGAGGCCAAAAGCCAATCGTCTATAGCAGAAAGTGCCCCAAGGGGTGATGAATGCGGTCTTTTCCCGATCTTCTTCCGCCACCATTATCTGATGATATCCTGCGAAGCAATCCACAAAAGAGTACATTTCGTACTGGGCTGTGTTATCTACCAGGATGTGTATGAAAGGCACCGGGAAGTTATCCTTGAGACTGGCCTTGTTTAAATCTCTGTAGTCTACACATACCCTCACCTTTCCTCCAGGCTTAGCCACTGGGACTACATTGGATAGCCATTCCGGGTAAGTGGACACCATAATGATTCCCGCCCTGAACTGCTTGATGATCTCTTCCTTTACTTTTAAGCTCCACTCCGGTTTCAACTTTCTTAATTTTTGCTTGACAGGCCTGAAACCCTCCTTGATGGGTAATCGATGTACCACAATGTCGGTGGACAATCCGATCATATCCTCATGAGACCAGGCAAAGACCTCCTCATATTGCTTTAGCAACTCAGTCATTTTGGCTTTTTGGCTGGGGGTAAGGTCCGTCCCTATCTTGAGTTCTTTTGGCTTTCCAGAGGTTCCAATATAAGTGGTGACGGTTTGGTCCAAGTTGGGTTTGGGTTTATCCTCGACCCATCCTTTGATCTCGTCAGGCGCGTCGTCGTAATCTGTCTCGTCTTGTTTAATGCCCATTAAATCGAAATCCAGCTCAATGTCAAAATCATAATCATCATTCAAATTTGAGAGACCGTTTGTTAGGCAAGGATTACTCAAATTGGTACACCTGACATGAACAAAATACTTGTCATATATAAATCATTTTCCACGACGATCGCATTTTCAAATAACACGAAGAAACGACATAATTATGCAAAAATAAAACAACAACAAAAATAAACTTCTTCATTCCCCTGTCCTCTGGGGTCTACCACCCTGACGTCGGGTTTTACCCTTGTTTGGATATTATTGGTTTCATGGTCCAGTTGTCGACGGTCAGGTCAGATGAAATGCGCTGGATGAAAGGGGGCTTCACATCGGACACTTCCCCGATGATCACGGATACGTCGCCTGAGTCCTCCTTCCGGTCCCCTTCGGGAATAATTAGCCCTGCCCAATCGATGACAGGCACAACTTGTTGGGCTCCCGGTGGTGTGATAATATTCGTCCCCTCCTTACTGCTTGTTGATTGTCCGGGGATATAGCACTTGGTTTCAAACTCCTTCGCGACCTCCTGCAGGAAACTTTCCCTTTTGGTCAACCTATCACTCACGAAGGTTAATTCTTCATTCCCTGCCCCAATCACAGGCCCGCTGATCCCCTGTTCATTGTCGACTTTGGTCACTGGACTGCCAGCTAGTCGAATCGGAGCCGCACCCCGACGGTGTCTCCGTGCTACGCCCTCATGGTATCCCAACCCCGCTTTGCCTATCTGCTGTGGTAGGTGGATGGGCTCGGTGATTCCCTGACTGCTCCTTCCTAACCCCTGTCCAGGCTGGAAGTTCATTTTTATCATTTCCTTCGCCACAAAGGTAAGTTCGGGAGAGACCCTAGGTTTCACAGTTGGAGCTCCCAGGCATCTATAGTGGGGAGTGCTAATCTCCAGTGCTTGGAAGCTGGCAGGTGCCGCCGACTCATCCACATTGATCACTGGTAGGCCACTCCTGGGAGGAGAAGGGTCATCACATTCGGCCGAGATTGTTACCAGATTCCTATCAATGATTAGCTTGATTTATTGGTGGAGTGTGGAAGGAACTGCCCCGGCCACATATATCCACGACCTCCCCAGTAATAGGTTATAACTGGCCGCGATGTCAAGGACTTGGAAAGATATGTCAAAAGTACAGGGTCCTATCTCCACCGGTAATTCAATCTCTCCAATTGTATCCCTCCGGGAACCATCGAAAGCTCGCACCACCACATGACTGGCTCGTAGGCGCTTGGGGTTGATGTTCATCTTCTGCAAGGTACTGAGGGGACAGATATTCAATGCCGATCCTCCATCAATCAGCACCCCATTATATAACCCGAGGAGATTACCGCAATATGTAGCGGTTTCCGGTGTCCCCTTCCCTCCTTAGGTATGTCCTCATCCGTAAAGGATATTACATCGTTCTCCAATAGGTGGCCCACCAGCTGGCCGAAACCTTCCTCACTAATTTCCTTGGGCACGTATGCCTCCTCCAGAACCTTCGTCAGGGTCTTACAATGCTCACTGGATGACAACACCAAGTCCATAACTGAGGTTAGGGTTGACTCCTCATTTAAAATCTGGATCCCTCTGGTTTCCGGGTGATCCATCCTTTTCAAGAATTCTATGGCCCTTTCCTCAGAAATCTCTTCATTTTTCCTCTTTTGGCTTTCAAGAACTCGCCCGGGGAGATATAAGGGGTTCCCCTTTGTCGTCACAGAAGCACAACTGGCCGCTTCCTCTGGCATTCCCCCATAATTCCAGGGTACAGTCTTTAGACTACTGATAGGGATTTGCGGCCTTACCGCAAGGATGATGGGCCTCGGAGCCGTCAACTTGACAGGTCCCTCCGTGCTATTCGTACTTACCCCTATCAACCTGATGGGCGTTCCCCGTGCACTCCCATGATCATGTATCACGTTGATCATTTCCTTAATTTTCTGCACATAGTTCAACCTTGGCGGCCCCCCAGCTTCACTTGCCTCTGTCGCATTGACCCCCCCTCCATCATGTCTTGGCAGGGGATTTGCCTTAACATTCGGGGAGTCTGGCTGTTCCACCACAATTTCCCCACTGTCAATCAGGTTTTGGATTCGATGCTTCAGCGTCCAACAGTCCTGTGTATCATGGCCAGGGGAACTGGAGTGGTATGCACACCGCTTGCTCGGGTCAAACCTTCTACCCTTTGAGGTCACTCGGGGGTGCCAAACCAACTATCTTCTTTTGGGCTACTAATACCGCTAATACCCGTTCAAGCGGCTCCCCGAGCGGGGTGAATACTCGATTTTGCGAGGCCTCATATCTTCTTCGCCCCTCTGCCCTTTGATCTGTGAAGTTTGGCTGTCGGGATGGCCCTACCCTCTGCACCTGTACCGGAAGATGGCTTTCTGTTTTTCTAGATGACCCCTGCAGGATGAGGGAGACATCCTCCTCCTTCTTCTTTTGGACCCTCCGGGAAGTGCTGCCATAGTTTCCATTCTGTATTTGCTCGGCAGCAGTTTCTAAAGCAGTAAGATCCCGGATTTTACCCGATTTCAACCCCATATCTACCATCTCTCCATGTTTAATCATTTCAGCAAAGGGTCTTCCAATCCCCGAGATGACTCGTTCATAATACGGTGCCTCTTGAATGTCTACAAAGGTCATCACCATCTCTGATTCGCTCATCGGGGGGTTCACCTGTGCGGCCATGCCCCTCCATCGTTGCGCATATTCCCTGAAGGATTCCCGGGGTTGCTTCTTAACCTTTGTCATTTGGTACCTATCAGGGGCCATCTGGGCCTGAAAGCTGTATTGGGTTAAGAAGGTATGGGCCAATTCCTCCCAGTTGTGGATTCGGGCGTTGTCAAGGCGGGCATACCAGATTCTTGCCTCCCCCGTTAAGCTTTTCTGGAACAGCTGCATCCTCAACCCTTCGTCCTTGACATAAGACCCGAGCTCTCCAATGTATATTTTCAAGTGTGTGTAGGGGTCCCCCTTCCCATTATATTTTTCAAACTCGGGATTTTAAATTTCTCCGGGTATCTGGCTCTGGGGAAGACACATAAATCTGAATAGTTAACCCTGCCGAGGGACCCTATGCCCTTCATAGATTGGATGGTTTCCTCCATTTGTCTCATTTTCTTCCGCAGGTCATCTGTATCTCCCTCCTCCGGGATAGTAATCACTGTTTTGTTTGGTACGGGAATGGCCTTTGGGACGACTGGCTCGCCCTTAAGTTGAGGTGGATCCTCCTTAGGTGGTTCCTGCCTGGGCATCAACTGCTCTCTTAGCATTATGGCCATTTCTAACATCTGCTTCTTAAAGTCATCAAACTCCTCCCTGGATATGGAACCGGAATTGGTAGATGGAATATCAGCTATTTCAGATATAGAGTTTTGGGCCCTTTTCGATTGCGAACGGGTTTGAGGAGCAATCCTACAGAAACCAAGGTTCGAAGTTTAGTTGTGGGGAATAAAAATCCGGATGCATGCTAAAGCTGTAACTTCTGTGTTTTGGGGTTTTTTAATCTTTCCCTGTAAAACAGAAAGTTAGTAGTCCTCTAATGCAATGACAAATGATAAACATGGCTTTATTAAGTTCCCCAGCCGTTCCCTGCGAAAGATATAGGTTAGTAATTTCTTCTTGACGAAAAGGGAGGCATATATGAATGAGATCATGACATTTACGCGTGCAATGTAAAAAGGCATGAAGAAACTTTTCCTGCGTAGGGTTAATCAGAGGCTGACCTATCCTAGGGTTATTCTCACGGGCTTTTCGGCATGAAGGTTCCCAAATCTTCGCAATCTACTCGTCTGAGCCCTTTCGATTGGAGCGGATTTGGGTGGTGCGTTTCCTGAGCCATCTTCGGGGAGCAGCCCCTTCGAGTCCAGTAATAAGCAACCGACAGGTTCGCCTCAGGAGGAGGTACTCTCTCAACATACATTCACATTCATCGTCCTCACCGTATGCAAATGATTACTTAAAATTAAAGCAATCCCATTCAAATATTCATTTAAAACATACATTCACACAACAAAATGTACAAAAGATCACAATATCGCGCACACACACATATTCATGATTTTTAAAGGATAAGATAGCATCAAGATTTGAAAGCGGCTTAAGCCCTCTAAGATCCCCAGCAGAGTCGCCAGCTGTCGACGCCGGTTTCCCGCTTCTCTTTCGCGATGTTGTCCTTTTCCAATTTTAACCTTTATTATTAGATGATGTTTGGAAAAGGTCGACATTGATGTCGACGGGGTTTTGAAAGATCGTTTTTTATGATGAACCGATTAACAAGAGTCGCCAGTTGGTATATTTTGAAATGGATGTACCAACTCATCCGAGTTTCGTTTTTTGTAAATCGCTGGCTCATATGTGACTCCGAATTAATTGGTCTGCGAATCGAGATTCATAGAGTTCGGGGGCTTGCTTAAGTGAGGGGAAGGTGTTAGGCACCCCTCGACTTCCGTGAAACACGGTTACCGCAATCTTGATACTTTCCTATCCTTTGATTCATGAAATGTGTATACGTGCGAGTGTGTGTGTGTGTGTGTACCTATATGAATGTTGTGGTGAGTTTGTATGAAAGAATCATTTGGATTTTTAGGGAAAGTCGTGCTTTAATTTGGGAACGCTTCGGAATGTCTTTTCGGCATACACGAGAAAGCTTTATGAAAAAAAAAAGGTTTGATTTTAATTGCCAAAACTAGGGGATTTTCATTAGGTGACGTTTTGGCAAAAATAGGAGTTTATTAAGCCTTAGCAAAAAAATAGGAATCGAGATTTATACGTTGCTTTCATAAATGATGGGCAATTTCTAGGATCTCTTTCACCCTATACATCAAGGTTTAATAAAACATTTAATTTCTTTTATAAAACCCATTTTTAGTGATATTTGAAAATAACTTCTTTTTTAGCTTTCTCGTAGAATAGGAATCAACTTTCGTTAGCATTTCCAATTTTTAGCCTCGTGATGCTAATATCCTACTTGGATTGATTTTAGAAAAATCTTTGTCGTTTAATCTTTTGAAATCATTTTGGTGTCACGAATTCTAATCAAGCATAAACACGCGTCGGGGCTATTCACGGGCATGTAAGCCATCAAAATATCCCCGAACGCCAACAATCACATATTCCACTAATGCGGGGCCTTAAACCCGATTCTCGCCTTAGCGTCGTTTTAAGGCCCGACAATTACATGTTACAAAACAAGCACCTTGAATCTATTACATACATCAAAACGTCCATCATCGGATTTGGATCACGGGATCGCATTCCTAGGCTCACACGAGATTTCTACATGCCCACAAAATGAATACTACATAACTAACCAATCCGGATTTATCCAATACACCATGATACCCGAAAATGACAATCTAAATAAATTACACACGATGAATCACCATAAAAAAAAGCTAGAAATTTCATCAATTGGATATCCTTGGTTTATTAGGAAGAATTTTGTTCCGATGGAACCCTCACTAATAATCCCTAATCCATGATTGTTCGACAAAATACATGAAAGTTACATCTAATTTACCCAATCAATATGATATGAATTGCTATAACAAATAGAAATTTTCACCTTGCAATTGATCTCAAATGGATATGAACTTGTGTATTTGAGTAGGATAAGGAGTGTATTTGATACAATCAAAATCAAAAGAATAAAATTCCTCTCTTTTTTCTCTCTTTTCTTCCTATTTGAATGCAAAATTTCTCTCTTTTTCCTCTCAATTTCCGTGCTCTTTTGCTGCTGGATCCTCCTTCTTCTTCCCAATTTTTCCAATTGCTGAACTCCCTGTATGCTGCACGAAGCTGAGCTGAAATAGGCTGGCTGGCCGCCTGCCTTCCACTCACCCCGATTTCGAGTTCCGTGTTTCGAGTTCTGTGTTTTCAAAATGCGCACTATTTGGCCGCAGATCAATCCGCGGCTGGACGGTTTGACTTTCTCGTTTTCCGTGCCACGCCTCGATTTTTGTGCCGTAACATCGGTTTTCACTGACAGGCTCGTATTCTGCAGTTCGGGAATTTCCGGGAGACGTGCCACCTCATTCGGGACTGCCTGCTTCGGACGACTATATGTCACGTCAGCATTGGTCGCCAAAACATTGCGGTGGTGTCGGGCGCTCGCACTTGTGCCCATTCCTTCGATCCCGCAAGCCGGTTCAATTGACGATTTTGCCCTCCTATCATGGTTAGTACAGGGAACGCAAAATTTGGGTGTCTACATTGACTCTCAATGCTCAATAAATGAAATTTGTAGGTCTACTCTTCCTCTTTCCGAATCATCCTGGATCACCTCAATCCGAGTTCGTATGAGAAAGTTATGCTCGAATTACTAAGTCATGTTCAGGCTGAAAGTTACTCTACGATTTTACACTTAGTCAAATTTCCACTCTACGATTTTCACTCTACGATTTGAGTTTTACCCTACTATCAGAGTTTTACCCCACTATCAGAGTTTTTACTCCACTATCAGAGTTTTACTCTACGACTAGAGTTTTACTCTACTATCAAGTTTTAACTCTACGATTTTCAGAATCATAGCACCTACTACCAAAGATCATAACTTCTTCATTTTAAGTCAAAATTAGTCCGTTCTTAAGGCTATGGAAAGCTTGTTACCTGAACTACAATATATCTAAAAATTATAACTTTTCAGATTCATTAACAGATCGAAATAGTGGTTCCAAGGAGCCTGATCGCACCAGTTCTTCGTGTTCTGACAGCTTTGACATATTTTCTTAAAATCGCTATATCTTCCTCATCCGAGGTCAAAATGCGTTCATTCTAAAGCCCATGGCTTCCTAATTTAGTGTACTATACTACTCAGAAGCTCATAATTTTACAAGCAACACATCAATACCAGATTTGGTCGCAAGGTCACTGTTCATACAGACTAATCGTGTTCTTGACATAGTTTACAAAAATCTTCGCCACAAATTCGTTTTAAAAGCTTTTTACTCCGTTCTAACTTGGTTATGAAGATTACCTATGGAACTACAATACACAATAACAAATAAAGCAAATAAACACAGAATCGAAGCTACAAGTTCTCTAAAACAGTTCGAATGTCCATGTTCTTCATTGTTCTTCATCCTATACGCATGGGTTCGGACTTTCTCGTTATATTGTTCCACTTTAATGTTATTAGGAAGGTTTTTAGGGTCTTAAGAACTTCCATAACAACTTACAAACAACTAACAATAACCATAAACAAAAAAACTCAAACCCACTAAGCATATAAGCTTAAAAACCATGAAAGCTTGAAATATTGAGAGAGGAGGTTTATGGTCGACGTTTACCTCTTGATTCTTGCTCATTGATGCTGAAAGACTTGATTAGGGCCTGAAGCTTTCTCTCCTTCTTCTTCTTGGCTTTCTCCCAGACAAACCCACTTCTTTCTCTCTCTACTTCTTCTTCTTCCTTATTTTTTCTCTTTCTCTCTCTATATTCTCTCTCAATTCTGCAACAACTTGCTTCCAAAATGAGTTGATGGTTTGAGTGGGGAGAGAAGGAATGAATGAGAGAATGAATGGAACTTCGGGAGAGTGGGAGGGAGTAACCAAGGTGGTGGGTTTCTCATCCAATGAGAATGTTGGGAAATAGAAAATTTCAAGGCAAGTACTTGGCTCAAGGTCACTTCATCCGACCACTCCCTTCTTGCTCACTCCTCATTGGTCCATACATTAAGTTGGTTCCCCATATTAGCAACACACAAAAATTAGTACACCCATTTGGTCTTCCATACCCGAATACTTCCTTATTTATACCCAATTTACTTGATAACTCTATCCAAAATTAAAATGGGTTATCCCATAAAATATTGGGATGGGTAAAAATAATAAATACGGGTTTGTCCATTCATTCGGAACACCCATATAAAATAATTCAGATACAAATTAAATCACTAACGAGCTCAAATAAATATTCCAACGCTTGGAAAAATCATCTCATCACATATACGCTTTAACGAAAATAATAGAAATCGAAAAATACATAAAAATATTATGGCGTGAATAGTTTCCATGAATAGTAATTTAGCGACATCCCGCGAAATTAATTTATTCACTTATACAAAACTATAACACGTAAAATTTATGCATTCACATAATCCAGGTTGTCACATAACCTTTAAACATGTAACACATAATAATGTTACTAAAATTCATAATATTCATTAATATATATAAATTCAAATTACAAGGCTATCCAGAATCCATGGTCGTTGCATCCTCCCCCTTATAAGAATTCTGTCCCCAGAATTACAACCTATGTACGGAAAACTTAACATGGGTTCACTAAAAAAGATGCAGATAATTCTTTTTCATCTTCTCTTCCAGTTCCCACGTAGCTTCTTCAGCCGTGTGGTTCTTCCAAAGGACTTTGACCGAATGAATGACCTTGTTTCTTAAAGTCTGCTCCTTCCTATCTAATATTTGGACAGGAATCTCTTTGTATGACAAGTCTCGTTCGACTTGAATCGGTTCATAGGATATTATATGCTTGTAGTCGGGCTTATACGACCGTAATACAGAAACGTGGAACACATTGTGAATGTGCTCAAGTTCAGGAGGTAGAGCTACCTCGTACGCCACTTCACCTACCCTCTTTAAAACTTCAAAAGGTCCTACGAACTTGGGACTCAATTTCCCTTCTTCCCAAATCTGATCTTTCCTTTCCAAGGAGATACTTTCAAAAACACAAAACTGCCAACTTCAAAGTCTTGCTTCTGACGATGCAAATCGACATATTTTTCTGTCTATCCTGAGCCGCTACCAATCGAGCTCTTATCACTTTGACAACATCCACGGTTTGCTGCACCAATTCAGGTCCCAACGGTCTCCGTTCATCGACTTCATCCCAACACAGAGGTGTCCGACACTTCTTCCCATATAATGCTTCATATGGAAGCATGCGAATACTTGTATGATAACTGTTATTATAGGCAAACTCCGCCAATGGTAGGTGATCATCCCAATTGCCTTTAAAATCCACCACACATGCTCTAAGTATGTCCTCAAGCGTCTGAATCGTTCGTTCACTTTGCCCATCCGTTTGTGGATGATACGTTGTACTCAACCACAACTGGGTTCCCAACCTTTCTTGTAAGCTCTTCCAAAAATTCGACGTGAAACGCGGATCTCTGTCAGATACAAAAGATATCGGCACTCCATGTCGCGACACAATCTCTTTCACATATAACTTTGCTAGCTGCTGCAGATTGTACCTTATCTTGATCGGTAGGAAATGTGCAAATTTAGTTAAACGATCCACGATCACCCAGATTGCGTCGTAACCCTTTTGAGTTGGTGGAAGCCCCGTCACAAAATCCATTGTGATATGCTCCCACTTCCACTCCGGAATCTCCAGTGGTTGTAGTAGTCCACCGGGTTTTTGATGTTCTACTTTTACCCTTTGACATGTCAAACATTGCCCAACACATTTCGCGACCTCCCTCTTCATGTTCGGCCACCAGAAGTGCTGGCATAAATTCTGATACATCTTGGTACTACCAGGGTGTATCGAATACTTTGCAGAATGAGCTTCTTGCAGAATCTCTTCTCTCAACTCCGAAACCATAGGTATGCAGATCCTCCTTTCAAACCTTAGCAGTCCCATGCTATCAATTTTGTACTTCAATTCCTCACTATTTGAGATTCGTTTCCTTATGGCAACACATTCATCATCCTTTTCTTGAGCCTCCTTTATGTTGTCTAATAAAGTTGGACTCGCCTCCACTGCGAATAGTTTCTCATTTACATTTGTCGGATACTTAACTTCTAACTTCAATCTTTCCATATCCTTTATCAGTTCTTCTTGAGCTGTCAGTATCATCAACTTATCTCTGCCCTTCTTACTTAGAGCATCAGCTACTACATTGGCTTTACCGGGATGGTATAGAATCTCACAATCGTAGTCCTTGATTAATTCTAACCATCGCCTCTGTCTCATGTGTAGTTCCTTTTGAGTGAAGATATACTTCAGAGATAGTGCCTCCAAATCTTCAGAGCAAACACCACTGCCACTAGTTCCAGGTCATGAGTCGGATATCCCTTCTCATAGTCCTTTAGTTGTCGTGACGCGTATGCAATGACCTTCCCATGCTGCATCAGTACGCACCCAAGACCTTTGTGTGACGCATTACTGTACACCACAAATCCCCTTGTATTATCCGGTAGGGATAACACAGGTGCTTCACTAAGTTTCTTCTTCAACTCCAAGAAACTCTTTTCGCATTTATCCGTCCGTACAAACTTCACAGTCTTCCTCATCAAATTTGTCAATGGTGTCGCTATCTTAGAAAAGTTCTGAATAATCCTCCGATAGTAACCCGCTAATCCCAAGAAACTACGGACTTTTATTATTGATTCTACCTTCGCCGGATCCACTGATACACCATCCTTGTCAATCACGTGCCCCAAAAACTGCACCCTTTGTAGCCAAAATTCACACTTGGAAAACTTTGCATATAGCTTCTCTCTTCTCAGCGTTTTCAAGGCTATCCTCAAATGTTCAACATGTTCCTCCTCCGTCTTCGAGTAGGCTAGAATGTCATCTATGAAAACGACAATAAATTTATCTGGGTATTACTTGAACACTCTGTTCATCATGTCCATAAATGCTGCTAGCGCATTCGTCAGCCCAAATGACATTACCAAAAACTCAAAGTGTCCATATCGAGTTCTGAATGCTGTCTTCGGTATGTCCTCATTTCTCACCTTCAGCTGGTGATAGCCCATCCTCAAATCAATCTTTGAAAAGTATTTTGCTCCCTTTAGTTTATCGAAAAGATCGTCTATACTGGGCAATGGCTACTTGTTCTTAATCGTGACTTTGTTTAACTCTCGATAGTCGATACAAAGCCTCAGCGATCCATCTTTCTTCTTTACAAACAGCACTAGTGCTCCACATGGAGATACACTCGGACGAATATACCCTTTATCTAGCAACTCCTGCGATTGAACCATCAATTCTTTCATCTCCACAGGTGCCATCCTGTACGGTGCCTTCGATATCGGTGTTGTCCCCGGCACTAAATCAAATACAAACTCGACCTCTCTATCCGGTGGTAAACCCAGTAACTCATCTGGGAAAACATCTGGAAATTCCCTTAATACAGGTATCTGTCCCATATCACTCCTTACTCTTTGAGTATCAACCACTTGAGCCAGATAACCTATGCAACCTTTTCTAAGCAATCTACTTGCTTGCATCATCGTCAGACAACAAGATTGTCTCGACTATTTACTACCGTAGAATACAACCTTCAGCTTATTTGGAGTCTTCAAGCGTATACATTTCTTCTGACAGTCAATCATAGCTCCATGATTAGACAACCAATCCATGCCAAGGATAACGTCGAATTCTCCTAGTCGTATTGGAATCAAATTTACACTCAAATTATATCCTCTTATTTCAGCATAGCAATCTCTATGAATAAATTCCACATGGATAACTTCTTTATTGGCTACTTCTACATTCATAGGATTCTCTAATTTCTCACGAGGTAAGTTTAACCATTTAGCAAATTCATCCGACACAAATGAATAGGTAGCACCCGAATCAAATAATATGTATGCATTAATATTATTGATCGGAATAATACCTGACACCACATTCTTTGATTCCATCGCATTCTGGACTGTCATGTTGAAGGTGCGTGCCACTGGTCTGTTCTGCTGTGCTGGTCCTCCGATAGTCAGCTTACTGTTGTTCCATTGGTTAGCACTGCCTATACCGCTCTTCCTTTTTGGGCAATCCTTCTTCTGATGATCTGAAGCGCCACAGGAAAAACAACTTCCTGCCTTCACCCTTGGGCATTGTGGAGCAAAGTGCCTCGGTTGACCACAGTTGAAACAAATTCCTTTTCCTTTCATGCACTCTCCAGAGTGATTCTTTCCACATCTCTCGCATTTATTACCTTTCTTTGCATCCCCTTCAGATTTGCTTCCTGACATTTGACTGTCGTCCCATTTTCTCTTGTTTGGGTTACTTCCCCCGCTGCTACTTTCCTTATGACCATCATGGATCTTCTTCTTTTTCTGATCTTGGTTGTACTTTGTCAAAGCTTCATTTCCTCCTTCAGCAATAATTGCTTTCTCAAGTAACGTAGCAAAGGAATCAATCTGCAAAACCGCGACCTTACTATACACCCAGGGTTTCAACCCTTATTCAAATCTCTTCGCTCGCCTAGCTTTGGTGTCCACTGATGTGGAGCAAACCTAGATAACTCGTTAAATTTTGCGGCATACTCCACAACTGATATGCCTCATTGCTTTTGTTCCAAGAACTTTATCTCCATGCTTGCCTGCGTGCTTGCTGGAAAGTAATTTTCGAAAAATAGCTCCTTGAAACGAGCCCATGCAATCGTGCCTTCTCCAGCTCGACCTTTGTTCGCCTTCCACCAGTAATTTGCCTCACCCTTCATCATAAAAGTGGCAAACGACGTCTTCTGTTCTTCGATCACCCATGCGACCTCGAAAACTTTCTCTATTTCTTCCACCCATGTCTGGGCTTCTATCGGATCTGTAGTCCCGCGAAACTTCGGCGGTCCTACTAATTTGAAGTCCTTAAAGTTCACCATGTGACTTCCTGGCTGATCAACCGTAGCGGTTGGTCTGCCCTGCATTGCTTCTGCTAACAAGTTTGTAAAAGTCCTTATAGGGTCTGCCTAACCATCCTCGTTATTCACCGACTCTTCCACCCTTGTGTATCGGGGTTGTTTTCTCGGCGACATTGTCTGTTTAATAGAAACAATTAATGTTATAATCCCGTCACACCTTGTACGCATCTATTCTAGAGCGACAATAAAGCAACACATGTAACACAAACGCTTATACTCATGTGTTAACAGTTAAAACATCACACATGATTACTCTATAGCATACCGCTATGAATGACACCATCCATCCCTTCACACCACATAAATGTGGGGATTTACTACTAACAACCACCCCTAATATAAACTAAGGTTGGGGTTTACAAACATAAATCACATACTGTTAGGCACACAAACAAAATAGTCTAACTGGGTTCGCCGCGCCTCCACCTCTACCTATAGACTCGCTCCCCATTGCTCCGACTGCTCTACTCTACTACTCCACTCGACATCTCTCGCCACGAGGTGATGTAAGAGGGTACTCAACTAAATAGGGGCTCCCTGCCCCAACTCAACTGGCTAATTTTAGACATCTTACAACCATAACAAAGATAACACAGACAATCAACACAAATAGTACCACAACAAAATACATTCATTGATGGGATGAATTTATATTTCATTATGTACAAACTCGGGTTGATGTATTTCCACAATCCACCTCCAGACATGACCACCGAATGAATCTCCTTGATCCATCACCTAGCGTACTTAATACGAGTTTAATACTAAGGTTATAACCTAGGTTTTGCAATCTTAAAGTTTATAACCTACAACTTTGATACCAACCTGTGACACCCCTAAATTCAGGTACCAATACCTCGAATCTGGTGCTCACGATAAAGTACATTCATACACCTCTAAACAACATTAATTAACTAATACGAAATAAATAAACATTTGTTGTTCATTACAAAAGGTTTACTACGGTCCCAAGGTCTATAACCTTAAATAAATACATCACGAAATACATTAGTAATACGAAACGATTCCACGATTACATAACGGGATAGTACATATAACTATTCCTTAAGCTTTCCTTTGCCTTTGTCCGCTTTGGAACTTTCTGGCTTAACTGCAATAGGTTCATGATATAGCAAGGGTGAGCAACTACTTTTCTCAGCAAGTTTAAAATGAATAAAGAAGATATATCATGAATGAATAAGAATAATAATCGCATAGTTCAATAATTTAAGAACATTGAAGAAATAGCTGACAATATAATCAAGTTCAAATGAAATAATGAATATTGATTATTTACTGTTTAGTGGTCCAATAGGCCATGAACTTTTTGGCCCCAATAATCAATGATTCAACCGAGTCTTTTAAAAATTGGTCCGTCAGTAGTACTTGAGGGGATCAGCCTCTCGTACCCTATGTATATGCATAACATTTAACTCTAACTGCATCAAATAGCAGACACATTATAATCCCCTAAAAAGGGTTACTCTCTCAGTCCAAGAATCCATACCAATAATCGGATTGGATAACTTTTAAAAATAATAACCTGTACATGTCTAGCCGAAACAAGTGGCGTAGACTACTTTCTTAAACAGTTCATGAATGAAGAACTTACGTTTCACAGTCCAACAACATATCATGATTTCAAATGCATAAGGTGCGAATATCAATAATTATCTTCGATGTGGAGTAATTTATAATAATTAATCCACTAATATAATCTGAACGTAATAACTCAATTCGAGTCATGAAACTTGCTTAATAAGTAAATCGAGTTAGGATAGGAAACTTGCCATAATGTAGAATACTTGCTCAATCAATAAATTCATTTAGGGTAAAGAAACTTGTCCAACACAAGGGTTAGACAAGGGTTAAAGAAGAACTTGCTCAATAAATAACTTGAGTAAGGTTAGAAAAACTTGCCTCGTGCGTCTGCTACAATAATATAACACACGCTCTTCAATTATCCTACACACATGTGTGCACATAAACATATTACAATCATTCACATAATAAATACCAAATATTGGCTTACACTACTCTATAAGGTTATAATCTTATTAGAAGAATAATAATAAACAAGGATAAACAAACTTGTTACAACGTTACGACACTTGCATGTCCATATGCCAAACTTGCCTACTCAATTGCTTAAGCGACATACACAACGTTACCCAACTGCCCAAATTTGAATTTAATCCAGACATGAAATCTCAATTCTTATTAATGGAAGTTGTAGGTCTACTATTTCTCTTTCCGAATCATCCTGGATCACCTTAATCCGAGTTCGTATGAAAAAGTTATGCCCATTTTACTAAGTGGTGTTCAGGCTGAAAGCCACTTTACGTTTTTATACTTAGCCGAATTTCCACTCTACGTTTTTATACTTAGCCATTTTTGCACTCTACGACCGTTCTACTCAACGATCGCCAACAGTGCTAAAGATGCTCAATTTTGAGATTCCTCCCGACCTTAACTCTCAATGTTTAGTAAATGAAAGTTGTAGGTCTACTCTTCCTCTTTCCGAATAATCCTGGATCACCTCAATCCGAGTTTGTATGAGAAAGTTATGCTCAAATTACTAAGTCATGTTCAGGCTGAAAGTTACTCTACGATTTTACATTTGGCCAAATTTCCATTCTACGATCCTTCCACTCTACGATCGCCAACAGTGCTAAACATGCTCAATTTTGAGATTCCTCCCGACCTTAACTCTCAATGTTTAGTAAATGAAAGTTGTAGGTCTACTCTTCCTCTTTCCGAATCATCTTGGATCACCTCAATCCGAGTTTGTATGAAAAGGTTATGCTCAAATTACTAAGTCATGTTCAGGCTGAAAGTTACTCTACGATTTTACATTTGGCCAAATTTCCACTCTACGATCCTTCCACTCTACGATCGCCAACAGTGCTAAAGATGCTCAATTTTGAGATTCATCCCGACCTTAACTCTCAATGCTCAGTAAATGAAAGTTGTACGTCTACTCTTCCTTTTTCTGAATCATCCTGGATCACCTCAATCCGAGTTCGTATGAGAAAGTTATGCCTGAATTACTAAGTCATGTTCAGGTTGAAATTTACTCTACGATTTTACATTTGGCCAAATTTTCACTCTACGATCCTTCCTCTCTACGATCGCCAACAGTGCTAAAGATGCTCAATTTTGAGATTCATCCCGACCTTAACTCTCAATGCTCAGTAAATGAAAGTTGTAGGTCTACTCTTCCTCTTTCCGAATCATCCTGGATCATCTCAATCCGAGTTCGTATGAGAAAGTTATGCCCGAATTACTAAGTCATGTCCAGGCTAAAAGTTACTCTACCATTTTACAATTAGCCAAATTTTCACTCTACGATCCTTCCACTCTACAATCGACAACAGTGCTAAAGATGCTCAATTTTGAGATTCCTCTCGAACTTAACTCTCAATGTTTAATAAATGAAAGTTGTAGGTCTACTCTTCCTCTTTCCGAATCATCTTGGATCACCTCAATCCGAGTTCGTATAAGAAAGTTATGCTCAAATTACTATGTCATGTTTAGGCTGAAAGTTACTCGATTTTACATTTGGCCAAATTTCCACTCTATGATCGCCAATAGTGCTAAAGATGCTCAATTTTGAGATTCATCCCGACCTTAACTCTCAATGCTTAGTAAATGAAAGTTGTACGTCTACTCTTCCTTTTTCCGAATCATCCTGGATCACCTCAATCCGAGTTCGTATGAGAAAGTTATGCCCGAATTACTAAGTCATGTTCAAGTTGAAAGTTACTCTACGATACTTCCACTCTACGATCGCTAATAGTGCAAAAGATGCTCAATTTTGAGATTCATCCCGACCTTAACTCTCAATGCTCAGTAAATGAAAGTTGTAGGTCTACTCTTCCTCTTTCCGAATCATCCTGGATCGCCTCAATCCGATTTCGTATGAGAAAGTTATGTTTGAATTACTAAGTCATGTTCAGGCTGAAAGTTACTCTATGATTTTACACTTGGCCAATTTTCCACTCTACGATCTTTCCACTCTACGATCGCTAACAGTGCTAAAAATACTCAATTTTGAGATTCATTCTGACCTTAACTCTCAATGCTCAATAAATGAAAGTTGTACGTCTACTCTTCCTCTTTCCGAATCATCCCGGATAACCTCAATCCGATTTTGTATGAGAAAGTTATGCCCGAATTACTAAGTCATGTTCACGCTGAAAGTTACTCTACGATTTTACACTTGGCCAAATTTCCACTCTACGATCCTTCCGCTCTATGATCGCCAACAGTGCTAAAGATGCTCAATTTTGAGATTTATCCCGACCTTGAGTCTCAATGATCAGTAAATGAAAGTTGTAGGTCTACTCTTCCTCTTTCCGAATCATCCTGGATCACCTCAATCCGAGTTCGTATGAGAAAGTTATGCTCGAATTACTAAGTCATGTTCAGGTTGAAAGTTACTCTGCGATTTTACACTTAGTCAAATTTCCACTCTACGATTTTCACTCTACGACTTGAGTTTTACCCTACTATCAGAGTTTCACCCCGCTATCAGAGTTTTTACCCCACTATCAGAGTTTTTACCCCACTATCAGAGTTTTACCCCACTATCAGAGTTTTACTCTACGACCAGAGTTTTACTCTACTATCAGTTTTAACTCTACGATTTTTAGAATCGTAGCACCTACTACCAAATATCATAACTTCTTCATGTTAAGTCAGAATTAGTCTGTTCTTAAGGCTATGGAAAGCTTGTTACCTGAACTACAACATATCCAAAAATCATAACATTTCAGATTCATTAACAGTTCGAAACAGTGGCTCCAAGGAGCCTGGTTGCACCAGTTCTTCGTGTTCTTAACAACTTTGACACATTTTCTTAAAATCGCTATATCTTCCTCATTAGAGGTCGAAATGCGTTAATTCTGAAGCCCATGGCTTCCTAATTCAGTGTACTATACTACTCCAGAAGCTCATAATTTTACAAGCAACACATCAATACAAGATTTGGTCGCAAGGTCACTGTTCATACAAACTAATCGTGTTCTTGACATAGTTTACAAAAATCTTCGCCACAAATTCGTTTTAAAAGCTTTTTACTCCGTTCCAACTAGGTTATGAAGATAACCTATGGAACTACAATACTACAATAACAAATAAAGCAAAAAAATACAGAATCAAAGCTATAAGTTCTCTAAAATAGTTCGAATGTCCATATTCTTCATTGTTCTTCATCCTTTATGCATGGGTTCGGATTTTCTCGTTATTTTGTTCCACTTTAATGTTATTAGGAAGGTTTTGAGGGTCTTAAGAACTTCCATAACAACTTACACCCAACTAACCAACCATAAACAACAAAACTCAAACCCACCAAGCATATAAGCTTCAAAAGCATGAAAGCTTGAAATATTGAGAGAGAAGGTTTATGGTCGACATTTACCTCTTGATTCTTGCTCTTTGATGCTGAAAGACTTGATTAGGGCTTGAAGCTTTCTCTCGTTCTTCTTCTTGGCTTTCTCACAGACAAACCCATTTCGTTCTCTCTCTAGAAGCTCTCTTTCTCTCTCTACATCTTCTTCTTCTTCCTTATTTCTTCTCTTTCTCTCTCTATATTCTCTCTCAATTCTACAGCAACTTGCTTCCAAAATGAGTTGATAGTTTGAGTTGGGAGAGAAGGAATGAATGAGAGAATGAATGGAACTTCAGGAGAGTGGGAGGGAGTAACCAAGGTGGTGGGTTTCTCATCCAATGAGAATGTTGGGAAATAGAAAATTTTAAGGCAAGTACTTGGCTCAAGGCCACTTCATCCGACCACTCCCTTCTTGCTCACTCCTCATTGGTCCATGCAATAAGTTGGTTCCCCATATTAGAAACACACAAAAATTAGTACACCCATTTGGTCTCCCATACCTGAATACTTCCTTATTTATACCCAATTTGCTTGATAACTCTACCCAAAATTAAAATGGGTTATCCCATAAAATATTGGGATGGGTAAAAATAATAAATACGGGTTTGCCCATTCATTCGGAACACCCATATAAAATAATTCGGATACAAATTAAATCACTAATGAGCTCAAATAAATATTCCAATGCTTGGAAAAATTATCTCATTGCATACACGCTTTAACGAAAATAATAGAAATCGAAAAATACATAAAAATATTATGGCGTAAATAGTGTCCGTGAATAGTAATTTAGCGATATCCTGCGAAATTAATTTATTCACTTATACAAAACTATAACACGTAAAATTTATGCATTCACATAATCCAGGTTGTCACACAACCTTTAAACACGTAACACATAACAATGTTACTAAAATTCATAATATTCATTAATATATATAAATTCAAATTATAAGGCTATCCAGATTCCACGGTCGTTACAATTGCAGAGCCAGATAAGGGGATCGTAGAGTGGCCAGTGTCAAAGAAAATACTCAACGACTCAATGATAAAGAATTTAGTCATAAGATGGTAACATCAACTATGGGGGAGCAACACTCGGTTAAAGCCTAGCAACGCACAAGATGAGGGGAATCAAACTGAAGTCTCTAAGCCAACTCATGCTCATGTTAAGGAAAAGAAACCAGAAGCTGATAAACCAAATGAAACCTCATCCCTGATCGTAGAGTCTCTAAACTCTACGACTGATAACTAAGTCACCCATACTTCCCCAAAACGTAGAGTCACTATCGACATCTTAATCGTAGAGTATACTGACCCTATGATTGCAAGCTATACAAACACAATTCCTATTTGATATGATGTAGCATGCACACAAGAATGGTAATGAAAGTAGTATGCACACAAGCCAATCATATTTGATATGATGTAGCATATACTTTGTAATCTTATTCATTTATTAATAAAAGAATTAATTTTCTTAAAAGGCATTTTATCTTATCTACATAGTGTTGTTATATTAAATGTGGTAAACCCATAGTTTTGAGCAATGCTTTTAGAATAATGATGGTGATCATGCTAATGAGATCTAAATTCTAGATAGCTCACAAACTAAAATCATTCCTAATCGTTGGATTACTAAATTGGGGATTAGTGAATCCGGATAGATTAGTACATACGTTGTTTGCTCTTAGGAAGAGGATGATTGATCTCATAATCATTTGTGTGGAGACACTAAAGCAAGTATGTAGGTGCTTATTGGAGAATAAGTTCACTGAACGTGGCTCGCTAAGAAATACCTAATGGAGTTTTACTCGCCTGTCAATAGGAATTCCTCTAGTGATAGTAGTACAAGTGATCCTTGGACTTGAGATCATTATAGTATCTTGTGTATGATGAGTTATACTTTGACATATCCCTTAAGACCTTTAGGGTATATCAAAGGGTATGATTGGATATAATAAGTTGTGCATGGAGATAGGTGAATGATCAACAAAGAATCTACCACGTCTAGTAAAAGATGTGAATGTCCTATGTGATTCGATAAATGACAACTCAGTAGTCCTTGGCCAAGGCAGAATAAAATTAGAAAGGAGTTTTTAATTTGCATTATTTAGAGTTGTGCATTTGGGAATCGAAATACATATAATTAAATAAAATAAGACTTGACAGTAAATCCATGTCTTATATTTAATTGGGACATTGTATGGTAGAAGGATTGAATTGTATGGTAACTATTCACTGAATTAAATAGTTTAATTTATTTATTTAAATAAAATTAGAATTGTTCTAATTGATTTATTCGCAACCGGTTTTATATGGAGAACCTAAAAGGTCACACCACAAAAAGAAAAAATATTTATTTAAGAAGTAAATGACATAATTGTAATAATAAGTTAAGTGTATTTAATTTAATCTATGGAGATAGAATAAATTAAATAGCTTAATATTTATTATTTAATATTTTAAAAATATTAAATATAAATTAATAAGAGGAGTCTTATTATTATTACTACTATTACTATTATTTAATTCCTAATAGGGATTGAAAATTAATTAATAGAAGTACTCTCCTATGAATTCCTAATTGGATTAGGAGCATAATTAATTAAAGGAGTTTAATTATAATAAAAACCCTAATCCTAAATAGTTTAGGGAAGGGTTATTCTTACATCTATAAATAAGAGGAGTCTTATCATAGATTAGGGTTACACACTCTTGCAGTAGATTGTGGAGAGTACTTGCAATTTCTATAGAGATAGAAACTAGGGTTTTGCCAACACCCAACTTTTTGAATAACTATTCTTTCTTGGTGGATCACCTCTAGAGGCCAAACACTTGGGTGGCTAACGTTGATCAAACAAAGGAATTTAGTCGGTGGAATTCAAGGAGAACACGGAGGAATTGGAGGTGAACTTGTACCCGAGGAAGCACGGTTCTGCGAGGGTATAATTTCTTAATCTCTATCTCTTTCGTTTATATCGTTAATTGAGCACAAAGATTGATCATGGTGATGGTTTGTATAAAATTTTAAAATCTGATTTTATCGCGCTTCTGCTTTATTTATGTAATTTGATTACATGTTCGCATTATATAAAAACCTAACAGTGGTATCAGAGCCTAATCTTGTGCTAATTATTGATTTTAATGGTTCCATGTGTGTATGGTATGCGATTGGATCGAATTTTTTGGGCAGAGTCCGTTTTTTCCGAATGTGCTACGTGGCGCAGCTGCGCCGGCTCCAGTTCATTCTAGAGCGCAGCTGCGCCCAAACCCAGAAAGTCGTTTCTGGGGTTCAGCGCAGCTGCGCCATGTCCCAGTTCATTCTGGCGCAGCTGCACAGGACAGTAGAATCCGAAAAATAATTTTTTCTTTCAATTAAAATAAATAGTTTATTTAATTGATATAAGTTTAAAATAAAGATGTTTATTTTATCTGGAATAGGATTTCAGATTGCTAAAATTAAAAGAGTTTAATTTGAATTTGGTTTTTGATGAAAATAAAAGAGTTTATTTTGTTTCAAAACTTAATATTAGCAAAACTTTTGCCCATTAATTGATATCAATGCATATATGGAACGGTTTTATTATTCATGAGATGAATGTTATTTATTGATACATATAGAGATATGTATGATAATAAATAGGCATTGATTATGGACTATTGACCAATGTGTGATTGGATTTATTTTAAAGGATGCTTGAATGTATGGGTTTTTATAAATGGGGTCTGCGTACATCGTCTTCTCTAATTTTTCTTAATGTAAATTCTATCTCCCTCCTATGTACTTCTCCTTGACTGCTGATCAAAGTTTCTATTTATTGTAAATAGTTTATGTAATAGGACTAGTTAGAATTAATTTTGAAGAATTGGAGACAAAGGAGCAAGGAGCGCTTGAAGACCCGTTTGTAATGGAGCCCGAGTTTAAATGTAATAGTTATATTTAAATTTAATTCTTGTACCCTAGGTTTGACCTTTTGGTTCACTTGGTGGCTCTAGTGAACCAAACTAGAATAAAAGTGCGTAATCAATCCGGGTAGAATATAGTATTCTATATGTGCATGCTTACTATATATATTATATATTATCCAACATGCTTCGCATGTAAAATAATATGACGCGTATTTTATATATATATGTGCATGCGCGCTAAAGAAGATGAGACTAATAATAATAAACCCCTCAAAGAAATCATATTAAGTCCTAAGCGTTCAAAGATATTTGGAATATCGAACGTCGCCTTCTAGCATGGTAAAACAATAGAGTATTAAATGTTGAATATGAGTTTGTTGTGTCACCACAAGGCAAGTATTAAATATTTAAGATGTTGCATTATCACATTTGATGCTTATAAATAGACTAAACGATGCTGTTTTGTTGTGTCACCACAAGGACAGTGTTTTTCTTTTGAATATATGGAAGTGCTAGGATGGACTTAACTTGGATAATTTTGATTCGGATGTGTCACCACTTGATCAAAATAATCTAAGAGTCAAAATACAACAAGTTACATAGAGATGTAATTGACAATAGTTGTCTACCTATTTATTTATATATCGCTTGTTATGTCACCACAAGACTATATACATTTGAAATGGGATCCTTAATCTCACTAGCAAATCTTTAATTAGATTTGCCGAACTATATAATGAGGGTAATATAGTTTGATGAAAAAGTGAGAGATACCAATTTAAAATAAAGACCTAATTTATTTTGGTAATTAATTAAATGAATGTATGCTAAAATGTTGTCTATTTCACATGCAGAATTTAAAAATGTTAAACTCACTATCACTGTGTAGCATACTTGATGCTAACAAACTGACCGGACCGAATTACACGGACTGGTTAAGGAATCTAAGAATTGTTCTCACTGTTGAAAAGATTTCTTATGTCCTCAATTTCCCAGTCCTTGCAAATGTTGCAGAAACAGCCTCTGAGGAAGAGATTGCTACTTTCAGAAAGTGGCAAGATGATGCAATCCTGGCTCAATGCATCATACTCGCATCCATGAGTAACGAGCTTCAGCGTTAGCATGAAACTATGGATGCTCCTACTATATTGTTGCACCTCAAAGAGTTGTATGGTGAGCAAAGTAGGACTGCTAGATATCAGATATATAAGGAGCTCTTCAGATCTCGTATGACTGAGGGCACTGCTGTTGAGACTCATGTCCTTAAGATGATCAATCTGATTGAACAACTTGGATAGCTTGGGTTTGTGATGGATGGGGAGTTAAGCCAACATTTGATCTTGCAGTCACTCCCGGACACCTTATCACAATTTGTTGTGAATTTTCACATGAATAAGTTGGACGTCAGCTTGCCTGAGTTACTTAACATGCTGAAAACTGCTGAAGGTCACTTCTCATCCAACAAGAACCAAGTCTTACTAGTGGATGATTCTTCCAAGAAAAGGAAGAGGCCCAAGGTATCTTCTAAAAAGAAGAAAAACAAGAAATCTAAGGGCAAGGCGAAGAGAAAGGATAAAAAGAAACCTGATCCAGATAGCAAAGGAATTTGCTACCATTGCAATAAGTCGGGACACTGGAAGAGGAACTGCAAGGAGTATCTTGCGGACCAGAAGAAGCTTGAAGAAGCTTCGACTTCCGATCTAGGTTTGTTCATGATTGAAATTAATTTTTCTGAAAGTCAAAATTCTACTTGGGTATTGGATACCGGCTGTAGTTCTCACATATGTAATAATGTGCAGGGAATAAGCAGAAGTAGAAGCTGAACAAGGATGAAGTCGCCCTACGAGTGGGAAATGGAGCAAAGGTTGCTGCATTAGCTGTAGGGACTTATTGTTTAGCACTGCCTTCGGGAAAGTTCATTAGTTTAAATAATTGTTATTATGTTCCGACACTCATTAGAAACATTATTTTAATTTCTGTATTAGATATAGATGGTTTTGATATTATAATAAAGAACAACAGATGTTCTATTTATAATAAAAATATTTTATATGGTGTTGGGAACCTACTGAATGGACTTTACATACTTGACTTGCATGAAAATATACTTCAAATTGAACAAACTAAGAAAAGAAAAGAGATGATGTTAATTATACCTTTATGTGGCACTGTAGACTCGGTCATATCAATGAAACAAGATTATCCAAGTTGCATAAAGATGGGCTTTTAGAGCTATCTGATTACGAATCATATCCAACTTGTGAATCTTGTCTCATGGGTAAGATGACTAAATCTCCTTTTAGTGGAAAAGGAAAAAGAGTTACAGAGTTGTTAGCGTTGGTACACACAGACGTATGTGGACCTATGACAACGAATGCACGAGGAGAGTATTCTTATTTTATTACTTTCACTGATGATCATTCTAGATTTGGATATGTGTATTTAATGAAATACAAATCTGAATCGTTTGAAAAGTTCAAAGAATTCAGAAGTGAAGTCGAGAAGCAAACTGGTAAGAGTATTAAGATTCTTCGATCGGATCGAGGAGGTGAATACTTGACCAATGAGTTTCTAAGTTGTCTCAAAGAAAATGGTATAATCTCACAATGGACTCCACCAGGGACTGTTGGTCGATTTCGCAATCGATAACACACACGTGCAAGTATACACGGCCCACAAGTAATATATGATAAGATAAGAGTCGAACCCACAGGGAATTGTGACAAATAATAACCAAGTACCAATCGTATATCAATTTGATCTAATTTAAACGATGAAGGTTTGATTGTTTGTTGATTGTTGAGTTCACAAGTTAAGTAATGAGTAAAATACGGTGAAATATCAAGATAGAAAGGTCTAAGATTACAATTTCCCCCAACACGTCATTTGAATCTCCTAACTCTCTCTTTTCAGTCAATTATAGCATACGAATTGACAACCGAGAAATCAAAACTACATAAGAGCCTCTGTCGATGGTCAATCACGAATCTTCCTAAGCGGTGCATAGGTATATGTCTATCCTATACACTATCAAGAGACTAATTTCAGGAATGATTTATAGACACGTGTCACCAAATCTAATTAATCCTCCCTTCCATTACCAACTTTCACCTCGGAAGTCATTAAGACTAGATTCTCAATAGGTTGCATGCGGTAATTAGGTATATATCTATCCCAGCTACTATCAAGATACCTATTATTGCAGATAATTAATAAGACACACGTCACTTAATCCGATTAATAACCCACAACAATCTATACTCTCGCATGTTATCATAACTAGGTCTCAACCTATAATCCGTTCGTCAAGTTCATATAGGTTCCCACGGTAATTACGGGCCAAGCAATTAATCTAGAAGCAAAGGTTATGACAATCAATTCACAAATGAATAACTAAAATCAATAGAGAGAGAATTCAATTCAAATTAAGTGTTGGGTTCCATTGCAATCTTAGAATAGAAGGTTAGTTCATGATAGCTACAATAAACATCATTTTCAATTGATACATTGTCAAATTCGAATTACAAAGGAGATGGGAAACTAGAAATGAAACCACTTTTGAAGCTATTCAGCTGGTGTTCCTTTGGTTGCTGTAGATTTCTAGCTCTCCTCCTTAGCTTTGCAATTCCTCTTGACTGAGTTCCTTGGCTTTGGGCTTGATTCAGCTTGATTTGCAGCCTTGGGCACTGTTGGTTGATGTATTTTGTAGCCTCCCTCTCTCTAGATTTCCCTTTGACAAGCCTTTCCTTCTTAGTTCTTTGGCTTTTGCTGAGTTTTCCTTGTATTGCAGCACTTTTGCTCTCTATTTTGATGTTTTAGTCTAGCCTCCCTATCCCTTGATATCTGATATGAAGCTTAGAAGAGATTATATATAGCCTCCATCAAGAAACCCTAGCAAAAATCGGACAAAATGGAGCTCAGATCGCACTAAAACTGTGTCAGATCGCACTCAGCACGGCGTTGGCGCGCCCGCACGCCAGCGCGCGCGCCCGCGCCCAGCGCCTGGGCCGCACGCTGGTCGCACGCCCAACGCCGCACGCCCACGCCGCACGCCCACGCTGGCTGCCGCACGCCCGTGCCGCCCGCCCGCACGCCAGCGCGCGCGCCTGCGCCCAGCTCCTGGGCCGCACGCTAGTCGCACACCCAACGCCGCACGCCCACGCCGCGCGCCTGCACGCCAGCGCGCGCGGCCCGCGCCCAGCGCCTGGGTCGCACGCCCAACGCCCGCGGCCGAGGCCCCGCGCCTGCCGAGGCCCGCGCGCGCCCAACGTCGAGGCTGCCTGCCGAGGCCCGCGCGCGCCCAACACGCCCGCACGCCCAGCGCGCGCCCATGCGCCCGCGCCCAGCGCCTGGGCCGCACGCTGGCGCCCCGTCTGCCGCACGCCGTGCCCGCGGCTTGGTCGACGCCGCACGCCGTCCACGCCTTCCAACGCCGTGCACGCCCAACTTCCAAATGTCAACAAATTAAGCCCCGAGCATCGCCAAACATAAATTTTCACCGTGTTATCATTCGGGCACGGATATCTAAGCACGGGCTTGCCCTCGTGGCTTGGCCGACGCCGCACGCCGTGCACGCTTCCCGACGCCGTGCACGCCCAACTACCAAATGTTATCAAATTAAGCACCGAGCGTCGCCAAGCACAAATTTCCATCATACTACCATTCGGGCACATGCGTCCAAGCACGGACATTGAGTGAATACAAACAACGATCCGAGCGGTCTTTATCTCAATTCCTACAAACATAATAAAAATGCATCAAAGCAACATAAAACATGTAAAAACAACTAAAAACTAATTTATGTTGAAATAAGATAAAAATACTTAAAAACCATATAAAATACATAAAGACTTGCAAATTATCAAGGCCAAAAGTACCCAAATTGTGTGTACAAAACACACTCATCAAATACCCCCAAACTTAAATCTTTGCTTGTCCTCAAGCAAAACAAACCTAAACTAAACAATTCAAAAAAACTTCTAATATAACCTATCTTGAGCAATGAATTAATAAGCCGACAATGGTCTCAAAGGCATCAACACATAGAACTCAAGAGAACAAACAAAGTGTTGCAAGTCTAAAATTTCAGTTAGTTAGTCATACTTTTCTTAAGGCCTCTTCCGTATGTGTGTGTGTGTGTACCCAATAGCACTAAACCAATCAAGCTCGAATGAAACTATGCAACCACATTACCTTGTGAAATAATCAAAATAAACCCCAAAACAACATGCTTAACACAACACTCAATACAAAGGTGTACAAATCACAATTCCAAAAATTTTGAGAACCAAGGGCTCTAGGTGAGTGCATTTTATGCTCCATCTCAATCCTTAAGCACGCTCATATGGGCGAGTGCGTTTTACGCTCAACCTCAACCCCATGCAAAATTTGCAATAAACAATTTTTTTTTTTTTTTTAATCACAATTATAAGAGAGTGCGTTTTACGCTCTATCTCTCCTACGCATGTGTCCATGAGTGAGTGCGTCTTACGCTCCATCTCAACTCACCACATGACCATCAATTCAAACATAACAAAATTGGACACCTTGGTTCGAGTGATGTTTAAACGAGTTCTAGAGTTTATAGATATTTTCCACAAGCATTCGGTTATAAAAGTCTTCTCTAAGCATACAACTAGCTTAATACTCATGGGTAAGTGCATGAAAGTGAAAAGACGCATAAGCAAAATAATAACCAATAAACGATAAGCACAAAGACTAAGAAACAATTGTCTACTTCTCATGAGTTAGAATTTCTTCGAACAAGTCATTATCATAGACCATGGATTATAGTTCAAAATCAAATTAAAACAATGCTCAAGGGACACATCCTAAAAATAAATAAATTTTTTTTTTTTGAATGAAAAGAAAAACATACTTAAATCACACAAAAACTAAATTAAACACACAAATACGCAAATAGGAAGTACTACCCCCAAACTTAAATTTGACTACCACACAGCACAACACGACTAGACAGACAAGGATAACTCAAATAAACTACCAACACCCCCAAACTTAAAACAAACATAGTCCTCGATGTTTATAATAGATAGAATTAAAATAGAGAACTTCACTGAGGGTAATCAAGCAACATCATTATAGTGTGGTGTCGCTTGGACGCTTTCGGACTAACAAAATTCTTGTCATGGTCTATGATTGGCTTGGACGATGAAGCTTCGCCCCATTGTTGCTTGGAAGCCATACCAGAACAATGCCTCATAAAGAACATCCCACATTAGCTAAGAAACTCTCTTAGGCCAAATATCAAACACGTGGCGTGCACCTCCCAAAATCTTAGTTGTCAATGCATTGGGAAGTAGGGTTATCCCTCCACAAAGTCTTGCAATGGGAGAATTGGAGTGTTCCTGCAATAAAACTCAACCCAAGCACAGTCCCAAGCAAGTAAAATTTGAAATTATTAGACCTTGTTACCTTTTCTTGGGAAACTAATGAAAAGCCATGGGAATTCTTCAAAATCTGCTAAATCCTTATTGAATTTCAAGTTAGAAGATGACAATGCTGATGGATTGCAGAGATTGGATGCCCAATTGGAGTGATGGGGCACGAAATTGAGTTTGGGAAAAATGCATGTAAGTTGGCCTTGGAGTGGGAGGAGAGAGACAAAAGAGTGGAATGCCAAAAATTTGCATATGGGCTGCAATTAAGGACAAGCATCAGCTGGTTGGTGCAATACTGCTGTTATGATTTTCAGTGTTGGATAACTGCAACAAGCAATATTACACACATTAATCACACTTAATCATAAAATCAAAAACAAAACACACCAAACATTTTTTTTTTTTGGAGATTAAAATAAAAAAAATAAAATAAAATAAAAACAAAATAGCTCGAAAAATAAAATGGAGATTTGGGTTGCCTCCCAAATAGCGCTTGAGTTAAAGTCATCAGCCTGACTAACTTCTTGTTTCCTTTTAGTCCGGCTCGATTGCAAAAATGACCTTAGCATGCCTTCGTGTTGTCATTTCCTTAATTTGCATGGCATGCATGCATACTAGACGACTCCCAAACTCAGTTTCTTCTATCAGCAAAAAGAAACTTTCTTCATTCGCTTCATCTTTCAGTAGGGGTGAAACATCTGAGGGCATTACTTCGGTGAGGTCCAATGTCTCAAGCTCACCTAGCTTATTGTTCTTATATAAATCCTCCTGTATGAACTGACAGTAGCTAGGGGTCTGCTCTATTGTGTCTATGAATGACATAGTGACATTAAGTTTCTCAAGCACAAGTGGATCCTCATCGATCTTTTTATGAACCTCTACTTCATCATGCCATGGCTCAAACTGTAAACTAGCTCCCATGTCACCTAGAGCTTTGCCTATGACAAGACTACTCAATGGGCACGGGACTGCAAAACCACCCAGATCCTTGAGCTTTGGAGGAGAAGGTATATGGGATACGCTCGAAATTAGCTCATCATCATCATTGGGGCTCAAGGCTAGATCCTCGACCTCCTTTTCTTGTTTCCCACATGTCTCTTCCATATCAGAATCATCATTAATTAGCACGTCTGGTTGCAACATTGGCACGTGAAATCCATCAGTTTCGGGAACCATGTCATTGGGTCGTTCACCTTGATATCTATCGTTGAAGGCGATAATAAGCTGTCCCATCTGGTTCTCAAGATTTTGAATCGACATATGCTGACTTTTCACAATCTCCTCAATCGAAGTTATGGTCTGGGACCCAAGTTCCTTTACATTTGAATTTTCTTCTTGTGGCAATGAAGGTGGACATGAGAATTCCGGTGCATATGTTGGACTCGGAGCATAGTATTGATCTTCATAATTGTAGCTCCATGTAGAATCTGGGTAATACCCCCAATCTTGGTGATAAGCATCGGAACAGTCATAACTGTTGGAGTAATCGCCGACGTTGCTACCATACCATGCTGCCTCAAAATTAATGGTGCATAGATGACTCGGATGGTTTCCATCACAATAATCACAATTCACCGCAACACGTTGAGTACGTTGGGCCACTAGAGCGTTAACATTCCTTGACAGCTCCTCTATATGTGCCGCCACCGCATCAATTCCTTCCATCCATCCATGTCGCCTCTGATTGGGTCATTCCCGTGTGAGGCCATTGATAATTATAGTTGGCCATGGTGTACCTCGTAACGAAGAAAGCATTAAACAGAAAAATACAAAAAACAATGTTAAAAATAAATTAAAAATAACTTTATATACAAGTTTAAATTGAGACCAATTTGATAGTAATTAATATTGGTATAATTATTAGAAACAATTCCCCGGCAACGGCGCCAAAAACTTGTTGGTCGATTTCGCAACCGATAAATACGCGCAAGTATACGCGGTCAACAAGTAATATAATGATAAGAGAGTTGTCGATCCCACGAGGAATTAACTCTAATGTATCCCCAAGTACTAACTCAATATCGACTCGATCTAAATCAAACTCTTTGATTCAAGAGATAGATGGAAGTTATATCTAAATTGCATGACATATAAATAATAAGAATAGATAGATAAAGGTCTAAGATTACAATTTTCTCCATTCAAGCATTTTGTCAAACACTTGGCGTGCAATGCTTTGTTCAAATACCTTAACTCTCCTTTTAGATCAATTAACCACATAGAATTGACATCCAAGAAATCACAATTACGTAAGAGCCTCTGTCGATGGTCAATTACGAATCTTCCTAATGCGGCATGTAGGTATAAGTCTATCCTACACACTATCAAGAGACCAATTTCAAGAATAACTAACAAGACACGTGTCACTAAATCTCATCAATCACCCTTTCAATTACCAACTTTCACAAAGGAAGTCATTAAGATTAGATTCTCAATTGGTTGCACATGGTATCTAGGTATATATCTATCCTAAATACAATCAAGTTACCTATCATTGAGGATAATCAACAAGACACACGTCACTAAATCTCAATTAATCACCCACAATAATCTTTAACTTTCACATGATATCTTAACTAGGTCTCAACACTATAATCCGTTTGTCAAGTTCATATAGGTTCCCAAGGTAATTACTAGCCAAGCAATTAATCTATAAGCATAGGTTAAGATAACCAATTCATATGAGCAACAATAATCAATTGGAAGAGAAAATCAATTCAAAATAAGCAATGGGTTCAATTACAATCTTAGATTACAAACTAGTTACATAGAGGAAAAAGAAAAAGAAAGATAAAGGATGGCTTCCCCATTGTTGTTAGATGAAACTCCATTGAAGCACCTCCATTGAAAGCTCCTCCAAGCTTTAGAAGAACCATGGCCAATGGCCATGGCCTCCCTCTTTTTGCTCCAAGCCTCCTTTCTCTTTCTCTCTAAATCTGATTTTGGAACTCTAGGATATGTTAAAATGGAGGCTACATGCTGTATTTATAGTGCCTTATGCAAAACCCTAGCTTAGCCCACCAAAAATGACCAAAAGGGGGCTGAAATTGCTAAAAAAACCGACCCAAGCACGCTGCCCAGCAGCCATTGGTGCGTTCGCACGCACCTGGGCGCGCCCGCGCCCGCGCGCTGGCCCCTCCCGCTCTGGTTTCTGCTGCCCGACTCGGTTTTGACGTCTGTTGGTAAAATGGCCATAACGTCTTCGTCCGAACTCGGATTAAGGCGATTCAAGAGGCTATGGAAAGCTAAGAAGTAGCTCTACAACTTCCATAACTGGAGTTTGCACAGATAATGGCTGGAAAAAGGGTGAAATTGAGCTCGAAGTGGCCGCTGTGTAAATTTCATGCTAAATCCGCTGGTAAAACGACCATAACTCTCTCATACGAACTTCAAATTGGATGATTTCGGATGTTCCCGAAATCTGAGATTAATATCTACAACTTTCGTTCTTTGAGTTTTGAGAGAATCGGATTGGATCATGGTTGAAATTGGGCCGCAAGCAGCCGCTATGTCCATGTTAGGCTCAAAATGGCAAACTAGGCATCCACGAGCATTGGTGATCAACTAGCACTTGCTTCATTTCCTACAAAACTAAGTAAAAACACATAAAAACAATACAAAACATATAAAAGCAATATAAAATCACAATATCTAAAAATAAGATAAAAACACAATAAAACCACATAAATTACCCAAAGAATTACAAATTATCAAGGTCAAAAGTACCCAAATTGTGTGTATAAAACACACTCATCAAGTTGGTCGATTTCGCAACCGATAAATACGCGCAAGTATACGCGGTCAACAAGTAATATAATGATAAGAGAGTTGTCGATCCCACGAGGAATTAACTCTAATGTATCCCCAAGTACTAACTCAATATCGACTCGATCTAAATCAAACTCTTTGATTCAAGAGATAGATGGAAGTTATATCTAAATTGCATGACATATAAATAATAAGAATAGATAGATAAAGGTCTAAGATTACAATTTTCTCCATTCAAGCATTTTGTCAAACACTTGGCGTGCAATGCTTTGTTCAAATATCTTAACTCTCCTTTTAGATCAATTAACCACATAGAATTGACATCCAAGAAATCACAATTACGTAAGAGCCTCTGTCGATGGTCAATTACGAATCTTCCTAATGCGGCATGTAGGTATAAGTCTATCCTACACACTATCAAGAGACCAATTTCAAGAATAACTAACAAGACACGTGTCACTAAATCTCATCAATCACCCTTTCAATTACCAACTTTCACAAAGGAAGTCATTAAGATTAGATTCTCAATTGGTTGCACATGGTATCTAGGTATATGTCTATCCTAAATACAATCAAGTTACCTATCATTGAGGATAATCAACAAGACACACGTCACTAAATCTCAATTAATCACCCACAATAATCTTTAACTTTCACATGATATCTTAACTAGGTCTCAACACTATAATCCGTTTGTCAAGTTCATATAGGTTCCCAAGGTAATTACTAGCCAAGCAATTAATCTATAAGCATAGGTTAAGATAACCAATTCATATGAGCAACAATAATCAATTGGAAGAGAAAATCAATTCAAAATAAGCAATGGGTTCAATTACAATCTTAGATTACAAACTAGTTACATAGAGGAAAAAGAAAAAGAAAGATAAAGGATGGCTTCCCCATTGTTGTTAGATGAAACTCCATTGAAGCACCTCCATTGAAGCTCCTCCAAGCTTTAGAAGAACCATGGCCAATGGCCATGGCCTCCCTCTTTTTGCTCCAAGCCTCCTTTCTCTTTCTCTCTAAATCTGATTTTGGAACTCTAGGATATGTTAAAATGGAGGCTACATGCTGTATTTATAGTGCCTTATGCAAAACCCTAGCTTAGCCCACCAAAAATGACCAAAAGGGGGCTGAAATTGCTAAAAAAAAAAAAAACCGACCCAAGCACGCTGCCCAGCAGCCATTGGTGCGTTCGCACGCACCTGGGCGCGCCCGCGCCCGCGCGCTGGCCCCTCCCGCGCTGGTTTCTGCTGCCCGACTCGATTTTTGACGTCTGTTGGTAAAATGGCCATAACGTCTTCGTCCGAACTCGGATTAAGGCGATTCAAGAGGCTATGGAAAGCTAAGAAGTAGCTCTACAACTTCCATAACTGGAGTTTGCACAGATAATGGCTGGAAAAAGGGTGAAATTGAGCTCGAAGTGGCCGCTGTGTAAATTTCATGCTAAATCCGCTGGTAAAACGACCATAACTCTCTCATACGAACTTCAAATTGGATGATTTCGGATGTTCCCGAAATCTGAGATTAATATCTACAACTTTCGTTCTTTGAGTTTTGAGAGAATCGGATTGGATCATGGTTGAAATTGGGCCGCAAGCAGCCGCTATGTCCATGTTAGGCTCAAAATGGCAAACTAGGCATCCACGAGCATTGGTGATCAACTAGCACTTGCTTCATTTCCTACAAAACTAAGTAAAAACACATAAAAACAATACAAAACATATAAAAGCAATATAAAATCACAATATCTAAAAATAAGATAAAAACACAATAAAACCACATAAATTACCCAAAGAATTACAAATTATCAAGGTCAAAAGTACCCAAATTGTGTGTATAAAACACACTCATCAAGTTGGTCGATTTCGCAACCGATAAATACGCGCAAGTATACGCGGTCAACAAGTAATATAATGATAAGAGAGTTGTCGATCCCACGAGGAATTAACTCTAATGTATCCCCAAGTACTAACTCAATATCGACTCGATCTAAATCAAACTCTTTGATTCAAGAGATAGATGGAAGTTATATCTAAATTGCATGACATATAAATAATAAGAATAGATAGATAAAGGTCTAAGATTACAATTTTCTCCATTCAAGCATTTTGTCAAACACTTGGCGTGCAATGCTTTGTTCAAATATCTTAACTCTCCTTTTAGATCAATTAACCACATAGAATTGACATCCAAGAAATCACAATTACGTAAGAGCCTCTGTCGATGGTCAATTACGAATCTTCCTAATGCGGCATGTAGGTATAAGTCTATCCTACACACTATCAAGAGACCAATTTCAAGAATAACTAACAAGACACGTGTCACTAAATCTCATCAATCACCCTTTCAATTACCAACTTTCACAAAGGAAGTCATTAAGATTAGATTCTCAATTGGTTGCACATGGTATCTAGGTATATGTCTATCCTAAATACAATCAAGTTACCTATCATTGAGGATAATCAACAAGACACACGTCACTAAATCTCAATTAATCACCCACAATAATCTTTAACTTTCACATGATATCTTAACTAGGTCTCAACACTATAATCCGTTTGTCAAGTTCATATAGGTTCCCAAGGTAATTACTAGCCAAGCAATTAATCTATAAGCATAGGTTAAGATAACCAATTCATATGAGCAACAATAATCAATTGGAAGAGAAAATCAATTCAAAATAAGCAATGGGTTCAATTACAATCTTAGATTACAAACTAGTTACATAGAGGAAAAAGAAAAAGAAAGATAAAGGATGGCTTCCCCATTGTTGTTAGATGAAACTCCATTGAAGCACCTCCATTGAAGCTCCTCCAAGCTTTAGAAGAACCATGGCCAATGGCCATGGCCTCCCTCTTTTTGCTCCAAGCCTCCTTTCTCTTTCTCTCTAAATCTGATTTTGGAACTCTAGGATATGTTAAAATGGAGGCTACATGCTGTATTTATAGTGCCTTATGCAAAACCCTAGCTTAGCCCACCAAAAATGACCAAAAGGGGGCTGAAATTGCTAAAAAAACCGACCCAAGCACGCTGCCCAGCAGCCATTGGTGCGTTCGCACGCACCTGGGCGCGCCCGCGCCCGCGCGCTGGCCCCTCCCGCGCTGGTTTCTGCTGCCCGACTCGGTTTTGACGTCTGTTGGTAAAATGGCCATAACGTCTTCGTCCGAACTCGGATTAAGGCGATTCAAGAGGCTATGGAAAGCTAAGAAGTAGCTCTACAACTTCCATAACTGGAGTTTGCACAGATAATGGCTGGAAAAAGGGTGAAATTGAGCTCGAAGTGGCCGCTGTGTAAATTTCATGCTAAATCCGCTGGTAAAACGACCATAACTCTCTCATACGAACTTCAAATTGGATGATTTCGGATGTTCCCGAAATCTGAGATTAATATCTACAACTTTCGTTCTTTGAGTTTTGAGAGAATCGGATTGGATCATGGTTGAAATTGGGCCGCAAGCAGCCGCTATGTCCATGTTAGGCTCAAAATGGCAAACTAGGCATCCACGAGCATTGGTGATCAACTAGCACTTGCTTCATTTCCTACAAAACTAAGTAAAAACACATAAAAACAATACAAAACATATAAAAGCAATATAAAATCACAATATCTAAAAATAAGATAAAAACACAATAAAACCACATAAATTACCCAAAGAATTACAAATTATCAAGGTCAAAAGTACCCAAATTGTGTGTATAAAACACACTCATCAAGTTGGTCGATTTCGCAACCGATAAATACGCGCAAGTATACGCGGTCAACAAGTAATATAATGATAAGAGAGTTGTCGATCCCACGAGGAATTAACTCTAATGTATCCCCAAGTACTAACTCAATATCGACTCGATCTAAATCAAACTCTTTGATTCAAGAGATAGATGGAAGTTATATCTAAATTGCATGACATATAAATAATAAGAATAGATAGATAAAGGTCTAAGATTACAATTTTCTCCATTCAAGCATTTTGTCAAACACTTGGCGTGCAATGCTTTGTTCAAATATCTTAACTCTCCTTTTAGATCAATTAACCACATAGAATTGACATCCAAGAAATCACAATTACGTAAGAGCCTCTGTCGATGGTCAATTACGAATCTTCCTAATGCGGCATGTAGGTATAAGTCTATCCTACACACTATCAAGAGACCAATTTCAAGAATAACTAACAAGACACGTGTCACTAAATCTCATCAATCACCCTTTCAATTACCAACTTTCACAAAGGAAGTCATTAAGATTAGATTCTCAATTGGTTGCACATGGTATCTAGGTATATGTCTATCCTAAATACAATCAAGTTACCTATCATTGAGGATAATCAACAAGACACACGTCACTAAATCTCAATTAATCACCCACAATAATCTTTAACTTTCACATGATATCTTAACTAGGTCTCAACACTATAATCCGTTTGTCAAGTTCATATAGGTTCCCAAGGTAATTACTAGCCAAGCAATTAATCTATAAGCATAGGTTAAGATAACCAATTCATATGAGCAACAATAATCAATTGGAAGAGAAAATCAATTCAAAATAAGCAATGGGTTCAATTACAATCTTAGATTACAAACTAGTTACATAGAGGAAAAAGAAAAAGAAAGATAAAGGATGGCTTCCCCATTGTTGTTAGATGAAACTCCATTGAAGCACCTCCATTGAAGCTCCTCCAAGCTTTAGAAGAACCATGGCCAATGGCCATGGCCTCCCTCTTTTTGCTCCAAGCCTCCTTTCTCTTTCTCTCTAAATCTGATTTTGGAACTCTAGGATATGTTAAAATGGAGGCTACATGCTGTATTTATAGTGCCTTATGCAAAACCCTAGCTTAGCCCACCAAAAATAACCAAAAGGGGGCTGAAATTGCTAAAAAAACCGACCCAAGCACGCTGCCCAGCAGCCATTGGTGCGTTCGCACGCACCTGGGCGCGCCCGCGCGCTGGCCCCTCCCGCGCTGGTTTCTGCTGCCCGACTCGGTTTTGACGTCTGTTGGTAAAATGGCCATAACGTCTTCGTCCGAACTCGGAGTAAGGCGATTCAAGAGGCTATGGAAAGCTAAGAAGTAGCTCTACAACTTCCATAACTGGAGTTTGCACAGATAATGGCTGGAAAAAGGGTGAAATTGAGCTCGAAGTGGCCGCTGTGTAAATTTCATGCTAAATCCGCTGGTAAAACGACCATAACTCTCTCATACGAACTTCAAATTGGATGATTTCGGATGTTCCCGAAATCTGAGATTAATATCTACAACTTTCGTTCTTTGAGTTTTGAGAGAATCGGATTGGATCATAGTTGAAATTGGGCCGCAAGCAGCCGCTATGTCCATGTTAGGCTCAAAATGGCAAACTAGGCATCCACGAGCATTGGTGATCAACTAGCACTTGCTTCATTTCCTACAAAACTAAGTAAAAACACATAAAAACAATACAAAACATATAAAAGCAATATAAAATCACAATATCTAAAAATAAGATAAAAACACAATAAAACCACATAAATTACCCAAAGAATTACAAATTATCAAGGTCAAAAGTACCCAAATTGTGTGTATAAAACACACTCATCAAATACCCCCAAACTTAAATCTTTGCTTGTCCTCAAGCAAAATAAACCTAAACTACACAATTGACACGCTTCTAATACAACCTAACTTGAGCAATGAATTAATAAGCCGACAATGGTCTCAAAGGCGTCAACACATGGAACTCAAGAAAAATAGCCAAAACGTTGCAAGTCTAAAATATCAATTAGCTAGTCATATCTTGCTTTAGGCCCCTTCCGTGTGTGTGTGTGAGTACCCAATAGCACTAAACCAACCAAGCTCGGATGAACTTATGCAACCACATTACCTTATGAAATAATCAAAATAAACCCCAAAACAACATGCTTAACACATCACTCAATACAAAGGTATACAAATCACAATTCCAAAAATTTTGAGACTCAAGGGTTCTAGGTGAGTGCATTTTATGCTCCATCTCAACCTTAAGCACGCTCATATGGGTGAGTGCGTTTTACGCTCTATCTCAACCCCTTGCAAGATTTGCAATACAACATTTTCTTTCTTTTGTCACAAAAATAAGAGAGTGCGTTTTACGCTCTATCTCCCCTAATCATATGTCCATGAGTGAGTGCGTTTTACGCTCCATCTCAACTCACCACATGACCAACAAATCAAACACAACAAATTTGGATACCTTACTTCGAGTGATGTTTAAACGAGTATTAGAGTTTATAGATATTTTCCACAAGCATTCGGTTATTAAAGCCTTCTCTAAGCATACGACTAGCTCAATACTCATGGGTAAGTGCAAAAGAGTGAAATGACGCATAAGCAAAACAATAACCAACAATAACGATTAAGCACAAAGACTAAGCAACATTTATCCATTTTTCATGAGTGAGAATCAATTCAAACAAGTAGCTATCATTGACCATAGATAAATCAAATTAAATCAATGCTCAAGGGATACGTCTTAAAAAAAAATTCTACTTTTTTTTTTCAACAAAAACACACTTAAAACACACAAATAAATTCTACTTTTTTTTCAACAAAAACACACTTAAAACACACAAATACTAAATTAAAAACACACAAACACTAAGTACTACCCCCAAACTTAAAATTGACATTGTCCTCAATGTCTAAGATAGGAAAAAGTAAAACAAAGAACTTCCTTGAGAACGTGTCAAGCGTCATTGATATCATCTTTCAAGTCCTCAAAGTTGGGAGCGTATTTTATTTTGCACAATAATCGGCACCTAAAAACAATTGACTAAAGAAATTAAAATGCAATCAAGCAAAAGCAAAACAATAGACTTGGGTTGCCTCCCAAGAAGCGTTTGGTTTATAGTCCTCGACCCGACTTTATTTAAAACATAAATACAAGTTCAAATTAAGATAAAATCAATTGAAATTAATATTGGAAAAACATTAGAAGAATAATTCCCCGGCAACGGCGCCAAAAACTTGTTGGTCGATTTCGCAATCGATAACACACACGTGCAAGTATACACGACCCACAAGTAATATATGATAAGATAAGAGTCGAACCCACAGGGAATTGTGACAAATAATAACCAAGTACCAATCGTATATCAATTTGATCTAATTTAAACGATGAAGGTTTGATTGTTTGTTGATTGTTGAGTTCACAAGTTAAGTAATGAGTAAAATACGGTGAAATATCAAGATAGAAAGGTCTAAGATTACAATTTCCCCCAACACGTCATTTGAATCTCCTAACTCTCTCTTGTCAGTCAATTATAGCATACGAATTGACAACCGAGAAATCAAAACTACATAAGAGCCTCTGTCGATGGTCAATCACGAATCTTCCTAAGCGGTGCATAGGTATATGTCTATCCTATACACTATCAAGAGACTAATTTCAGGAATGATTTATAGACACGTGTCACCAAATCTAATTAATCCTCCCTTCCATTACCAACTTTCACCTCGGAAGTCATTAAGACTAGATTCTCAATAGGTTGCATGCGGTAATTAGGTATATATCTATCCCAACTACTATCAAGATACCTATTATTGCAGATAATTAATAAGACACACGTCACTTAATCCGATTAATAACCCACAACAATCTATACTCTCGCATGTTATCATAACTAGGTCTCAACCTATAATCCGTTCGTCAAGTTCATATAGGTTCCCACGGTAATTACGGGCCAAGCAATTAATCTAGAAGCAAAGGTTATGACAATCAATTCACAAATGCATAACTAAAATCAATAGAGAGAGAATTCAATTCAAATTAAGTGTTGGGTTCCATTGCAATCTTAGAATAGAAGGTTAGTTCATGATAGCTACAATAAACATCATTTTCAATTGATACATTGTCAAATTCGAATTACAAAGGAGATGGGAAACTAGAAATGAAACCACTTTTGAAGCTATTCAGCTGGTGTTCCTTTGGTTGCTGTAGATTTCTAGCTCTCCTCCTTAGCTTTGCAATTCCTCTTGACTGAGTTCCTTGGCTTTGGGCTTGATTCAGCTTGATTTGCAGCCTTGGGCACTGTTGGTTGATGTATTTTGTAGCCTCCCTCTCTCTAGATTTCCCTTTGACAAGCCTTTCCTTCTTAGTTCTTTGGCTTTTGCTGAGTTTTCCTTGTATTGCAGCACTTTTGCTCTCTATTTTGATGTTTTAGTCTAGCCTCCCTATCCCTTGATATCTGATATGAAGCTTAGAAGAGATTATATATAGCCTCCATCAAGAAACCCTAGCAAAAATCGGACAAAATGGAGCTCAGATCGCACTAAAACTGTGTCAGATCGCACTCAGCACGGCGTTGGCGCGCCCGCACGGCGTTGGCGCGCCCGCACGGCGTTGGCGCGCCCGCACGCCAGCGCGCGCGCCCGCGCCCAGCGCCTGGGCCGCTCGCGGGTCGCACGCCCAACGCCGCACGCCCACGCCGCACGCCCACGCTGGCTGCCGCACGCCCGTGCCGCGCGCCCGCACGCCAGCGCGCGCGCCCGCGCCCAGCTCCTGGGCTGCACGCTAGTCGCACGCCCAACGCCGCACGCCCACGCCGCACGCCCACGCCGCGCGCCCGCACGCCAGCGCGCGCGCCCGCGCCCAGCGCCTGGGTCGCACGCCCAACGCCCGGGGCCGAGGCCCCGCGCCCAGCGCCTGCCGAGGCCCGCGCGCGCCCAACACGCCCGCACGCCCAGCGCGCGCCCGCACGCCGCGCCCATGCGCCCGCGCCCAGCGCCTGGGCCGCACGCTGGCGCCCCGTCTGCCGCACGCCGTGCCCGCGATTTGGTCGACGCCGCACGCCGTCCACGCCTTCCAACGCCGTGCACGCCCAACTTCCAAATGTCAACAAATTAAGCCCCGAGCATCGCCAAACATAAATTTTCACCGTGTTATCATTCGGGCACGGATATCTAAGCACGGGCTTGCCCTCGTGGCTTGGCCGACGCCGCACGCCGTGCACGCTTCCCGACGCCGTGCACGCCCAACTACCAAATGTTATCAAATTAAGCACCGAGCGTCGCCAAGCACAAATTTCCATCATACTACCATTCGGGCACATGCGTCCAAGCACGGACATTGAGTGAATACAAACAACGATCCGAGCGGTCTTTATCTCAATTCCTACAAACATAATAAAAATGCATCAAAGCAACATAAAACATGTAAAAACAACTAAAAACTAATTTATGTTGAAATAAGATAAAAATACATAAAAACCATATAAAATACCTAAAGACTTGGAAATTATCAAGGCCAAAAGTACCCAAATTGTGTGTACAAAACACACTCATCAGGGACGCCACAGTTAAATGGTGTATCTGAAAGGAGAAATCGAACATTGTTGGACATGGTTCGATCTATGATGAGTTTTACCGACCTTCCAGTATCCTTCTGGGGTTATGCCCTAGAATCGGCTGCATACCTACTTAACAAGGTATCTACCAAATCCGTCCCAAAGACCCCATATGAGATATGGACAGGGAGGAAACCAAATCTTAAGCATGTTAAGACTTGGGGTTGTCCAACTTATGTCAAAAGGTTTGAGAATGATAAGCTGAAGACTAGATCCGACAAATGTAGATTCGTGGGATACCTTAAGGAAACATCAGGGTATTATTTCTATCATCCTACTGATCAAAAGGTGTTTGTTGCGAAACACGCTGCCTTCTTGGAAAAGGAGTTTATCCTTGAAGGGGTCAGTGGGAGTAAGATATATCTTGAAGAAGTTCAAGAACCACAAAATACTACGGATCAAAGTTAGGTACCTGACCAAGTAGAAGAACCTACTGTACCACTACCTATTCGTAAATCTGGAAGAGTACCGAAGATACTTGAAAGGTATGGATTCATCATAGAGGATGATGATGAGGTACGCATCATAGATGATGATGATCCATTGACTTACGAAGAGGCTATGAGTAGTGAAGACTTAGAGAAATGGCTAGAAGCCATGAAATCCGAGATGGACTCCATGTATGAAAACCAAGTATGGACTTTGGTTTCACCACCTGAGGGCATTAAGCCTATTGGGTGTAAATGGGTCTTTAAGAGAAAGACTGGAGCGGATGGCAAGGTAGAGACCTATAAAGCCCGACTAGTTGCAAAAGGTTTCAAACAAAGACAAAGAGTTGACTATGATGAAACCTTCTCACCAGTAGCTATGCTCAAGTCCATTCGGATTTTGCTTGCAATTGCAGCTTATTATGACTACGAGATCTGGCAAATGGACGTGAAAACGGCCTTCCTCAATGGAGAGCTTGAGGAAAATATATATGATAAAGCCAGAGGGTTTTGTTTCAACGGTTTGAACAAACTAAGTTTGTAAGCTACAACGATCCATTTATGGATTGAAGCAAGCTTCTCGAAGATGGAACATCCGTTTTGATGAGATAATCAAAAGGTTTGATTTTATCAAAAATGAGGATGAACCATGTGTGTACAAGAAGGTTAGTGGGAGCGCTGTTTCATTCCTTGTATTATATGTTGATGATATATTACTGATAGGGAATGATGTTCCTATGCTATAGTCGATCAAAATTTGGTTATCTAAACAGTTCTCCATGAAGGACTTGGGTGAGGCATCCTATATTTTGAGGATAAAGATCTATAGAGATAGATCTAAAAGGATGCTGGGCTTGACCCAAGGAAAGTACATTGACTCGATGCTAAACAAGTTTAGCATGGAAGATTCCAAGAGAGGTCTTATGCCGATGAGCCATGGAATTCATCTCTCCAAGAAACAGGCCCCAAAGACACCTGAGGAGAGAGACCGAATGAGTAAGATTCCTTATGCTTCAGCAATAGGATCTATCATGTACGGTATGATATGTACTAGACCTGATGTCGCTCATGCACTTAGTGTAACAAGCAGATATCAGTCGAATCCAGGAGAAGAGCACTAGAAGGCAGTGAAAAACATCCTAAAGTACTTGAGAAGAACTAAGGATGTATTTCTTGTCTACGGTGGGTCTGGATTGAAACTAGAGGGCTATACAGACTCAAGTTTTCAAACGGACCAAGATGACAGTAAATCCGTTTCAGGGTATGTGTTTACCTTAAACGGTGGCGCGGTGAGTTGGAAAAGTTCCAAGCAGCAAACAATTGCTGATTCAGTGATAGAGGCAGAGTACATAGCTGCAAGTGAAGCTGCAAAGGAAGCTGTTTGGATGAAGAAGTTCATAACTGAACTTGGAGTGGTTCTTAGCATTAACGGAGCCGTACCTTTATTCTATGATAACAATGGAGCTGTTGTGCAGGCTAAGGAACCCAGGTCTCATCAGAAATCCAAACACGTGTTGCGGCGGTTTCATTTGATTAGAGAGATCATTGAAAGAGGAGATATCACCCTGGAGCGTGTGAACTCTCAAGACAACATTGCAGATCTATTTACTAAAGCTTTAACTCAACAACAATTTGATCGTCACTTAGAGAAGATGGGTATTAGATACTAAGGCGATTGGCTTTAGTGCAAGTGGGAGATTGAAAGTAGTATGCACACAAGCCAATCATATTTGATATGATGTAGCATATACTTTGTAATCTTATTCATTTATTAATAAAAGAATTGATTTTATTAAAAGGCATTTTATCTTATCTACATAGTGCTGTTATATTAAATGTGATAAACTCATAGTTTTGAGCAATGCTTTTAAAATCATGATGGTGATCATGCTAATGAGATTTAAATTCTAGATAGCTCACAAACTAAAATCATTCCTAATCGTTGGATTACTAAATTGGGGATTAGTGAATCTGGATAGATTAGTACATACGTTGCTTGCTCTTAGGAAGAGGATGATTGATCTCATAATCATTTGTGTGGAGACACTAAAGCAAGTATGTAAATGCTTATTGGAGAATAAGTTCACTGAACGTGGCTCGCTAAGGAATACCTAATGGAGTTTTACTTGCCTGTCAATAGGAATTCCTCTAGTGACAGTAGTCCAAGTGATCCTTGGACTTGAGATCATCATAGTATCTTGTGTATGATGAGTTATACTTTGACATGTCCCTTAAGACCTTTAGGGTATATCAAAGGGTATGATTGGGTATAATAAGTTGTGCATGGAGATAGGTAAATGATCAACAAAGAATCTACCACTTCTAGTAAAAGATGTGAATGTCCTATGTGATTCGATAAATGACAACTCAGTAGTCCTTGCCCAAGGCAGAATGAAATTAGAAAGGAGTTTCTAATTTGCATTATTTAGAGTTGTGCATTTGGGAATCGAAATACATATAATTAAATAAAATAAGACTTGATAGTAAATCCATGTCTTATATTTAATTGGGACATTGTATGGTAGAAGGATTGAATTGTACGGTAACTATTCACTGAAAGGTTCTTTTGTGATTAATGTTGAAATCTATATTATCTGAAAAGTCGTTGATTGCTAAGGGGGCTTACCCTTATTGTAGAATAAATATTATTTATTTAAATGAATTAAATATTTTAATTTATTTATTTAAATAAAATTAGAATTGTTCTAATTGATTTATTCGCAACCGGTTTAATATGGAGAACCTAAAGGGTCACACCGCAAAAAGAAAAAACATTTATTTATGAAGTAAATGACATAATTGTAATAATAAGTTAAGTGTATTTAATTTAATCTATGGAGATAGCATAAATTAAATAGCTTAATATTTATTATTTAATATTTTGAAAATATTAAATATAAATTAATAAGAGGAGTCTTATTATTATTATTATTATTACTATTACTATTATTTAATTTCTAATAGGGATTGAGAATTAATTAATAGAAGTACTCTCCCATGAATTCCTAATTAGATTAGGAGCATAATTAATTAAAGGAGTTTAATTATAATAAAAACCCTAATCCTAAATAGTTTAGGGAAGGGTTAATCCTACATCTATAAATAAGATGAGTCTTATCATAGATTAGGGTTACACATTCTTGCATTAGATTGTGGAGAGTACTTGCAATTTCTATAGAGATAGAAACTAGGGTTTTGCCAACACCCAACTTCTTGAATAACTATTCTTCCTTGGTGGATCACCTCTAGAGGCCAAACACTTGGGTGACTAACGTTGATTAAACAAAGGAATTTAGTCGGTGGAATTCAAGGAGAACGCGAAGGAATTGGAGGTGAACTTGTAGCCGAGGAAGCACGGTTCTGCGAGGGTATAATTTCTTAATCTCTATGTCTTTCGTTTATATCGTTAATTGAGCACATAGATTGATCATGGTGATGGTTTTTATAAAATTTTAAAATATGATTTTATCGCGCTTCCGCTTTATTTATGTAATTTGATTGCATGTTCGCGTTATATACAAACCTAACAGGTAAACCAAATCACAGGAATATAGTGATGACATTCTATCCACCACAACAGTCTTTCCTCAGATAAGCACCTCAGAGATAAACCTAGCCCTAAGTTTCAAATTATGAGGCATGCCCTCTCTGAGCTTCCTTAACCCTGTTAAAGGACTGAACATAATGCTTCACTAGAATATCTCCAAAGCTTAATGTGTTAACATAAGAGAAAACGTTGCACTCATAAAGGAGATTTAATCATAGGAACTTTCTAGAAGAGAAAGAAGCTGGTATTTAAAGGAAGTCTTCATCAAGCAACCAATCCAGCTCACCTACTGGTGCAGATACAAGTTATGAAGACTAACATCACAGATGTCAAGAGCGAGCAAGTTTTCTTCTAAGCATTTAAAATGCGCATTCTAAGAGGAGGCCACTTCAAGCTATAAATGGAATTCTTCTAATCAAAGACTGCGTCCACCAAGAAAAGTGCCAATCACAGTTTATGCAAAAAAGGAAAGTAGAAGATTAAATAAAAACCTCAAGACAAGAAAACTGTGATATCTGTGCTCAAGCAGTAGTGACCAAAGTCAGCTCTCAAGAGATCATCATAGAGTGAAAAGCCAGGACATCAAGCCACTTGGGAGCTATCGTTTACACCCCAAAATTAAATCCTTACTTCTACTCTACTAATACAGAAATCAGTATAGTGACAAGCAAGGGTCGATCCCACAAAGAGTGAATTATTTTATATTTATTCTTTTATTTTCCTAAATCTAATTAAACAATGAAAATAAAGATTGGGGGGTTTTGAGTTTGATTAACTAATTAACAAAAGTAAATAAATAAAAATAACTAATGAATTAAAAGTTCAAGTTAATAAGTTCAGTATCACCTTTTTACAATGGCAGATTAATCAAGCGTAACATTATTTATCCTTCAATGAAATTAATAGTCCTAGATAACCGTAATCGCTAATTATCTAAAATCCTCCTTAGGTTTTAAATCTAATGTGACAATCGCCCCACTAGATCCTAACTATCATACAACCCAGAACTATCAGTCTAGATTTAATATAACAGCAACATTAAGGATTAGAGAATTAGACTATTCCAAACAACAATCACACTATCAGGGATTATTTAGCTTGTCTTCTGATAATCATAATAACACCCAAAAGCTTGTCCACAATCAAGTATTATTAATTGCTACTTATGATCAGATACAATATCGTTTGCTTAATACTATATCTTAATCTAGCAAATGATATTAGTTAACCAATTTAATGCTGTAGAAACCAAATCAGTCAATCCAATAACATATAAGCAATTCAATCAGATTATCAAAATAAATCTCATATAAGAAGAAATAAATAATGAATACTTAATTAAATCATTAACTGTAAATAAGGTTCAACATCCCTTAGAATTGAAAATAAAACTTAGCTTGACATGACTCCAATCTTCTCCAATTAGGGTTACAATTGTGTAGAAGAAATAGATTGATGTGAATGTATATGTCCCCTAATATGTAACTAATTACATGTATTTATAGTCCTAAGATATTATCCTATCTAAGAAAACATCCTAGTTGCATTAGAATTAGAAAAAATATCAAAGATTCCTAAATTTATGGAAATAACTCTTGCAAAAATGCTCTGTGCCACGTTTCAGTGCCGACAGTGCTCAAAAACACTAGATTCAGCGCCGACAGCGCTGAACTACAGAGGCTTCAACGCCGACAGCGCTGAACTACAGAGGCTTCAGCGCCGACAGCGCTGAAATCAAGCCATTTCAGCGCCGACCGCGCTCAACTTTTCTGTTGCGACGTCCTTTGGAAAAACGGCCATAACTTTTTATTCGGGAAGGGTTACGGAACCTGCCACCTATCAAATCGAAGCTATCGACGAGATCTACAACTTTCATTCTTTGAGTTTTCAGAGATACGGGCTGGATAAAGGTCGAACTTAGCCCCGAAGTGACTGCTGTGTAAATGGCAAGCTGAAAATCTGAAGTTCATCGCCCGTTAGTAAATAGGTCATAACTTTTTCATACGAACTCCGATTGAGGCGATTCAAGATGATTCGGAAAGCTAAAATGTAGATCTACAATAAAATCCAAGTTCCAAGTCAAGATCATGCATCCTTAAGTCTCAAAAGTTTCTTCTTTTCCCTATTTTTGGCTCCAATTTATCTTTTCAGCACCAATTCCTCCTATAATCAATAAACACCTTAATAAGTCTATATACACATAAAACATGTAATAAAACCGAACATAAAGAAATCAAAATCATAGAACATTATGCACTCATGAAATTCCCCCACACTTAGTCTTTACACGTCCTCGTGTAAATCAAAACAAAGGTGATATTAACTTCATCAGAGATTCATTTAACTAAAGTTTCAAAAGATTTAAATCAATTCCAATCCATGAATATCAACACTAACTAATAGAAATTTGGTCAACACTTCATCAATCAATGTTCAATAATAACCTTGTCATTCTCCACCGAACATCTCTAAATCAAACTATGTCCACATAAGTATCCTTCCTATGATCTACACACATACTCAACTCAGTTATCATGGAATAACAACTGTGCACACTGACTCAAAACTCAGAACCTATTTCCTCTGCTATTCATTTTTCTTTTTCTCCAGAACCATCAACTTCATTTTTTCCTGGTGAATGCATTTTATGCTCCGTTTCACCTCTTTTTTTCTTAAGTGAGTGCATTTTATACTCCATCTCACTTGTCTTCTCACCAACGAGTGCGTTTTACGCTCCATCTCGCTGCATGTGTTTATGGGTGAGTGCGTTTTACGCTCCATCTCAACCTACCATATGTTTCTTTTTTGCATTTTTTTCTCATTCACTTTTTTTTTTCAAAAATTGTTCAGTTTCCTCTTGTCTTATTTTCTCATGGTCCTGCAACAACATTAGCAGTAAAATAACTCTAAATAATAAAATCAGTGCACATAGACAACTCCACATATAACTTAGCCAAATAAGCACATATCTCATGTTCAAGAACTTATGCAATACAAATTCAATTCAAATCAGTTACTATGGATCATGACTTAGTTACCATCATTCATCAACCAATTTCGCATCAATCAAATTCTATCAATTAGCATCCATGTAGAAAAATTTTAGAGCCAAGAATGTTTTCTACAAAACTACTCAGAGTAAACCTAAATATAACCTAAACCCCTCCCCCACACTCAAACCTTACATTGTCCCCAATGTAAGACAATCATGCAAAGAAAAAAGTACTACTAACTATCATAAAACTAATAAACTAAAAAGGAAAGGGATAGAAAAATCAAATCTGAGATCATGGGTTGCCTCCCAAGCAGCTGCCATTGTTTATTGTCATTGGTTTGACATCGTTCCTCTCAATCTATGTAATTGGACTGATATACTGTAGGTGAACTGGTAGTGGTCTCAAATCTAAGTTGGGGCCATTTTTAGGTCTTGACTCAGTTCCATTCCTACACTTTTCTCCAGCTCCCATCCATTGGTAATGGCAAGTGTCAAATTCTCCTGCACTATAGGGTCAATAATATCAAACTCACAAACAGAATTGACATCACCAAAATACCTTATGGCCTCATGCGCAGGAAGTTTTAGTTCATCCACTTCAACCTTGTGACATATTGCTGGTATCTCTTCCGTATACTCCTCCTTCTTAGACTTTGGATACCTGGATGGACAAGGTAAGGGATTAGTATCAACCTGAATCACAGAATTAATAATTACCTTGGATGGTTCTGTCTCCTCCTCAAATTCAGCATTGCTACCTGTTTCACCATTTCTTGACTTGCTTTGGACTAGAAAAACTAACTTTTCTTGTTGCCACACCTTCTCACCACTTCTCAAGGTAATTGCACCCACATTCTCTCTTTGATTGACAACTATCTGAGAGGGTACTTGTCCTGATCCTTGAGATTCCAATCTGCTTACTGTGGTGGCAAGCTAACCCATCTGATTCTCCAAATAACGTATGGAAGTCCTTGTTTCTTGTTGGAACTGTTGTGCTTGATTCATGAAAGCTTTGAACATATCCTTAAGAGATGGTCCAGAATTGGTAGGAATTTCTTGTTCATGTTGGTACTATTGTTGCATTTGTTGAAAATTAGGTTGCCTATTATCCTCATAGCTCAAGTTGGGACAATCTCTCCATCCTGAATTGTAAGTGTCAAAATAAGGATCATATTGCTGCTGATGTTGTCCTAGGAATGTCCCCATAATATTGACTTGATGAACAATGACATCCTTTTGCAGTATTGGACAATCATCTGTATTATGCCCTGACTTTGAACAAATTCCACATACTCTTGCTTTTTGCATGTTCCCTGTAACCATCTGTCGAACCAAAGCAGTTAAATCAAAAATTTGACATTCAAGATTATAAGTGCTTACCTCATTCACCCTTGTATGTGCATGATTCATCCTAGTTCTATACTGCTGTGAGTTTACTGCCATGTTTGCAATTAAGTTTTTCGCAACCTCTGAAGTTTTATCACCTAGTGCTCCTCTACTCGCAGCATCAATCATACTCCTGTCCATGGGAAACAGTCCTTCATAGAAGTACTGGATCAGGTGTTGATCATCGATTTGATGTGGTGGACAGCTAGAACACAGCTTCTTGAACCTTTCCCAATACTCATAAAGAGTCTCTCCATTGAACTGCTGGATGCCACATATCTCCTTCCTTATGGTAGCAACTCTTGAAGCAAGAAAGTACTTCTCCAAGAACAGCTCTTGCATTTCGTTCCATGATCGTATTGACCCTGAAGGTAAATAGTACAGCCAATCCTTTGCCAAATCTGCTAATGAGAATGGAAAACCTCTAAGCTTGATTTGTTCCTCTGTTACTCCTTGTGGTTTCATGGTGGAACACACCACATGAAACTCCTTTAGATGCTTGTGTGGATCTTCACCTGTAAGACCACGAAAAGTAAGCAAAAGGTGGATTAATCCTGATTGTAATTCAAAAGTAGCATCTAAAGTAGGATATTCAATACACAATGATAATTGATTAAGATTAGGCGAAGCTAATTCTTTCAAAGTCATGTTGTTATTGACAGCCATCCCTCCGTGCAATTTTCTCTAACTCTGGATCAAAATTCAGTTCAAGAAAGTGAGAGAATCGAGTCCAAAAATAAAAATAAAAATAAAATAAAATAAAAATAAATAAACGAAAACAAAGAATAAATAAAAACAAGTAACACTCCCCGGTAACGGCGCCAAAATTTGGGAGCTGTCGTTTATGTGACGCCCCCAAATCCGGGTCACCCGAACCGCGGACCTGGTTCGTCACTATCTCATACCTGCATCAAACTATTGATAACTTACAGCGGATGTGACGCCCCCAAATCCGGGTCACCTGAGCCACGGACCTGGTTCGCCACTATCTAAAATAATAATTATACAATCGATAACTTAAAGCGGAATAAAGGAATATTTACATTGATATAACATAAATAAACCTGTCCCAAGTCTCGAAACCAATAATATTACAAAACATAACATAATACAAAAGGGTAAATATGTCTTAATACACGACGTCAATAATAAGTCTTAATACAAACGGTAATTCTAGAACAACAAATTACAACTACTCCGTAGCTTTCCCCTTTCCCTTATCTTTTCCTGAGCTCTCGCCACGTGCCGCACTAACTGAAATGTTTTTAAAGAGAGCAAGGGGTGAGCAACAATTTGCCCCGCAAGTATAATAGCAGTGAATAATCACATGAATAACTTTATAGTTCTCAGGAGTAAAAATTTAGCTAACACGAGGAAATAAACAACTTCTTTCATCACCATTATAGTGGCCACTAAGGACCGAAGGATTTCTGAAGTATCCAAGGATTTCAAAGTTTCCCGAAGAAGGGAACTATTCAATACTGAGGGTGCACCAAGGCACAGAACTCTATTCTAGAATTACTGGAAATTCATCCGATAATCCACAAAACTGGTACAATAGGTGATCAGCCTAAAATACCTGGCGTTATGCATAAGCCTTACATTTTCCATTTACGCGCGTGTCGGTTTCCCGACGTTTATACAATTTCCCCTGCTGTGAGGGTTGTTCCACTCAGCTTTACATGGGAGTCCAGACCAAAACAATTTGATCGGACAATTTTACTTAACAACAATAATAGTTGGAGGACTTTAACCCCGCTTTAGTAACCAAATCAATAAGTGTCTAGCTGAAACAATTAGACTTGACATAGCTTTTAAACAGTCTATGGAATAAAGGACTTTAAGGTTCAACGACATGCATGATAGCATTTAAAAATATCTTGAATGAATAAAAATTAATAATCTTTGGAATCACACAATATATAACATTGCATGAAATGGGCTTTCATTGCAATACTTGAATAGAAGTATGAATACTAGCACATTAATTGCTAAATTGATAAGTAATTTGAACGGAGTCAAGAAGCTCAATAAGCTTGCTCAATAAATAATATTTGCTCGATAGATAAATGAATTCGAAACTTGCCCAATAAATGAATCGAGTAAGGAAAACTCGCACAATTAAATAGGAGTTGTATGAGTTAGGAAACTTGCCTTGTACGTGCGTTAATAACTTGACGTTAATCGTCCGTCAACAAAATATCCTACATAGTTTATTAAAATCATCATAAATATTAGTCACAAAAGAACTAGGTTCATTACAGTCATCACATCATTAAAATACATTGATTGCCACTACGCTTACCCAGCCGGTGAGCTGGCGGGGGTCGGGGGGCAGCGCCCCTTGGAAATCCAAGCGTAATTTGTAATCCGTTAATTCAATTTACGCCTTAGGACAACATCGTTTAGGTCGACACGGGTATAAATTAAGCACATAAAGCTTTAACAAGATATAAGCGTTTTTAATCATTTTGTACAAAAATATAAGTTTTAGACTCGCGGGAAAAATTTACTGGGTCCGACCCGATCCGGCCCTACCCGGTCCGGCCCGACCCGACCCGGTCCAGCCTGACTCGACCCGGACCAGGCGCGGAACATCGGCATGCAGTAGCAGTTCTGCAGTTCCTGCAGAACCGCGAACTGGTAGACTCTCGCCCGCTTCAGCCCCTATATCTCCCTCTATACTCGATCAATTTGGTCCGTTACGGACTCTATGGATTCCCAAGACACGAGACTACAATATATCAAAAATGCAAGATGACCCATAAACACTAACACAGCCAAATCCTTAGCCAAAGCACCACATTGATGCTCTGTTTTTCGCAGTCATGATACATTTCACTAAAACCTTCACTATAACTTTATTTTAGCATCATTTTGGTTCATTCCAACTAAGTTATCTTCACAACTCATGGAAGTACAATACTAAAACAACAAACAATCAAAATAATTACACCATCAAGGCTTTACCGTCCTCTAACAGTCCAAAGGTCCAAAAGTCCAAAAATGTCCAAAGTTCATCCTTTAAGCCAAGGTTCGGATCTTTCCTTGTTTTTGTTCCACTTTGAGGGTGTTAATGGTTTATATAGATTCTTTAAGAACCTCCATGGTAGATTCAACACAACCAACAACAACGAAAATCAACAAAATCCAACCCGCAAGCATGAAAGCAAAAACAAAACTCATGAAAAACTTCACTTGGAGAAGAAATGGTTGTGGTTTGTGATTACCTCTTTGTTGCTTGCTTTGAGTAGAATGAGATGGTTGCTAGAGTGCTCCTGGACTCCCTCTTGCTGCTCTTCTCCTTCTTTTTCCCTCCTTCCTTGCTTTCCTTCTTCTTCCCGAACACTCTTCTCTTTTCCTACTTCCTTCTTTCTCTCTCTCTCTCTCTCTCTATAGCTCTATCCTTGCTTGCAAAATGAGGAGTATGCAGATGGTTTAAGTGAGAAGGAGGATGAGTTGATGGGAGGATAAGGTGAGTGCTTCGGGAGAAGATGGAATGTATTGATATGTAGAAAATACTTCACCCGAGCTCTTGAAAACCAAATTGAGGAGGGATGTTTGGTGAAGTTAAAAATCCCATGCTTAGTGTCCTGTGACGGTTTATTCCCCCCTCATGTGATTGGCTAATACAATTAATGCTCTCTCCTGATTGGTTGAGGCTTAATTGCCTCTCCAATTAATCAAATATACAGATAAATATACCCGAATACTCCCACTTTTGTACCAAATTTGGTAAATATCTCTACCCAAAATTAAAATGGGTACTCCCATAAATTATTGGGATGCGTAAAAATATTTATTATGGGATTTGTCCAATTATTCGGAATGCCCATATTATACATTTCGGATACAGATTAAATCACGTATCAGCTCCAATAAAATTTCTGACACTTGGAAAAATTATTCCTTCGCATACACGTCTTAACAAAATTAATAGAAAGAGACGCAAAAATATTCGGGCATGAATAGTGCTCGTAAATAGTGTCTCGAGAAACGTGCCCCAGGAATATTAATTTTGTGAATTTTCGCAAAATCGATTTATTCATTCTAACGACACAACAACACATAAAATTTAACATATGCACATTTACTAGGCTGTAACACAATTCTAAACACATAGTACAGATTAATATAAAAATAATAATAATAATAGTAATAATAATAATAATAATAATTCATTTTGTTCATACATAACTCGGGTTACAAGGAAATCTAAAATTCCCGATCGTTACAGCGGAAATAAAGGAATACTTACATTGATATAACATAAATATCCCTGTCCCAAGTCTCGAAACCAAAACTTCTACAAAACGTAACTTAATACATAAGGGTAATTAAGTCTTAATACATCACAAAAGTTAACGAGTCTTAATACATAATCAAAATGGTGATCTTAATGGTACAAAGCTAATCCGTAGCTTTGCCTTTGCCTTTATCCTTCCCAGAACTTTCACCACGAGCTCCACTAACTGAAATATTTTAAGGAAAGCAAGGGTGAGCAACAAATTTGCTCAGCAAGTATAATAATAATAATCGTGAATCATCAAATGAATACTTTATAGCTTACAAGAATCAAGGGAATAAAAGATAGCTCAAGAATCTGCATAATCTCAACGAATGACCTCATTAACACAATTGTAGGGCCTCTAAGGACCGAATGATTTCAATGTTTCCAAAAGGAGGAAATATTCTATACTGAGTGGTCATCTTGACACTGAAATTTTACTAGAATCACCAGAAAATTCATCCGATAATCCAACATACTAATACAATAGGTGATCAGCCTAATGTACCCGGTGTTATGCATAACCCCTTTAACATACTGTTCGCGCGCGTGTCGGTCTCCCGACATACATACTGTTTCCCCTGCTAAGAGGGTTGTTCATCTCAACTTTACATAGGAATCCAAACCAAACAATTTGATTGGATAGCTTTACTTAACAACAATGATGATTAAACATACGTCTAGCCGAAACAAGTGGCGTAAACTATTTCCTTAAACAGTTCATGAATGAAGAACTTAAAAGTTTCACAATCCAACAACAGATAATGAATTCAAATACATAAGTTGTGAATATCAATAATTTATCTTTGATGTGGAGTAATTGACAATAATTAATCCACTAAATAATTGAAAGTAATAACTCGATTTAAGTCATGAAACTTGCAACAATATACCTGTTTGCACAAAATAAAAAAAAGTAGTGCATAAGGTTTAGAAACTTGCCCAACACAAGGGTTAGACAAGGGTTAAAGAAGAACTTGCCTGAAGCGCTGCTACAATATTACAACACACGCTCCTTAATATCCTACACATGTAAATATATATTCGCATAACAATTAGTCACAATTAGTCGGGGGGCAGCGCCCCCTGGAAACCAAGCCTAAATTGCAATTAGATTATTCAATTTCCGCCTAAAACAATACCAATCTGGTTGACATTTGAGAAATAATTAAGCATTTAGGGTTTAACAGAATATGCTTAGTTAACCTGTCTAATCCTTTAATCCAAGGAAAATATAAGTGTTGGACCCATTGAAAAGGTTTCATTAGGTCAGGCCCGACTTGACCCGCCTGACCGACCCAACCTGGCCCAAACACGGAGCTGGCGCTGCGGCGCCGAGCCCAAGCACTGGACCTCACGCTGCGGCGTGAGTCCCGTGTCTTCTCCATGACCGGGCTTCACGCTGCGGCGTGAGCCTTAAAGCTTGGGCCTCACGCTGCGGCGCGAGTCCCGGTTTTTCCCCACTTGCCCCTCGCTGCAGCGTGAGCTGCAGGGCATATGGGTGGCGCTGCGGCACCATTCTGCAGTAGCCGGATTCTGGGTTTGTTTCCAGAACACGACTCCGACCTCTGGCCACTCCAACCTCCATAACTCCTTCAATACACAAGCAAATTGGTCCATTCCGGACTCTATGGACTCCTGACTCATGGGGCTACAACATATCAAAAATGCAGAGCTACCCATTAACATTAACATGGTCAAATCTAAAGCCAAAGTGTAAAGTTCATACTCTGTTCTTCGAGTTCTTGACAAGTTTTACGAAAATCATTCCTACGAGCTCGTTTTAACTCCTTTTTATCCATTCCAATTGGGTTAGCTTCGTAACCCATGGAACTACAACACCATAGCAACAAATAAAATTAACAAACACGAAATCTAGCATTTATAGTCCTCTAAAAAGTCCAAATGTCCAAAAGTCCATTGTTCTTCATGTTCTTCATCCTCCTTAAGCATAGGTACGGATTTCTTCTATTTTTGTTCCACTTTGATGTTATTAATGGCTTCTATAGTCTCTTAACAACATATATAAACATCTAGAACAAGAAAAAACATCCAGAATCGCTAGAAAATCAATCCACAAGCTCAAGAGCTCAAAAACTAAGAAAACTTGAAAATCTTTACAAGAAATCGAATGGAATGGATTTTATTGGTGTTTACCTCTGTAAATCCTTCCTAGATGATTTAGAAGCTTGCTAGGCTTGCTTGGCTCGAGTTCTTCTTGCTTAGACTCTCTTCTTCTTCCACCTGTGCCTTCTTCTTCCTCCTTCCTTTTTCCGGCGACTTTTCCGGCGGCCTTCTCCTTCTTTCTTCTTCCTCTTTGCAGCTCTCTCTCACTCTCTATTTCTCTCTCTCTCTATCAGCTGATGGTTTAGGGAAGGAATGAGAGTTTGAATGATTTGGGAGAGTAGAGGAGTGAACTTAGGAGAAGTGGAAGAAAAAATGAAAATGGGGTTGGTTGCTCAAGGAGCTTGCCGGCAACCTCCCCCCTTGCTCAATTTTGATTGGTCCAAATTTGGGGGTTGGTTCCCTCTTGGAGTAACAAGCCAAAATAAATACCCAAATACACAAAAATATATCCGAAAACTCCCACTTTTGTACCAAAACTGGTAAATAACTCTACCCAAAATTAAAATGGGTACTCCCATAATTCTTGGGACATATAAAAATAATTATTATGGGATTTGTCCAAATATTCGGAACAGCCTTATCATATGTTTCGGATACCGAATAAAACACGAACGGGCTCAAAACGAAAATCCGACACTTGGAAAAATTATTCGTACGCATACACATATTTATGAAATTTATTAAAGTCGAAAAAGACACAGAAAAATTATGGCGTGAATAGTGCCTCGATAAGCGTGCACCATGAATAGTGATTTTGCGATTTTTCGCGAAGTCAAAGTATTCACCCTAACGACACTACAACACAAAAAATTCAATACAGACACACATAATAGGTTATCACACAACCTTTAAGCACATAACACATAATAATATACATAAAAAATAAAAATTCATTTCATTCATACATAAACTCGGGGGGTTACAAGGGAATTAAAATTCTCGATCGTTACAGTTTACACCCCAAAATTAAATCCTTACTTCTACTCTACTAATACAGAAATCAGTATAGTGATAAGCAAGGGTCAATCCCACAGAGAGTGAATTGTTTTATATTTATTCTTTTATTTTCCTAAATCTAATTAAACAATGAAAATAAAGATTGGGGGGTTTTGAGTTTGATTAACTAATTAACAAAAGTAAATAAATAAAAATAACTAATGATATTAAAAGTTCAAGTTTATAAGTTCAGTATCACCTTTTTACAATGGTAGATTAATCAAGCGTAACATTATTTATGCTTCAATGAAATTAATAGTCCTAGATAACAGCAATCACTAATTATCCAAAATCCTCCTTAGGTTTTAAATCTAATGTGACAATCGCCCCACTAGACCCTAACTATCATACAACCCAGAACTATCAGTATAGATTTAATATAACAACAACATTAAGGATTAGAGAATTAGACTACTCCAAACAACAATCACACTATCATGGATTATTTAGCTTGTCTTTTGATAATCATAATAACACCCAAAAGCTTGTCCATAATCAAATATTATTAATTGCTACTTATGATCAGATACAATATCGTTTGCTCAATACTATATCTTAATCTAGCAGATGATATTAGTTAACCAATTTAATCCTACAAAAACCAAATCAGTCAATCTAATAGCATATAAGCAATTCAATCAGATTATCAGAATAAATCTCATATAAGAAGAAATAAATAATGAATACTTAATTAAATCATTAACTGTAAATAAGGTTCAACATCCCTTAGAACTGAAAATAAAACTTAGCTTGACATGACTCCAATCTTCTCCAATTAGGGTTACAATTGTGTAGAAGAAGTAGGTGGATGTGAATGTATATGTCCCATAATATCTAACTAATTACATGTATTTATAGTCCTAAGATATTATCCTATCTAAGAAAACATCCTAGTTACATTAGAATTGGAAAAGATATCAAAGATTCCTAAATTTATGGAAATAACTCTTGCAAAAACGCTCTGTACCACGTTTCGGTGCCGACAGTGCTCAAAAACACTAGATTCAGCGCCGACAGCGCTGAACTACAGAGGCTTCAGCGCCGACAGTGCTGAACTACAGAGGCTTCAGCGCCGATAGCGCTGAACTTTTCTGTTGCAACGTCCTTTGGAAAAACGGCCATAACTTTTGATTCGGGAAGGGTTACGGAACCTGCCACCTATCAAATCGAAGCTCTCGACGAGATCTACAATTTCATGCTTTGAGTTTTCAGAGATACGGGATGGATAAAGGTCGAAATTAGCCCCGAAGTGACTGTTGTGTAAATGGCATGCCGAAAATCTGAAGTTCATCGCCCATTAGTAAATAGGTCATAACTTTTTCATACGAACTCCGATTGAGGCAATTCCAGATGATCCGGAAACCTAAAACGCAGATCTACAATAAAATCCAAGTTCCAAGTCAAGATCATGCATCCTTAAGTCTCAAAAGTTTCTTCTTTTCCCTATTTTTAGCTCCAATTCCTCTTTTCTGTACCAATTCCTCCTATAATCAATAAACACCTTAATAAGTCCATATACACATAAAACATGTAATAAAACCAAACATAAAGGAATCAAAATCATAGAATATTATGCACTCATCACCACTCTACGAACAGGCAAAGTCATAGGTTAAGGAAAGAAATGACCATGTTCTCATGACAAGAGTAAACCAAGGTAACTGATGTGCAACGGTTGTGGAAGTTACAAGAGTTGAGGCCATGATTAGCAAATGGCTTTCCTATACGTGTCCACTACAAAAAGAGGGAACTGACACAGGTCAAAATTCAAATACTAATGGTTATTTTTTCCTATCAGTTATCAAAATCTTTCCTCTTACAAAACCGTGCAAAACTCTCAAATCCCTAAAACATCAAACCTTCAGCAAACCCAAAATCGCCAAAACTTCCTGAAATTCCAAAACATTCAAATATCCTTCATTCATCAAAAACCCTAGTTATGGAAAACTATCAAGTCGTATCAGGAATCCAACTTGGTTTTGATAAGTTTGGGGAATCAGATGGGAAGTTTAAGGATATTATTAAGATCATAAGGGAAGCAGGGTTCACTAAATGCTTAGGATCTAACACCAAAATATTCTCTGATCTGGTGAAAGAGTTCTATCAGAATGCAGCAATCAAATATGATGTTCTGACCACCAAAGTTTGGGGATTAAACATAAAGATCAGTGTTGTTAAAATCAACAAGTATTTAGGGTTTGCCAATCAAGGTCTATCATCTCTGGAAGAAATTGACCCTGATAAGGGCATGAAATTGATGGGATATGTGAAGAATCCTCATCTGAAGGGGATGAAGAAAAAGGAGTTTCCAGAAGAATTTGAGTTTTTAGCTGAGATTGTGGGTAAATGCATCATATGTAAAAACACCGCTCATGATACTATAAGCAATCTGTAACTAAGAATCATGTCTGCCATTGTCATGAAGCAGAAGATAAATTTTGGTGCCATGCTGGTTGATTGGTTAACCAAAGAGATTAAGAAAAGGAAGGCTTCAGACAAACCTATCTCAAAGATGTACCATGGAAGGTTCTTAAGCATCATTCTGAAGAAGAAACTGAAAGGTAAGATTGGGGATAATGAGGGAGAAACCCTAAATGTTCACAAGATCATGTCTCCCAAATTATTTGACAACTAAAAAAAGAACCCTATGGAGAATAAGAGATTAAGGGTATCTATGACGCCCCCAAAATAGGTCCATACAACCCATTTTGAGTCGCCAATAACATTCCACAAAATACAATTACAAATACGAATTTTCCCATTTACAAATATTAAGTGTCGTGCAAAATACGACAACACAATACAAATACATCTTAAATTCTCAATACACTTATTATCACACTAATAGTAAGGTATTGAGACAATTCTATTATCTCGGACCATCACTCCATTCCCCGGCTAGTCCCCGCTATACTCTCTTTTCCTGAGAAGAACAATGGAACAAAAAGGAAAAGGGTGAGCACAAATAGCCAGTAAGAAATATCACGACTAAGATAATGAAAAATAAAAATTATCTTTAGTCTTCAACAATAATAAATCAGAGATTTAAAGATATTATAATTGTTCAACACAACAACTGCAGCGGAACGAACAATACTTTCCGGGAAATACTTCTCGTTAAATAATTCCTGAAACTCGACCCAAGACATCTCGAGTGCCGAATGATGGGTACGTTTCACAGATTCCCACCAATGATCCGCTTCTCCTCGTAACATAAAGGTCGCAAAAGGAACCTTTTGGTCGTCCGTGCAACGCAGTACATCAAATATCTTTGTTAATTGTTTAAGCCATGCCTCTGCCTTGAGTGGATCTGGCTTGCCGAAAAATTCAGGTGGTCCCAATTCTTTGAACTGTTTGGCAGTGACCATCCGTACATTATCAACGTTTCTGCCAGTATTGTAGACAGGAGCTCTTCTCGCCTGGTTCTGCAGGTATTGCATGAAGTTCCTAAAAAGTTCATCATTCATCCGGTTGTTAGCATCATGATTAACATCATGATGTTCTGAGTTTGCACCCGAATTATTTGTAGCTTCCTGGTTTTCAGCCACAATGGTCTCAAAGTGAATCTCTTGGTTTTCAGATGCCATTCTGAAATGTGATCACAAAACAAATATTAGTTAAAGAAATAGACATGCAACATCTTGTCCCTATACCAATACCAATTACTTAAATAACCAAAAATAGCTTAGGTAGGACACACTAGCGAAGGATTTTACTCGTCTCTCCCCTCATAGTTCTAATCCCAGATCTCTACCAGAGATCATATCCCTAAGCTCTGATACCAACTGTGACGCCCCCAAAATAGGTCCATACAACCCATTTTGAGTCGCCAATAACATTCCACAAAATACAATTACAAATACGAATTTTCCCATTTATAAATATTAAGTGTCGTGCAAAATACGACAACACAATATAAATACATCTTAAATTCTCAATACACTTATTGTCACACTAATAGTAAGGTATTGAGACACTTCTATTATCTCGGACCATCACTCCATTCCCCGGCTAGTCCCCGCTACACTCTCTTTTCCTGAGAAGAACAATGGAACTAAAAGGAAAAGGATGAGCACAAATAGCCCAGTAAGAAATATCATGACTAAGATAATGAAGAATAAAAATTATCTTTAGTCTTCAATAATAATAAATCAGAGATTTAAAGATATTATAATTGTTCAACACAACAACTGCAGCGGAACGAACAATCCATTAGAAGAGTCAAGTAGATTATAATATCTACCATCGTCTAAAAGTTAAAGGATCACCACCAATATTTTATCCCTGTAACACCAATCAACAATTCCTGTTTATGAACATCCAAATCAACAGTTTATATTCAACAGCCTCTCTTTGCACTATGTGCCAAAGATATTTATTTGTAACATCACCGGTCATGATCATGCCAAACGCCAGTTCATCTTTGCACTACGGGCCAAAGAGAACTTTCACCATACGCATTTGTTTGTAACACCAAAAGTCATGATAATACCAATACACAGTTTGGTCAAAATCATGTCACGCCAGTTCATCTTTACACTACGGGCCAAAGAGAACTATCACCACAATTTAAGTATGAGGATGAGGATGATGACAATGATACAGTGAGATTAAGGATAAGAAAAGCTTTATAATTTAATCAGTATCAAAGATTGACCAAATTGCCAACACGATGACCAAATTGTGGAGTCAAATTCAAGAATGATATTCAAGAAATTATTTCATGCTTCAACTATAACGTCTAAAATGAAATAGAAAGATTCAAGTGAAAAGATATTAGATGAAGTACAAACTATTAAGGATATTCTACTAATTTCAAGGATTTTCTCCATTTAAAAATAAGGTTTTGGAAACAAACAGAGATTTCTTATCATAAATGGAGAAATGTGAAAGAAAAGATATTCCTTAAAGAGTACAAAAGAAATGATACGTTATACGAGTATAACAGAATATATGAAACTGCAAATGGATTTTCACCCGTCATGCGGTAATCCGCGTAGACAGATTATTTTCACAAAAGATTAATAAGTAATGAATACGAAGGGTTATTCACCCGTCATGCGATAATCCGCGTAGACAGATTATTTCCACAAAAGATTAATAAGTAACGAATACGAAGGGTTATTCACCCGTCATGCGGTAATCCGCGTAGACAGGTTATCCCTACAAATTAATACGGAATGAAGACCAACCTTTCTGAGTATAATATCACTTACGAACAAGGAAGCAAATGATATTACATAAGAGTATGAAAGAAATGATATCCCTACCTTCGTTAACAAGTGATTGGATGTTGCTTTCTATGAAGTTTATTAACTTGGACAATACTAGTATTCTTACAAATACTCACAATAGACTAGCACACTAAGAGAACTCAAGAAATTTAGAGAGAGAAAGAGAGGGAGTATAAGTAAGGAAGGTGTGAAGACTTCTTAAGATAACCCCTCCTATTTATAGGAAAACCAAGTTTCATTAATTGCACAATAAGGGCTCGACTTATTACACTTTATTACCTTCATCTTTGCCTCTACTTTTTAATATAATCCCTCAAGTATGATTAATCTTGCATAACATCCCCTAATAGTTCCCACATGTGAACCAATAGTTTCCACATGTGAACCAATAGTTCACAGCATGTGAATTTTAAAATTTCAATTAGGTACCCCTAAGTTAGACTCCACTTTTAATCCATCAATAATGCTAAAATATCATAACAATTAATATGAGTTACAGTGCTATGATAAGTAATAAAAAGTACCATGCGGATGCTATTGTAATTATTGAATCAAAATACTGTGTAATTGCTACTTTATCAATTATTGAATCAATAATTTAAAATACTGTGTAATACCGTGTGCCTGTGAAATACCGTGTACTACTGTGGAATAACGCGTTTTACTGTTCTTTTTATTACTGGGTATTTCAACAGTTGCCGGTGATAATACTGTTGACAAAATACTATCGCTTTCAGTATCCGACAATGGGGCCCACTATCGTTGACAATTTTGTCATTTGTGGGGCCCACTAACATTTTGATATTTCGGCGCCGTCGTACGGTGCCGAATATAATATTCTCCGACTAAAAGAATATTCCCCGACACACACTGTTTATCAGATAATTCGCATATAACACCCTTAACTATCATTTATAACAATTAAGCACCTTACTATTTAAAAAAATAAAAAAATTTATCATAAAGAAAATAATAAACTTTTATTTCATAAAGTCGGGATCTTACAATCTCCCCTCCTTATGAAATTTTGTCCTCGAAATTAACGTACGTTACTGGCATTTCGAAGAGGTGATGATACCTTGCTCTCATTTCAGATTCTAACTCCCAGGTCATTTCCTCAACATCATGGTTTCTCCATAAAACTTTGACCTGAGGTATAATCTTTGATCGTAGAATCTGTTCCTTCTTATCCAAGACCTTGACAGGTATCTCTTCGTACGTCAAATCTTCTGCTATCTCGTCTGGTTCTAACTCAATAATGTGGTTTGGATCTTTCACATATTTACGTATCATGGATATGTGAAAAACATTATGAACACGAGACATGCTTGGCGGTAAGGCGAGTCTGTAGGCCACAGTTCCTACTCGGTCGAGGATTTCAAATGGACCGATAAATCGAGGGTTAAGCTTTCCTCTCTTTCCGAATCGCGTAACACCTTTCCACGGGGCAACACGTAAAAATACATGATCTCCGACACTAAATTCCTCGTCTCTTAGATGAAGATCGGCATAACTCTTTTGTCGATCTTGAGCTGTTTGTATACGTTGCCGGATCATTTGGATCTTTTCCGTAGTCATACGTATCAAATCAGGTCCCAACAATTTTGTCTCACCTACTTCATCCCAACATGCTGGAGATCGACTCCTTCGTCCATACAATGCCTCGAAGGGAGCCATGCCTATACTTGTTTGATAACTATTATTGTAAGAGAATTCCACCAATGGCAAGTATTTGTCCCAACTTCCTTTGAAGTCTAGTACGCAGAGTCTTAATAGATCTTCAAGGGTTTGAATAGTTCTTTCCGATTGCCCGTCTGTTTGGGGATGGTATACAGAACTGAATCGTAATTCAGTGCCCATAGCTTTTTGCAAGCTTACCCAAAATCGTGAAGTGAACCTAGGATCTCGATCAGAAACGATGGATACTGGTATGCCATGCAATCTGATAATCTCGCTTATATACATACTAGCAAGACGCTCAAGTGAATAGTTTTCTCGTATAGGCAAGAAATGAGCAGACTTGGTCAATCTATCTATAATGACCCAAATTGCATCTAAGCCTTGAGAAACCTTGGGAAGACCTGTCACGAAATCCATGTTGATGTGTTCCCACTTCCATTCTGTAATCTCAAGTGGTTGCAATGGACCCCTTGGTACTTGATGCTCTGCCTTGACACGTTGACAAGTTAAACATCTTGCAATAAACTCTGCAATCTCTCTCTTCATATTGTTCCACCAAAATGTATGTCGAAGATCACGATACATTTTGGTACTTCCCGGGTGGATTGCAAATGGTGTGTTGTGTGCCTCCATCATGATTTTGTATTTCAAGTCAGGGTCATTAGGAACACACAGTCTAGAGTTGACTCGAAGTATTCCGTCTTCGTCGACTCTTGCTTCTGGAATAGCACCTTCTTGTACCGTTTTCTTCATATTCACCAACTCCGGGTCTGTAACTTGAGCAGCTTTAATTTTGTCGATTAAAGCCGGTTCTACCTGTATATGTGCGATCTTCACATGGGTTCCTGGAGCCTTTAACTCTATCTCCATCCTTTGTAAATCATCCAAGATGAGCCTTTGCGATGTCAGTAATGCACTCGTGCTTGTATGTGATCTTCTACTCAATGCGTCCGCTACTACGTTTGCCTTTCCAGGATGGTATTGGATGGTATGGTCGTACTCTTTCAACAGCTCGAGACAACGCCGTTGTCGCATGTTGAGTTCCTTATGGGTGAAGAAATATATTTGAGACTTTTGTGGTCTGTATAGATCTCCACTTTCTCTCCATACAAGTAATGTCTCCAAATCTTCAACGCGAAAACGACTGCTGCCAACTCTAGATCATGAGTAGGATAATTCCTCTCATATTCCTTGAGTTGCCGAGACGCATAGGCTATAACCTTCCCATGTTGCATGAGAACACAACCTAGTCCTTTGCCTGAAGCGTCGCTGTAGATGACAAATCCTTCCGATCCTGATGGTATTGCCAATACAGGTGCTGAAATGAGCCTTCTTTTGAGTTCTTGAAAACTCTTCTCGCATTCTTCGCTCCATTTGAATGTTGTGCTTTTCCGAGTCAGTTGAGTTAATGGAATGACTATTCGAGAAAATCCTTCTACGAATCTCCGATAATAACCAGCTAGACCCAGAAAGCTTCGTACTTCGGTTGCTGACTTAGGTTGTTCCCAATTTGATACTGCTTCAATCTTCGCTAGATCCACCGAGATTCCTTGTTTAGAAACCAAGTGACCAAGGAATGCAACTTCCTCAAGCCAGAATTCACATTTCTTCAACTTAGCATATAACTTGTTCTCACGAAGTTTTTGAAGTATCAGCTTCAAGTGTTGCTCATGATCTTCACGACTTTTAGAATATATGAGAATGTCATCAATGAAGACAACCACGAAATGATCCAAATAGTCCTTGAATATCCGGTTCATCATATCCATGAAAGCAACAGGAGCATTAGTCAATCCAAAAGACATGACTAGGAATTCATAATGCCCGTATCGAGTTCTGAAGGCAGTCTTTGGAATGTCATCAGCTTTAACTTTTAACTGATGATAACCAGAACGGAGGTCGATCTTTGAAAAGAACTGAGCACCTTGTAACTGGTTGAACAGGTCATCAATGCGAGGTAACGGGTACCTATTTTTGATGGTGACATGGTTTAACTCCCGATAGTCAATGCAAAGTCTCATACTCCCGTCCTTCTTCTTTACGAATAAAACAGGAGCACCCCAAGGCAATGTACTCGGACGTATGAAACCGTTGTCTAACAACTCCTGTAGTTGGACTTTTAACTCTTGAAGTTCAATAGGAGCCATTCGATATGGGGTTTTGGAAATAGGTTTCGTACCGGGTTCAAGGTCGATACAAAATTTAATTTCACGGTCTGGGGGTAGGCCAGGAAGTTCTTCGGGAAATACGTCAGGGAACTCATTAACCACAGAAATATTTTTCAAATCTGACGTACTTTTATTTAAATCCGTTACATGGGCTAAGAAGGCTTGACATCCGTTTTTCAATAAACGAATGGCTTTGTGACTAGAAATGATTGTTATTGATTTCAATGGTTTGGTTGCTTGAATTCGCATAATAGGTTGATTATGAATATGAAAACTAATGACCTTACGAAAGCAATCAATTTTAGCACGATGAGTAGTTAACCAGTCAATTCCTAGTATCACATCAAATTCATGCATGTTCAAGGAGATAAGATCAACAGGTAATGTGAGGGTGCCGATTTGAACAAAGCAAGATTTATAGACTGTAGATGTAACGAATGTTTGTGCTAATGGTGTTTCAACAGATAAGTCAAAATCTAATTTTCCAGGAGTCAAATTCAGGCGTTGAGCACATGTTGGTGAAATAAAAGAATGGGTAGAACCGGTATCTAATAAGGCATAGACTTCACAAGAGTTAATAAGTAGTTTACCCGTAATAATCTCGTTCGGATTCTGCGCTTTTTATGACGTCACGACAAAAGCTCTCCCTTGAACCACAGACTTTGATTTGTCCGTGACCGCCTTCGGTGTCATCATTGCAGCTGGACTTGACTTCGCTGCATGACAAAAGCGAGCTATATCACCTTCCTTTCCACAATTATAACATACTTGGGATGGCGATTGTGTACAATTTGGACTGATGTGTCCTTCCTTCCCACACCTGAAACATCTAACAGGTGGTCGTTCTCCTTCTTTCGAAACTGGTACTGGTGCTGACGTTAGTACCTTTCCATGGTTGTTGAATCTCCTCTTCTTGGAATTGTTGCCACTTGACTCACTCCTTCTGTTATCGGGGCCAAGATTACCACCGAAGTGGTTACCATTTCTGGTGTTGTGATTCCCTCCTCGTTGATTATCATTATTTCGATAATTGCTGCCACCATTACGATTATTACCGTGATTTTGCTCTCGTGGTTGGGTGTTGTTCCCTGGTTGTAGTAGTCCTCTTTCCTGCTCCACTACTTGAGCCCTATCCACAGCATCTGCGTATATACAAATTTTATGAGAAACGAGATATTGGCGAATCTCCGGTTTCAAACCTCGTAGGAACATTCGTGTCATCCGTTTCTCAGTGTCCACCAAATGGGATGCAAAACGCGACAGCTCGGCGAACTTGGCTTCGTACTGTGACACCGTCATGTTGTTCTGTTCCAGCTTGATGAATTCTACCTCCTTCATATGACGAATACTTTTCGGGAAATACTTCTCGTTAAATAATTCCTGAAACTCGACCCAAGACCTCTCGAGTGTCGAATGATGGGTACGTTTCACAGATTCCCACCAATGATCCGCTTCTCCTCGTAACATAAAGGTCGCAAAAGGAACCTTTTGGTCATCCGTGCAACGCAGTACATCAAATATCTTTGTTAATTATTTAAGTCATGCCTCTGCCTTGAGGGGATCTGGCTTGCCGAAAAATTCAGGTGGTCCCAATTCTTTGAACTGTTTGGCAGTGACCATCCGTACATTATCAGCGTTTCTGCCAGTATTGTAGACAGGAGCTCTTCTCGCCTGGTTCTGCAGGTATTGCATGAAGTTCCTAAAAAGTTCATCATTCATCTGGTTGTTAGCATCATGATTAACATCATGATGTTCTGAGTTTGCACCCGAATTATTTGTAGCTTCCTGGTTTTCAGCCACAATGGTCTCAAAGTGAATCTCTTGGTTTTCAGATGCCATTCTGAAATGTGATCACAAAACAAATATTAGTTAAAGAAATAGACATGCAACATCTTGTCCCTATACCAATACTAATTACTTAAATAACCAAAAATAGCTTAGGTAGGACACACTAGCGAAGGATTTTACTCGTCTCTCCCCTCCTAGTTCTAATCCCAGATCTCTACCAGAGATCATATCCCTAAGCTCTGATACCAACTGTGACGCCCCCAAAATAGGTCCATACAACCCATTTTGAGTCGCCAATAACATTCCACAAAATACAATTACAAATACGAATTTTCCCATTTATAAATATTAAGTGTCGTGCAAAATACGACAACACAATACAAATACATCTTAAATTCTCAATACACTTATTGTCACACTAATAGTAAGGTATTGAGACACTTCTATTATCTCGGACCATCACTCCATTCCCCGGCTAGTCCCCGCTACACTCTCTTTTCCTGAGAAGAACAATGGAACAAAAAGGAAAAGGATGAGCACAAATAGCCCAGTAAGAAATATCATGACTAAGATAATGAAGAATAAAAATTATCTTTAGTCTTCAACAATAATAAATCAGAGATTTAAAGATATTATAATTGTTCAACACAACAACTGCAGCGGAACGAACAATCCATTAGAAGAGTCAAGTAGATTATAATATCTACCATCGTCTAAAAGTTAAAGGATCACCACCAATATTTTATCCCTGTAACACCAATCAACAATTCCTGTTTATGAACATCCAAATCAACAGTTTATATTCAACAGCCTCTCTTTGCACTATGTGCCAAAGATATTTATTTGTAACATCACCGGTCATGATCATGCCAAACGCCAGTTCATCTTTGCACTACGGGCCAAAGAGAACTTTCACCATACGCCTTTGTTTGTAACACCAAAAGTCATGATAATACCAATACACAGTTTGGTCAAAATCATGTCACGCCAGTTCATCTTTACACTACGGGCCAAAGAGAACTATCACCACAATTTAAGTATGAGGATGAGGATGATGACAATGATACAGTGAGATTAAGGATAAGAAAAGCTTTATAATTTAATCAGTATCAAAGATTGACCAAATTGCCAACACGATGACCAAATTGTGGAGTCAAATTCAAGAATGATATTCAAGAAATTATTTCATGCTTCAACTATAACGTATAAAATGAAATAGAAAGATTCAAGTGAAAAGATATTAGATGAAGCACAAACTATTAAGGATATTCTACTAATTTCAAGGATTTTCTCCATTTAAAAATAAGGTTTTGGAAACAAACAGAGATTTCTTATCATAAATGGAGAAATGTGAAAGAAAAGATATTCCTTAAAGAGTACAAAAGAAATGATACGTTATACGAGTATAATAGAATATATGAAACTGCAAATGGATTTTCACCCGTCATGCGGTAATCCGCGTAGACAGATTATTTTCACAAAAGATTAATAAGTAATGAATACGAAGGGTTATTCACCCGTCATGCGGTAATCCGTGTAGACAGATTATTTCCACAAAAGATTAATAAGTAACGAATACGAAGGGTTATTCACCCGTCATGCGGTAATCCGCGTAGACAGGTTATCCCCACAAATTAATACGGAATGAATACCAACCTTTCTGAGTATAATATCACTTACGAACAAGGAAGCAACTGATATTACATAAGAGTATGAAAGAAATGATATCCCCTACCTTCGTTAACAAGTGATTGAATGTTGCTTTCTATGAAGTTTATTAACTTGGACAATACTAGTATTCTCACAAATACTCACAATGGCCTAGCACACTAAGAGAACTCAAGAAATTTTGAGAGAGAGAGAGAGAGGGAGTATAAGTAAGGAAGGTGTGAAGATTTCTTAAGATAACCCCTCCTATTTATAGGAAAACCAAGTTTCATTAATTGCACAATAAGGGCTCGACTTATTACACTTTAGTACCTTCATCTTTGCCTCTACTTTTTAATATAATCCCTCAAGTATTATCAATCTTGCATAACATCCCCTAATAGTTCCCACATGTGAACCAATAGTTCACAGCATGTGAATTTTAAAATTTCAATTAGGTACCCCTAAGTTAGACTCCACTTTTAATGCATCAATAATGCTAAAATATCATAACAATTAATATGAGTTACAGTGCTATGATAAGTAATAAAAAGTACCATGCGGATGCTATTGTAATTATTGAATCAAAATACTGTGTAATTGCTACTTTATCAATTATTGAATCAATAATTTAAAATACTGTGTAATACCGTGTGCCTGTGAAATACCGTGTACTACTGTGGAATAACGCGTTTTACTGTTCTTTTTATTACTGGGTATTTCAACAGTTGCCGGTGATAATACTGTTGACAAAATACTATCGCTTTCAGTATCCGACAATGGGGCCCACTATCGTTGACAATTTTGTCATTTGTGGGGCCCACTAACATTTTGATATTTCGGCGCCGTCGTACGGTGCCGAATATAATATTCTCCGACTAAAAGAATATTCCCCGACACACACTGTTTATCAGATAATTCGCATATAACACCCTTAACTATCATTTATAACAATTAAGCACCTTACTATTTAAAAAAATAAAAAAATTTATCATAAAGAAAATAATAAACTTTTATTTCATAAAGTCGGGATCTTTAAGTATCTGGTAGGAGCAGCAAGGAGGTCTCCAAAGTAGACAAAGGGAAAAGGAAAGTAAGCATAATGAAGAATGAATCTTCACAATCTGATGACTCTCTATTCCCTGTGACCATTCCTTCAAAATCAACCAAGAAGAAGTTGAAAGTTGAGAAAGCCTCTCCAACAGCCTCCTTGAAGAGCTCCTCAGAACCTAGAAGTGAATCTGAAGAAGAGGAAGAAGCATCTGAAATTCCTATTGTTAAGCCTGTAAAGAAAAGACAAAGTGCACGCCCTCAACAAATGAGGAAATTCCCAGGTCATGAGAATAAAGAAGGTATTCCACCTAAGATCATTGATCTTGGGGATGATAATGAAGTTGATAATGAAGAGGCTGCAAAGGTCAGTAAGCCTATGGCATCAAATGATGGGTCTGCTAAAAAGGACATGACCACGAGTGAGTCAAAATCAAAAAGTGAGGATGAAGTTATGCCTGCTAAAGAGAATCTTAATAGATCAATAGGAGATAATGTTGATATGGAAACAAGCTATGAAGAACAGTTGACTGGTGAGCCAGTAAAAGTGTCAAAGAAAGTGACTCTGGAGGAAGTAAGTTCAAAGGGAAAGAATACCAGAGAGACTAACATTGGAAAAGGAAAGGAAGCAATGGAAGAAGATGAAGCACTAGAGAATTCTAACTCTGAAAATGATGAGTCAGAAAATAACTCTGATCCACTCCCAGCAGCTACAAGAATTCGAAGAAGGATAGTGCTGAAAGCTTGTTATAAGCCAGGAGCTATGTTGCCAAAAAGGTGGATAGATCATGGTAATGGATAAATCAAAGTAGTATCAATGACTATAGAGGATCTGCTCGACAATTTTCAAGATATTAAACTAGATCGAACTACTGTGCTATATGATCCTGATAGTCAGCAGTTGACATGGTTCTACCCATTGATGCCCTGGTTAAAGGCCATTTTAAATAAAGACAAGAGCTTTATCAGCTGGTGTTACTCACAGTTTCCAAATCTAAAGATGATCTCTCAAAACTTCCCAAGAGTTCAATCATTTCCAAAGATGGTGATCAAAAATTCCCAACACTTCAAAGTCTACCAACATGTTGAAGGTATATACATTTCATATTATATGCTGGAAAACCTTGATAAAGGCAAAGCAAAAACCAAGACCGTAGAGTCATTCACGAATATGTCTATCAAACTTCATTAAAGAGATCAGATATATCTTAAGTCCATTGAGAAACAGAAGAAAGAAGTCGTGAAACTTCAGAAGGAAAATGAGAGCTCCATTCAGTCTCTCTCAGAGAAAGTTGACAATCTCTGCCAGTCCCTCTCTCAACAAATGGAACTTGGCCAGCAGGAAGTGAAAATGGAAGTTGAAAATACCTCCTACTTAGTCGAACAGCTCATTACCCATGTTCAGTACTTGTCCCAAATGATTGATGACAAAAAGGGGGAAAAAGATGAAGCATAAAAAGAGGAGCAGAAAAGCTGTCACGAAAAGGAAGGACAAGAAGCTGAAGCTGAAGAACAAAGATCAGGTGCCTAAAACTTGGGGGGAGCCAGAAGCAGATGAAGGAATAATAACAAGAATTGAGGGGGAGCAGAAGCCATAGGAAGATGAAGAAGAACCAGAAGAAAGCAGCAGCTGAAAGCAGTTACAAGGTATCGGAGTATGACTCAACAAGAAGAAGGTACATTTCTAATAAGCAAGGAGGAATTAATTGTTATATGCTAATCTAGAACTAGGATCTCCTTGTTGAACTAATATAGCTTGTGGACTGTATGTTTTTTTAAGATTTATAGCATGCTTAGCATAAATATTATATGAATGATTATTTTTTCATGCACATCATTTCATTCATATCTCTTGGTCTAGCAATACAGTGACTTACTGTATCTTAAGTCACATTAACACTCATACATTTGCATGTATTGCTTGAAGTAAATGTTATGCTATAAATATTTTTGTCATCATCAAATAGGGGGAGATTGTTGAGAATCTGTATGAGTCCTTTAAGTCCATTCTCATAGGGGGAGATTGTTAAAAGATTTGCATGAGATTATATAATTCTTTATATGAGATTTAATTGATGTCAAAATGATTAAAAGAACATTCAGAACCTTGTAAAGTCCTTAAATGAATTTGATATACAAGGACTTAAAATAGAAAAAGATCAAACTTGTTAGGTTGATCTTGTGAGCTGAAATGTTATATGTAAAAAGACTGCTAGAGCTATTACAGAGCAAATCTATTAGAGAACAACTCCGGCTTGACAAAGAATGATCGTAGAGCAGTCAGCCAACTTGGAACAAAGCATCGCAGAGCCTGCCAGGCAAACGTGAAGTAAGACTCGGCCATTCGCAGAGTTTCGTCTCGGCATCGTAGAGCAACTCTGGCGTGACTAATGAACAGACGTAGAGTTAAGTATGTCATCGCAGAGCTTGGAAGACGAACGTAGAGTAAGCTTGGCCAATTGCGAAGCCCATTCGGCATCGTAGAGCTCTTGTTCTTGGGTTCGTAGGGTTAATGCAGTCAGTCATTCTATGACTCCCATGAACAGTCTACAAACAAGCAAGAACGTAGAGTAACCTCTGCCTGAGTACTAAAAGTTAAAGTAGCAATCCTCATAAAGATTACTAAGTAAGCTGTCCATGAGCTATCAGATAAAGCCAAACGAAGATCTTAGGTTAATTATCCCAAGATGAGCAGCTGATTACTTAAATGAGCGAAATGGGGAACCAATCTCAGTGGGGATCAAACAACCATGTTTACTGCAGTAAAAGTCAGCACACATGACTCCACTACCTTGGTACCAGTTAATGGAAGCTGATTCAGCCATCACTAGCAAACTTGAAGGAGTAAAATAGTCATCGGTAAAATAAAGAAGTCTGCAGAAAGAAAATCTCCAACAGGAAGATTTACAACGGGAAGCTATCAACGGCAGGATTCCAAACGGAAAGAGTATGGAATCTATATATGGCAAACTGAATCAAGACTACAGAGTAGTGAACGGCAGAAAGAACAAATAGCACACATCTGCTGAAAGCTTCACTGCAACATTAAAGGTATGCCGAAGGGCAGGCATATGAGCTAAGAGTCGAATGACCAAGAAGCCAATATCAAGAGTGACTAGAGCTGAAAGCAAAATCTAGAAAAGTAACTCTGTGATCAATCATGAACACTGTGAACTAACAAGATGAAGCACAAAACGGGTTCTATATATAAGACAACAAGTGTTCATGACTGCTAAGCTCAAAGATACATCAAGCTTATTTGAATAGCTTAAGTAATACATGAAGGGTGATCATCTGCATCTGCTGAATACCTGAAGAAGAAGAGCATCAACGACCAACGTCAGTGGCATCCAGAAACTAATCACCAACAACTACTAAGTACCTGAAGATGAAGGAGATCAAAAGTCATCTTAGTAGCACAACCCAATAACCATCAACACACCAAGAAGGGTCAAAGGATCCTTATCTTAAGTGACTAAAGCTTCAAGTCTGCTGGGCTTGGAAAGAGGGTCTTCTGGGTCCTTTTCTTAATTGACTAAAGCTTCAGAGTCTGTTGGGCTTGGAGCAGAAGGGCGGTGCGTCCTTGTCTTATGACTAAACACCTCATGTCTGCTGGACTTGAGGAGGGTCAAAGGATCCTTGCCTTAGCGGTTAAAGAAAACTCATGTCTGCTGGACTTGAGGAGGGTCAGAGGATCCTTGCCTTAGTGGCTAAAAACAACTAATATCTGCTGGACTTGAGGAGGGCGGAGCATCCTTGTCTTAGTGACTAAATTCTTAGTGGATTTCCTACTTATTGAAGTAGAAGAGTGGAGTAGGAGTTGTTTAGTCTCCGAACCACTTAAAACCTCTTATGTCATTTACTTTATATCTTTTACTTTTTGCACAATAACTGCCATATCTACTATCAACCGTATCGTGGATTTATTTATAGAACTGATATTATATTTATATCTTTGAAGGGATGCTTAAAGTATATTTCGTTGTGCATGAATGATTCTATTAAAGGATCTATTCAACCCCCCTTCTGGATTTTTATTGTATCCCAGGGAACTAACACGTTGAATTCATATTATCCGGATAGTCATGATACATTATTTATAAGGTGTCACTCATGATGTAGAATAAATATTATTTATTTATATTTGAATTAAAGGAGTTTAATTCATTATAAATAATATTAGAATGGTTCTAATTTTTTTATTCTACTTACCGGCTTAATATTGAACACCTAGAGAGTCACGCCATAAAAAAGAGAAATATAATTTTAGAAGTGATTGGCTTAATAATAATAAATTAAGTGTATTTAATTTATTAGTGGAATAAATTAAATAGCTTAATATTTATAATTAAGTATTTGGAGAAATACTAAATTATAAATTAATAAGGGGAGTTTTATTATTTATTATTATTAATATTTAGTTCCTTGGGAATTAAATTAAAACCCCAACTCCTAAAAAGTTTAGGAGAGAGGGTTAATCTATAAATAAGAGGAGTCTTATTGTAGGATAGACTAATGTATCTAATGCAACTTTCATCTCTCTTGCAAGTATTCTCAAAACCCTAAGGAGTTAGGATAGAGAGAATTAGGGCTAGCCACCTAAGATCTAGCAGAATCTAAAATCACATCTTCAATCAATTTCTCTTGGTGGATCACCTCTTAGGCATTGCACACTTTGAGTAGCGAACGTTTGATTCGAGAATTGGAGAGATCGCGAAGGAGCAAAGATTGGAATTTGAAGATTGCATCGAGGCGTTGTTCTTCTTCAAAGGTATATCTTTTATTCTTCCTCAATTAATAATATTGCATAAGGTGATTACTGGGATTGCAGAAAAATTTTAAATTCCATTTATACAATGTTTCCGCTGCTTTACAATATGATTGTATAATTTGATATTGTCTCTGCAAACCAACAGCAACAAGCTGAAACTCTACTCAAGCACATAATGCTTTACGATATTGTTCTTCTTATTCAAGCTACTAAGTACCAAAGAAGTCAAGCCTATAGCAAGCTTAGCAGCACCTCAACCAATTAACATTCATTTGTGATTCACTTGGTCTTAGTGACCATTATACCAAGTCTAAGTGACTTGAAGAGTTCTAAGTGAACTGGACTAAGTGTCCTGGTCTGAGTGACCTTCCAGGACTGAGTGACTCGAAAGAACCTTAGTTGTTTAGTTGTAAGAGTTCTAAGTGAACTGGACTAAGTGTCCTGGTCTGAGTGACTTTGCCGAGACTGAGTGACTCAAAGGAACCTTAGCGGTTCAGTTGTAAGAGATCTTAGTGATCTGGTCTTTCTAACCCTATCCTTAGTGGATTTCCTACATGTTGAAGTAGAAGAGTGGACTACGAGTTATTTGTACTCTGAACCACTTAAACATGTTGTGTCATTTACTTTCAGTCATTATATTCTGTCATTAACTGTTATATCTGTGAGTGACTAATATCCTCAAGTACTAAAGTTAGAATTGAGATTTCATTAAATCTTTAAGGAGATTTTAAACTAATATTCTGTTGCACTAAATTAATTGAACTGATTAATTATCTGGTAACTAATCTTTAAATAAACAAAAGTTGTTAAAGATCTATTCAAGCCCTCTTTCCAGATCTTTATTGTGCCTCTAAGAAATAACAGTATTTAAAATAAGGCATTTCCTACTAAAGACACAAAAGTAATCAATTCTAGGTGTTCTACCATAATATAATTCATATGGTGTTTTAAGTAGGATAGGTTTGAGTAGAACTCGATTTAAAGTATAACATGCAGTAAACACTGTTTCGGCCCAAAAATACTTAGATAAACGATATTCATTAAGCATAACATTGGCCATTTCATGTAATGTTCTGTTTTTCCTTTTAGCTACCCCCATTAGATTGAAGAGTGTAATTAGGAGTAGGCAAATTGTGAGTTATTCCTCTTTCATCACAGAAATTTATAAAGTCAGAGTTATCAAATTCTCTACCATAATCTAAGTGTGTATAGGTTATCGCAGTTTCCTGTTGGTTTTGAATTCTTTTGCATAATCCGGCGAAATATTCAAATGTTTCACTTTTAAATTTTAGGAACTCAACCCAAGTAAATCTAGAGTAGTCATCAAATCACAAAAACATACAAACGTCCACCCATACTATGTTTTGGAATTGGTCCCATCAAATCCATATGCAGTAATTTAATTGGTCTTGATGTGGACACCAAAAATTTAGCTTTATGAGATGCATGAATTTGTTTTCCTATTTCACATGTATAATCTTTTACAAATTATAATTTTGGAAGCCCTCGAACATGTTCTTTAGATAAGATATTATTAAGTAGTCTCATGTTAATGTGATCAAGTCTACAATGCCATAACCAAGGATCGTCATGCATAGACACAAGACATACATCATTTTAACAGACACTGATGTTTAAGTCACATGTATACACATTATTTTCTCTTGGGCAATAGAGAACTAGCTTACCAGATTGATCAAAGATGGAATAATATGTAGGACTGAACATTACCTTAAGACCGCTATCACAGAATTGGCTAATGGATAAAAGATTATACCTTAGTCCGGTAACTAATTGCACTTTCGATATTATGATGTGTTCATTTCTGGCACTTCAAATACCAGTGATTTTACATTTACTGTTGTCTCTAAATGTGACATTTCCATGTGATCCTTTCTTGATATTGCTTAGAATGGAGTTGTCAACTATCATGTGTCTTGAACATCTACTATCAAGATACCATATATTATTTTTATTTTAAGCTGAGAAACAAACCTACAATTAAAATCAAATTAACCTTGTGGTACCCTTTTGTATATTGGGTCCTTGGGGTTAGTATTCCACTTCCTGTATGAAGTGCTTGTTCTTGCATCAACAAATTTTGGAATAGGATAGTCATATTGATTGTTAAACATAGATGTTTCTTTATATGCATTATAAAATTTTGATCTCTCTTTCTGTGTGTATTGAGAAGTTTGTTGTTTCCCAGAGGCACAAAAGAGATCTAAAAGAGGGTTAAATAGATCTTTTTAAACGTTTTCAATATTTAAAGATCAATTACCAGAAAATTAACTAGTTCAATTAATTTAGCACAACAGAATATTAGTTTAAAATCCCCTTAAAGATTTAGTGAAATCTCAGTTCTAAATTTAGCACTTGTGAAGATTAGTCACTTATCAGATATAATAGTTAATTACTAAAAGTAAAGACTGAAAGTAAATAACACAAGATATTTAAGTGGTTCGGAGTACAAATAACTCTTAGTCCACTCTTCTACTTCAACAAGTAGGAAATCCATTAAGGATAGGTCACACAGACCAGATCACTAAGATCTATTACACTTGAATCACTTAGATTCCTACGAGGCACTTAGTCTCGGCAAAGGTCACTTAGACCTCTTTAAGTCACTTAGACTTGGATGGAAGTCACTAAGACGATCGAATCACTATTGAAGAATAGTTGTTTGATGTGATTGTAAGCTTGCAATATGCTTAGCTTCTTCGGTACTTAGTAGCTTGAGCTTGTAGTTCTATTTCGTAAAGTAGAGCTTGAGATTTTTTCGAGGTTCAACTTTTTGTTCTTTGTGATTCGTACTTAGATTTGAATCCTCGTATGCCTTTTATAGACCTCTGAAAATCATCTCGTTGGAGTGTTCTCGTTGGTGCATTTAAGTCTCTGCTCCAAGATGTTCTCTGATGTTGACTTACAGGGTATGTAGACTGATTGCTTTCAGCCCTAGTAAGTCCCATCAGATTGCAGTTTCACCTACCACTTGTGAGTGGTGTCACATCTTCATTCTAGCGGTTTAGACACACCGCTATCTAATCTTCTATTTGAATTTAAAGATGGTGAGAAACATCACGAAATCTTTGCTCTGAAATGCTTTTCATTTTTTGGTCCTTTGATAGTTCTAACATGCTTTACGAACTTGACTGATCGTAGAGCTTGGAGAGGAACATAGAGTCTTGACTAGCTTTACTCAAAGATCTGAACTCTACGAAAAGTTGCTCTACGATTTGCTCGACGAAAGGCTCTCTATGATGAGCACTCTACGATGCTTGAGCAGAACTCTGCGAACTTCTCTTCACTTTGCGATCACATCTTTTACTATACGATCCAAGAGACAGTTCTACGATTTGACTGCTTACTTTGTGATTCTATCTTTAAATTAGAGATTACATTGCAGCTCTACGATCAACTAACTGATGCTCTACGAACAACTAGATTTCTCTGCGAACAACATTTACACTACTAACAAGTAGAGTAACTCTATGATCATTTAACAATACTATACGATCGATTTGATCCTATCAATTATACATTAAGTCAGCTCAAAGGATCAACCTAATAAGTTTGATCGTTCTATACTAAGTCCTTGTACAATTATATCTCATTTAAGTACTAGTTATTAATTAAGCACAACGGAATATTAGTTTGAAAATCCCTTTAAGGAATTAATAAAATCATAACTCTGAATTTAGTTTCTGTGGTTGTAAGTCACAAACAAATAGGGCAAATAATAAACAGAAAGTAAATGCAGAAATTAAACGACACAAAATTTTTAAGTAGTTCAGAGACTGAATAACTCCTAGTTCACTCTTCTACTCCGTGAGTAGAAAATCCACTAAGAATGTAGATCACTAAGATCTTGTACAACTGAACCACTTAGGTTCCTTCGAGTCACTAAGTCTCGGTATAGGGACACTTAGTCCAAATCATTAAGATCTCTTCAAGTCACTTAGACTTGGAAGATTATCACTTAGATAATGAGTCACTAAGAGTAGTGTAGTTGTCTAAGGTGCTACTAAGCGGCTTTAAAATCAGCTGCTAAGGTGCTTAGTAGTAGAACAAGATGTTCTAAGTTTTCGTAGAGTGGTCTGTTAGAGCTCTGGCAGAGTTTTAGCTTGATTGTTTTTGTGATTGTTAGTTTGATTTAAAATCTGCTTGCTCTTATATAGACCTCTTGAGAGCTTCCTATTGCAAGGTTCCCGTTGTGCATTTAATGCTCAAATACTCTATGATCCTTAATGTTGACTTCTTAGGTTGTTGTGTTAGCTTGCTTTGTGGCTTTAACATGTCACATCAGTCTGCAACTTCACCTAACACATGGGTGTTGTTGCTTCCGCCAAACTAGCTGTTAGACATAAACATGCTCTGATCTTCAATTTCAACTAAGGATGTTTGGTGAATGCATTGGGTTCTTTAATCTGTACCACTCCTATTGTCAATCTTCTATAAGTTCTGACTTGCTCTACAAAATGAGTCGATCATAGAGTTTGATGAGGAACATAAAGTCTATGTTTGACTTTGCTCGATGTTCTGAGCTCTACGTTCTGCTCACCGACTGATTGCTCTACGAGTAGAGAAGCATTCTACAATTGTGCTCTCTACGATTTGTTCTACGAATTTGATTTTTATAATGCTTGAGCAGACTCAGCAAACTTCTCTTTACTATACGATCTTATATTCACTTTGCGATCTGATCTTCACTATACGATTCTAAGTGAACTCTGCGATTTGATCTTTACTATACAATCCTGAGTAAACTCTGTGATCTGATCTTCACTATACGATCCCGAGTGAACTCTACGATCTAATAACATGCTATGTGATTTTAACTTTACTCTTTAAACACTGGCAAACTCTGCGATCAAACGCTAGATGCTCTATGAACTCAAGGTTTACTTTGCGATCATCATTTACACTTTTAAAATAGTAGAGTAACCTTACGATCATTTAACAATACAATACGAACGATTTTAACCTATCATCTATACAACATTTTAGTTCTTATGATCAACCTAAAAAATTTGATCTTTTCTACTCTAAGTCCTTGAACATCATAATATCATTAAGGACTTTACAAAAGCTACTGGTACAAATATACATTAATCATATCATCATCAAATTTATCATGCAGACTCTAACATGTCTTGTATGAAGAATAAAGGTGCTTTTGAAGATTCCCTAACAATGTTTGACCCGAAATTTACAATAGAGGCCATGATGAAGGAGTTTTCCAGGAAGTTGGACATGGCAATGGAACAGGTGCATGAACGTATTGATCAAATGAGCATTACACGAGGAGAACAGTCGCAAAATCCTATTGGGGCGCGTCGAAGGGGAAAAGTACAGCCTAGGGGAGCTAGGACGGAGGAAGAGGCTTACTATGAAGGTAGGCTTAGTGAGAAAGAGGATCGTGAATCTGATTTTATTCATAGGAGAAATTGAACAAGGGATAAAGGAGATTGAAATCGAGAGGACAACTTAGATAGCATTAAGATGAAAATTCTAGCTTTCCAAGGAAGGAGCAATCCTAAAACATATTTAGAATGAGAAAAGAAGATGGAGTGGGTGTTTGACTGTCATAACTATTTGGAGCGTAAGAAAGTTAAGCTTGCAGCCACGAAGTTTTCTGACTATGTCGTCACTTGGTGGGATTAGCTGATAATTAACAGTAAGAGATATGGAGAATTTCTATTTGAAACCAAGGAAGAGATGAAAGTTATGATGAAGAAGCGGTTTGTACCAAGCTACCATTACCGAGATCTATTTAGGAATTTGCAGAATCTTAAACAAGGTAGTCAGAGCGTAGAAGACAATCGCAAGGAGATGGAGATGCTAATGACTACAACCAACATAGTAGAGGACCGCGAGGTGACAATGGCACAATTTTTAGCAGGTTTGAATTTGGAGATTGTAGATTTGGTAGAAAGACAACATTATGTGGAATTGGAGGATATAGTGCATATGGCAATCAAAATTGAGAAGCAACTCAAAAGGAGAGGTGGCCAGCTATCAGTTTCCACTTCGGGTTCATCTTGGAAGCCTAATGTTGTAAAGTGAGAGGAGAAGTCGCAAACCTAAAGTAGAGCCGAAATAGGAAGAAATCAACCGCGAAAATCAAGGTAAAACTAAACCTTCTTCTAGTCGTAATTGTGATATAAGATGATTTAAATGCCAAAGCAGGGGTTATATTTCGAGCCAGTGTCCGAATCAAAGACCTATGATTTTACTTTACAATAGTGAGGTGGAGACCGAGGATGATGATAGTGATGCCGATTCTATGCCGCCATTGGAGGAGGTAGATGATATGAGGTTTGCTATCCATGGCACGAAGTTGGATACTATGAGAGCTCTTAGCACACAAGTGAAGGAATATAGCATGGAACAATGAAAAAATCTCTTTCACACCACGTGTCTTATTCATGGTAAGATATGTTGTGTGGTGATTGATGGTGGAAGTTGTACCAATGTTGCTAGTACTACTATGGTGAAGAAGCTAGGGCTGTCCACAACCAAACATCCTCAGCCTTGTCAATTATAGTGGCTCTGATAGACTCCACGGCACATTTGCGTGAGGTGGTCATCGCCCAGATCATTTTTAACAAAGTTGTGTTGGTGGAACACCAACGACACCGCAACCCTGTGCTTATACTGAAGCAAGAACCTTAGTACAATCGATAGTGTAATGAATTCTACATTGAATGGAACCTCGACCCTTTGTCTATATTGAGACAAGAACCTTGGTATAGGTAGAAGACGCCACACACAACTATGAATTGTTGTATGATAAATCAGGTTGAACCTCACAGCAAACTATGAACAGTTTAGGAGTTCTCAAAGAACCAAAGAGAAAACAATCTCACAAATATTTTTATTGATCAATAATCTGATGTGTTGAAGTATATCAGCCATGTTCCTTATTTATACTAATCAAAGAAACCCTAATTTTAATAGGAACAAGTTTCATAACAAGCAAATTAATTTGGAATTGAAAATATACCTAAAAAGATTCATAATTACATTATAATTGAAATAACTTCCTAAATTACATAGTAGAAATCAGAAATCATCTTCTGAAATCATAGTAGAGTGTTGCGACGCTTGTTTAGAGCGCCTAGGTGTTGGACCATTAGAAACCAAGTGTCGCGGTGCTTGTTTTGGGCGTTGCAGTGCTAAAGATGCAGAATGCCTGATGCTGGGGCACTGGGGCGCACGCGCGCGCGCTGGGTCACTAAGCGCGCTGGCACTAGGCTATTCGCTGATGTGCATTGACGTGTTGCTTGTGTGCGCTGATGTTGACATGGGCTGGTACGTTGGACTTGGTCCAATCGCTTGAACCAAGTTAATTAACTTAAAATCATCCTCCTTTAAGAATGCACTTGAACTATTTTCAGCCCAAACCATTTGGATTAATCCATTACGTCCTTTCTTAAATCTTTTAGCTCGTGCCCTCGTAACTGGACCAACAAGAACTTGAATTAGATCAGCCTAAGTTTGATCTCCTTGATTCTCATCCACGCCCAAGCTAAGCATGTCCTCATCATTCCTCTCCTCTTGAAAAAGATTTGTCTCATCATTTAATGTGGCCTTAGTCAGGATCATGTCAGGCTCAATGATAGTGATGAAGTAAAAGTGACTAAACATGTATTGGTTCCATTCAGTATTGGTAGATATGTTAATGAGTTGATGTGCGATGTGGTTCCAATGCAGGCAGGACACTTGTTACTTGGGAGGCCATGATAATTTAACAGGCGCGTGAAACATGACGACTTTACGAATGAGTATTCATTTGTGCATAATCGAAGATCAGTTACTCTTTGTCCTATGACACCGAAGCTAGTGCATGAGGATCAATTGCATTTATAAAAAGATCATGTACAAAAGAAAGAGAGTGAGGATAAGAAAATGAATGAGGAGAAAAAATAAAAGAGAAAAAAAAGAAGTTGAAAAAAAAGAAAGACGAAGAGAAAAAAACAAATATCTATGCAAAAAAGAGTGATGTGAGGAGAGCTTTGATTCTAAACAGTCGATGATTATACTTTTGTATAAGAAGATGTTTTTTAATACTAACCAAATTAACTTTTCTTTGCCTAGTGTTGTGGTGTCTCTTTTACAGGATTATGATGATGTGTCTACCATAGGGTTTACCACCTATTCGGGGAATATAACATCAGATCGATTTCATACCCAGTTCTACCATTCCTAATCGATCAACTTATAGGAGCAATCCCAAGAAAACGAAGGAGTTACAAAGGCAGGTTAATGAATTAATGGAGAAGTGGTTCGTGAGAGAAAGCATGAGTCCATGTGCAGTTCCAATGATTTTAGTTCCTAAGAAGGATGAAAAATGGCGAATGTGCATTGATTGTCGAGTTGTAAATAATATCACAATAAAGTATCGACATCCCATTCCTCGTTTAGATGATATGCTTGATGAATTGTACGAGTCTTTTATGTTTTCTAAAATTGATTTGCAAAGTGCATATCATAAAATTAGGATGAAAGATGGAGATGAATAGAAAACTACTTTCAAAACAAAATATGGTTTATATAAGTGGTTAGTTTTGCCTTTTGGGTTAATTAATACACCTAGTACTTTCATGAGATTAATGAATCATGTTTTATAATCTTTCATTGGTAAATTTGTTGTGGTCTATTTTGATGATATCTTGGTATATAGAAAAAACTTAGACGATCATATAATATATTTGAAATCTATTTTAGATGTACTTAGGAAAGAGAAGTTATTTGCTAAAATAGATAAATACACGTTTTGTACGAATAGAGTTGTGTTCCTTGATTTTGTTGTTAGTTCACGAGTAATACATGTGGATGAAGAAAAGATGCGTGTTATCCAAGAGTGGCCGAGTCCTACGAATGTGAGCCAAGTTCGTAGTTTTCATGGACTCGCGAGTTTTTACAGGTGTTTCGTGAGGGATTTCAATAGCATCTCGGCACCACTTACTGAAGTCATTAAGAAGAGCATGGGATATAAATGGGGAGATGAGCAAGAAAAGGCTTTTCAATTGATTAAAAAGAAGTTAACTAATGCTCCTTTACTTGCTTTACCTAATTTTGCTAAAACCTTTGAAATTAAGTGTGATGCTTCAGGTTTAGGAATTGGAGCTATGTTGATGCAAGAAGGAAGGCCAGTTACGTATTTCAGCGAGAAGTTAAGTGGGGCAGTTTTAAACTATCCTACTTATGACAAGGAGTTGTACGCATTGGTTCAAGCGTTAAAAATATGGCAACACTACCTTTGGCCTAAGGAGTTCGTGATTCATACTGATCATGAATCTTTAAAGTATTTAAAGGGATATCATAAGCTAAACAAGAGACATGCAAGGTGGATGGTGTGATATCCTAAAAATTAACAATATTTCTTTTAAAGGAAATATTAAATGATTAAATAAGGGATAAACGTATACATACATACATATATATATATATATATATATATATATATATATATATATGTGTGTGTGTGTGTGATATATATATATATACACACACACACACATATTGAAAAAATGAGATTTTCATAGTTAATTTAACTATTAAAGAAAGTGGACGAAATTAATTAGGAAAGAAAATATGGAATTCAATTAATTAATATTAATTAATTGAGATTAAGTTAAAATTATATTATGAATAATAAGTCTTGAATGGAAATGAAGTCATTATGAATTAAAAATTCATAAATGAAGCGATTAAGTATTGTTTTAATAAAAATGAGGGAGTTAATTAAATTCCTTTGTTTAATATACTACATATAAATATAATATATTTATGTAATATCTACATATATTATATTATGCCAAACGACTCTAAATTAAACATGGAAGGAAACAATTAGTTCACTATTTGAAAATTGGTGAATTAATATATTCGTTTTGATTAATTGAATAAAGAAAGTTATTTTCTTGCAATTAGTTAATAATGAGAATCACGTTACCATAATGTAACAATAAAAGTTTAAATCAACTATTTAATAAAATAACATTAATTAAATAGTTGATTCGTTCCATTTCAAGTGTTTATTTTAATTGTGAAATTTAATTTCATAATTAGTAGAATAATTTTATACATATTATAAATGTATAATTACCCAATTTTGATTAATAATTGGAATACGTGTAATTGTAGCACATGAATTAATTTATGTGTGTGTATTATGTAATAGAAATATACAATGTGATATGATATAAATATGTATTAAGTACAAGATACAATGTGGTAATATATGAATACCAATTTTTGTTAAGTTATATGTTTTGAAGTTATATGGAACAGTAGTGTTTTATATAAGGTTGGAATTATAGGGGCCAAGTAGACTACAAGGGTGATGATGAGCTAAGCTGTGAGGAGGCTGCTAGTAGAGCCAATATAGGATCCGGGTAGAGGTGATAATGGAGAGTAGCAATAGGCCAAGTAGGCTGATTGAGAGAGAGAAAAAGTTCAACTATATATGGCCAATCATTCACCCAACACAGTTAGCATTCAAGTGTTAAGTCCTTTACTACAATAACAGTTAGAGGGAGAAGGAGAGCTACGGCTGGGAAGGGAAGCTTTAAGTAGCAAAGTGGCCATTCAATAAATTGCTTTGAAGTCTCAAAAATTAATAGCCCAACAAGGTAAGTAATTCAGTCCATTTCCATTTCATTTTTGTAGAAAACCAACTGTTAGATAGCTTATGATATTAAATAGGATCTGTTGTGGCTGTGTTGTTGTTGTTAATTAAATTGGGGACCATAAAGGGTCCAAGAGTCATAAGGTTGGGATATATGAAGGAAATATGTGCTTTATGTGTATATCTATGTAAACATGTAATGTTGCTTATGGGTTGCACTCCAACTGTTCGATAAAATGACTGAGTAAGGACTGTTATGTACTAAAAGCATGCTAGCTGAGTAATCAAGTCCAAAATCATATCTATATGCTATTGTAGTAAGCAAATGTTTCCAAGTATGCTTCCATGCTAAAATGTAACATGGCTTAGATTTAATTGTGAAAACTATCATTAGTTTCATGAATAAGACTTTAGTAATGTGACTGTGTTAGCAAGCTTGTTAATGACTGATATTCCTCGTCTCTAACAAAGTTCATATGCTATAATATGGTGTAAAGAGTACCAAACCATGAAGGCTAGTGCTAGTGAAGCCTAAATGAATTTTTCAGTTAGAAAGGAATTCAAACAGGGCAAGTCTAGGCCTGTTTTAAACAGACCAAACCAGGCCATATTTTGAGAACTTGTATGCTAGCTAAAAGGCTTGTTTATGGACTGTTATGGCTGACTGTATGAACTATCCGAATAAAGCTACTCATGTTGTATTCGTTATAAAAGTCAGTCCATGCTTGTGTATTGCAAGGTTATGTTATCTTTTGTTGAATATGTTGTTAGTCCATGTTTTCCTTTAAAACTCAAGGCCTATAGAGGGCTGTTTTGGTCAAAAGCATGAACACTTGCCTCCATATATTCTAAACCATGAATATAGATTATATAGCAATTACATGAAGTGAAAATGCATATATTCGAAGGCTTAGGACTGTTATGATGGTTTAGTACCAATACATGCTTAAATGCCTAGTTTGGACTCTTTTGGATGTTAGGAACTGAGCTAACTGCTACAAGCATGCTAATGTATATAATGATAAGTTATAATGATGCTTTAAAAGTTATTTGAATGCCTAAAGGTTCCTTGAGTCACAATGTGGGACTATTTATGTTTGTTAGCCAAAACTGTGCTTAAATGGGGACTGCTATAGCAAATTTTTGTAACTGATGTTATTGGACAGTAGAGAGTCCATACATTGTCCATAAATGACATTTAAAAGTTGTTCCTAAAGTTAGTTAGGGTCTAGGTTGGGTGTTATCCAAAAATCAAGTTTAAAAGCTATAACAAGTAAGCTTTAAAATAGCAATTAACACCTAAATGAAGAACTACTATACCTGGACCATATAGACAAGTTACGTACAATAGCTAGGATATGACATAAATGACCTACACAAGCTAAAGAAACCAAGTCTAAACTGTTTTAAGCATTAGACTTGTTAAAAATCACATTTTAAGCCAAAAGTGAACTAATTTGGGAAATTTTATGCATTTGAACTTAAGGGACTATAATGAGCTTATATAAAGTTGCTAATACATGTTATTAGTGATTGCCAATCATGTTCTCGGCAAAAGCTAACAAGAGAACCAAATTAGGACCTATTTTTCATGCCTAAAGTGTACTTTAAGAGGTCAAACTTGGCTAAGTGATTATATAAAGTGTGGTGATGATGAAACTATCTTTAACCAACTAAAATACACATGCCTAGACTAACCTAGTAGCCAAAACTGGAAAAAAATGGAAAAGTGTCAAAAACTGTTTTTTATGAAAAAGTGATAAAGAGGCCAGTTTGAGCCCCTGTTTTGGGAAGCTTAACGGACCTGGATAAGAAACCTAAATCTTGATTAAAATACCTTGATGTATGGTCTAGAAGTAGGGCCAAGTGGTTAAGCCAAGAGCTTAACCAATAAATTCACAAAAATCACCAAACTAGCTAGTAAAATCATGCAAACTGCAATTTCTGCAAATTTTTCAAGTGTGAAATTTGAGATTTTTCCATTTTGCTTAAAGATCAGTTTTAACACCTTAAACAAGTAAGTTAGAGGTATGCTAGGCTATTCCAAGTGTTGAAATACTTATACATCCAAGAACATGAGAAATTGGTATGTAAAAGCTTGAAAAAGCTAGGTTTAAAGGGTCAAAACCAAATCCATGCGTAGCAAAGTCAAGGGAATGCTAAAACTAGTCCTAACTAGTTATAATTCAAGTGGTGGAATGAGCCCAAGTGGCCAGAAATAAAATTGGCAAGAATTGTCCAAGTTAGTAAGCTAAAAACTATGGTGAACACCCTAGTTTGGACACTAATTTCAAGAAGCTTAGATGGCTTTCTTGAGAACCTAAACCTATAAAAAAATACCTTGCTATATGATCTAAAAGTGCGTCCAGATTTCAGAGCTAAAAGACTAATACAAAAATTCATAAAAATCCCTAAAGTAGCCTAGAAAATCACTGAAAGTGCAGAAACCATGAAATTTTCCAAGTCTGAAACAGCTGTGTATGGGCTGTTTCAGGCCACTGTTTTGAAGCCTTTCCAAACTCTTTTTGGGAAGTTTATATTTTTTTAAAAATACTACATAGTATGAGGTAGAACATATCCAAAAATGGCTTTAATCCAATATATAACGAGTGAAATAAAAATTCGTAAAACTAGCCCGAAAATCACAAAATTTGAAATTTCCAGATTTTGTTCTGCAGAATATGGGAAGTTGGCTTGCTGCCTGGACTGTTTCTGGGCTGTTTTGGAACACCGAGCCATTTTGGTTCGCTGAGTCAATTTTTGGGCATTACGTAATTTTTTGATATGTTACTCAGGTTTTCGTGTACAATCCAAATATGTAATTGTTGCGTAGCACTTTTTGGACAACGCAAAAAGTGTAAAAGTGAACTTAGAAATAAATTTTTATTATTTTGTTAACTGGGATAAACACATTACAAGATTAATGCAAGGTACTATTAAGTGAATGATTACAAAGTGATAAACAAATGTTATGTGCATAATCTAGGTCTAAGGAACCTAGACGAGAAATGTTTAACCAAATATGGTATGTTGTAACAGTATGATATACACAGAGTACGTAAACTACAAGTGCGACAAACTAGCACATGTGGTGATGAAAGGAAAATAAAACCGAGCTATATCAATAACAAAGTTGGATGTCTATGTTATACTAAGGACGATAAGATAAAAATAGAATTTTAAAATAAGACTCTTTCTAGAGGTCAAGTTTAACTGATATTGTGTATTATTGATCTCACATACTGTATAGGTTGTGCAAGGAACGCAACATGTTAGCGTAAGGGTAAAACACCGGTACAGGCAAGTTTTTCAGAGCTTGCTCCTATGTGTGAAATGTCTTAGTGTGACTGTGAACAATATTGAGCTATAAACTTTGGTTATTCAACTGTTCATATATGATTAATTATTTTATATGCACTTTCTGACATGAAGCATGAAATGCATGGAATACATGAAGCATGCCTTAAATGTAATGCATAAGAAGCTTGATGCATCTATAAAATGCACATCATGAGAACTGTAAAGCCTGTTTGAACATAAATTATGTGTTACGTGTTAACTGTTAAACTTGTTGAGACATCGGAGTTTCCGATAAAGACCACAGAGCAGGAAATGCTCGTTGAATATCATTGGATTAACCATTATCCTGATAAACCCTTTTTGGGGATAAATAGTGTTACCAAATGGTATAGACTGTAATTAATTATTAGGATAACATTTAAAACGAATAGGTACCACCATACTGTGTTGTTTAAATACGGATATGAGTGACAGGGTGGTACAGTTCATTATTGTAAAATAGATCAATATGTATATGATCTTGAATTGTAGAGTAATGTATAAAGATTACGATTCTGGAATACGAGTAAAGTTGTAAATTTGAATCATACATATTGTTTGTAATTATCCAAGGTTAATTACCCGAGGAAATGTAAGGATATATTATAATAATCATAATTATTTATTGTTGTTAAGATAATATAACTAGTTATAATTCATGGATGTGTAGTACCGTGACGCATCAGACCCGAGGTTTAAGAGACCTGAATTTGGGGGCGTTACAGGTTGGTATCAGAGCTGATAGGTTATAAACCTTAGGTAAGGGTACCTTAGGCTATAACTGCAGGGATGAGGATAAGAAATAAACTCAAATATAGTTTAAGTGCTAAGAGATGAATTTTGAAAATTCATTACTAAGTAAAGAAAAAGATAATTGAGATTCAAAGAAGAATCTTGAAAAGTTATAAAGATAAGAATATGGAGTTACCTGACTCCAGTAGTAAAGATGAAAAACTTAAATAAAATCATAATATATGATTAAAGTGAAAAAAAAAAGATAAGAAGATTGTAAAATAAAACGATCTTAAGATAGAAAAGAATCATAATATAACATGATTATAAGAAAAGATCACAATGTGATCTGATGAGGTCATACAAGGATAGATGATCAATCGACTGATTGAAAACTTTATAGCAGAATTGTTGTACGAAAGTTGTACTATGAAATTGTACTATGAAAACTCAAGAAAAAGTTGTAGATCATGAGATACGAATTATATGAGATACGAATTAAATGAAATTTGAATTGAGTAAAGGAAAAGTTAAAATCATATGTGGTTCCAATTGAGGACTCATGTTAGTGGCTGAGTTGTACAATTCCTTGTATGTGCGGGAAATTTGTGCTTGGTTTGACAACCACTTAGCTTCCTATATTGACAAATCATTGAAATGTTGGTATCGCGCTATCACTATACGAGTGACGAGAAGGTGATTCTTTTCTCATATTTATATTTGATAGTTATAGAATATTAAGATTAGGTGCGAGTTCTTTAAACTCATATGTATGGTAAGTTCATGACTCATAATCGTATGGTGGAACCCCTCAGCGAATGGACGATTTTGGTTTGACTAGGATAAGTTCCTAAACACATATGATTGTGGTAAGTTCCTGAACTCATAACGTGTGGTATGTTTGATGAACTATAATGGGGTATAGAAAAGTTGTGTATTGAGATCTGAGTAATTTCAGTGTAGTAGAATTTAAGGATGATAAAAATAGATAGAATTATTAAACAATGGATCATGGGAGAAATTAGAGTTGATGGAAAAAGCATAGATATTCCAAATCTTCTAGCTATGCTAGATTTCGAATTTATTGACATTGTGTTGATAATTGTACTTTTGTGTTTTCAAAAAATATATTGGATCAATTGTTGAACCAATAAGTTTTAAAAAGTCCTATTACTCATATGTCTATGCTAATTGTTCGGCTAGGTAAAATAATTTAAAATTTATCAAAGTGTATTTTATAATCATTAATGCATCATTGAATATGATATAGATATGACAAGTGATGGAGTTATCAATGCAATCTAACCTAGTGTTGGATGTGATCATAGGATCGTCAGCCCACTATGGTATGATGTAGTATGACAAAGTCAAAAAAAATGACGAAATTCTCAACATACTGTCAAAACGGTACGGTATCATGACGTCATAAAATGATTTTTGGTTTTCTTTAACCATGAAAAAGTATGCCAATTGAGTTGGCTAAAATGTTTCAATCGATGTTCAAATTTTTACTATATGTCGAAGCTATTTGATTCAGCTAGACGAATACTAAAATATGTTTATGGAATTCAATCGTTCTTTAAGAATTTATGCCAAACCAAATTATTTTGGTGCGGATCTTGTGCTAAGTCTGAGGTGAACAACCCTGATAAAAGGGGATACTTGATATCGGACGATATGATTCCGATTTGTGCATAAAAATAATATGTTGTGCACAACATGGCAGTACGATAGGTTGATCCCCTAAAGTACTAGCAGAGGTAGTTTACTGTCTTTGTGATTGTAAACAGGCCTGACCGAGAATGTTTACAGTCTTGATGATTGCTAAACATTTTATATATGGTATATTCAGTATTTATATCTGTTTAAATCTGTGGGTTGCAGTTTCAGTACTGTCAATTCTAGGACAGCGTTCATGGTCTTTATGACCCCTCAGTATAATATGAAAAGTTTTTAAAGGAATTTTTTTTTATTCCTAGTTATTTATATCGTTTCACAATTATTGAACAATTGTTGAGGATTCCTGAAAGACATTCCATTATTCTGGGAATAGAATGGGTAGAAGTAGTGGTCGAAATGGATCCTCACTAAAGGAAACAGTAAAGTATGTAATCCGTAGTGATTAACTAAAGGTTGATTGAAAACCTAGTTTTGAGGAATAGAATGATCAGAGATGCGTATACTTTAATTTCGACAACGAAATTCTTAGAAGGATGGGTGAATGTGATATCCTGAAAATTAGCAATATTTCTTTTAAAGGAAATATTAAATGATTAAATAAGGGTTAAACGTATATATATATATATATATATATATATATATATATATAAATGTGATATATATATACACACACACACACACACACACATATTTAAAAAAAATGAGATTTTCATAGTTAATTTAACTATTAAAGAAAGCGGGCGAAATTAATTAGGAAAGAAAATATGGAAGTCAATTAATTAATATTAATTAATTGAGATTAAGTTAAAATTATATTATGAATAATAAGCCTTGAATGGAAATGAAGTCCGTCAGTAGTACTCGAGGGGATCAGCCTCTCATACCCCATGTATATGCATAACATTTAACTCTGACTGCATTGGATACTCGACACTTATAACATCCATATTAAGGGTTGCTCTCCGCCAGTTGTACTTGAGGGGATCGATCTCTCGTACACCATGTGTATGCATAACATTAAATCCTGACCGTGCCAGATAACCGACACTTATATTCCCCTATTCTGGGTTATTCCCTCAGCTCAAGAATCCGTACCAAAACAATTTAGTTCGACATAAATTTTCAAAGAATGCTCGAATTTCACAAATGTATTTCAACATCCGTCTAGCCGAATCGAATAGCTTAGACTTATATCAATAATTCGGACATCAATCGAATCATTATAGCCAACTCAATTAGCATGCAAATTTTTTTTTTTATACTTTAGATAAAATAAAAATCATTTTATGACGTCATGATACCGCACTGTTTCTACAGTCCGTTGAGGATTCCGTCATTTCGTGATTTTGTCATACTACATCATACCATTGTGGGTTGATAATACTATGATCACATCCAACACTAGGTTAATCTGCATTGATGACTCCATCATCTGTCATTCTACACCAGATTTCATGATGCATTGATGACAAATTTAAAAATACATTTTGATATTTTTAAATCAACTTTGTCTAGCCGAAACTATTAGCATAGACATATGAATAATAGTACATTTAAAATCCTTGGCCCAGAAATCTGGCCCCATACATTTTTCGAAGAGCAAAAGTGCAAATGTCAGCACGAAGTCAATAAATTTCAAAGTCTAGCATAGCTAGAAGATTTGGAATATCCATGTCTCCTCATCAACTTCAATTTCTCCCATTTCTCCACTATTTAATAATTCTATCTATTTCTAACTCCATCAATGTTCATCATTTTGAGAATTCACAGTTCTCAATCCACCACCTTTCCATACCCCAATATAGTTCATCAAACTTACCACACATTATGAGTTCAGGAACTTACCACAATCATATGGGTTTAGGAACTTATCCTAGTCAGACCAACATCGTCAATTCGCTGAGGGGTTCCACCATACCATATGATTATGAGTCACGAACTTACCATACATGTGAGTTTAAAGAACTCGCACCTAATCTTAATATTCTCTAACTATCAAATATAAATATGAGAAAAGAATCACCTTCTCGTCATACGTATAGCGATAGCGCGATACCAGGTTCCAATGATTATCAATATAGGAAGCTAAGTGATTGTCGAACCTATCACAATCCCCTGCCCATACAAGGAATTGGTTAACTCGGCCACTAATCAATATAGGAAGCTAAGCGGTTGTTACACCAAGCATAAATTCCCCGCCCATACAAGGAATTGTTCAACTCAACCACTATACCGATATAGGAAGCTAAGTGGTTCTCAAACCAAGCACGAATCCCCCGCCCATACAAGGAATTGTATAACTCAGCCACTAACATGAGTCCTCAATTGAAATCACCCCCAATCCTAGCTTACTTGTTACTTAACAAGAATTTAATCCGTGTTTCATCATCCATAACTCTTTTCGAGTTTTACTCGTACTATCTCATAGCACTATCTATCTATAGCATTGAGCTACAATTTTCAATCATTCAGTTGATCACCTATCATTCTATGACTTAATCCAATCACATCGTGATCTTACTCTACAATCGTGTTACATTACGATCTTCCTTATCTTACGATCGTTTCATCCTACGATCTCCTATACTCTTGTCTCTAATCATAATATATGATTTTATTGCATTTACGTCTTATAGACCTCGTCTATTGATCAATACTTATCATCTATATCATTGGAGTCAGGTAACTCCTAATTCTCATCTTTTATAACGCATCAAGATTCTTCTTTGAATCGTCTTATATATACCTCAACTCTTACCATGAATTTTCTAAATTCATTTACTATTAATTAAACTCTATTTGAGTTTTATCTATCTTCATCATTATCATCTTTGTTCACTACAGTTATAGCCTAAGGTACTATTACCTAAGGTTTATAACCTATCAGCTTTGATACCAACTGTAACGCCCCCGAAACTCGGGTCTTACCTTGAACCCGATTCCAGCACGTCACGGTACTACCCATACAACATAGGCTTACTAAAAATATGTAATTACAATAATATAAAAACATATCCTCATCTAATCCCAGGTACGAAGACCTTAAATAAAACACTTATGACTAAGGTTGAATAAATACCATGATCCTTTACAATATCTCATGTGTGAACGCAAGATTCAGATTTTGACTTTATCCAATCCCTGAATATTCGCAAGGTTATTCAATAACCAATACATTCGTTATAAAAATGTCCTTTATACAACATTGACATCCTTGCAGTTTACTATAACAAGTAACTAACATAATCACACCATAAATACTATAATGGATAACCTTCATTTCTAACTCAGGGTTTAAATAGTTAAATTCACGTACATCATATACCGTCATCATAGCTAAATAATTACAGTAAAGGGACATTTAGCAACCTTCCTGTTTCCATGCGCCTCTAATCCTTATCATCACGATATCAAGATAATTGCATTGCATCGTAAATCTGCAAAAGTTTTATTTTTGCAAGAATGAGCACGACGGCTCAGCAAGAACTGACAGTTTTCACATTTCATGCTTCACGTAACACATAAGTTTGCATTTTATCCATGCACCATGATTCTCATACTATGCATCTTACTCATGCATTATAAATCTTATGCAATTCATCCATATATATGCATCATGTATCTCATAGCATACTCCATGCATCTCACATTGTATATTTACGATAATTCAAGTTCCACATAGAACAATATAGTCACATAATTGCACATTATGCACACTTTAATCATGCTCTCATATAATCCACATAATAGTGAAAGATTTAGAAATCAAGTCATGTACATCAATACATTTAAACAAGTTAACAAGTTACTGAAAGAACTTGCCTTTAAGCGTTCCTTGCCAAATTATGATGGCTCGCCCTTCGAATATCCTCTTGATTATTGATCCTTGATGCTTAGAGACTTGGTTAGAGCTCGAAGTTTTATTTTCTTCTTCTTCTTGGCTTCTTCCCAAATAAACCCACTTCTTTCCCTCTCTAAAAACTCACTTTCTCTCTCTACTTCTTCTTCTTCTTCCTTGTTTCTTCTCTTTCTCTCTCTACTTCTTCTCTTCTGCAGATGGTTTGCCCCCAAAATGAGCTGATGGTTTGAGTGAGGAGAGAAGGAATGAATGGGAGAGAATGCATTATTTGGGAGAAGTGGAGTAAATTAGGGAGAAAATGGAAGTGGGTGGGTTGCTCTATGTGGCTTGCCGGCTAGGCTCCCTCCTCCTTGCATTTGATTGGTCCAAAATGGGGGAGTTGGTTCCCTCTTGGAGTAACAAGCCAAAATAAATACCCAAATACACAAAAATATATTCGAAAACTCCCACTTTTGTACCAAAACTGGTAAATAACTCTACCCAAAATTAAAATGGGTACTCCCATAAAATATTGGGATGCATAAAAATAATTATTGTGGGATTTGTCTAAATATTCGGAACACCCATATCCTACATTTCGGATACGGATAAAATCACGTATCAGCTCAAATAAAATTTCAGACACTTGGAAAAATTATTCGTACGCGTACACGTATTTATGAAATTATTCAACATCGAAAAAGACACAAAAATTTTATGGCGTGAATAGTGCCTCGGGAAACGTGCCATGTGAATAGTAATTTTGCGATCTTTCGCAAAATCAATTATTCACTCCTACGATTCAATAACGCATAAAACTTCATACATTGACATCATCCAGGTTATAAATTAACCTTAAAACTCGTCACATAAAAATAATATTTAATCCATTTAATAATATATATAAACCCAAATTACAAGGGTATTCACGATTCGCGATCGCTACTCTTCTCGATTAACTCCCCAAAATCATATACATCAACGTACATATATCTCACCCATATTTTGGGTTAGCGTCTTTACAATAAATAACTCGTCCAACTATTTATTTAATCCAATAAATAGTACTCTAGCGATTTTTCTCAAAACCACTAAATTAGCTCATACGAACACTTTTACACTTACTAATCATCGTCAACACATAATCTAGGTTATAATATAACCTTTAAACTCTTAACACATAATATTATTAATAAAAGTCTATTTTATTCAATAATATCCATAAGCTCGAATTACCAAGCTACCCACGACTCGCGATCGTTACAATAATTGACTATTAACTCATTCATTCTGAATCTACGTATATATTTCACATTTTTATATATACATGTAGACACCCAAATTTTGCACTTCGTATACTAACCCTGACAGGAGGGCAAATCTGTCAAATGAACCGGCCTACGTGAGCAAAGGATGGACAAGTACGAACATTCGACGCCACCACGACGATTTACAACCGAAACCGACGTGACAACAAGGCTGTCCGATTTGAGCATTCCCGAATGATGTGGCACGTCTCCCAGTAATTCCCGGACTGCAAAATACGAACATGTCGGCAAAAACCGACGTCACGACACGAGAATTGAGGCGTAACATGAAAATCGAGAAAGTCAAGCCAGCCAGCCGCGGATTGATCTGCGGCCAATGAGTGCGCCTTTTGAAAACACGGAACTCGAAACACGGAACTCGAAACCAGGCTGAGTGGCTGGTGGGCCAGCCAGCCACAGATCAATCTGCGGCCAAGCCGCAGATCAATCTGCGGCTGCCCTAGGCCAGCCTATTTCAGCTCAGTTTTTTCATTTCATCCAGAGAGAGGACAGCAACAGTTTTGGGAAGAAAAGAAAGATAAAAACAGCAACAAAGATAGCTCGGGAAAGGAGAGAAAAGAGAGAAAAAAGAGAGAAATTATACTCTTTTGATTAGATTGTAGCATATATATTTTCTACTTCATTCAATATACGAGTTTGTACGAATTGTGGTAACATTTGCAAGGTGAAAAGCCCTCTTTTATAGCATTTTCGTTATATCATTTTGTTAAGCTTTTGGTCATTTGGGTTATATTATATGTAGTTTTCTTTGTATATTATTGAGGATACAAGGATTGAGGATTATTAGTGAGGGTTCCCAATGGAACAAAATTCTTCCTAATGACCCGATGATATCCATTTGATGATTTTAGCTTGTTTAATTCTTGTAATATCCATTTTGTGAGTGTGTAGATATTGTGGATGTGAGCCTAGGAACGCGACCCCGTGGTCCAAATCCGATGATGGACAATTTTGGTGGATGTAATAGGATCGATTATCCTTTATTGTAAGATGTAATTGTCGGGCCTTAAAACGACGCCAAGGCGAGAATCGGGTTTAAGGCCCCGTAATAGTGAAGTATGTGATTGTTGGCGTTCGGGGTATTTTGATGGCTTACATGCCCATGAATATCCCCCTACGCGTTTTGATGTTTAATTTGATTTGTAACACCAAACAAAAGATTTCAAAGTCAAAACAATAAAGATTTTTCTAAAATCAATCAAAGTAGGATATTAGCATCACGAGGATAAGAATTGGAAATGCTAATGAATGTCGATTCCTATTAAACGAGAAGGCCAAAGAAAATCATTTTCAAACATCACCAAAAATGGCTTTTATGAATGAACGAAATGTTTTATTAAACCTTTGTGCATAGGGTTAAGGATATCCTAGAAATTGCCCATCATTTTATGAAGGCAACGTATAGATCTCGATTCCTATTTTGACAAAGGTTTAGAAAACTCTTGTTTTTGCCAAAACGACACCTAATGAAAATCTCATAGTTTTTGACAATTAAAATCAAATTCTTTTCTCATAAAGCTTTCTCGTATATGCCGAAAAGACATTCCGAAACATTCTCAAATTAAAGCACGACTTTCCCTAGAAATCCAAATGATTCTTTCATACAAACTCACCACAACATTCACATGGGCACACACACACACACGCGCACACATACACACACATTCGAGAATTAAAGGATAGGAATGCATCAAGATTGCGGTAACCGTGTTTCACGGAAGTCGGGGGGTGCCTAACACCTTCCCCTCGCTTAAGCAAGCCCCCGAACTCTATGAATCTCGGTTCGCAGACCAATTAATTCGGAGTCACATATGAGCCAACGATTTACGAAAACGAAACTCGGATGAGTTGGTACATCCATTTCAAATATACCAACTGGCGACTCTGGTTAATTGGCTCATCATAAAAACGATCTTTCAAAACCCCGTCGACATTAATGCCGATCTTTTCCCAAAATCATATAATAAAGAAGGCTAAACAATCGGGAGAGGCGAGAAACCGGCGTCGACAGCTGGCGACTCTGCTGGGGATATTAGAGGGCTTAAGCCGCTTTCGAATCTTGATGTTATCCTATCCTTTTAAAATTCATAAAATGTGTGTATGTGCGATATTTTGATTTTACTTTTGATGTGGGAATGTGTGTTTTGCCCAATAAATGAATGATTGAATGGAATTGCTTTACTTTTAATCATTTGCATACGGTGAGGACGATAAATGTGAATGTATGTTAAGAGAGTACCTCCTCCTGAGGCGAACCTGTCGGTTGCTTATTACTGGACTCGAAGGGGCTGCTCCCCGAAGATGGCTCAGGAAACGCACCACCCAAATCCGTTCCAATCGAAAGGTTTCAGACGAGTAGATTGCGAAGATTTGGGGACCTTCATGCCGAAAAGCCCGCGAGAGTAACCTTAAGATAGGTCAGCCTCAGATTAACCCAACGCAGGAAAAATCTCTTCATGCCCTTTTACATTTCGCACATATAAATGGCATGATCACATTCAATATTCATATATGCCTCCCCTTTTGTCAAAAGAAATTACTAACCTCTATGTTTTACAGGGAACAGCTGGGAAGCATAATAAGTCGAGTCTAGCATTTATTATTGCAATAAGGGATCGCTAACATGTTGTTTTGCAGAGAAAGATTAAAAAACCCAAAACACAAAAGTTACAGCTTTAGCATGCATCCATATCTTTTCATTGCCCAGGACTAAACTTCGAACCGTTGTTTCTGTAGGATTGCTCCTCAAACACGTTCGCAATCTAAAAGGGCCCAGGACTCTACATCTGAAATGGCTGATCTCCCACCTACTAATCCCGGTTCCATATCTCGTGAGGAATTTGATGATTTTAAGAAACAGATGTTGGAAATGGCCATAATGCTGAAGGAACAATTGCTACCTAGACAGGATCCACCCAAAGAGGATCCACCCCAACCTAAGGGCGAGCCAGTCATCCCAAAGGCCGTTCCCATACCTAACAGGACAGTGATTACTATCCCAGAGGAAGGGGACACTGACGACCTTCGAAAGAAAATGAAACACATGGAGGAGACCATCTAATCTCTAAGAGGCATAGGCTCCCTGGGTAGGGTTAATTACTCGGATCTATGTGTTTTCTCCGGAACCAAATATCTAGAAAAGTTCAAAGTCCCCGAGTTTGAAAAATACAATGGAAAGGGCGACCCCTACACACACTTGAAAATATACATTGGAGAACTCGGGTCTTATGCCGAGGATGAAGGGTTGAGGATGCAGCTGTTCCAGAAAAGCTTAACGGGGGAGGCAAGAATCTGGTATGCCCGCCTTGACAATACTTAAATCCACAACTGGGAGGAATTGGCCCATACTTTCTTAACACAATACAGCTTCCAAGCACAGATGGCCCCTGACAGGTATCAAATGACAAAGGTCAAGAAACAACCGAAAGAATCTTTCAGCGACTATGCGCAGCGGTGGAGGGGTATGGCCGCCCAAGTGAATCCCCCAATGAGCGAGACAGAGATGGTAATGACCTTTGTGGATATCCAGGAGGCACCCTATTATGAGCGAGTGATATCGGGGATTGGACGACCTTTTGCCGAGATGATAAAACACGGGGAAATGGTGGACATGGGGTTGAAGTCAGGCAAGATTCGGGATTTCACGGCCTTGGAAACGGCTGCGGAACAAATCCGAAGCGGAAACTATGGCAGCACTTCCCGTAGGGTCCAAAACAAAAAGAAAGAAGATGTTTCCCTTATCTTGCAGGGATCATCTAGAAAGGCAAAAAACAATCCTCCAGTACAGGTGCAGAGAGTAGGGCCGTCCCGACAGCCTAACTTCACTGATCAGAGGGCGGATGGGCGAAGAAGATTCGAGATCTCGAAAAATCGAGTATTCACCCCACTCGGGGAGCCTCTTGAGCAGGTGTTGGCCGTATTGATAGCCCAGAGGAAAATAGTCGATTTGGCACCCCCAAGTGACCCAAATGGAAGAAGATTTGACCCAAACAAGCGATGCGCCTATCACGCAGTTTCCCCTGGTCATGATACGCAGGAATGTTGGACGCTGAAGCACAAAATTCAGGACTTGATTGATAGTGGGGAAATCGTGGTGGAACAGTCAGGGTCACCAAATGTTGAATTCTCTACCTAAGCATGATGGGGAAGGGGGTAAATCCAGAAGTATGGCAGTGAATCCCGACCAGTAGAAGATCAATGGGTTTTAAAATTCTGAGTTTTATTTCAAATCCCTGCACGCTCATGTCATTTTGTCATGTTATCCAAAAGGAAGATCATGTGCTGAAATGTGTTATATATATGACAAGCATTTTTCGTTTTATGGCAGTACCCCGATTTGAGGCATTCTAGCCTGACAAGCAATATGGCCAAATTTGAAGGAGGATCACGATTTTGGTATAAAGCTAGATTTCGATCTGATGGCGATTGAGCAAAACGAGACAGATCTCGACAATACGCCTGACGAGATCGAGGGATGGGTCGAAGATAAACCCAAAACCGACTTAGACTAAACCTTCGCCATCAAACATCAGAACCCCTAACGGTCACAAAGAACCCGCAATAGGGGCAAAAAAAAAATCTCTCAAAAATCAAAAATTCCCCCAAACCTTTCAACAAGTCAAAGGACCGGATCTGCTGTTAGCCCAGCGAGGTACCGAGGCGACCAGCATGAGGGAGATCACAATAAAAACAACTTAACACTGGGGCATTTGTCACTACCCAGGGAATGATGACATGCAAATTGGCACCCATGCAACAATCTCGTCAACATGCACCATCATCATCAAATGCTACGATCATCTGGCATTTGTCAAGCATAGTTTTCCCAGGATACGGTGATCCGCGTGAAAGGGGGATTTTATTTGGCTTGATAGAAATCGGATTAATTCTGACAAGCAACCGTGGAGCACGATCGTGAGTATGATTAGACGAAGAAGGCTATTCAACCTTTTGATCGGGTACAAAGCCTTAATTCAAAGCAACGTTTGCGACAGAATCGACCTAATGTGACAGCCTTCACTTTGCATTTGCACAAACTTTCAGTCGTGGGGTATAAAACTATGATGACGCTGATGGCAATTAACACGTAGTCAGACAGTCAATAATTATCAAGCTAATATCGAGAAGTCAGACGGTAAATTATTATCAAACTAATGTCTCGAATCGTGGCCTGGGTTATTCGAGTAATTAAGCCCGAGGGGTGTCTCTACACCTGGTGCCCTAAAGCCATCTGGTTTGGGAGTCGCTGGCCCAACACTCGTTACATGGGTAACTCAGAGCCTAAGAAAACGAGCATTACAGTAGAGGAGGCCCGAGCAGATTCGAATCGTGGCATGAGCTACTCGAGTAATTAAGCCTAAAGGGTGTCTCTGCATCTGGTGCCCTAAAGCCGTCTGGTTTGGGAGTCACCAGCCTAACACTCGCTACATGGGTAACTCAAGCCTAAGAAAACGAATCTTGCGCAAGGTCAAGCAAAGAATGAATGGTGCAAACCACCAGCTTGTCTCGAACCGTGGCCTTTGTTACTCGAGTAAATAAACCCGAAGGGGTGTCTGCACACCTAATGCCCCAAAACCGTCTGGTTCGGGAGTCATTGGTCCAAAACTCGTTAAATGGATAACTTTGAATAGCCTAAGAAAACGAGACAAGTGAAGTGGGCTAATAAAAAGAAAGGATAATACGAAAAAAAAAAAAAACTCTCGGCCTTAAACAAAAAGTCAGGAAAGAGAAACCCCTACTGAATGCTGCATCGCACAGTGCATTTGTCATATGACGTCGATCCTGCTAAGGACGTTGTCGAGAATGGAGACAGAGTGCCTTTGACGAGGGAAGGTAGTGCTTTTAAATTCGACCTTACTCACCTACAATGACCATGAATGCTTGAAGGTGTTCTTACGATTTCATAACTCGTCAAATAGAAAATCATCAATTCACGAGGGATTGAAAAAAAAAAAAAAAAAACTTCCAATCTAGTACATTCACGGTTCACAACTTGCTAGATTGTGCGATCAGTAGATATTCAATTTCATGTGCTTTAACTGCATTTTTGTCGAGATTATAATATCTTTGTGTTGAACTAACACTAATGGCCCGAGCCTTCAAGTTGTGGCATTTGTTAGTCATATGATATGCAGGATCTTGCAGAGCTATGGATAACTCAGCACGGTCAACATCGCGAGTTTTCGATATAAATCCTTGGTAACAACACGTGCCAAGGCTGGGGCAGTTAAGAATCGTGAAATGGAAGGAAGCTGAGGCTGCACAAAACTTCTCGTCATTGGGCTTCTCCCCAATCCTGACTATCACTGCCTCGATATCCCAAATGATCCACGCGCATGAGCATACAAGGATGATATAATGCGGGACAACAGCATATTAACCAGCAGAAATGATCAAAAGGCTAAGGAGCCCAACATAGCTGTCGATCATTACCGAGAGCGAAACAGATTGCCTCAACTCGATGAAATGAAGACGACCAAGAACAGGCAGAGTACCAAACCAATGTTGAATTCTAGAAGCTACACGTCACGACGAGGCGGGATCCAATCAAATGTTGGCAAACAATAACGACGGTCGAATCGTATCATTTGACTGAACAGGGGTCATTTCTATCTAAACATATGTGTGCACATGCATCTGTCCATAACATATATGCCAGATCATGCATAAACATCCGTTGCATGCATACATGTACGATCAAAATGAAAATCTTCAGGGGAAAGTACAAGCACGTCGGTTTCAACCTCACAAATGATCAGATCGTGATGGCTTTTACGGCATGGTACGTGGACGATGTTGGTGGGAGATCCAGGACAGAAGCCGATCACACATCCCACTTCAAGAAATCACTTAAATAAAATCAACGATCCCTGGGAAGGGCTGGTATCCAAAAAATCAACAACCCCTGGGAAGGGCTGGTATCCAAAAATCAACGATCCCTGGGAAGGGCTGGTATCCAAAAAATCAACGATCCCTGGGAAGGGTTGGTATCCAAAAAATCAACGATCCTTGGGAAGGGCTGGTATCCAAAAAATCAACGATCCCTGGGAAGGGCTGGTATCCAAAAAATCAACGATCCCTGGGAAGGGCTGGTATCCAAAAAATCAACGATCCTTGGGAAGGGCTGGTATCCAACCAATCAACTAACACCCTGGGAAGGGCTGGTATCCACACAATCAACGACCCCTGGGAAGGGCTGGTATCCAACCAATCAACTAACACCCTGGGAAGGGCTGGTATCCAACCAATCAACTAACACCCTGTGAAGGGCTGGTATCCAAACAACTAACACCCTGGGAAGGGCTGAGATCCAAACAACTAACATCCCTGGGAAGGGCTGGTATCCAAACAATCAACGACCCCTGGGAAGGGCTGGTATGCACACAATCAACGACCCCTGGGAAGGGCTGGTATCCAAACAATCAACGACCCCTGGGAAGGGTTGGTATCCAAACAATCAACGACCCCTGGGAAGGGCTGAGATCCAAACAATCAACAACCCCTAGGAAGGGCTGAGATCCAAACAATCAACGACCCCTGGGAAGGGCTGAGATCCAAACAAGGTGGTGAGTGAACCTGGGAAGGCATCCAAGCAAACCACAACAAGGTGGTGAACAACCCCTGGGAAGGGCCAATATCCAAAAAGTGAGCGATCCCTGGGAAGGGCTGAGATCCAAGCAAACCCCGACAAATGATGACATCTGTAGAACAGTATCAAGAGACTGTACAGGGGTCATTTTTCATCAAATTTGCATTTTAAATGTTGTTTCACATGCATTGAATAGATGATAACTCTGTGCGTGACCCATGCAGGTTAGGTGTCAAGGTCCTAGCCTATCTGAGTCAAAAGCGATGGCTGCCAAGAACGATGTGCGAGGACGAATTCCAAGGATGCCTTTCAAGCTAGTCAGGAGAATAACTTCCTCTGATGACAATGCGATGGAGTAAGGTGATTACGAGATGGGTGACCGGATACGAGACCCGGCCCCGACCGGACGAGCGACCGAATACGAGACCCGGCACTCACAAGACAATCGACCGGAGACGAGACCCGGCGATTACGAGACAAGCGACCGGATACGACACCCGACACTCACAGGACGATCAACCGGATACGAGACCCGATGATCACGAGACTGACGACCGGATACGAGACCCGGCACAAACGAGACGACCGATTGGAAGACGAAACCCGTCGACTAATGTTGATCGATTTCGCAATCAATAAAACACGCGCAAGTATACGCGGTCCACAAGTAATATAAGATAAGTAAAGTGTCGAACCCACGAGGAATTATGTTAAATAATTACCAAATATCAATCGCATGTAAAATCAATCCAATTTAAACAATGACAATATGGTTTGTGTTTGTTGTTGATTAAAACTAAAATAAGGGAAATTTAGAAAACAAGGTTTTACTAACACGGATAAAGTTCAAGATAAAAAGGTCTAAGATTACAATATCCCCCAACTCTTCATTTAAACATCATACTCTCTCTTGTTTGGTAAAATAGAACATAAGAATTGCTATCCGAGAAATCACAAGTATATATAAGCCTCTCTCGATGGTCGAATACGTATTTCCTATTGTGGTGTATAGATATATTTCTATTCTATACACGAGCAAGAATCCCATATCAAGAATAATTAATAAGACACATGTCACGTAAGATCCCATTAACCATTCTATCAATTACCAACTTCCACAATAGAAATCATTAAGCATGATTCTCAAATGGATACATGTGGTATTTAGGTATATGTCTATCCTAAATACAATCAAATTATCGACCCTCAAGAATAATACATAAGACTCACGTCACATAATCTCATACATTATCCATAAAGAACCTCATATTTTCACATGAATTCATAACTAGGTCTCAACTTATACTTCCTCTCTCAATTCCATATAAGTTACCAAAGTAATTACGGGCCAAGCAATTAATCCTTAATCAAAGGTTATAAACTCCAATTCACAAAATGCCTAATTACCATTCAAAAGAGAGCATTCAATTTAAGCTACAAGTTGGGTTCCATTGCAATCTTAGAATGAAGAGTTTAGCTCATATTTAATCTCAATAATATCATAAACTGATTATAGTACATGGTTTGGACTAACACAGTAAGAATAAAGAACTACAACAAATGAAGATACACCCCTTTTGTGATGATATTCCTGAATTAGTGAGATGTAGTTCTTCTTGAGTTGCTCTTGCTTCCTATTTCGTGCTCCAAGCCTCTTTGGTTGATGAAATTCTGATAATCTTTCCTTTAGCTCCTTTGTTCTTCTTCTTTCTCTCTCAAACCCTAGCCTCCAAATTGTGTAGCAAAAACTCAATAATTCTCAAACCACTCCCTGGATGGCTCCTAATCTGATTACTCTCTCTCCTTCCCTTTCCATTGTGCTCCCAAATTTGCTCCACTGAAACTCCACTACCAGCAGATGTGACAAACGCCAGCCATATCTCTTGTCCCGTTCTGTCGCCCCGATGACAAAAATACATTGCGAAGTGTCGCCCCGGCGACGACGTCGCCCCGGCGGTAGGAAATTCCTTAGTAACGTCGCCCCGGCGCTGAAAATGAACCTTAGGTTGTCGCCCCGGCGATGATGCTTACTGCTGGTACTTGACATTTTCCCCCAAAAGTTCCACAATTCCACAATTTTCTACTTATTGTCGCTTCCTGTACAATAATGAAATAACTAGTGAGATGGTGCTATAAATGCTTAAAGATAGCCGAGAATTGAGTCTAGAAAGCATCTAATTCGTAGGTACAAAACCCACTCATCAACTAACAAGGCGGGCGGGGATTGATGCATTGACACCTTTACGAATGTTTTGCATGCCTTACATCTTGTGTTGCATCATAAGTTGCATGTGCTGCATCATGGATGTATTTTCATTCTTGTGAACTGTCATTCATGCGTCGGGTGTCTATTTCTTTATCATGTTCATTTCATTTAACATTTCATAAACATGATAAAGAGGGGCAGCTGTAGACACCCAAATTTTGCACTACGTATACTAACCCTGATAGGAGGGCAAATCCGTCAAATGAACCGGCCTGCGTGAGCAAAGGATGGACAAGTACGAACATTCGACGCCACCACGACGATTTACAACCGAAACCGACGTAACAACAAGGCTGTCCGATTTGAGCATTCCCGAATGATGTGGCACGTCTCCCAGTAATTCCCGGACTGCAAAATACGAACATGTCGGCAAAAACTGACGTCACGACACGAGAATTGAGGCGTAACACGAAAATTGAGAAAGTCAAGCCAGCCAGCCGCGGATTGATCTGCGGCCAATGAGTGCGCCTTTTGAAAACACGGAACTCGAAACCAGGCTGAGTGGCTGGTAGGCCAGCCAGCCGCAGATCAATCTGCGGCCAAGCCGCAGATCCATCTGCGGCTGCCCTAGGCCAGCCTATTTCAGCTCAGTTTCTTCATTTCATCCAGGGAGAGGACAGCAACAGTTTTGGGAAGAAAAGGAAGAGAAAAACAGCAACAAAGATAGCTCGGGAAAGGAGAGAAAAGAGAGAAAAAAGAGAGAAATTATACTCTTTTGATTAGATTGTAGCATATATATTTTCTACTTCATTCAATATACGAGTTTGTACGAATTGTGGTAACATTTGCAAGGTGAAAAGCCCTCTTTTATAGCATTTTCGTTATATCATTTTGTTAAGCTTTTGGTCATTTGGGTTATATTATATGTAGTTTTCTTTGTATATTATTGAGGATACAAGGATTGAGGATTATTAGTGAGGGTTCCCAATGGAACAAAATTCTTCCTAATGACCCGATGATATCCATTTGATGATTTTAGCTTGTTTAATTCTTGTAATATCCATTTTGTGAGTGTGTAGATATTGTGGATGTGAGCCTAGGAACGCGACCCCGTGGTCCAAATCCGATGATGGACAATTTTGGTGGATGTAATAGGATCGATTATCCTTTATTGTAAGATGTAATTGTCGGGCCTTAAAACGACGCCAAGGCGAGAATCGGGTTTAAGGCCCCGTAATAGTGAAGTATGTGATTGTTGGCGTTCGGGGTATTTTGATGGCTTACATGCCCATGAATATCCCCCTACGCGTTTTGATGTTTAATTTGATTTGTAACACCAAACAAAAGATTTCAAAGTCAAAACAATAAAGATTTTTATAAAATCAATCAAAGTAGGATATTAGCATCACGAGGATAAGAATTGGAAATGCTAATGAATGTCGATTCCTATTAAACGAGAAGGCCAAAGAAAATCATTTTCAAACATCACCAAAAATGGCTTTTATGAATGAACGAAATGTTTTATTAAACCTTTGTGCATAGGGTTAAGGATATCCTAGAAATTGCCCATCATTTTATGAAGGCAACGTATAGATCTCGATTCCTATTTTGACGAAGGTTTAGAAAACTCTTGTTTTTGCCAAAACGACACCTAATGAAAATCTCATAGTTTTTGACAATTAAAATCAAATTCTTTTCTCATAAAGATTTCTCGTATATGCCGAAAAGACATTCCGAAGCATTCTCAAATTAAAGCACGACTTTCCCTAGAAATCCAAATGATTCTTTCATACAAACTCACCACAACATTCACATGGGCACACACACACACACGCGCACACATACACACACATTCGAGAATTAAAGGATAGGAATGCATCAAGATTGCGGTAACCGTGTTTCACGGAAGTCGGGGGGTGCCTAACACCTTCCCCTCGCTTAAGCAAGCCCCCGAACTCTATGAATCTCGGTTCGCAGACCAATTAATTCGGAGTCACATATGAGCCAGCGATTTACGAAAACGAAACTCGGATGAGTTGGTACATCCATTTCAAATATACCAACTGGCGACTCTGGTTAATTGGTTCATCATAAAAACGATCTTTCAAAACCCCGTCGACATTAATGCCGATCTTTTCCCAAAATCATATAATAAAGAAGGCTAAACAATCGGGAGAGGCGAGAAACCGGCGTCAACAATACATATTAAGCTCATCAATTTAATCACATAAATATATATAACACATATATATTCAAATGCGACTCATAATAAGAATTATTCTATACTAAATTCTTATTATAATTATCCTCGAAAATCCGGGTTGTCACATCCTTCCCTCCTTATAAGGATTCCGTCCTCGGAATCACAAATATCAAACCTCTCTTACTCAGTTTTCATCTACTTTCTTCCGAAATTTTATCGTTGAATAATTTCAACGTATTACTATAACATAGATTTTATATAACCTATTTAATCTCTGAGTATTATCCTATGTTTAACCCATCAATTTCCTTTTCTAAGGATCATTGTATGCCACAATCATCATAATAATTTAATATCATGATTTACTAACTCATAAACATTCGGGATATTACATTCACCCATTCTTCTAAGAATTTCGTCCTTGAAATTTCAATGCATTCATCTTTGCTTATTCTACCCATCAAAACTAGGTTTTCAATCTAACCTTCACACTGTCCTCTTTCAAGGATTCACTTAAAATTGTCGCATTCTACGACTACTTCTCCTTGGGATAATCACTCCTCCCAAAATCAGTTTCCCGAATAATAGGAACCTTCAACAATTGTTTAATAATTGTGAAGTAACTTGAACAAATAGGAAATAAAATATTCCTTAAAAACTTTTCATATTATGCTGAGGGGTCATAAAGACCATGGCCATAGAGGTTTACGGGTATTACTACCCCTACCAATTTCAATTATGAAAAAGGTAATCTACCTCATAAAGACCATGAACGTAGTCAAGGAATTAGTCCGTCAGTAGTACTCGAGGGGATCAGCCTCTCATACCCCATGTATATGCATAACATTTAACTCTAACTGCATTGGATACTCGACACTTATAGCATCCATATTAAGGGTTGCTCTCCGCCAGTTGTACTTGAGGGGATCGACCTCTCGTACACCATGTGTATGCATAACATTAAATCCTGACCGTGCCAGATAACCGACACTTATATTCCCCTATTCTGGGTTATTCCCTCAGCTCAAGAATGCGTACCAAAACAATTTAGTTCGACATAAATTTTTAAAGAATGCTCGAATTTCACAAATGTATTTCAACATCCGTCTAGCCGAATCGAATAGCTTAGACTTATATCAATAATTCGGACATCAATCGAATCATTATAGCCAACTCAATTAGCATGCAATTTTTTTTTTATACTTTAGATAAAATAAAAATCATTTTATGACGTCATGATACCGCACTGTTTCTACAGTCCGTTGAGGATTCCGTCATTTCGTGATTTTGTCATACTACATCATACCATTGTGGGTTGACAATACTATGATCACATCCAACACTAGGTTAATCTGCATTGATGACTCCATCATCTGTCATTCTACACCAGATTTCATGATGCATTGATGACAAATTTAAAAATACATTTTGATATTTTTAAATCAACTTTGTCTAGCCGAAACTATTAGCATAGACATATGAATAATAGTACATTTAAAATCCTTGGTCCAGAAATCTGGCCCCATACATTTTTCGAAGAGCAAAAGTGCAAATGTCAGCACGAAGTCAATAAATTTCGAAGTCTAGCATAGCTAGAAGATTTGGAATATCCATGTCTCCTCATCAACTTCAATTTCTCCCATTTCTCCACTATTTAATAATTCTATCTATTTCTAACTCCATCAATGTTCATCATTTTGAGAATTCACAGTTCTCAATCCACCACCTTTCCATACCCCAATATAGTTCATCAAACTTACCACACATTATGAGTTCAGGAACTTACCACAATCATATGGGTTTAGGAACTTATCCTAGTCAGACCAACATCGTCCATTCGCTGAGGGGTTCCACCATACCATATGATTATGAGTCACGAACTTACCATACGTGTGAGTTTAAAGAACTCGCACCTAATCTTAATATTCTCTAACTATCAAATATAAATATGAGAAAAGAATCACCTTCTCGTCATACGTATAGTGATAGCGCGATATTAGGTTCCAATGATTATCAATATAGGAAGCTAAGTGATTGTCGAACCTATCACAAAATCCCTGCCCATACAAGGAATTGGTCAACTCGACCACTAATCAATATAGGAAGCTAAGCGGTTGTTACACCAAGCATAAATTCCCCGCCCATACAAGGAATTGTTCAACTCAACCACTATACCGATATAGGAAGCTAAGTGGTTCTCAAACCAAGCACGAATCCCCTGCCCATACAAGGAATTGTACAACTCAGCCACTAACATGAGTCCTCAATTGAAATCACCCCCAATCCTAGCTTACTCGTTACTCAACAAGAATTTAATTCGTGTTTCATCATCCATAACCCTTTCTGAGTTTTACTCGTACTATCTCATAGCACTATCTATAGCATTGAGCTACAATTTTCAATCATTCAGTTGATCACCTATCATTCTATGACTTAATCCAATCACATCGTGATCTTACTCTACAATCGTGTTACATTATGATCTTCCTTATCCTACGATCGTTTCATCCTACGATCTCCTATACTCTTCTCTCTAATCATAATATATGATTTTATTGCATTTACGTCTTATAGACCTCGTCTATTGATCAATACTTATCATCTATATCACTGGAGTCAGGTAACTCCTAATTCTCATCTTTTATAACGCATCAAGATTCTTCTTTGAATCGTCTTATATATACCTCAACTCTTACCATGAATTTTCTAAATTCATTTACTATCAATTAAACTCTATTTGAGTTTTATCTATCTTCATCATTATCATCTTTCTTCACTACAGTTATAGCCTAAGGTACTCTTACCTAAGGTTTATAACCTATCAGCTTTGATACCAACTGTAACGCCCCCGAAACTCGGGTCTTACCTTGAACCCGATTCCAGCACGTCACGGTACTACCCATACAACATAAGCTTACTAAAAATATGTAATTACAATAATATAACAACATATCCTCATCTAATCCTAGGCACGAAGATCAGTATGTATATGATCTTGAATTGTAGAGTAATATATAAAGATTGCGATTCTGGAATACGAGTAAAGTTGTAAGTTTGAATCAAACATATTGTTTGTAATTAGCCAAGGTTAATTACCCGAGGAAATGTAAGGATATATTATAATATAGCTAGTTATAATTCATGGATGTGTAGTACCGTGACGCACTAGACCCGAGGTTTAAGGGACCTGAATTTGGGGGCGTTACAGATGGAGTTTATTGAGACATTTTCATGTATCATTCGGTACAAACAAGGTAAAGAAAATATCATTGCAAATGCTCTTTCGCGAAGGGATGTGTTGTTATCAACTCTTGGTGCGAAATTACTTGGTTTTGAACAAGTTAAAGAATTATATGCCGTAAACCATGATTTTCGTGAAGAGTTTAAATCTTATGAAAAGAATACAGTAGGTAAGTACTTTAAGAATGATGGATTTTTATTTCGTGAAAATAAATTGTACATACCTGCTTGTTCTTTGCGTGAGTTGTTGGTTAAAGAATCACATAGAGGTGGTTTAATGGGTCACTTTGGTGTGGTTAAAACTTTGGCGATATTACAGGAATATTTTTATTGGCCACACATGAAGTGGGATGTAGAAAGAATATGTGATAGATGTATTACTTGTCGTCAAGCTAAGTCTCATGTGCGGTCTATGGATTATATACACCATTACCTATTCCTAGTGAACCGTGGATTAATGTTTCTATGGATTTTGTGTTGGGTTTACCTAGGTCTAGACATGGTCATGATACTATTTTTGTGGTCGTGGATAGGTTTTCTAAAATAACACATTTTATTCCATGTCACAAAACTGATGATGCTTCCCATGTTGCTGATTTGTTCTTTAAAGAAATTGTTAGGTTGCATGGCATGCCTAAAACAATTCTTTCTGACAGGGATACTAAGTTCTTGAGTTACTTTTAGAAGACTTTGTGGTGTAAGTTGGGTACTAAATTATTGTTTTCTACTACTTGTCATCCACAAACTGATGGTTAAATAGAGGTAGTTAATAGAACTTTGTCTTCATTATTAAGGGCTATAATTAAAAAGAATATCAAATTTTGGGAGGAGTGTTTGCCTCATGTTGAGTTTACATATAATCGTTATGTTCATTTTTCTACTAATTTTTCTCCATTTGAGATTGTGTATGGTTTTAATTCTTTAACACCGTTGGATTTATCTCCATGACAATCTTTGCACATTTTCAGGTATAGTGGGAAAAGAGAGAAAATATTAACCAAAAAATTACATGTTCGAATGAAGAGAGAGAGAATGTTGGCATTCTTTTTGTCTAACTCAAAAATACTTGAATGTTTAAAACTCATGTTGGAAAATATTGAATTCCAATTTTGGCTGAAAATGATAGTTAATTTGTTTGAAAAATTACTTTTAGCTCAATCACTAAATAATTGAATTATAGTTCCTTTTGAACGTTAAAGAATTTGAGTAAAATACAAATTTTCTAACCAAACTCATTGTCCTTTAAAATTTCGACATCTAAAATAAACTTTATAGTCCAACAACATTAAATTGATATAGACTAACTATAAAGTTTATACAGTTTTAAAAAATAATAAAGTAAATATAAGATAGTAAATTGTAGGAAAGTAAATTTATAAGGAAATAATATATAAGAGAGTAAAATAAATATATTTTTAGAAAAGTAATTATAATAATGTACCATGCAATATAAAATCCTATGGAGATGATTCTATCCTAGTTTTTCTAAAGACTTTTAATTTTTATTATATTATCATCAAAATAATAGAATAAGTTAGTCCCTTCAAATATTAATATAATTAAACCACGTGAATATCTCTTTAGCGTGTTTCATTGATTGTTTGTAATTGTTTTGACGTACGGTGATTTTTTTTAGTGAAATGTGTTTTACCAATTTTGTAATAAAATTGGTAAAACCAAAAATAAAAATTCTTTTAGAAGTTACTCTTTCTATTAGAGATTGGTTGTGTTTCTTTTGAATACTTTATAAATTTAGATAGCATATATTTAATTATTAATTATTATAAATTTGTATAGTACTTCTACTAATTTAAATAGGAAAGAAAAAAAATTCTTTTTTTCTATTAGATATAGAAATATTTTTAAATTTGGATAGTATTTAATTAATACAAATTTGGATAGCTGAATCAAAAATTGGTGAAATCAAACCAAACCAAATCAAATTTGTCCTTTTAATTATATAGTTGATATTATAGACTAGCTCACCAACCCCATGCGAAGCACGGGCGACATGTATAATGATTTATTATATTAATTAATAGGATTATCAATTAAATATAGGGCAAAAATTTAGTTATGATTCTAAGAAGATTGTTGTTGTTATCAAATTATTAAATATTTATTTAAATAATAAATTGTTTAATTATATATTATAGGTTCTTTCAATCAATTATTTAGCTAAATATTTGAATGGAATGTATATTTATTTAGTTATGATTTTGAGAAAATAATTATTTTAGTTTTATTTAAGTTTGTAATGAAATTCTATATCGATGCTTACTGAAAAAATTGAAATTCTAATCCGAATAGAACTATGAAATTCAAGATTTAATAAAGTTTAATTTAGTTATGATAATTAGTTAATAATGAATTCACTATAATTTTTTAATTATTTTTTTTTAAAAATAAAATATATTATTAATACAATTATTTGATAAAATTTCAAATTTTAATGAGTTAAAATTAGTTAGAAAATTAATTTAATAATAAATTTTATGACTGATATTAATTAAATCGCGTGATATATTAAGAGATATTTTTGATATCTTGATACCTTAATAAATTTGTAATAATAAAATTATCTTACATAAAATTTGTTAAGATATATTATCTTATATAAATTTGTGATAAAAAAAATTTTAATAAGCTTGGTAGACTCAAAAATAAAAATTCTTTTAAAAGTTCATTTTCTTATTAAAATATAAAAACAAAATACACCTTCCTTAATCCTAACAAGTTGGTGTTCCTTTTGAATATGTTATAAATTTGAATAGCATTTAATTGTTATAAATTTGGGTAGTACTTGATATTTATACCAATTTGGATAAGAAAGAAAAAGGTTGAATCAAAAATTTGTAAAATCAAATTTATGCTTTTAATTATATAAAGTTGATTGATGTGTCGTGATTATATTTATTACTTATCACCATGGTGGATATGTGAGGTCGTGAATTGAAGTAAACAGTTTGGGCTCGACTCAAAAAAATACGAGCAGACTCAGATTTATTTATAAGATGATCTAAATGTAAGCACAGAAAATAGTTCGAACAAAAATATGAGTAGAATATGAACAAGATTATACTTGACTTGTTAAGATTTAAACTATTTGAATTCTCGATCATGTTTAGATACATACTCAGTTGATACATATTGAAATAGATACTCGATACATTTAATGATAATATATACATAGTTAAATAAAATTAGAATAATTTGTTATTATTTTTTAATTTTAATTGTAATTTTATATTAGTAAAGTTGAATTGTAAATATATGTTCTCATTTTCTAAGTAAAATTATAAGTTCAATTTGTAATTATGTGTTATAAAGTTAGGTATTATGTGGGAGATCAAATTCAAAGTTCACAAGTAGTTTGAAATTTGTTTGATTAAAGTCGGAACGAATTCGAGTAATGAATATTCGAGCTCAATCCAATCTGAGTAGAACTTTTTAAATACACTTCGAATCTAAGTAAGAATTTAATCTTTCGAGTCAAATTTGAGCAGGTATGTGTTTGATTCAGTTCAGTTTGTTTACACGAGTCTTGTTATACATTGTAAAGGTTTTCAGCCGAATTATGATTGTGACGTATGTGCACACATAGGATAGGTAAGAATTAAGAAAGGTCTCATTTTAATTTATTCTATCTTATAGCATACACCTCTACGTTTGTCGCAATCCAACTTCATTAAATATATGTCGACATGTGTATCATTTTCATGTTTACACCCCTAATATTATCTTATAAATATTAATCTTGAATAATTAATGTGATTATCGAACGTGTATTAACTCATTTAAGACGTCTAATATCATGATCATGATGATGATGATAAGGTGATGGGCCTAGTGTCCTAATTTTTCAATATTTTTTATTCCTTTTGGTGGTGAATTTGATTCTAACTTTGGCCTCCTAAATTGATATAGATGTATAGCGATGAGAAAAATCGTTTTTCATGTGAAAATATCATTTTCTGTTGTGGAAATATCAGTTTCGTACATTTATGATTTAAGGTTGGTTGAACTTTGGTTCGGGTCAGGAAGGAGTTAATATATATATATATATATATATATATATATATATAATAATAATAACACATTCTATCAAAATAGAATTCCTATTAGCATAATAATATTGTTGGGCTTTCTCTCTAATAATTTAAACTTTTAAATGAGATAGTTACTTAATATAGTATGAAAACTCTGGGTATTTAAAGTTTTGAATTCGAATCTTCCCGAGTGCAGTTTATCTTACTACTAAATTTGTCCATTCTCCATATGCAATATACATACTACAATTGAATGTCTCATTTCCAAAGAGGATAATTATCTCCTTAAATTATAATATTTTAACTCGGTCTTATATTTTAAAATAGAGGAATTTTTTACTTTATTATTTTCCTTTTTATGTTTTAATGGAGGTTTGAATCAGTTTTCAAACCTGACCCGGACCGGCCGGTTCAACCGGTTGAACCGGAAACCAGTTCTATGTCTGGTCTGGTTTGATTAGGTTGAACCAGTTTGGTCAAAACCCAAGTTGAACCAGTTGACCACCAGTCGAACTGGTGGTTTAATTGGTAAAACCGATTAAGTTAACCTAGTAAACCGGTTTTTAATTTTTTTTTAATTTTTTTTGTACCAAATTATTTTTAATATTAAAATTAACCACTTTTAGTAATATTGTAACTCGACTTTATTATGTTTTAGTTCATAAAAAACGAGATTTTTTAAAATTTTATTAATTACTAATAATATATATTTTTATATATTTTTGACGTCAACGGTTCAATAATGGTTCAATTCAATCACTGGTTGAACCAGTGATCCATCCACTCGATAACTTTTTCAGTTTGATGACCTGTCCGAATCTAATTTGAATAATCAAATCTTGTTCTCAATTTCAACTTTCAAAAGTGTCTTACATTTGTCTTTCTCTCCACTAAGATCCAGTTTAATAAACTGGCCAAAACCATGGTTTTTACCAACAAAAAAAAATTTAAAAAAAATTTAAAAAAATAAATAAAATAAAAATAAAATAAAAAAATAAAAATAAAACTACATGTAGGCCTGTAGCCTAGAGGCATCTTAGAAAATTGGACCTTAAATTATTTTGAACAGGAGTGTACTAGTTAACACGCAATTATGATGTTACCTTATCAAATTGTCCACATTCACAACTCAAATGTCTCTAGTGAGATTCAGTTTACTTTTAAGTTGCATTGTACAAATGTATGGAAGTCCCGTCACTAAAAGATGTCAATTTTTATTGAAAGTAGACACGAAAACATATTTTCCGAATCTTTGTTTTATGGAAATAATTTTATGCTGCCTCTTGAAATCTATGTTCCTTCGTGCATGATTAGCAAAGCTTCTCAAACTTCTTTGGTTGTTGTGCAGTTAACTACATTTTCGAACAGCTCATCTTCTAGAGCAATGAACAGGATGTTCTTAGCCCTTTTGTCCAACTGCACCAACTTCTTTTCATTGTCAGTCCATTTAGCTTTGTGTTTGGCTGCCATCTTGTTTGGATCATCAGAGGTTGGAGCCAGCTTTGTTGGTATGTATGGACCATTAATAACAACATCATATAAATCTTCATCTATTGCATCCATATAAGCCTGCAAATGAACTTTTCAGTTAGCAAAAAAAATTTTATTTAGAAGGGGTGGCTTATTTCCACCACAAAACTCAGAACCGATTTTATTATGTGCCATGATCAACTCAAAGTGTGTAAGCTTTATGGTCGCGAGAACCTGCTCTGATACCACTTGTTGTTTTCCAGAGGCACAATAGAGATCAAGAAGGGGGGTTGAATAGATCTTTAAAAACTTTTTCTTATTTAAATATTATTTACCAGATAATTAATCAATTCAATTAATTTAGCACAACGGAATATTAGTTTAAAATCCCCTTAAAGATTTAATAAAATCTCAGTTCTAACTTTAGCACTTGTGGATATTAGTCGCTCACAGATATACAGTTAATGACATAATATAAAGACTGAAAGTAAATAACACAAGATGTTTAAGTGGTTCGGAGTACAAACAACTCCTAGTCCACTCTTCTACTTCAACAAGTAGGAAATCCACTAAGGATAGGGTCACGAAGACCAGATCACTAAGATCTCTTATAATTGAACCACTAAGGTTCCTTCAAGTCACTCAGTCTCGGCAAAGTCACCCAAACCAGGACACTTAGTCCAGTTCACTTAGAAGTCTTTAAGTCACTTAGACTTAGTATAATGGTCACTAAGACCAAGTGAATCACAAATGAATGTTGATTGGTTGAGGTGCTACTAAGCTTGCTATAGGCTTGCCTTCTTTAGTACTTAGCAGCTTGAATAAGTAGAATAATATCGTAGAGCTTTATGTGCTTGAGCAGAGTTTCATCTTGTTGCTTAGTGATTCATCTTTGGATTTGAATCTTCGTATACTTTTATAGGCTTCTAAAAAATAATCCCGTTGAAGAGTTCCTGTTGGTGCATTTAATGCTCTGCTCAAAGATGTTCTCTGATGTTGACTTTCATGGTAGGTAGGTAACTTACTTTTGGCTCTAGTAAGTCCTATCAAACTGCAGTCTCACTTACCACGTGTGAGTGGTGCCACATCTTCATTCTAGCAGTTTAGACACATCTTTGAACTGATCTTCTATTCGAATTTGAAGATGGTGAGAAACATGAAAGTGATATGCACACAAGCCAATCATATTTGATATGATGTAGCATATACTTTATAATCCTATTTCGTTTATTAATAAAAGAATTAATTTATAAAAGGCATTATCGTTATCTACATGTTGTTGTTATATTAAATGTGATAAAATCATAGTTTTGAGCAATGCTTTTAGAATCATGATGATGATCATGCTAATGAGATCTAAATTCTTAGATAGCTCACAAACTAAAATCGTTCATAATCGGTGGATTACTAAAAAGGGGATTAGTGAATCCGAAAAGATTAGTGCATACTTTACTTGCTCTTATTAAGAGGATGATTGATCTCATAATCATAGGAATAGAGACACTAAAGTAAGTATGTAGGTGCTTATTAGAGAATAAGTTCACTGAACATGACTCGCGAAAGGAATACCTAATGGAGTTTTACTCGTCTGTCAATAGGAATTCCTTATATGATAGTAGTACAAGTGATCCTTAGACTTGAGATCATCATAGTATCTTGTGTATGATGAGTTATACTTTGACATATTCCTTAATAATTTTAGGGTATAACATAGGGTATGCTTGGGTATAATAAGTTATATATGGAGATAATGAATGGTCAATAAAGAATTTATCACTTCTAGTAAAAGAAGATAAATGTCTTATGTGATTTGATTAATGACAACATAGTAGTCTTTGGCCAAAGTAGAATGAAATTAGAAAGTAGTTTCTAATTTGCATTAATCAGAGTTGTGCATTTAAAGATCGAAATACATATAATTAAATAAAATAAGACATGACAGTAATTCCATGTCTTATATTTAATTGTGATATTGTATGGTAGAATGATTGAATTGTACGGTAACTATTCACTGAAAGGTTCTTTTATGATTAATGTTGAAATCTATATTATCTAGAAAGTCGTTGATCGCTAAGGGGGCTTACCCTTATTGTAGAATAAATATTATTTATTTAAATGAATTAAATAGTTTAATTTATTTATTTAAATATGATTAGAATTGTTCTAATTAATTTATTCACAACCGGTTTAATATGGAGAACCTAAAGGGTCACACCGCAAAAGAAAAATATTTATTTAAGAAGTAAATGGCATAATCATAATAATATGTTAAGTATATTTAATTTATGCTATGGTGATAGAATAAATTAAATATCTTAATATTTATTATTTAATATTTTAGAAATATTAAATATAAATTAATAAGAGTAGTCTTATTAATATTATTACTATTATTATTATTTAATTTCTAAATGGTTTAGGAATTAATTAATACAAGTACTCTCATAAATTCCTAATTGGATTAGAAGTTTAATTAATTAAAAGGGTTTAATTAAAATAAAATCCTATTCCTAAATAGTTTAGGAGGGTTGCCTACATCTATAAATAAGAGGAGTCTTATCATGGATTAAGGTTATACATTCTTCCATTAGATTTGAGAGAGTACTTACATATTCTCTAGAGAGAGAAAACTAAGATTTTGTCAAACACCTATCTTCTTGAATGGATATTATTCCTTGGTGGATCACCTCTACAGGCTAAACACTTGTGAGGCTTGCACTGATCAAAAGAAAGAATCTAATCAGTGGGATTCAATGAGAACGCAAAGGATTGGGAGTTGAACTTGTACCCGAGAAAGCTTTAATCTATGAGGGTATAATTCTCTATCTTTCTTTGTTAATTAATAATTGCGCATAAAGATCGATTCTGGTTATGGTTTGTAAATTTTAAATTCTGATTTACCATGCTTCTGCTGCTTATATGCAATTTGATTGTATGCTCATGGATATTACAAACCTAACAGTGGTATCAAGAGCCAACTTTTATGCGAATTATTAATTATTTTGATTCTGTATATGTATGGGTATGTATTTAGAATAATTTAATTGGGCATAATTGTTAGTATATAATCATGTGTTTTGGGAGAAAACTCAAAAATCGCGATTTAAAAAACCAAAAACGAAAGGACATAGCTTGTGCGCCACGACGCTGGGCTAGGGCCGTGGCGCTCAATTCTGTGAGCCGCGGTGCTTGGCATTTTCCTTAAGGGTCGCGACGCTCGGTAAAATCTACGACGCTCGTTTTTTGATTCGCATCGCTTGATGGCCTGTTGGTTCGTTTTTTGTACAATTTTGAAAATTTTCGAAATTTGACCAAAATAAAGAAGTTTATTTTTATTTGGAATAGGATTCCATGTTTTTTCAGAAATTCTAAATTAAAAATAAATTCGTTTATTTTGATTTGGAACATGATTAAAAATAAATGAGTTTATTTTTATTCAAAATTGGTTAAATTAAAATAAAGGAGTTTATTTTGATTTAAAATTGGATTAAAATAAAAGAGTTTATTTTGATTCAAAATCGGATTTCATGATAACTAATTAGAGTTGGAATTAGATTCCATGATAACTAATTAGAGTTGAAATTGGATTTTATACTAAACAAATTGGAGTTGAAATTAGATTTCATGTTAACTAATTTGATTTGGTATTGAATTTTATACTAACTAATATTGCCCATTAAATGATATCAATGCATATATGGAATGGTTTTATTATTCATGAGATGAATGTTGTTTATTGATACATATGGTGATATGTATGATTATAAATGGGACTGAATATGGACTATTGACCAATATGTGATTGGATTTATTTTAAGTGAATGCTTGAATGAATGAGTTTTATAAATAGGGTCTGCGTACCTCGTCTTCTCTAATTTTTCTTGATGTAAATTTTATCTCCCTCCTATGTACTTCCCCTTGACTACTGATCAAGGTTTCTATAGTAAATAGTTTTTATAATAGGATTAGTTAGAATTACTTGAAGAATTGGAGACCAAGGAGTAAGGAGCGTGTGAAGACCCGTTTGTAATGGAGTCCGGGTTTAAATGTAATGTTTATATTTAAATTCAGTTCTTGCACCCTAAGTTTGACCTTTTGGTTCACTTGGTGGCTCTAATGAACCAAACTATAATAAAAGTCCATAATCAATCCAGGTAGAATATAGTATTCTATATGTGCATGTTTATTATATATATATATATATATTATACAACATTCTTCGCATGTTAATTAATATGACGCGTATTTTATATATATATATATATATATATATATATATATATATATATATGTGTGTGTGTGTGTGTGTGTGTGTGTGTGTATGTATATCTATGTGTGTGTGTGTGTGCGCATGCGCGCTAAACAAGATGAGACAAATAATAACAAAACCCCTCAAATAAATCATATTAAGTTGTAACGTTCAAAGATATTTGGAATATCGAACGTCGCCTTCTAGCATGGTAAAGCAATAGAGTATTAAATATTTAATATGAGTTTATTGTGCACACACAAGGCAAGTATTAAATATTTAAGATGTTGCTTTATCACATTTCATACTTATTAAGGAATTGAACAATACTGTTTTGTTATGCACACAACAAGGACGGTATTTTTCTCTTCACATATATGGAAGTGTTAGGTTGGACTTAACTTAGATTATTTTAGTTCGGATGTGCACACACTTGACCATTATGATCTAAGAGGCAAAATACAAGTAGTTACATTGTGATGTAATTGACAATAATTGTCTACATTTATTTATATATAGTTTGTTGTGCACACATAAGGCTATATACATTTGAAATATGATCCTTATTCTCACTAACAAATTAGATTTGTCGAACTATATATTATAAGGGTAATATAGTTTGAAGAATATAGTGGGAGATACCAATTTAAATAAAGACCTAATTTATTTTGGTAATTAATAAAATGAATGTATGCTAAAATGTTGTTAATTACAAATTTATTTACAGAATTTTACAATGTCTAATTTACTATCACTGCGGATCATATTAGACGCTAATTAACCGGACCAAATTAAACGGATTGGTTAATGAATTTGAGAATAGTTCTCAAGACCGAAAAGCTATCTTATTTCCTTAATACACCTATCCCTGCAATGGTTGCAGACAATGCATCTGAGGAAGAGATTGCTACTTTTAGAAAGTGGCAAGATGATGCGCAATTGGCTCAATACATCATGCTCGCATCCATGAGTAACGAGCTTCAACGTCAGCGTGAAACTATGGATGCTCCTACTATATTCCTGCACCTCAAGGAGTTGTATGGTGAGGAAAGTAGGACTGCTAGATATCGGATATCTAAGGAGCTCTTCCAATCTAGAATGACCGATGACACTACAGTATAGACATGTGTCCTAAAGATGATCATTTTGATTAAACAGTTAGGACAACTAGGTTTTGTCATGGATAGAGAGTTGAGCTAAGATTTGATCTTGTAGTCACTCCCAGACTCCTTCTCATAATTTGTTGTGAATTTTCACATGAGCAAGCTGGAAGTCAGCCTGCCTGCTTTGCTTAACATGTTGAAAACTGCTGAGAGTCATTTCAACCAAGAAAGACCAAGTCTTACTGGTAGGGGCCAAAGGATCTTTTCAAAAGAAGAATAATTCAAAGAAGGTATAAAGAAAGGCAAATACAAAGGATAATAAGAACAAAACTGCTACGGATAGCAAAGGAATTTGCTTCCACTGCAATAAGCTAGGACACTGGAAAGGAAACTGCGGGAAGTATCTTGCAGAGGCTAACCAAGCTTAGTGAAGCTATGGTTACAGATATAGTTTTGTTCATGATTGAAATAAATCTTTCTGTAAGTCAAGGTTCTACTGGGGTATAGGATACCGGCTATAGTTCTCACGTATGCAATTCAATGCAGAGAATAAGCAGAAGTAGAAAGCTATGGAAGTAATCTTGCGTGTGGGGAATGAAACAAAAGACTGCTGCATTAGTCGTAGGAACTTATTGTTTACCATGCCTACGGGCAAGTCTATTAAGTTAGTAAAGTGTTACTATGTTCTAGTTCTCATTAAAAATATTATTTCCATTCCAAGTGTGGACAAGGAAGGTTTTGGTATTATATTTAAGAACAATAGTTGTTCTATTTATAATAATAATATTTTATTTGGAACTGGAAGAATACTTGATGGACTTTATATACTTGACTTACATGAAAATAATTTTGCAAATTGAACAAACTAGTAAAGAAAAAGGAGATGATCATTCAAAGAGTTGAATATGTGTATTTGATGAAATACAAGTTTGAATCATTTGAAAGGTTTAAAGAATTCAGAAGTGAAACAAATTGGCAAAGTATTACGATTCTTTGATCAGATCGAGGAATGAATACTTGTGCAATAAGTTTTTAGATCATCTTAAATGGTTTTCTCATAATGGATGCTTCCTGATACACAATAATTGATTGGTGTATCTAAAAGAAAAATCGTACCTTGTTGGACGTGGTGCGGTCCATAATGATTTTACCGACATTCCAGTATCCTTCTGGGGTTATGCCCTAGAAAAGGCTGTATATCTACAAAATAAAGTAACCTCAAAATCCGGGCCCAAGACCCCATATGAGTTATGGACAGGGATGATTCCTAATCTTAAATATGTTAAGATAAGGGGTTGTCCAGCTTATGTGAAAAAGGTTTCAAAAGGATAAGCATGGGACAAGATTTGACAAGTACAGATTTATGGGACATCCTAAAGTAAGTTTAGGGTATATGTTTTATAATCTTACTGAGTAAAAGGTGTTTGTTACGAAACACACCGCCTTCTAAGATAAAGGTGTTTATCATTGAAGGGGCTAGTGGGAGGATAATAGATCTTGAAGGAGTTCAAGAACCATAAAGCATTGTAAGTTAAATAAGAGGAACCTGTAGATAGACCTATTGTACCACAACCGAATCATAAATCTGGAATAGTATCGAAGATATCTAGGAGATATGGATTTATCATAAATGATGATAATGAGATACGCATCATATATGATGATGATCCAGTTATATATGATGAGGCTAAGAGTTGTAGAAACTCAGAGAAATGGCAGATGGCCATAAAATCCGAAATGGACTCCATATATAAATAACCAAGTAAGGACTTTGGTTAACCCTCCGGTAGGCATAATGCCTAAAGGGTGTATATGGATCTTTAAGAGAAAGATTAGAGCAAATGGCAAGGTGGAGACCTATAAGACCAAACCTGTTTAAAAGGTTTCAAATAAAGTCAAGGAGTTGACTGTGATAAAAACCTTATTACCGGTAATTATGCTCAAGTCCATTTGGATTTTACTTGCGATCGCAGCTTATGATTACTTAATCTGGCAAATGGACGTGGAGATGCCCTTCCTCAATAGGGACTTGAGAAGAATGTATGTATGATACAGCCAGAGAGATTTGTTTCAAAGGTTGAAGCAAATCGAATATGCAAGCTACAACGTTCCATTTATGGAAGCAAGCTTCTCGAAGTTAGAACATTCGTTTTGATGAGACAATCAAAGGAATTTGATTTTATCAAAAACGAGGATAAACCAAGTGTGTACAAGAAGGTCAGTGGGAGCACAGTGACATTATTAGTATTATATATTGATATACTATTAATAAGGAATGACATACCAATGCTACAATCAATAAAGATAAAATTGTCTAAACATTCCTCCATGAATGACTTGGGAGCAACATACTATAAATTGGGGATATAAATCTATATAGATTTAAAAGGATGCTCGGCTTGACCCAAGGAACATATATTCATTCGATGCTAAAGGGGTTTAGCATGGCAAACTCCAAGAGATGTCTCATGTTGATGAGTCATGGAGTGTATCTCTCTAACAGAATGTCCCCAAAGACACCTGAATAGAGAGATCGCATGAGTAACTATCATGTATGCAATGAAATATACGAGACTTGATGTTGATCAATCATATTCTGGAGAAGATCATTGTAAGACAGTGGAAAACATCCTAAAGTGCTTAAGAAGAACTAAGGATGTATCTATGATTAATGGTGGGTCTGAATTAAAACTAGAGCGCTATACAGACTCAAGTTTTTTAGACTGACCAAGACAACAACAAATCCACTTTAAGGTATGTGTTACTTTAAACGGTGGTGCAGTGAATTGAAAAGGTTCCAAACAGCAAAGAGTTATTGGTTTAGTGACAAAGATAAAGTATATAGCTATAAATGAAGCTGCAAGTTGATTGTTTGGATGAAAAGTTCATCATAGAACTAGGAATAGTTCCTAAGTCTCATTTTGGATCCAAACATGTGTTGCGGCACTTTCATTTGATTAAAGAAATCATTGAAACAGCAGATCTCACTATAAAGATAGTGGACTCTCAAGAACAACATTGCATATCCATTTACTGAGGCTTTATCCAACAGCAGGATGATCGTCACTTAGAGAAGAAGGGTATTAGATACCATGGTGATTAGTTTTAGTGCAAGTGGGAGATTGAAAGTGATATGCACACAAGCCAATCATATTTGATATGATGTAGCATATACTTTGTAATCCTATTTCATTTATTAATAAAAGAATTAATTTATAAAAGGCATTTTCATTATCTACATGTTGTTATATTAAATGTTATAAACTCATAGTTTTGAGCAATGCTTTTAGAATCATGATAATGATCATACTAATGAGATCTAAATTCTTAGATAGCTCACAAATTAAAATCGTTCCTAATCAATGGATTACTAAAAAGGGGATTAGTGAATCCGGATAGATTAGTGCTGTAATGTCCAGGAATTTTTAAACCATGTATCGAATTTATTTTAATAAATAAAATTCATTTATATATATATATATATATTTTTACGAATTTAATTGGATACATGTGGGTATTTTTATTTAATTATATAAATACGTGGTCCAATAATTTTTCTTGCCTTAAAGGGACTCACTAATAGGTTGAATAAATTAATGAGTTAACCCTAGCATTTGATTGGCAAGAAAATTTGGATAATTAAATAAATAATTTTCTCATTATCGGATTAATTAATTCGAATGAAGAATTTCGGTTAAAATAAATATTTTTAAATAATTAATTAATTGGATTAGTTATTTAATTTAAATATTAGAACATAAGGGTATTGATTTAATGGGCCACATTTCTTTCATTTGGGCTGGACCCATTTTTCTTTCCGGTTTGGGCCATTTCCTTTTCTTTTCAACCGGCCCAATTGGGGGGGAAAGCCCATCCTTTTTTTTCTCCTACCGGGTCGGATCATTGCAATTGGGTTGAATCCAATTAAATTTGGGGAACCGGTGGCATTGTTGGGGTAATATAATGCCGACGAAAATCAATTTGGGGATTTAGCCAAGTCAGTAAACTCACACCCTCAAATCGCTTGAGAACACTAAGCCCTAGCCGACCTAGGCCATCAATCGAACTGGACGGCACGAGAGGAGAAAGAGGGTCAGCGTGATGGCTATGACCGGCCGTTGGGACCGAAGGAAACGCTCGCCTACCGGCGGCTAAGCGAGGGTCGTCATCAACGACCAAGCGATTACCGGACGGACCAAAGGTTCGAAACAGTTGGTGATTGGACCGGTGCGGGGTACGACACTTGAGGATTTACCGGTGAAGTTCACAAGCGGCGTGATGGGATCGGTCGAACGCCTACTTCCTTCCTACCGCTGGTCATGGACTCGGTCAAACAGGTTATTACCCAACAAATGGGTAAAACTTCTCCTATAAATTGAGCCCCAAACTCTAAGCCCAAAGCTGCCGATTTTCCTTTGTTTTGTAAATTCATATTAGAAAATATATATATATATATATATATATATAAGGTCGCAGCAAGGAGAGGGAACCAGGGGAATTAGTCGGTGAATGTCTAGCTGGGTTTTGTACTGTGGAAGAAGAAGAAGAACGGCGGCTCGGTCGGACCTAAGGTATATCAGTGAGCGAACTGTGATAGTTTTCTTTAGGGGTTGTATAAATTTTTTTATGAACTTGGAATTTGTGTTGCCGACTGTGTTAGCATTGGTTATAATATACGTTGTTTCGGTTGTATTATGTTGTTCTTGTTTGGGTTTACAAGTCTGCTATTGTGTTGTGTTGGATATATTGTACATTGTATTGTATTGTGTTGGTTCGTTGGATTAAGAAATCTGGCATTGTGATTACTGGGTTGAACCTCTGTATATTAAAGAACTCTAAGGTTCTGGTAAATTGGGTTTTACAATGAAAATAGGCCAGTGCAGTGTTGTTAAACGCATATCATATGTTTGTTGCAATGTTCAAATAAACTGTCTTCAGGGTTAGGCATCAATTGTTTGGCCAGCAACATGAGTTATAAGATCAAACCTTGATATTCTTGTGATGTGTTAATTTTTGGGTTAGTTACAGACTGTGAAGCAGTGTATACATTTTGTTAATTGTAGCCGTGTATGAGCCCCAACTGTGGTATTGGGTGTGGTTTTGTTGCTTTGCAAACCTTGGAAAACAGGGGAAGGATGCACATCCTAAGGCAGTACTCTGCCCAATTTTTCCTTGTAGCTGGGTAGTGTTTTGTTAGCTAAAACAATAATAAAATAACTACTTGCTATTTCAATAATAAATAGCAAATAAGATAATAAGTATTTAAATTATTATTTAGTTAATATTAGTAACAAAAAAATAATAATTACTTATTATTTTCGTCGATATATAATAAGTAAAGATAATAATTATTCAATGAATATTAACTAAATAAATAAGTATAAATAAAGGTAATAAATATTTAATTATTATTTAATCTTATATAATAATTAAGTATAAGTGAAGATAATGAATATTTACTTACTGTTTAATGAATACTAAATAAATAATTAAGCAGGAATAAAGTGATAAAATAATAATTATTTATTATTTTATCACTAAAAATTAAGAAATAATTAATTATTGCTTAAATAATAAACAAGTATGAATGTTAATAAATAATTGTCATAAATAAAGGTAATAAATATTTAATTATTATTTAAATCCTAAATAATAATTAGGTAGAGTTAATAATTATTTATTATTTATCAATTAATAATAAATAAAGATAATAGATACGTAATTAATAATAATTACGTATGAATAAGATAATGAAATAATTATTTATAAATAATAAATAAATGTAATAAATATTTAATTATTATTTAATTAATATTGAATAATAATTAAGTATGAATAAGTTAACAAGATGATTATTTATTATTTATCATTAAATAATAAATAAAAATAATGAATATTTAATTATTATTTACTTAACATTAAATAATAATAATAAAGTATGAGTATTATTATAAATAAAGATAATGGTTACTTAATTATTATTAATTAAGTATGGGTAGAGTTAATGCATTAATTATTTAAATAAAGACTGAGGGGTGATAATTACTTAATTATCCTTAGAGTTGAATAGTAATTAAGCGCAAGTAATACTAATAAGTGATCAATTGTTATTTGGTTGCTATTAAACCATAATAAATTTATTATTTATATTATAAATAATAAATAGAGATTATTAACCCATACTTAGAGACAATTAAAGGTCATTAACTAATTTCCGTTTAGCTAATGATTAGATAGTAGTTAACTGTATATGGTGAATTGTTTACCTGCTAAATAAATAGCATAAGTGAGTATATCGATATACAGTTATGCAATGCTAATGGATAAACCGACTTTATCAACTGATAGGTTATCCAAGATCAATTAATTAAAGCTAAATTTTATCTGTAGCTGAGCAAACAGGCAAGTTCCCTAACTTCATTCTTCCAGTATATTGAATGCAAGTTCTATCTTACTCAACTTTTATATTGAGCAAATTTCTAAACCTTATGCATTATTTTTAATTCGTGCAAAAAGGTATATATTGTTGCAAGTTATTCATTCAGCTTGAATCTTATCTCCAAGCATGCTTTAAGTGGTCTAATTACTTTTAAAATTATTCCACATCTTAGTATTTATTGACATTCTTACTCGTGCATTTGAATTCGTATATTTATTTAAGTTCAGAAATTTGTGAACTATTCATGGTTAAGTCTGAACCCTTGTTCGGTCAGGCAAGTATGTGAGAATTTATAAAAGCTATCCGAACCAATCGATGGTAAGGGTTCTTAGACTGTATGAACACCCCTCTTATTATAGGGGAGTACCCCAGGTACCGTATATAAGGTACAAATAGCAGAGTTAAATGTTATGCATACACATAGCGTACGCGAGGCTGACCCCCTCAAGTACTTATTCTGTAGCCAGTAACCAGAGGGTCAACTAGCTATTGACTCCTTTGGAAGTTATTGTTCAAAGTCTACTTGACTATCAATTGTTCTAAAAAGCAATTTATTGTTATTGCTTCTGATAATTCTATTGTTGAAATCTCTTCCTATATCCCTTTCATCATGATATATCCTTATTGTTGTACTTTAAACTTGCTGAGCAAACTCGTTGCTCATCCTTGCTATATCATGACTTCATTGCAACTAAACCCGAGACGTCAGGGAAGAACAAAGGGAAAGAAAAGATGAAGTGATAGACTTCATGTAGCAGATTTTAAATTTATGTGTAGTTAATTACTGTTAATGTAATTTAAACCCTGACATTTATTTAAGGTATGGATTTATGTAAGTGTTTAAGGTTATCGTATGCTAGGACTAGTAACACCTTTGTAATGAACAACGTATGTTTATTATATTCCGCATTTTAGTTACCATATGTTGTTAGAGGTGAATGTTTGTATTAGATCGTGATGACCGGATCCGGGTATTTGGAGACCCGAATTTGGGGGCGTCACAAGTGCATACTTTGCTTGCTCTTATGAAGAGGGTGATTGATCTCATAATCATTTGTGTAGAGACACTAAAGCAAGTATGTATGTGCTTATTAGAGAATAAGTTCACTGAACATGACTCGCTAAAGGAATACCTAATGGAGTTTTACTCGCCTGTCAATAGGAATTCCTTATGTGTTAGTAGTACAAGTGATCCTTTGACTTGAGAGCATCATAGTATCTTGTGTATGATGAGTTATACTTTGACATATTCCTTTATACCTTTAGGGAATAACATAGGGTATGCTTGGGTATAATAAGTTATATATGGAGATAATGAATGGTCAACAAAGAACCACTTCTAGTAAAAGAAGATAAATGTCTTATGTGATTTGATTAATGACAACATAGTAGTCTTTGGCCAAAGTAGAATAAAATTAGAAAGTAGTTTCTAATTTGCATTAATCAGAGTTGTGCATTTAAAGATCGAAATACATATAATTAAATAAAATAAGACTTGACAGTAATTCCATGTCTTATATTTAATTGGGACATTGTATGGTAGAATGATTGAATTGTACGGTAACTATTCACTGAAAGGTTCTTTTATGATTAATGTTGAAATCTATATTATCTAGAAAGTCGTTGATCGCTAAGGGGGCTTACCCTTATTGTAGAATAAATATTATTTATTTAAATGAATTAAGTAGTTTAATTTATTTATTTAAATATGATTAGAATTGTTCTAATTAATTTATCCACAACCGGTTTAATATGGAGAACCTAAAGGGTCACACCGCAAAAGAAAAATATTTATTTAAGAAGTAAATGGCATAATCGTAATAATATGTTAAGTATATTTAATTTATGCTATGGTGATAGAATAAATTAAATAGCTTAATATTTATTATTTAATATTTTAGAAATATTAAATATAAATTAATAAGAGGAGTCTTGTTAATATTATTACTATTATTATTATTTAATTTCTAAATGGTTTAGGAATTAATTAATACAAGTACTCTCATAAATTCCTAATTGGATTAGGAGTTTAATTAATTAAAAGGGTTTAATTAAAATAAAACCTTATTCCTAAATAGTTTAGGAGGGCTGCCTACATCTATATATAAGAGGAGTCTTATCATGGATTAGGGTTACACATTCTTCTATTAGATTTAGAAGATTACTTACATATTCTCTAGAGAGAGAGAAAACTAGGGTTTTGTTAAACACCCATCTTCTTGAATTGTGACGAACGAGATTTTTGTAATTTATTTTAAATATTTATTGAATTAAATAAATATTTTTTGATGATTTAATTATTAAATTAAATAATTAATTAATGAATTTGTGATAGATTAATTTAATTATATGTGTTACATTAGTTAAATTGATGTGGAGAATTTTATATTCAAATTATGTGTTTAATTGAGTTTATTTGATTAAATGCATTATTTAAATAAGCATAATGTTATTTCTAATTAATTTAATAATTAATTAGAGATTTAATAATTTGTCATTATTAATAAAGGAGAATTTCATTTATGTGACTATGTGAATTAAATGTGGTATTATCCTATTTTATTTAATTGATTTAAATGAGATTATTTAATTGACTAAATATGTGACATGAACAATATAATAAGTAATTTATTAAAATAAACTAGAAAGGATGAATAAATGAGTAACCAAACAGAGCCTTAGTGGGGGTTGGAGTCAGTTAACCCATTATGGGATTAACTGATGACCACACTCTACCACTTTTATTTTGATACGCATCATTGTTCATCAGTTTCTAAAAGCTAATACATAGAGAAAAAGAGAAAGATTTGAGAGAATTAGAGAAGGGAAGAAGAAAATTTTTTAATTGTTGCATAATCTAAGCACTAATCAAGGTAATTCTTTGATTTCAAACTTTAATTTATATTCTTATGAGTTTTATTCCATGAACATATATTTTAAGTTTTCTGTAAAGTGAATTCTATGCCTAAATTTTTAATAAATTGATGTTAGATATTTGTAAGCATGCATAAATGAATCTTATATGAATTATATGTGATTTAGAGTAATTAAATCCATGAAATTACGTTTATATGAGAGTTCAGAAACTTACAGAGTAGTTATGTATGAATATGAACTATATGTATGAAATTGATGCTTGTTTTGCATGTTAATTGGTTAAATTGATGACTAATTATGTTTATGCATGTAAAAACAAAAAGAACGATAGTTAAACGGATTGAATTGGTTAAGAAACGAATTCATAGTGATTAATTATGTTAACTGTATCAAAACATGTTAATAAAGTATGAAAATTGAAATTTTTAGCCTTTAATTGGTTATTTAGATTGTATGTGATGTTAAAATCACTGTGTATGTAATGAGTTTTGATTTCATAACATATATGATGAATGGGTAGTGATTTAATCGGTGAATTGTGAAAAACTTTGGCCAAATTTGGCATTTTTCTATGCTCTTCGCGAACTGCAGGAATTGAGTTCCGGATCCACCGCCCCGGCAGTAGAAATGAGCTACATTTCCCGCTCCGGCAATAGGCTCGCCTCGGCGGTTGAAATGTATTATATTTTCCGCCCCACCGGTAAGCTCGTCCTAGCGAGTCTTTTGTGAAGAAACCCACCGCCCCGGTGGTGGAATAGGAAAAAAAAAGAGTAAAAGAAGAGAGTAAAAATTTTCTTCTTTCTTTGTGATCATGTTATGTTATCGTAGACATATCTAAAGCTTAGACTAATGTATGAAATGAATATTAAGATACTGTGATGGGTGGTAAGCATATACCCATTGATTATCAGATATAAAATAAAATTGGATGAGAATGAATCCTAAAGTGTTTATAATACTGCAACTAAGTATTGTTACTACTTTATAAACGTAATGTATAGGTTGATTAAAGAACGTGAATTTTAAACTGTAATCTACGCACGAGACACGTATCTTATCCTTACTTATTACTTTTACGCAAGTTTTCTAAACTTCACTCTTATATTGAGCAAGTCTATTACCTCTATTTTTCATTGAGCAAGTTCTTTACCATAAATCGTTCAAGTTCATGAATTCAAATGTGTTATTCTTATTCCTTATAAGTAATATTTCAATTATATGGAGTTTATTCGATTGTACGCCTTGAGATTCAATTTTTTGTTCGTGAATACCTTTCATATTAAATTATTGAACCTTGATTGACAAGCGAACCCTTATTGATTTGACTAGTCCATAGTTGATGAGCGTTCTAAATTCTAGAAACGTTATTGAAGTAAATCCAAACCAAACTTCCTTAGTGCGGACTCTAATGTCAAACTGAGATGAACAACCCTTTTATAGGGGATTATTTTACGCGTTAGCGTTTAGATGTTGTGCACATACATGGTACAAAGGGTTGATCCTCCTAAGTACGAGAAGTAAGGTCCATATAGTCTTACGACTGTTAAAGGTTTAAAGTAGAAATACTTGATAACCTAGGATATAGTTCGTGGTCTTGTGACCCTCAGACGTTCTTTTGATTCTGTATTCTAATCTTGATTCAAAAGTCGAGAATTCGATTATCCGATATCCATTTGATTATTCGCATGTTATTATTATTATTTTATTGTGTTACTTGTTGGGCAATTGTTGCTCACCCTTGCATAATAACATTGCAGCTAAAGTTGAAAGAACTGACGAGTCATCCACTAGTAAGGGCAAAGGAAAAGCAAACAAGTGATGAAGACTTGTTATATTTATTTAAATGATGTTTATGTAATATAGTTATGTTATATTTCCGCATTGATGTTTTATTAAGGTTAGACGACCTGAGATTTATTTGTTAAAGATGTTGTAACTCTTTAATGGGAGATTTCTATTTTAATTAAGAGTTTTCATTTATATTTTAATGGGTAGTTAGATGTGATGTGATGTATTTGGATAGTGAACATCAAATCCTAAGGAAACGAAGTACCCGAATTTGGGGGTGTAACAGGTTGGTATCAAAGCTGTAGGTTATGAACTTTAGGTGGGGAAACCTTAGGGTAGTAGCCTTTAGAAGATAGAGAACATAGTGGTGATAAACTCTTATCGAGTTTTAAGGAATGAATTAAGGAATTCATTAAAGATAATAAAAGACTATGTGCTTATGTGTTAACAACTTATGTGTTGTGACTAGTACCGAGTATTAATTAAAATTTAAACTTTCTTGTCAGGATGTCGGATGTTGGAGGATTCAGTTAGCCTAGGGATGTTGAGCCCCGAGTGGCTGGAGAGAAGGAGCCCCGTGATATCCATGTTATCCGGGAGCAATTAATACAGAGAGAGCCATCTCCATTGATCACTGTTGTGGGTCAGGAGCATGAGCCTGAGACTGATTCAGAGGAGGACTCTGAGGATGTTGAGACAGAGGCTAAGGAGGATGATGAGGATCCCGAGGAAGTACCCCTTACCTCTGTTAATGTTGAGATGTACGATGCATTGTATGATCGTACCATAGAGTTGTAGGATAGAGTCAGAGACTTGGAGGGGCTGGCAAATAGACGTCGGACTCTTATAGACCAGAAGAACGAGAAAATTGAGGATCTTGATATACGTCTTGGAGACGTGGATGGAAGTTAGTTCAGGCAGAAAGCCAAAAGGAAGACCTTTTGGCTGAGAATGAGAAGATGAAACTTGAGATTCAGAACTTGAAGGATGATCTGAGTGAGGAGTCAGCGGAACGTGCGAGAGCAGAGGATGCTTGGATGAATACCGCTCGACGTGCAGAAATTTCCGAAGAAGGCGAACGGGCAAAGAAAGCTAAGATTGAGGAGATAGACTATACTTTTAAGATAGCGATTGATAGGGCTCAGGATCGAGTTCTCCATTATCCAGTTCAGTTCGAGGACTTGTCATGGTATATGTTGGATTGCAAGACGATGTTCTGTATCATGGAGGAAGAACGCAGGAAGGCAGTTCGACGCCTTAGTAGGTCGTGATAGGAGACGTATTGAAGTATATGTATAAATATTTATGGTAGTTAATGATGTAAATTCCAGCGTGATTATACACAATGGAATATGACTATTTAATCCTAAAGATTGTTTGATCTTGGGATAATTGATGTAAATAGCAGTGATGCTATCTTTCTATGTTTAAGACTTTTGAATGAATGAAATATCAATTTTATTTGAAGATGTTATGTGTTAAATGTTTAACATGAATTATTTGAGTTAAATGTTGAACACTTAAGAAATTGAGTGATGATCTAATAAGTGCATATTCTTGAACAGAAAATGCCGCTGAGACGCCAACCACAACAATAAGCTCAGGAGAGCTCTACCAATAACAACAACGACGCCAATACTAATCATGTTCAGTAGTTGGTGAACCTTTTGGCTGGAGCACTTGCGAATCAACCGTAAACTCCACCAGTGATGTCATTTAAAGACTTCAAAGCGGTAGGACCGCCAGAGTTAAGGGGTTCCCTGAACCCAATCGAAGCCCAAACCTGGGTGATGGAAATGGAGAAAGTATTTGACGTTGCTAGGGTTAGTGAGGATCAAAAGACTGTCTTTGCAATGTTCATGCTTAAGTCAGAGGCCAGTTACTGGTGGCAAGAGAATAAAATTTGGGGAGGTCAGGGTGTAATCGTATGGGATAGGTTTAAAGAGATGTTCTTTGAGATGTTTTTTCCGACTAGCTCACGAAATCAAATGGAGATTCAATTCCTGGAGCTGAAGCAGGGTACCATGACTGTACCGGAATACGCTGCGAAATTTAACGAGTTGGCTAGGCTCACAACTTACCAAGTGAACACCGATGAAAGGAAGGCGAGGAGATTCGAACAGGGATTGAAGTCGTGGTTGTACAACAAGGTGTCAATGTTTCAATTGAACACATTTGTCGGGGTTTTGGAAAAGGCGATTATCACAGAAGGTGGGAGTGATGCTCTGACTAAGTATAACCAGGAATAGAAGAAGAAGAAGGGTAAAAATGAGAATAACAAAGCAAGTGGTAGTAACAGTGGTGGTCACAATCAGAAGAAGAAGGTGGAAGCGTGTATTACATGTGGAAAGAATCATGTGGGGATATGTCTGAAGGGGAAGAGGGTTTGCTACAATTGTGGTCAGGAAGGCCACATAGCACCAAATTGTCCGAATCCAAAGAAGGGCGCTTGTTTCACTTGCGGATCAAAGGATCATCTGGCTAGGGATTGCCCCAAGAAGGCAGCAGAAGGAGCAGGAACAAGAGGAAATAAGGGAAACAGTGGTGGTAGCACGTTAACCATAACCAGATCAGCATCAACAAACCGACCTACCACCAGGACTTTCAACATGACTGTGCAAGATGTCGTGCAGTCTCGTAGAATGCATTCATAGGAATTGTTGTGCCGAATTGCGAGGATTTAAGCTCAGCGTGGATTTGATACCGATTCGTTTGGGGGAGTTCGATGTGATCCTTGGAATGGATTGGTTATCGATTCACAGAGCAGTCATCGACTGTAAGAAGAAGTGTGTACACCTGAAGACTTCTAATAAGTCGAAGGTAGTATTCTATGGTAGTAAATCACCGAGACAATCTTGTTGTCTAACGATGATGCAAGCTAAGAGATTTCTGAAGAAGGGTTGTATAGGTTATTTAGCCCATGTAGTTGATACTCGTCGAGTCGAGGGCGAACCAAGTCAGATACCTATCGTAAGGGAATTCACAGATGTCTTTCCAGATGAAATTCCGGGATTACAGTCAGATAGGGAGGTAGAATTTGTAATTGACTTGGTGCCGGGAGCCGCACCAATATCGAAGGCGCCGTATCGCATGGCACCGGTAGAAATGAAGGAGCTAATGGTTCAATTGCAAGAACTGTTAGATAAAGGTTATATCAGACCGAGCGTGTCACCATGGGGAGCGCCAGTTCTGTTCGTAAAGAAGAAGGATGGATCGTTAAGGCTCAGTATCGATTACAGGGAATTGAACAAGATTACGATTAAGAACAGGTACAGCTACCCAGAATAGACGATCTGTTTGATCAACTCAAGGGAGCAAAATACTTTTCAAAGATTAATTTAAGGACAGGCTACCATCAGCTAAGGGTGAGACAGGAGGATATCCCGAAGACGGCATTCAGAACTCGTTATGGACATTTCGAGTTTCTGGTAATGTCATTTGGACTAACAAATGCACCATCGACATTCATGGATATGATGAACAGAGTGTTCAAGCAGTACTTGGACAAGTTCGTGGTAGTATTCATCGATGACTTCTTGGTATATTCAGTGACGGAGGAAGAACATGTTGAACATCTAAGGATTGTTTTGGAGGCATTAAGAAGGGAGACGTTGTATGCGAAATTTTCAAAGTGTGAATTTTGGTTGCAAAGGGTGCAGTTTCTAGGTCACGTCATTGACCGGGATGGTGTTTCGATAGACCCAGCAAAGGTGGAAGCCATTATCAACTGGGAGCAGCCGAGGACGCCGACGGAGATCAGGAGTTTCCTAGGGTTAGCAGGATACTATCGGAGATTCGTCCAGGACTTTTTTGAAGATAGCATCGTCGTTGACCAATCTAACCAGAGAGACGGTAAAGTTCGTTTGGACGGAGAAGTACGAGGAGAATTTCATGGAGCTGAAGAAAAGACTTAGCCAAGCACCAGTGTTGGCTTTACCGGATGACACTGGGGGTTTTGTAGTATACAGTGATGCGTCATACAAAGGCCTCGGTTGTGTACTAATGCAGCATGGCAAGGTCATTGCGTACGCTTCACGTCAGCTGAAGGACTATGAGAAGGGATACCCGAGTCATGATCTGGAGTTAGCAACAGTAGTATTCGCCTTGAAGATTTGGAGGCACTACTTATATGGAGAGAGGTGCGAGATATATACAGATCATAAAAGTCTGAAATATATCTTCACTCAGAAGGAGCTGAATATGAGGCAACACTGATGGTTAGAATTGATCAAGGATTACGACTATGAGATTCTGTACCATCTGGGCAAAGCAAATGTAGTGGCAGATGCCCTGAGTAGGAAAGACAGAGAGAAATTAATGAGGCTCACGACTCAAATAGAGTTGATAAAGGAGTTCAAACGTCTGGAATTGGAGGTTAAGTATCCGATGGAGGCGGACGGGAAATTATTCACAGTGACAGCGAGCCCGACCCTATTGGATCAGATTAAGGAGGCTCAAGAAAAGGATGAGGATTGTGATTCAATAAAGAAGCGAATTGCCGAAGGCGAGGAGCTTAAGTAAAAGATTGATAGCACTGGATTGCTAAGGTTTGAAGGGAGAGTCTGGGTACCGTTGGATCTGGAATTGAGGGAAGAAATCCTTCAGGAAGCTCATAGCACGAAGTACTCAGTACATCCCGGGAGCACAAAGATGTACCAGGATTTGCGATGAAATTTTTGGTGGCCGAATATGAAACGAGAAGTGGCAGAGTGCGTCAGCCGATGTCTGACATGCCAGCGGATTAAAGCAGAGCACCAACGACCGAGCGGATTACTTCAACCATTAGAGATTCCGGAGTGGAAGTGGGAGCACATCACAATGGACTTTGTGGTGGGACTGCCACCAACTCATAAGGGTTTAGACGCTATCTGGGTAATTGTGGATTGTCTAACCAAGTCTGCTCATTTTCTGCCAATTAAGATACGGTACAATCTGGAACAATTAGCAAAACTTTACGTCAAGGAGATTGTATCGCGTCATGGAGTGCCGGTATCTATTGTATCGGACAGAGATCCGCGTTTTACGTCAAATTTTTGGAGAAGTCTGCAGGCAAGAATGAGAACACAGTTGAGGTTGAGTACAGCGTATCATCCTCAAACTGACAGCCAGAGTGAGCGAACGATTCAGACCTTAAAAGATATGCTTCGGGCGGTCGTGATGGATTTAAAGGGCAGCTGGGATGACCATTGCCACTGGTGGAGTTCGCTTACAACAACAGCTATCACGCTAGTATCGGTATGCCACCGTACGAAGCGCTATATGGAAGGAAATGCCGAACCCCGATGTGTTGGGACGAGGTTGGAGAGCGAAGACTGTTGAGACCTGAATTGGTGCAGCAAACTACAGATACAGTACAACTGGTCAGGAATCGTCTGGTAGCAGCTCAGGATCGCCAAAAGAAATATGCCGACTTACATCGTCAGAAGAGAGACTTTGAAGTTGGTAGCTTTGTGTTTTTGAAGGTATCTCCCTGGAAAGGGAAGATCCGTTTTGGGAAGAAGGGCAAATTGAGCCCTAGGTTCATAGGACCGTTCGAGGTATTAAGGCGAATTGGCGAAGTGGCGTACGAGGTAGCGTTACCTCCTAAACTTGAGTACATTCACAACGTGTTTCATGTGTCAGTGCTGCGGCCGTATAAACCAGACTACAAGCACGTTATCTCGTATGAACCAATCCAAGTCGAGAAAGACTTATCGTACGAGGAAATTCCTGTTCAGATACTCGATAGGAAGGAACAGAAACTAAGGAATAAGATCATCTATTCCGTCAAGGTTCTCTAGAGGAATCACGCAGTCGAAGAAGCTACGTGGGAACTCGAAGAGAAGATGAAAGCAAATTATCTTTTTTTATTCGAGTAACCTTATTTTGCAATTCCGAGGACGGAATTTTTATAAGGGGGGAGGGATGTAGTGCCCGTGAATTTTAAACGTCATTATTAATTAAATATATAAATTAAATTTTTAATGAGTTAGTTTGTGTGCCTATTTGAACCTTTTGTGTGCATTGGTAGCCTACATGACTAGGTGATGAATTGTTTTAAGTTGAGTAAAGGGGGTCACTAATAGTATAGTTAAATTAGTGAACAAGCCTTAAGGTTTAATATCAATTAAATTGATAAATTAGTTACTAATTAATCATGCAAGTAAATTGAATATACTTAGTATATTGAATTGAGTAAATTAATTAATAAAAGTATTAATTAATGAGAATATTGTCACATTGAATAATAAAATTTAATAGTTCAATTAGTAATCAATTTCTAATTGATTAGCTTATTTAATTAAGGAACTAAGACCAATTATTTATTTGATCATGGGTGTAGTAATTAATAGTGTGGCAAATTAATTAATCAATCATTGGGTTAAATTAAATGACCCAATATTGCATTAAATAGATTTAGATTTTATTAGCCTAATTAGGTTACAAGTTAAAGAGATATGTGTAAGTAATTAAATTCCATAAGATTGGAAATAGAAACCCTAAATAAACAATTAGGGTAATACATATTAAAATTATTAAACTATGTTTATTACCTATTAAGCCCTATTAAGCCTTTTAAGGCATGAAATTATGTCAATCAGCTTGCTTTATTTGGTAACTCTTACACAAAGGACAAGGTTGTCAAGCTCCCATTGGTGGAAAATCTAATTAGCACACTTAAAGATAAGATTAAGGCTAAATAGAAGGGATAAGGTGAACTCTTATATCCAATGGGTAAGAAAGATGTGGGGGATAATAGCATGAATTCTAATTTAGCATTATACTTGCAAGTATTCTATCCTTTCATTTCATTTCAAGTTCATTTCTTCTTTTCATCTCCTTCTTTCATTTCTCCCAATCAAGAACACAAAGTGAGAGCTTAGAGAGAATAAGAGAGTGAGATTAGCATAGTTCATGCATCCCAAGTTCATCACATACTTTGGTAGATCAAGGAGAGTAGCTACAAGATCAAGGTGAAACCCTAAATCATTTTCTTCTTTCTTACTTTGTTTTATTTTTATAGTTTTTGAGAGATTTTGTTCTAAGACTCAAGAATCATTAGATATTCATGCTTTATGTATAGATCTAATCCTCTTGAGTGTTAGAATGGAGATTCAAAGGAAGAAAAGGAACTTATGTTTTTAAAGGGTAAAAACCTTAGCTTTTCTTCACTTGGATCACCCATAACTTGAGATCTACAACTTGGATTTGTGATCCGTCGAAGGAGGGTGCTAGATACATGAGTTAGCTAGTAAACCCAAGTGGTAGAATACAAATCCAATAATTTTTGAAGCCTTGGGGGCTATTTTCCCAAAACAGTCCAGCTATAAAACTTAAAACTTTAAAACCCTAAAAGCTTGCTGTCCTCGTTTTTCCAAAGGTTATTTCGGCCAGTTATAAATCTTTTAAAAATCTGGAAAAAATCACAGAGGTACCTTAAGAAGTTATCTACAAGTAGGAAAAAGAATGAACACGTTTCGATATGTAGTTTTTGTGTAATGGCTTTTACCGTGAAGGACTCCTAAATATTTATACCCGGATTTCTCACTGTGTATACCTTGAAAACATATGAAATTTTTACAGTATGTTTATGTATAGTATGAGAGTGTACCCTGAAAATTTCATAATTTTCTGAGCAAAACTCAATTTATGAAAAATGTAACAAGATTCATAGGTTTTGGGTACTTTAAATATAGTAAATCACTTTCTAAAATTCCAGGAAAATTGGTGGATCATTGTTGGATCATATACTATCCAGATCCAGAGGATAATAATTTTCAGAGCCTATTTGCTATTTTTCATAATAATGTTATAGTTATGGTTAAAAGAAAATAAATGGTTAAATGATGTCATAAATAAGGAAAATGTGATTTTTAAGCTTGGATACTCCTAATATTATATATTCTAACTATTGAGGGGTATTTTGGTAATATTTAATGAGAAATAATATTTATGACCTTTTATGGGTAGTAAAGGAGTTGTTTAATAAAAGGTAAAACAATTAGAATAAATTGTTTATTCGCCTAATAACTTATTAAAATATTACTATGATATTTGTAATATAAGAATTCGATATTTTTTTAGTAAACAAGAAATATTAAGGTTAAAACTTCATGGAAATATTATTGAATGGGTAATAATATTTGTTTTAAACATTAATAAATGATTAAGATGTTATTAAAATGGCTAATAATATTAGATTAAAATATTATTAATGATATGAGAATTAAAATATTATTAAGAGATTAATAATATTAGATTAAAGTATTATTGGATGATTAAAATATTATTAAGATGTTAATAACATTAGTAAACGAATAAAAGTGTTATTAGTGGACTAATAATACCAAGAGGTGAATTAAATATTATCAGGATTGATAATATTAAGTGTCTTATAGGATTTACGATAGTTTATTAACTTATGTGTGCTATGTGATTTGCTTAATTGTTAAATAAATAGCATAAGTAAGTGTATCGATATACAACTACGCAGTACTAATTGGTAGATCGACGTTATCAATGTTAGGTTCTTCAAGGCCAATTAGTTAAAGCTAGAATTACTTGTAGCTGAGCAGACAGGCAAGTTCCCTAACTTCATTCTTTCAGTATATTGAATGCAAGTTCTATCTTACTCAACTTTTATATTGAGCAAATTTCTAAACCTTATGCATTATTTTTAATTCGTGCAAAAAGGTATATATTGTTGCAAGTTATTCTTTAAGCTTGAATCTTAGCTCCAAGCATGCTTTAAGTGGTTTAATTACTTTTAAAATTATTCCACCTCTATGTATTTATTGACATTCGCACTCGTGCATTTGAATTTGTACATTTATTTAAGTTCCGAGATTTAAGAACTATTCATAATTAAGTCTGAACCTTTGTTCGGTCAGACAAAGTATGTGAAATTTATAAAAGCTATCCGAACCAATCAATGGTGAGGATTCTTAGACTGTATGAACACCCCTTTATTTATAGGGGAGTACCCCACGTACCGTATATAAGGTACAAATAGTAGAATTAAATGTTATGCATATACATAGGGTACGCGAGGCTGATCCCCTCAAGTACGTTATTCTGTAGCCAGTAACCAGAGGGTCAACCAGCTATTGACTCCTTTGGAAGTCATCGTTCAAAGTCTATTTGACTATCAATTGTTCTAAAAGCAATTATTGTTCTTGCTTCTGATTTTTTTTTTCTAATGTTGAAATTCCTTTAATATCCCTTCATCATGATATATCTTTATTGTTGCACTTTAAACTTGTTGGGCAAACTCGTTGCTCATTCTTGCTATATCATGACTTCATTGCAGCTAAACCCGAGACGTCAGGGAAGAACAAAGGGAAAGAAAAGATGAAATGATAGACTTCTCGTAGCAGACTTTAGATTCATGTGTTAGTTAATTACTGTTAATGTAATTTAAACCCTGATAGCTATTTAGGGTATGGATTGTGTAAATGTTTAAGGTTAATCGTATTCTGGGACTAGTAACACCTTGTAATGAACAACGTATGTTTATTTTATTCCGCATTTTAGATACCATATGTTGTTATAGGTGGATGTTTATGTTGGATCGTGATGACCGGATCCGGGTATTTAGAGACCCGAATTTGGGGGCGTCACAGTCTCGCGATGTGGTGTCAGGTATCATTCCAATCAATAATATGGATGCTTATGTATTATTTGATTTGGGTGCTACTTGTTCATTTATATTCGATGACTTTGCTAAGAACTTAGAATTGCCTAGGGAGGAATTAGATTACCCTTTGAACATAGAAATTGCGAATAGGGAAGTAATTCCTGTTAGGTGTGTACATAAGAACTGTAAAGTGAATATTAAGGGAAACGTGATGACTGTATATCTTATCCCAATCAAACTTGGAGAATTTGACGTTATTTTGGGAATGAATTGGCTATTCAATTATGGAGTGATAATTGATTGCCAAAAGAAACGTATTAACCTTATGACTCCGTCAAAGGTAGTATTTTACGATAGTAAATTGCCTAGGTAAGCGAGTTATCTGACGATGATGCAGGCCAGGAAGTTGTTAAGACAAAGCTATGTGGGATACTTAGCCTACTAAGTTGATACTCGAAAAGAGAGTCCGAAATTAGAAGAGATACCTGTCGTAAGGGACTTTGTAGACGTCTTTCCAGACGATTTGCTAGGACTTCTGCCAGATATGGAAGTTGAATTTGTAATCGATTTGGCATCAAGAACTGCCTCGATATCGAAGGCTCCGTACTGTATGGCCCTAGTAGAGATAAAAGAATTAATGGTGTAGCTACAAGAACTTTTAGATAAGAAGTATATTCAACCGAGCGTATCGCCGTGGGGAGCGCTGGTGTTATTTGTCAAAAAGAAGGACGGATCGATGCGACTTTGCATTGATTACAGAGAGTTGAACAAGGTCACGATTAAGAATAAATACCCGTTGCCAAGAATCGACGACTTGTTTGACCAATTGAAAGGAGCTAGGTATTTCTCAAAGATAGATTTGTGGAGTGGTTATCATCAGTTGAAGGTGAGGAAGGAAGATGTACCGAAGACAGCGTTCAGGACTCGTTATGGTCACTACGAGTTTCTGGTGATGTCATTTGGTCTAACGAATGCTCCTGCAGCATTCATGGACTTAATGAACAGGGTGTTTAAGCCATTTTTGGACAAGTTTGTAGTAGTATTCATTGACGATATTCTAATTTATTCCAAAACCAAGGAATAGCATACAGAGCATTTGAAGGCTACATTAGAAGCGTTAAGAAGAGAGAAGTTGTATGCTAAGTTTTCAAAGTGTGAATTTTGGATAGAGTGAGTGTAATTTCGTGGACATGTGATTGACAAGGATGGGATTTCGGTAGATCCGTCAAAGGTTGAAGCAGTGTTTAACTGGGATCAGCCGAAAACACCATCGGAAGTAAGGAGTTTCCTCGAATTGGCAAGTTACTACAAGAGATTCATTCAGGATTTTTTCAAAATCGCGACTCCGTTAACGAATTTAACTAGGAAGACGGTGAAGTTCGTTTGGACGGAGAAGTGTGAGGAAAGTTTTCAAGAATAAAGAAGAGGTTAAGTACGGCGCATGTGTTGTCTCTACCGGATAGCACAGGAAATTTTATGGTGTTAAGTGATGCATCGCATAAAGGACTAGGTCATATGCTTATGCAGAACGGTAAGGTCATTGCGTATGCGTCACGACAATTAAAAGACTATGAGAAGGGGTATCCTACCCATGATTTGGAATTGGCCGTGGTGGTGTTTTCTTTGAAGATATGGAGGCACTATCTTTATGGGGAGAAGTGTGAAATATATACAGACCACAAGAGTCTGAAATATATTTTTACATAGAACGATCTGAACTTGCGACAGAGGAGATGGTTGGAATTGATAAAGGATTACGACTGCGAAATTTTATACCATCCGAGTAAAGCGAACGTTGTGGCCGACGCCTTAAGCAGAAAGGGTCAGGAGAAATTGTCTATGATTACCGCTCAAGATGAGCTAATTACAGCAATGGTGAAACTAGAGTTGGAGGTGAAATATCCAAAGGAGTCTGACGAAAAATTGTTTCAATTGGGAACCGGTCTAACCTTAGTGGATAAGGTTAAGGAAGCACAAATTCAGAATGAAGAATGTGAGAAAATCAGGAAAAGAATATCTGGAGGTGATGAAGTGAAATTCAAAGTGGATAACGAAGGAGTATTAAGATTCGAGGAAAGAATTTGGGTTCCGCCAATACCAGAGATTAGGAGGAAATTTTGAGCGAGGCTCATAATTCAAGATATTCGATTCACTCGGGTAGTACGAAGATATACCAAGATCTCCGACAACATTTTTGGTGGCCGGATATGAAGAGAGACGTTGCCGATTGTGTAGCCAAGTGTTTGACATGTCAGAAAGTTAAAGCAGAATATCAGAGGCCAAGTGGGCTATTACAACCGTTAGAAATCCCAGAATAGAAATGGGAGCACATCACCATGGATTTCGTAGTAGGTCTTCCGACAACTCAGAAAGGTTTCGACGCAGTATGGGTTATCGTAGATCGACTGACGAAATCAGCACACTTCTTACCCATCAAGATTAGATTCAACTTGGATCAGTTAGCGAAGTTATATGTAAAAGAGATTGTTTCGAGGCACGATGTTCCAATATCTATTGTCTCAGATAGGGATCTGTGCTTCACATCAAACTTCTGGAAATGACTACAAGAGTGCATGGGAACGCAGTTACGTATGAGTACGGCATACCATCCACAGACCGACGGACATAGCGAAAGAACAATTCAAACATTGGAGGATATGTTAAGAGCCTGTATCATGGATTTCAAGGGAAATTGGGATGATCATCTACCGTTAGTGGAATTTGCTTACAATAACAGTTATCACGCAAGTATTGGCATGCCGCCTTACGAAGCGTTGTACGGCAAAAAGTGTAAAACTACATTATATTGGAATGAAGTTGGCGAACATCAATTGCTAGGACCAGAACTGGTACAACAGACTGCAGAAATCATCAAAGTGATCAGGGCAAGATTGATAGCAGCTCAGGATAGGCAGAAGAAATATGCCGACCAACATCGTAAGAATCGAGAGTTAGAGTCTGGTAGCTACGTTTTCTTGAAGGTATCTCCCTAGAAAGGGAAGATTCGTTTTGATAAGAAGGGAAAACTGAGCACGAGGTTCATTGGACCCTTTCAAGTGTCAAGGAGAGTTGGAGAGGTCGCATATGAAGTAGCTTTACCTCTGACGTTAGAACACATCCACAATATTTTTCATGTCTCAGTGTTACGACCATACAAACCCGACTACAAGCATATCATAGAGTATGAACCCCTGCAAGTTGAAAAAGATTTATCTTATGAAGAAGAGCATGTTCAAATAATTGATAGGAAAGAGCAAGTGCTACGAAATAAAACTATACCTTCTGTTAAGGTGATCTGGAGGAACCACAACGCTGAAGAAGCTACATGGGAACTCGAAGATCAGATGATGAGAAATTATCCACAGCTATTTGCTTAGTCTATGTGTAGCGATTCTGGGGACAGAATCTTTGTAAGGGGGGGAGAATGTACCGGGACGAATTAATTGAGTCGTGATTCTGGGGACAGAATCCTTTTAAGGGGAGAAAGATGTGACGAACGAGATTTTTGTAATTTATTTTAAATATTTATTGAATTAAATAAATATTTTTCGATGATTTAATTATTAAATTAAATAATCAATTGATGAATTTGTGGTAGATTAACTTAATTATATGTGTTACATTAGTTAAATTAATGTGAAGAATGTTTATATTCAAAGTATGTGTTTAATTGAGTTTATTTGATTAAATGCATTATTTAAATAAGCATAATGTTATTTCTAATTAATTTAATAATTAATTAGAGATTTAATAATTTGTCATTTTAATAAAGGAGATTTTCATTTATATGACTATGTGAATTAAATGTGGTATTATCCTATTTTATTTAATTGATTTAAATAAGATTATTTAATTGATTAAATATGTGACATGAACTACATAATAAGTAATTTATTAAAATAAACTAGAAAGGATGAATAAAGGAGTAACCAAACAGAGCCTTAGTGGGGGTTGGAGTCAGTTAACCCATTATGGGATTAACTGATGACCACACTCTACCACTTTTATTTTGATACGCATCATTGTTCATCAGTTTCTAAAAGCTAATATATAGAGAAAAAGAGAAAGATTTGAGAGAATTAGAGAAGGGAAGAAGAAAATTTTCAATTGTTACATAATCCAAGCACTAATCAAGGTAATTCCTTGATTTCAAACTTTAATTTATGTTCTTATGAGTTTTATTCCATGAACGTATATTTTAAGTTTTCTGTAAAGTGAATTTTATGGCTAAATTTTTAATAAATTGATGTTAGATGTTTGTAAGCATGCATAAATGAATCTTATATGATTTATATGTGATTTAGAATAATTAAATCCATGAAATTACGTTTATATGAGAGTTCAGAAACTTACAGAGTAGTTATGTATGAATATGAACTATATGTATGAAATTGATGCTTGTTTTGCATGTTAATTGGTTAAATTGATGACTAATTATGTTTATGCATGTAAAAACGAAAAGAACGATAGTTAAACAGATTGAATTGGTTAAGAAACGAATTCACAGTGATTAATTACGTTAACTGTATCAAAACATATTAATAAAGTATGAACAGTGAAATTTTTAGCCTTTAATTGGTTGTTTAGATTGTCTTTGATGTTAAAATCACTGTGTATATAATGGGTTTTGATTTCATAACATATATGATGAATAGGTAGTGATTTAATCGGTGAATTGTGAAAAACTTTGACCAAATTTGGTATTTTTCTGTGTTCTTCGCGAACTGCAGGAATTGAGTTCCGGGTCCACCGCCCCGGCGGTAGAAATGAACTACATTGCTCGCCCCGGCGGTAGAAATGAACTACATTTCCCGCCCTGGAGATAGGCTCGCCTCGGCGGTAGAAATGTATTATATTTCCCGCCCCAGCAGTAAGCTCGCCCCGGCGAGTCTTTTGTGAAGAAACGCACCGCCCCGGCGGTGGAACAGGAAAAAAAAGAGTAAAAAGAAGAGAGTAAATATTTTCTTCTTTATTTGTGATCATGTTATGTTATCGTAGACATATCTAAAGCTTAAACTAATGTATGAAATGAATATTAAGATATTGTGATGGGTGGTAAGCATATACCCATTTATTATCAGATATAAAATGAAATTGGATGAGAATGAATCCTAAAGTGTTTATAATACTGTAACTAATTATTGTTACTACTTTATAAACGTAATGTACAGGTTGATTAAAGAACGTGAATTTTAAATTATAATCTACGCACGAGACAAGTATCTTATCCTTACTTATTACTTTTACGCAAGTTTTCTAAACTTCACTCTTATATTGAGCAAATCTATTACCTCTATTTTTCATTGAGCAAGTTCTTTACCATAAATCGTTCAAGTTCATGAATTCAAATGTGTTATTCTTATTCCTTATAAGTAATATTTCAATTATATGGAGTTTATTCGATTGTACGCCTTGAGATTCAATTTTTTGTTCGTGAATACCTTTCATATTAAATTATTGAACCTTGATTGACAAGCGAACCCTTATTGATTTGACTAGTCCATAGTTGATGAGCGTTCTAAATTCTAGAAACGTTATTGAAGTAAATCCAAACCAAACTTCCTTGGTGCGGACTCTAATGTCAAACTGAGATGAACAACCCTTTTATAGGGGATTATTTTACGCGTTAGCGTTTAGATGTTGTGCACATACATGGTACAAAGGTTTGATCCTCCTAAGTACGAGAAGTAAGGTCCATATAGTCTTACGACTGTTAAAGGTTTAAAGTAGAAATATTTGATAACTTGGGACATAGTTCGTGGTCTTGTGATCCTCAGACGTTCTTTTGATTCTGTATTCTAATCTTGATTCAAAAGTCGAGAATTCGATTATCCGATATCCATTTGATTATTCGCATGTTATTATTATTATTCTATTGTGTTACTTGCTGGGTAATTGTTGCTCACCCTTACATAATAACATTGCAGCTAAAGTTGAAAGAACTGACGAGCCATCCACTAGTAAGGGCAAATGAAAAGCAAACAAGTGATGAAGACTTGTTATATTTATTTAAATGATGTTTATGTAATAGACTTATGTTATGTTTCTGCATTGATGTTTTATTAAGGTTAGACGACCTGGGATTTATTTGTTAAAGATGTTGTAACCCTTTAATGGGTGATTTTAATTAAGAGTTTTCATTTATATTTGAATGGGTAGTTAGATGTGATGTGATGTATTTGGATAGTGAACACCAAATCCTGAGGAAACGAAGTACCCGGATTTGGGGGTGTAACATGAATGGATATTATTCCTTAGTGGATCACCTCTAGAGGCCAAACACTTGGGTGGTTTGTATTGATCAAAAGAAAGAATCTAATCGGCGGGATTCAATGAGAACGCGAAGGATTTGGAGTTGAACTTGTACCCAAGAAAGCTTTAATCTACGAGGGTATAATTCTCTATATTTCTTTGTTAATTAATAATTGCGCATAAAGATCGATTCTGGCTATGGTTTGTAAATTTTAAATTCTGATTTACCATGTTTTCGCTGCTTATATGCAATTTAATTTTATGCTCATGGATATTACAAACCTAACAATGGTATCAGGAGCCAAATTTTATGCGAATTATTAATTGTTTTGATTCCGTATATGTATGGGTATGTGTTTAGAATAATTTAATTGGGCATAATTGTTAGTATAGAATCATGTTTTTTGGGAGAAAACTCAAAAATTGCGATCTGAAAAAACCAAAAACGAAAAGACATAGTTTGTGCGCTGCGGCGCTCAATTCTGTGAGCCGCGGCGCTCAAATCTTTGAGCTGTGGCACTCAGCAAAAGCCGCGACGCTCGTTTTTTGAGTCGCAGCGCTTGAAGGCCTGGTGGTTCGTTTTTTGTGCAATTTTGAAAATTTTCAAAATTTGACTAAAATAAAGGAGTTTATTTTTATTTGGAATAGGATTCCATATTTTTTCAGAAATTCTAAATTAAGAATAAAGTAGTTTATTTTGATTTGGAACTTGATTAAAAATAAAGGAGTTTATTTTTATTCAAAATTAGTTAAATTAAAATAAAGGAGTTTATTTTGATTTAAAATTGGATTAAAATAAAAGAGTTTATTTTGATTCAAAATTGGATTTCATGATAACTAATTAGAGTTAGAATTAGATTCCATGATAACTAATTAGAGTTGAAATTGGATTTTATACTAAATAAATTGGAGTTGAAATTGGATTTCATGCTAATTAATTTGATTTGGTATTGAATTTTATACTAACTAATATTATCCATTAAATGATATCAATGTATATCTGGAATGATTTTATTATTCATAAGATGAATGTTGTTTATTGATACATATGGTGATATGTATGATTATAAATGGGGCTGAATATGGACTATTAACCGATATGTAATTGGATTTATTTTAAGTGAATGCTTGAATGAATGGGTTTTATAAATAGAGTCTGCGTACCTCATCTTCTCTAGTTCTTCTTGATGTAAATTCTATCTCCCTCCTATGTACTTCCCCTTGACTACTGATCAAGGTTTCTATTTACAGTAAATAGTTTTTGTAATAGGATTAGTTATAATTACTTGAAGAATTAGAGACCAAGGAGTAAGGAGCGCGTGAAGACCCATTTGTAATGGAGCCCGTGTTTAAATGTAATGTTTATATTTAAATTCAGTTCTTGCACCCTAGGTTTGACCTTTTGGTTCACTTGGTGGTTCTAATGAACCAAACTAGAATAAAAGTCCATAATCAATCCGGGTAGAATATAGTATTCTATATGTGCATGTTTATTATATATATATATATATATATATATATATGTGTGTGTGTGTGTGTGTGTGTGTGTGTGTGTGTGTGTGTGTGCTCTAAACAAGATGAGATAAATAATAACAAAACCCCTCAAATAAATCATATTAAGTTGTAACGTTGAAAGATATTTGGAATATCGAATGTCGCCTTCTAGCATGGTAAAGCGATAGAGTATTAAATATTTAATATGAATTTGTTGTGCACACACAAGGCAAGTTTTAAATATTTAAGATGTTGCTTTATCACATTTGATGCTTATTAAGGAATTGAACAATACTGTTTTGTTATGCACACACAAGGACGATATTTTTCTCTTAACATATATGGAAGTGCTAGGTTGGACTTAACTTAGATTATTTTAGTTCGGATGTGCACACACTTGACCATTATGATCTAAGAGGCAAAATACAAGGAGTTACATGGTGATGTAATTGACAATAGTTGTCTACCTATTTATTTATATATAATTTGTTGTGCACCCGCAAGGCTATATACATTTGAAATAGGATCCTTATTCTCACTAACAAATTAGATTTGTTGAACTATATATTATAAAGGTAATATAGTTTGAAGAAAATAGTAGGAGATACCAATTTAAATAAAGACCTAATTTATTTTGGTAATTAATAAAATGAATGTATGCTAAAATGTTGTTAATTACAAATTTATTTACAGAATTTTACAATATCTAATTTACTATCACTGTGGAGCATATTAGATGCTAATTAACCAGACCGAATTAAACGTATTGGTTAATGAATTTGATAATAGTTCTCAAGGCTGAAAAACTATCTTATTTCCTTAATACACCTATCCCTGCAATAGTTGCAGACAATGCCTCTGAGGAAGAGATTGCTACTTTTAGAAAGTGGCAAGATGATGCACAGTTGGCTCAATACATCACGCTCGCATCCATGAGTAACGAACTTCAACGTCAGCGTAAAACTATGGATGCTCTTACTATATTCCTGCACCACAAGGAGTTGTATGGTGAGGAAAGTAGGACTGCTAGATATCAGATATCTAAAGAGCTTTTCCAATCTAGAATGACCGATGGCACTACAGTATAGACACGTGTCCTAAAGATGATCAATTTGATTGAACAGTTAGGACAACAAGGTTTTGTCATAAATGGAGAGTTGAGCCAAGATTTGATCTTGTAGTCACTCCCAGACTCCTTCTCACAATTTGTTATGAATTTTCACATGAGCAAGCTGGAAGTCAGCCTGCCTGATTTGCTTAACATGTTAAAAACTGCTGAGAGTCATTTTCAACCAAGAAAGACCAAGTCTTACTGGTAGGGGCCAAAGGATCTTTTGAAAAGAAGAATAATTCAAAGAAGGTATAAAGAAAGGCAAATACAAAGGATAATAAGAACAAAACTGATACGGATATCAAAGGAGTTTGCTTCCACTGCAATAAGCCAGGACACTAGAAAGGAAACTGCGAGAAGTATCTTGCAAAGGCTAACCAGCTTAGTGAAGCTATGGTTACAGATATAGTTTTGTTCATGATTGAAATAAATCTTTCTGTAAGTCAAAGTTCTACTGGGGTATAGGATACCAGCTATAGTTCTCACGTAAGCAATTCAATGCAGAGACTAAGCAGAAGTAGAAAGCTAAACAAAAGGGAAGTAATCATGCGTGTGGGGAATGAAGCAAAAGGCTGTTGCATTAGTCGTAGGAACTTATTGGTTAGCATGCCTACGGGCAAGTCTATTAAGTTAGTAAAGTGTTACTCTGTTCTATTTCTTATTAAAAACATTATTTCCATTCCAAGTGTGGACAAGGAAGATTTGGTATTATATTTAAGAACAATAGTTGTTCTATTTATAATAATAATATTTTATTTGGAACTGGAAGAATACTTGATGGACTTTATATACTCGACTTACATGAAAATAATTTTGCAAATTGAACAAACTAGTAAAGAAAAAGGAGATGATCATTCAAAGAGTTGAATATGTGTATTTGATGAAATACAAGTCTGAATCATTTGAAAGGTTCAAAGAATTCAGAAGTGAAACAAATTGACAAAGTATTAAGATTATTTGATCAGATCGAGGAATGAATACTTGTGCAATAAGTTTCTAGATCATCTTAAATGGTTTTCTCACAATGGATGATTCCTGATACACAATAATTGATTGGTGTATCTAAAAGGAAAAATCGTACCTTGTTGGACGTGATGCGGTCCATAATGATTTTATCGACATTCCAGTATCCTTCTGGGGTTATGCCCTAGAAAAGGCTGCATATCTACAAAATAAAGTAACCTCAAAATCCGGCCACAAGACTCCATATGAGTTATGGACAGGGAGGATTCCTAATCTTAAATATGTTAAGATAAGGAGTTGTCCAACTTATGTGAAAAAGGTTTCAAAAGGATAAGCCTGGGACAAGATTTGACAAGTACAGATTTATGCGACATCCTAAAGTAAGTTTAAGGTATATGTTTTATAATCCTATTGAGCAAAATGTGTTTATTAAGAAACATACTTCCTTCTAAGATAAAGGTGTTTATCATTGAAGGGGCTAGTGGGAGGATAATAGATCTTGAAGGAGTTCAAGAACCATAAAGCACTATAAGTCAAATAAGAGGAACCTGTAGATAGACCTATTGTACCACAACCGAATCATAAATCTGGAATAGTATCGAAGATATCTAGGAGGTATGGATTTATCATAGATGATGATAATGAGGTACGCATCATAGATGATGATGATCCAGTTATATACGATGAGGCTAAGAGTTGTAGAAACTCAGAGAAATGGCAGATGACCATAAAATCCAAATGGACTCCATATATAAATAACCAAGTAAGGACTTTGGTTAACCCTCCAGTAGGCATAATGCCTAAAGGGTGTATATCTTTAAGAGAAAGATTAGAGCAAATGGCAAGGTGGAGACCTATAAGACCAAACCTGTTTAAAAGGTTTTAAATAAAGTCAAGGAGGTGACTGTGATAAAAACCTTATTACCGGTAATTATGCTCAAGTCAATTTGAATTTTACTTGCGATTGCAGCTTATGATTACTTAATTTGGCAAATGGACGTGGAGACGCCCTTCCTCAATAGGGACTTGAGGAGAATGTATGTATGATACAGCCAGAGAGATTTGTTTCAAAGGTTGAAGCAAATCGAGTATGCAAGCTACAACGTTCCATTTATGGAAGTAAGCTTCTCGAAGTTAGAACATCCGTTTTGATGAGACAATCAAAGGAGTTTGATTTTATCAAAAACGAGGATGAACCAAGTGTGTACAAGAAGGTCAGTGGGAGCATATTGACATTATTAGTATTATATGTTGATATACTACTGATGAGGAATGACATACTAGTGCTACAATCAGTAAAGATAAAATTGTCTAAACATTCCTCCATGAATGACTTAGGAGCAACATCTTATAAATTGGGGATATAAATCTATATAGATTTAAAAGGATGCTCGGCTTGACCCAAGGAACATATATCCATTCGATGCTAAAGGGGTTTAGCATGGCAAACTCCAAGAGATGTCTCATGTTGATGAGCCATGGAGTGTATCTCTCTAACAGAATGTCCCCAAAGACACCTGAATAGAGAGATCGCATGAGTAACTATCATGTATGCAATGAAATATACGAGACTTGATGTTGATCAGTCATATTCTGGAGAAGATCACTGTAAAACAGTGGAAAACATCCTAAAGTACTTAAGAAGAACTAAGGATGTATCTATGATTAATGGTGGGTCTGAATTAAAACTAGAGGGCTATACAGACTCAAGTTTTTCAAACTGACCAAGACAACAACAAATCTACTTTAAGGTATGTGTTACTTTAAACGGTGGTGCAGTGAATTGAAAAGGTTCCAAACAGCAAAGAGTTACTGGTTTAGTGACAAAGACAAAGTATATAGCTATAAATGAAGCTGCAAGTTGATTGTTTGGATGAAAAGTTCATCACAGAACTAGGAATAGTTCCTAAGTCTCATTTTGGATCCAAACATGTGTTGCGGGACTTTCATTTGATTAAAGAAATCATTGAAACAGGAGATCTCACTATAGAGATAGTGGACTCTCAAGAACAACATTGCATATCCATTTACTGAAGCTTTATCCAACAGCAGGATGATCGTCACTTAGAGAAGAAGGGTATTAGATACCATGGCGATTAGCTTTAGTGCAAGTGGGAGATTGAAAGTGATATGCACACAAGCCAATCATATTTGATATGATGTAGCATATACTTTGTAATCCTATTTCGTTTATTAATAAAAGAATTAATTTATAAAAGGCATTTTCGTTATCTACATGTTGTTGTTATATTAAATGTGATAAACTCATAGTTTTGAGCAATGCTTTTAGAATCATGATGATGATCATGCTAATGAGATCTAAATTTTTAGATAGCTCACAAACTAAAATCGTTCCTAATCGGTGGATTACTACAGGGGATTAGTGAATCCAGATAGATTAGTGCATACTTTACTTGCTCTTATGAAGAGGATGATCGATCTCATAATCATTTGTGTAGAGACACTAAAGCAAATATGTATGTGCTTATTAGAAAATAAGTTCACTGAACATGACTCGCTAAAGGAATACCTAATGGAGTTTTACTCGTCTGTCAATAGAAATTCCTCTAGTGATAGTAGTACAAGTGATCCTTAGATTTGAGAGCATCATAGTATCTTGTGTATGATGAGTTATACTTTGACATATTCCTTAATAATTTTAGGGTATAACATATGCTTGGGTATAATAAGTTGTATATGGAGATAATGAATGGTCAACAAAGAATTTACCACTTCTAGTAAAAGAAGAGAAATTTTCTATGTGATTTGATTAATGACAACTCAGTAGTCTTTAGCCAAAGCAAAATGAAATTAGAAAGTAGTTTCTAATTTGCAATAATCAGAGTTGTGAATTTAAAGATCGAAATACATATAATTAAATAAAATAAGACTTGACAGTAATTCCATGTCTTATATTTAATTGGGACATTGTATGGTAGAATGATTGAATTGTACGGTAACTATTCACTGAAAGGTTCTTTTATGATTAATGTTGAAATCTATATTATCTGCAAAGTCGTTGATCGCTAAGGGGGCTTACCCTTATTGTAGAATAAATATTATTTATTTAAATGAATTAAATAGTTTAATTTATTTATTTAAATATGATTAGAATTGTTCTAATTAATTTATTCACAACCGGTTTAATATGGAGAACCTAAATGGTCACACTGCAAAAGGAAAATATTTATTTAAAAAGTAAATGGCATAATCGTAACAATATGTTAAGTATATTTAATTTATGCTATGGTGATAGAATAAATTAAATATCTTAATGTTTATTATTTAATGTTTTAGAAATATTAAATATAAATTAATAAGAGGAGTCTTATTAATATTATTACTATTATTATCATTTAATTTCTAAATGGTTTAGGAATTAATTAATACAAGTACTCTCACAAATTCCTAATTGGATTATGAGTTTAATTAATTAAAATGGTTTAATTAAAATAAAACCCTATTCCTAAATAGTTTAGGAGGGTTACCTACATTTATAAATAAGAGGAGTCTTATCATGGATTAGGATTATACATTCTTCCATTAGATTTGAGAGAGTACTTACATATTCTCTAGAGAGAGAAAACTAGGGTTTTGTCAAACACTCATCTTCTTGAATGGATATTATTCTTTGGTGGATCACCTCTCGAGGTCAAACACTTGGGTGGCTTACATTGATCAAAATAAGGAATCTAATCGGTGGGATTCAAGGAGAACGCAAAGGATTTGGAGTTGAACTTGTATTCGAGGAAGCTTTAATCTACGAGGGTATAATTCTCTATCTTTCTTTGTTAATTAATAATTGTGTATAAAGATTGATTATGGTTATGGTTTGTAAATTTTAAATTCTAATTTACCATGCTTCCGCTGCTTATATGCAATTTGATTGTATGCTCATGGATATTACAAACCTAACAAAATATTCTTGAAATCTTTGCTTTGTAATGCTCTATATTTGTCAGTCATCTGACAGATTTGATATGCTCTACAATCTTGATTGATCGTAGAGCTTGGAGAGGAACGTAGAGACTTGACTCGCTTTACTCGACGTTCTACGAACAAGTGCTCTATGATTGAATAGGCAACTCTACGATCTGCTCGACAATACGATCTGCTCGATGATTGCATAAATAGCTTTACAATCTGCTCGACGAAAGACTCTCTACATCTAGCACTCTACAATGCATGATCAGAACTTTGCGAACTTATCTTTACTCTGCGAATCTATTTTGAACTCAGATACTTTATTGCAGTTCTACAATCAGCTAATTGTTGCTCTACGAACACAAGACTTACTCTGCGAACATTTATAATTCTACAAACACGCAGAGTAACTCTACGATCGTTTAACAACACTATACAATCGATTTGATATTGTCAACTATACATAAAATCAACTCAAAGGATCAACCTAACAAGTTTGATTGTACTATTCTTAAGTCCTTATACAATTATATCTCATTTAATGACTTTACAAAACCTACTTGAACAATTATACATTATAATCACATCATCAAATTTAACACATGCATATCTTAACAAATATAAAAGATCATCTTACTAAATTTGATCCTAAATCTGATGAAGGCATATTTTTAGGATACTCATTAAAAAGTAAGACTTATAGAGTCTTCAATAAAAGGACTCTAGTGGTTGGAGAATTAATGAACGTAACCTTTGATGAGTCTAAACTTCTCCCAAAATATAAAGAACTGGTTGATGAAGATGAAGCTATTGAAAGGGTCATCCAACAACTTGACAATGCCAAATTTGATGATGACATTATTGTGTCAAACCTTCTTGAAATAATTGAGCCTCAACTCATTGAATTATCAAAAGAACTTTCAATTATCAATAGTCATCCAGTTCAAAATATTATTGGTGATCCCGAACAAGGAGTATAAACTGAAAGTAGTATGCACACAAGCCAATCATATTTGATATGATGTAGCATATACTTTGTAATCTTATTCGATTGTTAAAGGCATTTTTACTTTATTTACATGGTGCTATTATATTAAATGTGATAAACTCATAGTTTTGAGCAATGCTTTTAGAATCATGATGGTGATCATGATAATGAGATCTAAATTCTAGATAGCTCACAAACTAAAATCGTTCCTAATCGATGGATTACTAAAAAGGGGATTAGTGAATCCAGATAGATTAGTACATACGTTGCTTGGTCTTATGAAGAGGATGATTGATCTCATAATCATTTGTGTGGAGACACTAAAGCAAGTATGTAGGTGCTTATTAGAGAATAAGTTCACTGAACGTGGCTCGCTAAGGAATACCTAATGGAGTTTTACTCGCCTGTCAATAGGAATTCCTTTAGTGATAGTAGTACAAGTGATCCTTGAACTTGAGATCATCATAGTATCTTGTATATGATGAGTTATACTTTGACATGTCCCTTAAGGCCCTTAGGGTATATTAAAGGGTATGATTGGGTATAATAAGTTATACATGGAGATAGGTGAATGATCAACAAAGAATCTACCACTTCTAGTAAAAGGAGAGAATGTCCTATGTGATTCGATAAATGACGACTCAGAAGTCTTTGGCCAAAGCAGAATGAAATTAGAAAGGAGTTTCTAATTTGCATTAATCAGAGTTGTGCATTTGAGAATCGAAATACATATAATTAAATAAAATAAGACTTGACAGTAATTTCATGTCTTATATTTAATTGGGACATTGTATGGTAGAAGGATTGAATTATACGGTAACTATTCACTGAAAGGTTCTTTTGTGATTAATGTTGAAATCTATATTATCTGGAAAGTCGTTGATCGCTAAGGGGGCTTACCCTTATTGTAGAATAAATATTATTTATTTAAATGAATTAAATAGTTTAATTTATTTATTTAAATAAAATTAGAATTGTTCTAATTGATTTATTCATAACCGGTTTAATATGGAGAACTTAAAGGGTCACACCGCAAAAGAAAAATATTTATTTAAGAAGTAAATGGCATAATTGTAATAATAAGTTAAGTGTATTTAATTTAATCTATGGAGATAGAATAAATTAAATAGCTTAATATTTATTATTTAATATTTTGGAAATATTAAATATAAATTAATAAGAGGAGTCTTATTATTATTATTACAATTACTATTATTTAATTCCTAATAGGGATTGGGAATTAATTAATAGAAGTAATCTCTTATGAATTCCTAATTGGATTAGGAGCATAATTAATTAAAGGAGTTTAATTAAAATAAAAACCCTAATCCTAAATAGTTTAGGAGGGTTCCCTATATCTATAAATAAGAGGAATCTTATCATGATTTAGGGTTAGACAGTTACACACTCTTCTATAAGAATTGGAGAGAGTGAGAGTACTTACAATTTCTATAGAGATAAAAACTAGGGTTTTGTCAACACCCATCTTCTTGAACAACTATTATTCCTTGGTGGATCACCTCTAGAGGCCAAACACTTGGTGGCTAACGTTGATCAAAGGAAGGAATTTAATCGGTGGAATTCAAGGAGAACGCGAAGGAATTGGAGGTGAACTTGTACCCGAGGAAGCACGGTTCTACGAGGATATAATTTTTATCTCTATCTCTTTCGTTTATATCGTTAATTGAGCACATAGATTGATCATGGTGATGGTTTGTATGAAAAATTTTAAAATCCGTTTTATTGCGCTTACGCACTATTTATGTAATTTGATTGCATGTTTGCGCTATATACAAACCTAACATAAACCAAATCTCAAATTCATAACCTTGTTTGTAATCTTACTTTTTTGTCCTAAGTCAAACCTAAGAATGCTAATGAAGCCTTATTAGATGAGGATTGGATATCAACTATGCAAGAAGGGCTTGACCAATTTACCCGAAACAAAGTTTGGGAATTGATTCTTAAACCATCAGATACTTCTATTATTGGAACTAAATGGGTTTTTAGAAATAAACTTGATGAATATGGTGATGTGGTAAGAAACAAAACTAGATTAGTTGCACAAGGTTACACTCAATTAGAAGGTATTAATTTTGATGAAACATATGCACCTGTTTCTAGAATTGAGTCTATAAGAATGTTTCTTGCATTTATATGTCATAAGAATTTTAAAGTATTTCAAATGGATGTTAAGTCAGCATTCTTAAACGATTTTATTCAAGAGGAAGTTTATGTAAAACAACCTCCTGCCTTTGAGGATTATGAACATCCTGATCATATCTATAAATTGCATAAAACATTATACGGATTGAAACAAGCTCCTAGAGCTTGGTATAAACGACTTAGTAAATTTTTATTTGAAAAATAGTTTAAAATAGGTGTTGTTGACACCACACTATTTACTAAGTCTCATGTTTATGATATCTTACTTGTTCAAATATATGTTGATGATATCATATTTGGCTCTACTAACATGCTTATGTGTAATGAATTCTCTGATAGTATGAGTAAAGAGTTTGAGATGAGTATGATGGGAGAACTAAACTTCTTTTTAGGATTGCAAATAAAACAGATGAAAAATAGTATTCATTTATCACAATTTAAATATTGTAAAGAAATGATTAAGAAATTTGGATTGGAAAATGTTAAACCAATAGGCACTCCTATGACTACATTTGAAAAACTAACTTTTGATGATCATGGTAAGCCAGTTGATACAAAGAAATACCGAGGTATGATTGGTAGTCTATTATATATCACTACTAGTAGACCTGGCATTATGTTTAGTGTTTATAAGTGTGCAAGGTTTCAGTCTACTCCTAAGAAATCACATATGACTGCTTCAAAGAGGATCTTTAGATATCTCAAAGGAACCTTTGACCTTGGCGTGTGGTATCCCAAGGGTCAATCCTTCGACTTGGTATGCTTCTCTGATTCTGATTATGCAAGTCACCAAGTTAATAAAAAGAGCACCAGTGGTACTTGTCAGTTTTCTTGGCAGATGTTTAGTCTCTTGGTTCTCCAAGAAATAAAATTCAGTTTCTATATCTACCAAAGAAGCAGAATACATTGCTACAGCTAGATGTTGTGCACAGATCATTTGGATGAGACAAACATTGGCTAACTACAATGTTATGTTTGATTATGTGTCTATACTGTGCAACAATACAAGTGCTATTGATCTGAGCAAAAATCTTGTTCTTCATGCAAGATCAAAACACATCGACATAAGACATCATTTTCTACGTGATCATGTGACACCCCCAAATCTAAGTTCTTCAATTCCTCAAATTTGGTGTTCACTATACCATTCATTCATATCTAGCTACCCATAATAAAGGACAATTTAAATTAAGTTAAATGAAAAATCTTCCCACAAAAGGGTTACATCTCTAATCTCTTAATCAAACAAATCCCAAGTTATCTAACCTTTATTACATCAATGCGGAATTAAAACATAAAATTAAATATGTCTTATTACAATAAAACATCAAATGAATAACAGGTCTTTAGCTATTTCTGCATCTTGCCCTTGCCCTTACTTGTGGACAGCTCGTCCGACTTTTTTGTCTTAGCTGCAATGTTTAATGCAAGAGTGAGCAAACAATTACCCACAAGTATGATGACAATAACATTTAATTGAAATAGATTTCAACTGAGGTATAATAATTTTCTGAATTCAATCAACAAATAATCAAGGTCTGAAAGCTTGTTAGAATGTTTGATTCAAGAAAAATAGATTTCAAGATTTAAAGTTATATCTGAGGGTCATAAGACCTCGAACTATGTCCTAGGTTAACAAGTATTTCTACCGTAACCTTTAACAGTCTTATAGACTATGGACCATCCATCTCGTACTCAGGGGGATCAGCCCTTTGTACAATGTATTGTGCACAAATATTTTAACGCTGGCGCATAATTAATCCCCTATATTAGGGTTGTTCATCTCAGTTTTAGCATCAGAATCCGTACCAAAAGGAACTTGGTTTGGAACAATTTTTAAAATATTCTAAGTCTTTAGAACACTCATCAACTAAGGACTAGCTGAATCAATAAGTGTTTGCTAGTCACTAAAGCATTTGATTCATCAATAAAGTCGTACAATAAAATTTATATTCAGAATTTGAATAACAATCAATGATCGAATAACAAATGGCTGGAATAAAGCTTAAGCACCTAACATGGTAACAACCTTGCTTGAATAACGATAAGCTAAGGTTAACAAACTTGTTCAATGAAAATAAACTTGCTTTAAATAAAATAACAAGTTTAAGAGAGGAAAAACTTGCCTCGTACGTAGATTATAGATTTAAATTCACGTTCCTTAATCAACCTATATATTTTGATTATAAAATGGTAACAATAATTAGTTACAAGATTATATGTATTTTAGGATTTGTTCTTATCCTATTTCATTTAATATATCAAATATCATTTGCTATTCATTAAATATTTGCTTACCACTCATTGTAGTATCTTATTTATTATTAAATACTTTAATCTAAGTTTTAAACATGTACACGGCAACATAGCAAGATTAAAAAAAATAAATAAAAATTTCCAGTTACTGTTCCACCGTCGGGGCGGTGGATTTCTATACAAGAACGTCGTCGGGGCGAAGCTACCGTCGGGGCGAGGGAACTAGTTCAACTATGCTGTCGGGGCGACAAGACCGCCGGGGCGAGATTTCCAGCTCATTTCTACCGCCAGGGCGGTAGACTCGACTGACACCTTCTACAATTCACGAACCAGTGCAATTTCAGACCAAATTTTCCAAATTCTATCATCCGATACATAAAATAAACATACCCAGACGTCAAACATGATGTAAAATAATTACCCAACATATTTCTAACAATTCTAACCATTATAAACACATAATCAAACAATTAAAAATCCAAAAATCCACTGTTCATGCTCTTTTTCTATACTTTGACATACTTAGTGAAATCAAACGTTGTAATCTTGCTTCTAAACCATTTTGATCCGTTTAAGTTGCATTATTCTCGTTTCTTTTCACATTAACACAATCAATAATCAATTTACAGATTAATATCCGAATTGGACATTGAATTTTATACATTTAAGCCATACATGAAAGTGAAACTCTGTAAAACCAAAAACTCTAATCTAAAGCATGTTTTCATGGATTAACTCTTTCAAATTAGTTTATAAACATCATATAATCACCTAACACATGTTTACTATCAATTACATCAAGTAATTCATATTTTGAGCCAATAAATTTTATACAGAGAAATAAAATAATGAAATACAGTGAAGAACTTTTATAAAACTAACAAGAATTATACCTTCAATTCCTTCTTGAACTTTAGCTAGATGATGAAAAATCACTTAGAAATCCTCCTTTGATTTTAGAACTCTTCTCTCCAATCACCAAACTCCTCTCTCAATTTCTCTCTATTCTTTCTTTGTTAAAACTCTGTTCTTCCTTCTTTGAGTTTAGAAAAACAACTGATAGCCTTTATTTTACTTTTACCGTAACTTAGCTTTTAATCAGTCAGTTGTAGAAACCAAGAGTTAGGCCTTGTTTGGAAAACTCAAATGCACAATAATCCAGTTTTACCAACCAAGGGTCACAAGGCCTTGTTTGGTTTATCCAAAATAAAACCCTTTCTCATTTATTTTAATAATCCACTATACTGTATAGTTTTAATTGTCACACTTCTACTTTAATAAATTATCTTATTCAAATAAATCCTTTATTCAATTATTTAATCATCTAATTTAATTATTAAATTAAATTAGAATAATCACATCAAATCATATTCAAATAACATTTAACATATTTACACTTAACATGAACTATTCCACAATAACTTTATAAATTATTTATTTTACTCAATAAATAAATTAACAAAATATTTATATAACTCAATAAATATTTTTATTCATTCACAAAAATCACATTCGTTACAGATCATGTCAATAAAGGTAATATAAAAATTATTCTTATTGACATTGAACATAATATTGCTAACATTTTCATAGTCTTTAAGTTCCGATCGTTTTTGTAAACTACGTCATGATTTGGGCATGATAAAATTTACAAAATGATTAAGTTTGGAACTAGAGTCTATCATGAAAGAGTAATTAACCTCTTTCCTCTAATAAATTTCTAAAATTTTAGAAATTAAGGAATGAATTTAAAAGAAATTAAAAATACAAATTTTATTTTAATTTTCTCATTTAATTTGATTATTTATAATGTTTTTTTAATTAAAATATATTGTATTAAGTGAGTGACTGAAAACAAAGGCTTAAAAGTCATTTTATTCATTTATTTAATTTTTATGTGATTGATATCACATTTTTAAACTAATTGGGTATTTAGACCCGTCTTGGACAAGGACCGAAAGCTCCTCCCCATCTATATTTTCTACATTGGAAAATTTGTACTAAACGAGAAATAATATTAACTATTATGTATAAATCTCATATAGTTAAAATTAAAATAAATTAAAATAAAAAAAAATAATACTTATATAAATTACCTATTAATTGACATTTGGCTATAATAATTAAAAGGGTCAAAATAAGGAATTAAGTAAATCAAAATTGGTCAACCTACTTAAAATAGCCAAAAGAGTCAAAATAACTCATCAGGTCACGCATTTCGCTAAATAAGTTCAAAACGAATGTGTTTTTGACAAACACTATGTCGTTTCATACCAACCGATTCAGTTTCCCTCATCTGACTCTATCTCAGCCCTTGATCCAAATAAGAATTGATCATAGTCGTTTATTCTGGAAAGTATATATACTAATTTTAGGTTTCATACCCTTATTTTACACATGTCTCTCTCTATCTCTTTATCTCATACGATCTCTAAAACTTTCTTCATCCTTCATCTAGGATTTCATTCGATTGTTGTATTTTGATTGAAAATTTTCGATTAAATGTTCATTCTTCAAAAATTTCTTGCAAAATTATTTGTATTTGCTATGTGTTTATGGTGCTTTCACCAAGTTGATCTTGAAAGTAGTATGCACGCAAGCCAATCATATTTGATATGATGTAGCATATACTTTGTAATCTTATTCGGTTATTAAAGGCATTTTACATTATCTACATGGTGCTGTTATATTAAATGTGATAAGCCCATAGTTTAGAACAATGCTTTTAGAATCATGATGGTGATCATGCTAATGAGATCTAAATTGTAGATAGCTCAAACTAAAATCGTTCCTAATCGTTAGATTACTAAAAAGGGGATTAGTGAATCCGGATAGATTAGTACATACGTTGCTTGTTATTAGGAAGAGGATGATTGATCTCATAATTATTTGTGTGGAGACATTAAAGCAAGTATGTAGGTGCTTATTGGAGAATAAGTACACTGAACGTGACTCGCTAAGGAATACCTAATGGAGTTTTACTCGCCTGTCAATAGGAATTCCTCTAGTGATAGTAGTACAAGTGATCCTTGGACTTGAGATCATCATAGTATCTTGTGTATGATAAGTTATACTTTGACATGTCCCTTAAGACCTTTAGGGAATATCAAAGGGTACGATTGGGTATAATAAGTTGTACATGGAGATAGGTGAATGATCAACAAAGAATCTACCACGTCTAGTAAAAGATGTGAATGTCCTATGTGATTCGATAAATGACAACTCAGTAGTCCTTGGCCAAGGCAAAATGAAATTAGAAAGGAGTTTCTAATTTGCATTATTTAGAGTTGTGCATTTGAGAATCGAAATACATATAATTAAATAAAATAAGACTTGACAGAAATTTCATGTCTTATATTTAATCGGGACATTGTATGGTAGAGGGATTAAATTGTACGGTAACTATGCACTGAAAGGTTCTTTTGTGATTAATGTTGAAATCTATATTATCTGGAAAGTCGTTGATCGCTAAGGGGGCTTACCCTTATTGTAAAATAAATATTATTTATTTAAATGAATTAAATAGTTTAATTTATTTATTTAAATATAATTAGAATTGTTCTAATTAATTTATTCATAACCGGTTTAATATGGAGAACCTAAAAGGTCACACCGCAAAAGGAAAATATTTATTTAAAAAGTAAATGGCATAATTGTAATAATAAGTTAAGTGTATTTAATTTAGTCTATGGAGATAAAATAAATTAAATAGCTTAATACTTATTATTTAATATTTTAAAAATATTAAATATAAATTAATAAGAGTAGTCTTATTATTATTATTACTATTACTATTATTTAATTCCTAATAGAGATTGGGAATTAATTAATAGAAGTACTCTCTCATGAATTCCTAATTGGATTAGGAGCATAATTAAGTAAAGGAGTTTAATTATAATAGAAATCCTGATATTAAATAGAAGTACTCTCTCATGAATTCCTAATTGTATGAAAAATTTTAAAATTCGTTTTATCACGCTTCCGCCCTATTTATGTAATTTGATTGCATACTTGCGTTATATACAAACCTAACAGATCTCGTTTTTTTTAGATCTAAACATAATACTTTTAAAGCTTGAAAGATTTTCAAACAAATTCATATGATAAAAACCTATTTGTCAAAAATTCTTGCTTCTCATCTAGGGTTTTATTTATGCACTAGCATATAACCCGTGCCTCTGGCACTTGGAAGGGAAAGAGATAGAGTCGGAGAAGAAGAAACAAAGAGCCGGGAGGGGTAGAGAGAGAAACGAAGAAGACGAAGAGATATATATCCCAAATTTTGGACTTGGACGGTGAGATTTATCTCAAACTTTGGACGGTCCTGATGGTTTATTAGGGTGAGCGAAAAATTCAAAATCAATTGTGTTTTGTTATATAGATTGCATATTTGAGTTCCACCGATTCAAGGTCCAGATCTAAAGCCACTTTCACTTAATCATGCATCTACTTTTTGAGTTCAAAATGTTTTTAACAGTACGTACTTTGATTTTATCGATTCAAAAATATTTTTGCAAAACTTGGTTGCAATCTCATGGGTCTTTTGAGAACACGGTGCATAACAAAATATCTTTACAAAAATTTTGGTTTTATTTTAAGATCTCAGATCTAGGTGTTATAGATCTAGATCTGTTGATAAGGGTTCACAAACTCGAAGTTTTGGTTCTGATCTGATGCGTATGTTCAATTAACTTCATATTTAGGATGTTGCTCGGTATGATTTTCTTTATTCTATCTGTTTCAAATCTAGATTTTAATTATTTGGGTTAATCTGCTTTAATACAACACTAAGATTTTGCTTGGTTCTAAATATAAATCTTAATTAATCTCAAATCTAGGGTTGCAAATCTAGATCTATTTTGTAGCAGTTTTAAATCTATAAAATCTACCTTTCTAATGACAAACAAGGATAGATATGATGAAGTTGAGTTATGTTTATGTGTAAGACTGAATTTGCATGTGAAGTATTTATTTGAAAATATGTGCATTAACTTACTATGTTTCTAAGTCATGTTAATAATAATTTTTTGAGCTGACTTGAACTTTGTGAATGACGCGAACGTTCAAACAAACATAATGACTCGTCAAAATTCCAAGCTTAATTTGTGGGAAATTAGCATGTTACAAATCAAGACGCAGAGAATGCTCAATAAAGCAAACATAAATCATCTCTGGATAAATGCTCAAGTAGATAAGTCTCTATAATTTTCTTCTTTAATTTAAGAATTTACTTACATGAAATTCTCTTCATCTCTCATTCTGATCATCACTGAAATTAATGTGATGTTTGGAACTTGAACCATGATATTATCTAAGATATATGTGTTCAACATATTTTTTAACTCTGATATTATCATGCTTAAATGTTACACTTGATAATGTGTCATAATTTTTTTAACATATTCATGTAAACCTAAGTAATTCCAGTACCTAGCATATAGCTAGCAGATGACATCAAACATATTAACTTATTTGACAAACGTTTGCAATATACAATGTGATAGTTTTGGGATAAGAAATTCTAACATTCAGAGAGGATGTTATGTCCTGTACAATTGCATATATGGCTTAAAATGAGAAATTGTCTTGGTAGAAAATAAGAAAATCTTGTGGGACCATATCTGACACATTACAATACTCTTATTTCCAAAATTGTCTAAACAGTATAATACTTTTGTGCAAATATGGGTAGCTTGTGTGAACATAGTTGGTAAACTTTGGTCAAATTATATATAATAACCATACTTTTCTACCTACCCTTATATGTGATAACCATACCTTTTTTTGCCAAACCTACATTAAATGATAAGCACCTACTCCTTTTTACTTGCACCTATCAGTCTCTCATAGTTGAGTATATATTAATGCTATGGACAAAATAGAACTTTAAAGTTTGTCTTCTTGTCAATAAGTGTTCTTGCTTGTTATGGATCCTTTTATGTATACTTTTATTGATGAGCAAACTTTTGATTTCTCCTTTCCTCCTACTTCTTTCGATGATATAAATGAACATGGCTTCAAAGAAAAGAAAAGTCTCTTCTAAAAATTCTTTACCTAGTTCAAAGAAAATTTGAAGAGAAAACTCTCCAACTGCTTTTCAAAAGGAAGTCCAAACTGGTTTTCTCATTGACTTCTCTATATTCCCTGATATCAAAAGAAGTTTTAAACAATTGGATGGGAATGTCTTATTGAGTTTTCTGAGCCATTAGTGTATACTGACTTAGTAAAACAATTTTATTGAAACATGCTTGTTGGCACAAATGAAAGTGGAAAAAAAAATTCACAACTTTGGTCAAGGGAAAGTTTTTATTTTTAGACCAAAAAATTTGTGCAAGTGCTTGTCTTTAAATCCAAACATGCTTGAACTTGCAAAGATTGATGCTTCATCTGAGTATACAAAATTCTCTACAAATAATTTTAACAAGTTTTTGAGAATTATTTGTGACTCTACTGTTCCTATAACTTTCAATAGCTCACCTAGAGATTTGGAAATCAAATACTTCAAAGCCAAGAGCCAATTTTTAGCTAAAGTCATTAGGTTTTATGTGCTTCCACAGTTTGATAAAAATAAGTTATTTGATTATAATAATTTTCAACTTATTTACTATATTCTGACCTTCTATGTGCCTTTTGGTCTGCCATATTTTCTTATGTCCTCAATGATAAATTGTGCAAACAAAGGTTTTATGGCATATGGACTTTTATTGACAAAAATATTTAAATCACAGAATATTGACTTGACTGATGAAGTGTCTATGACTGTTGATAAAGTACTTACTGGTACACTTTCCCCTCTTACTCGTTCTCTGCATCATTACAAAATGAGTGATAACACACCTAAATAGTCTCCTGCATCAAAAAGCTTAAATTTTTTTGATATTGATATTTGTGTGGAAATTGAAAAGTTTATTTGATTTTAGGTTTTGATTATTATGTAAATTTTTTAAGAATTATATTTAATTTGACATTGATGGATTATCAACTATTAAATATTTTGAAGTTATCTGTGTTCTGTTTACTTATTTTGAAATTTGTTGTATTTTGCACGTGACTTCCCTTTATATTCGGGAAGGGGAAGGGGGTGTTACACATATTTTTATACATATTAAACACGACAAGTACAAAACACTTTCATTTGCATTTATTTATATCATTGTGTTATATTCAAGTTGATCATCATTGATTATATTTATACATATTAATCTGAATTTTATACATAGTCATTTCAAAGAAAGTGAAAAACAAGTGATTAGACCTTCAGTAACTATCCACTAAGTACGAGATGTACATGATAGGCCCACTTGAAAGTCGTGAACTGTAGTCCTTTCTAGTAAAGTAATATAATGCAATTTTCTCCCTCAAGATTGGATAACTAGTTTATCCTTATAATTCTTATACGGTTCCTTTGTATATAAAAGGACGATTCATATATAATCATCTCTTTTAGAGTGATAAGCAAAATTTATAGACACTTGATTTATAAAGCGTAGTAGATTGACCTTTATTTGAAGCGTTAATCTCACCTTATTAAATTATTCTATATCAACCAAACTGATCCATATACATAAACTGTCTTATTATTTGTGATCATTGGTTTAACTGTTATTTTATAAGAATTAATTCTTAAACTGTCATTATCTATATCTTGCAATATTTGACATATCTGAACTTAAATTTTTGTCTATCTGCTTAGTTAAAGAAGCATTTAGTTAAAGACAAAAATTCTTTTAACAAAAAAGATAGAGCTGAGTGTTCTTCTAGTATGAGGAATTGAGTGATTCTTGTTCTAAGACCAAAATCTTAGAAAGGTCATATGTTTGGGTTTCTAAGTGAGTGAGGAAGAGAAAAGATATCAAGTTCTAAGACCAGCCAAAGAAAAAATATAAGAAGCTCTGAAATGGAAATCTGCAATTCTTGTAAAATACTAAGGGATAGTAGTTCTAAGACAGAATCAGATTTGTAAAGGTTTGTCCACCTAAGTCAATGAGCTAAACTATTTTTATAGTAGAAAATTCTAAATTCTAGAGAGAAGTTTGGGATTGGACTATATATATATATATATATATATATATATATATATATATATATATATATATATAAAAGTTAGAGAGATAAATAGTGAACCAGAATATATTGTTGTGTTCTCCTTTGATTCACTAAATTATTTAAATAAATATTTTAGACAAAAATCGCTTAGAAAAATATTGTTAAAATTTAAAAAGGCCAAGATTTGTCAAAAAAATAATTTAATCCATTCACCCCCTTCTAGATTAATTATTGCATATTCTGGCTTAACAATATTAGTTGTGAATTTCAATATTAAATTAATATCCTAACTAATTTAATTCATTTAAACTTGAAATTTTATCAAATCACGTGATTAATTGTATTAATAATATATGTGAATTTAAATCATAATAATTGTAACATTAGTTGAAAAATTATAGTGGATTCATTTTTAATTAATTGTCATAACTAAATTAAAAGTTATTAAAACATGAGTTTCATAATTCTATTTGGATTAGAATTTCAAGTAAATTTTGTCAATACAAACGCTAATATAAAATTCTATTACAAACTTAAATAAAATTAAAATAATTATTTTCACATAATCATAACTAAATAAATCTACAATAATCGATTCAAATATTTAGCATAATAATTGATTGAAAGAACCTACAATATATAATTCAATCATTAGTTATTTGAATAAATATTTAATTATTTAATAGCTACTATTATGTTTCTTGAAATCACAATTATATTTTTTTAATTATTAATATAATAAATTATTATTCATGTTGCCTGTGCTTCGCACGGGATTGGTGAGCTTATATATAATAAAAAGCATAAACTTCATTTGGTTTCATCAATTTTTGGTTCAGCTTTTCTATTCATATTAGCATAAATACTATCCAAATTTATATCAATTAATAGCTATCTAAATTTAAAAATATTTCCATCGCTAATAAGAATAGAATAAAGGAAGATCTTTTTCGTTCCTATTCAAATTAGTTTAAATACTATAAAAATGTATAATAATTAAATATATATACTATCCAAATTTGTAAAGTATTAAAAAAAATCCAACCAATCTCTAATATAAAAAGTAACTTCTAAAAGAATTTTTATTTTTGGTTTTACAAATTTAATTACAATTTTTTTATCATTATTTTATGTGACTAATTAAGATAATGTTACACATTATACTATATATTACCTAAATTTATTAAAACTAGAAATTATACCAAATCACACAATTAATTGTATTAATAGTATATGTGATTTTAAAAAAAAACATAATAACTACAAAATTAGTTGAAATTTTATACTGAATTTATTACTAACTAATTATCATAACTAAATTAAAACTTATTAGAGCTTAAGTTTCATACCTCTATTCAGATTAGAATTTCAAGTAAATTTTGTTAATATAAATACTTACATAGAATTTCATTACAAACTTAAATAAAATTAAAATAATTATTCTCATAATCATAACTAAATAAATATGCACTCCATTCAAATGTTTAGCTTAATAATTGACCGGAATAACCTATAATATATAATTCAATATTTATTATTTAAATAAATATTTAATAATTTAATAACTACAATTATCTTCTCAAAATTTTAATTAATATTTATTTATTTAATAATATAATAAACCATTATCATATTGGTCGTGCTTCGCACGGGATTGATGAATTTGTTTATTTTAAATCCTAAATTTAATAATCGGTTTCCCTATGTCCTTTTTACTTTCATATTCGGTACTCATTATTTTCTCAGAATCAATGACTATTGGGTTTAACAAGTATTGCAAATTATCTGAACCGTATATGTAAGAACAATGAACCGCTTCTCTATCTTGCCCTTTATGCCAGCTCCACCCTAAATCTTTTGAGCACCTATTCTTCACTTGCGAATATTCTGCTGGCCTGCTGCAGTCTTTCATTCTACCTTTATGTTGGGGCATTGGCCAACCTTACCACACGACTGGGACTCTGTCATTCCGTTCCTCACTCAGTTCAAAGGCAGGAAAATGACTCGTGACATCCTTTTTCTTTGTCTCTCCACTGTTTTCTACAAAATTTGGGAATCCAGAAATTCCAAGATCCACAGAAACATCCTTATTCCACCTCGAATTCTTGCAAATGAGGTTATTAATTTAGTAAAGTCTAGACTTTCCCAATCTACCTCTTTTGCAAAAGCCACTACCAGATGTCACTCTTATTGTAATTGGTTGTAAATGCCTTCTGTGTAAATGCTTTTGTTTATATTTTTGTTGTGATGCATATCTGCTGCACTATAGCTCTATCATCACTTGGCTTGTCATTTGATGAAATTGCTATAGTTTCTGGGGTATACCCCCTCGGCCATTGTATATTTTGGTCTTTTAATACACTTTAAAAAAAAAACTTGTAAAATACTACCACCGTTTCATATTATTTGATCATTGTTAACTTTTTAAAATCAATTTAAGAATTTTTTTTTAAAACTCAAAATTGACATAAATTCTTTTAATTTTCAATACAATAATGAATATTGTAACTATCAAAAAAGTATTATTCATCATAAGTTTTATTGTTTCATAATTTTTAATGAGTCATCTCAATTTTGAATTTAAAGATGTCTCAAATTAACTTTCAAAAGTCAATAATGATCAAATAATTTGAAACGGATGAAATATATGTAATACTTTCTACTTTCTCCATTAAAATCATTATTAACTTTTGAAAGTTAATTTAAAACATTTTCAAATTCAAAATTAATAAATTTCATTAAAAAATAGATATTTTACAATATTTATTATTTAATCAACTAAAATTACATAATTTTTTGTTAATTCAAAAGTCAATAATAATCTTAATTTTTTGAAACAGGGGGAATATTGTAGTACAAATTAATAAACAGTACATACGAGGAAAAAAACACTAGAATAACAATATATAACCCCCAAATGGCAGGATATAATTACCACCAACTAGGGAATTTTGCATATTTTTTTAGCATCTCTTGATAAAAATACCTCAAAGCGCATTAACATAGAAACATGACCACTCAGAAATTATAAATTTGTACTCATCTCCCACCCCACCCCACCCCAACCCAACCCAAAGTAAATCTTTACTCCGGTCTAACCACTACATAATTACTCAGGAGACCAAAGTAAGGGCAATTCACTTACCTAAGGTCGCAGTTCATACTACCAACCAAAAAGCTTGCATTCATTGGTTTATCACACTGGTGAAATTCCTGTCTAAGTTGTACAAATGCAAGAATGCAATCTACCAATATCTTCCACCTTCCTACAGTATAATTGCATGTTTGGTTTGGGGGGAATAGAGTGGGCATTCCTTTTGGAATGTCCATTCTTATGTTTGGTTACTTAAGAAGAGAATGTCCATTCTTATGTTTGGTTACTTAAGAAGAGAGGAAATGAACACTCCAATAGAATGCCTATTCATATGTTTAAAGGAATGCTTATTCAATCAGATTGACTATTCCATTCGAATCGATAAACTTTAAAAAAAAAAAAAAAAAAAACACCCTCGATTAATCAATTAATCGTGTAGCTTCAAAACCAAACATAGGAATAGAAATGTCCATTCTCATTCTAATGTTGTAACCCAACAGACCATAATAGACTCCTTCAAATACCAACATTCAACTAAAGCAAACATTGTGAAATAACAAACTGATATTGTAGCTTCGGAACCAAACATAGGAATAGAAATGTCCATTCTCATTCTAATGTTGTAACCCAACAAACCATAATAGACTCCTTCAAATACCAACATTCAACTAAAGCAAAACATTGTGAAATAACAAACTGATATTTGAAACTCCGGGCATCATACTTTACTAAATCTCGTATTTATAAATTATAACAGCAAAAGATAACATCAAATAGATTTAAATACTCCCACTGCAATCCCTTCTTCAAAGTTTCACCTGAAACCAAGGGCAAAAAAGAAGGCTTAATACAACCTCAGACTAAAAGAAAATCCTATAATGCATGCACAAGGAAACTTTAATTACTTACTTGAGCCAAGAACTCGAAAATACACCCTCAGTTACTCTATGTAATAATATTAGAAAAGATCTGAGCTTCTTGTCCCTTCAGTGCTTCCTCTGTAGATGGCCACAATGTGTCAGATTGTTCAAGTAAAAATTTTAGTGTTTTTCGCTTAATGTCTAAAATTACATAAAATGAATTAGAATATAAAATTTAATACAATAAGAGAGAGAGAGAGAGAAAACCAGCATTAACACAAGCTTACAGGAGACCACCATCTGCCACCAAATAATACAAGAAAGTAGCCTACGAAGTGCAAAAGGGAGAAGGATGAGTATTTTTGGAACTATTATGCCAATATCTATTCTGAAGAATTGGCAACACAGAGAGACCCCAGGAGTGGACAATGCTAGATATCTTGGGCTCATGCCTGAGCAGTATTAGAGCAATCAGCTTTGAGCTCTCTATAAAGCTTCTCTGCTCCAAAAGGCCATGCCCAAACATATTTTTATAGCTTCAGTAGAGTACTAAACTAAAAGGTCAATTCTGCGAAAAGCAACTTAGATTGCAACACATGATTGTGTTCAAAGTTGTCAATCCAACATTTTCATTTCACCACATCATGATTCAATGAAAATATTACTGAATCTCGTGGAAAGAGGATGTTACTAATTACAGTGAGGGTGTGGCAGTATGAAAAAATTTTGAGAAAGGCATCCTCACACTTCTTCAATACATAATTGAGTTAGGGTAAGATACAAAAAAGCAAAAGACATTTTCCATGCGCACGCACGTGCGGATGGGGTTGGGAGTAATGGCCCTCTCTCAAAAGATGAGAGCTGCTCAATTCATGACTGAATTTGTTGATTGAAGATAATTCAGTTTCAAACTTAATGTCAATATAAGAAAGCAGTCCAATCCTTAATCACTCTGCTTTGTGGAGAATATGTAAACTTAGCTCAGACAACTATCACTGCCAATCCCAAAATGGGGGGAAAAAATCACGGGCTACTGGAACGGACTGAGTTCACCAAATTTTACAGGAATACTGTTTCCATCTCCAATGTTTCCTCTTAGTTCTTTACTTCTGTCCTCTAATAAACGAGAGGGGGTTGCAGGTTCTCGACAACTAAAAACACAAGCTATGAGTTACCTATAACTCCCCTACTAGTTTGTGATAAAAGGCGTTGAGTTGAGTAGTGTGACCTATAACTGCGCATTAAAAAAAAGGAAAAAAAAAAAAAAAAGCAATATTATGATGATATTTTACACTAAATTTTTTAAGATACTCATTTTATCTGAAATCATACTTCAGAAAATATGGACAGGTTAAATGCAGTCACTCCTAGATAAGTCTTGTCATCTAGCATGCACAAGAGAGATTGAGAACCACCCAAAACTTGTCATGCCTGCATATAAGTATAGTACTAAGTAGAAAATTTCGCTTCAGATGGCCCTTTCCTAATTTTGTTATCAAATACTGACAATTTAGGGTTAGCCTCTTAAAAAACCATAAAATGGGTCAAAAAAGTTCAATCAATTATGACCCAACTGCACAAAAGCATACTTAGTGTCTCATGTTAATTACCCTACAGTCAGAAAATCCTCTATCAGTATCCTAGCAGATATAAATCAGGTTCTTCTCTAACATTCTACATGTCGAGCTACTGAGAAACTGCACAGAGACCACCCTCACCCCCCACAACCCCCCCTCAAAAAAAAAAACCTCTCCTTTACCAAGTTGACGTTTGATTAAGTAGACCTAATGAAAGCATATGATACAGTGAGAACAGAAGTGGGAGTTCATTATTGATGTTTTTGCTTTGGAAACTGATATTTTCACAACACTTTTTGATATTTCCACATGAAAAGTGTCGCTATAGATAGCGACGGGGAAAACGTCACTATAGGATCTATAGCGATACTTTTCATGTGGAAATATTAGTTTCCTTTTGCTTTTACTTGTGGAGTTTCCCCTGATATTTCATTTAATTGATCAAAGCCTGTATCTCTTCTCAATCTATCTCTGTTAGCATTAGTGCTGAGCTGAAATGCTGAATGGATATTTTAGAGTAGCTAGAGGTCTAAGCCAAGAAGATCCGATGCCCCCTTACCTTTTTCTTTTAGTCATGGAAGTGCCTAGTGCTCTCAGTAGTTAACTTGTGGTAATTAGAGATTTTACGGATGCTTTAGCACAAAGCTTTTTAATCTACATTATGGTGATAACGAAATACTCCCTCTGTTTCAAAATATAGGATCAATATTTGACTTTTTGAAGTCAACTTGAGATATTTTCAAATTCAAAAATTGATAAGAATTAATTTAATTTTAAACAATATAATTATGAAATTGTTAATTATCCAAATAGTACTACTAATTACAAGATTGATTGTTTTCAAAAGTTCAATGAATTACATCACTTTTAAATTGAAAATATCTCAAATGACACTGAAAAGTCAAACTTGAACTTGATCCTATATTTTGGAAATGTACATGTAGATGTTCAGATGATTAAGGCAGGACTTTAAATATTTATACTATTTTCAGGTTAGTTCAAAATCCATCGAGAGTATTTTATCTCTCTGCATAGGTGAATAAGTATCTGCTAGGATGATAAATAGCCTTGGATTTAATCATGAAAACCTCCTTGTTAGGTACCATAGTGTAGACTGTAGCCCTCATTAATACAAAGCCCGTGTTGGATAGCATTCTTAATAGAGTTAAGAGCTGGACTAACTCATCCTACAAAAGAAAAAAAAAAAAAAAAGGGAAACAAAGAGCAACTGCCCCTTAGCTTCTTGCACTTGGAAGGCAAAGGCTACCTCTAAACTTAAGGCTTTTGTTTGGACTTCATTCCTTAGTCATCTTAATACTATCGATTTGTTGCAGAGGCAGAAACTGTAACTGTAAAAGCGAATATCTTCAGATGTATGTGCTATGTGCAAGTGTAATTCTGTCTCTCACGATCCGCTGCTCCTTCATTGTTTGTTTGCAAGAGGATTTTGGATTTATTTTTATTTGAGGTTCTGGATTCACTTTGGGCAACGTCAATGTGAGCATTTAAAGGGATAGCAGATATGGATGTTCATAGAGATTAGCGGGCTGCTCTGTATTAGCCCTAGTTTTTTCCAATTTGTTTTTCTTGAAGTACTTCTAATCCTCCCTCTATATAATCAATCTTTCTAACAAAATTTCTTCTTTTATCTAAAAAGAAATTGAGACATAGGACTCTAGCTAGGTCCCCAAGATTACTCTTGTCTAAGTCAAGATGGTTCCCCAAAACTGTACCAAAACTCTATGCATACGCATGGTTCAATCTTATGGTTAGCTGTGAGGATCAATTATCTACCCAAGATAAAGTGGTAGATTAGCTTTTTCTACTACTGTGTTCTTCATGTGGAGTGAGGCAAACTCCGGAGTATTTAGAAATGATTCCATTGACGCAGTTGTGTTGATTAGTTGTGTTCAATGCTTCTTTTAATCTTTTTTGTGCTCCAAGAAATTCAGGTATGTGGGTTTTAGTTCAGTTGCCATATGTTGCTACGCTGCCTCTCAAATCTTTCATATTGCTAGAATTCTCTCCATAGAACTGTTAAATTGACTAGTTTAGTATATTATATTATGTATCTGGGTGTGTCTGATATCACAATAAAGACGTTCCTAGATGTCTGGCTTATCCATTTTTTTTTTTGGGGATAGAAAATGGAATTGTATTAGAAGAAAAAAGATATTACATGCAAAGGGAAACAGAGAGTCCACCCACCCAAAAACTAGTGGAAAAAGAAAGCACTCAAAGAAGAGCAGCTTTCAAATCTTTAAAAAGATGAGATACTAAAATGTGTCAAGACACCCACGGCAATGGCCCCCAGAGAGGCAAAAAAAAAAAAAAGCATCTCACAACAAGGAGAAAGAGGGTTTAACAAGCTAGTACCTATGCAATTTTGGTGTGATAATCAAGCAGCTCTTTACATTGCATCTAATCCATTATTTCATGAGAGAACCAAACATATAGAAGTTGACAGTCATTTTATTCGTGAAAAGATACAAGGGATTATATCCACCAATCATGTGAAGACCGGCGATCAGCTTGCTGACGTGTTTAGTGTTTACTAAAGCTTCAGGGTCAGCTTGAATCACCTATATTTGTAACAAGCTGGGCATGATTGATATCTATACTCCAGCTTGAGGGGGAGTGTTAAAGATTCTAGAGGATTGTACGAGCGTGATTTTAGGAGTAATGTGTGGAGTGTTATGTGCTAATCATTGATGGATTGATTAACTTTCCTTATATAGCATGAGTCTTAGTCTATAAAAGGCTTAGCTCTTATTTATACTTGAGATATGATTATGGAATAAACTCTCCACTTTACATTATTCATGTGAGAGGGACCTTGTGGAACTATCACTTTTGATTGTAGAAATATCAATTCCCTTTATATACAAAAATTTCCTGAGGGATGCACCTTGTAAACATGATTTCTTGTTTCTTCGGCTTATCAAATTTTAAATATTAAAAAGTTTCAAAGGCTTTTGTAGGAAGGGCCCATTCAAATCAATCAGTGAAGTACACTGATAGGATCGTAGGACAAAGGAAGGGGCATCCTCCACGCAAAGAAGTCTTTATAATCTCTATAACCAAGCTTAGCAAGTCGTGGATTATGTATACCAACTACATAAATCTATAAAAGTCATCAAAAATAATTTTTATAACCTTGAAAGATAATGGACAAAAGTATTATTTAAGAAGAAGCACCAAATCCACCCAAAAAAAAAACCGAGAGCTTTAAAATAAACATAAGTTCAGTATATCAATTACTGTTATTTCATTACCTTGCGCTTATTGAGCTTTCTCACTCCATTACTTCCATTCTCAAAGGCTGATGTTTGCTCATCAATGTTGCCCGCTAGAGGTAAAGTTTTAATCTCATCATAGAAACTCTCTGTCAGACCAAGCAACCTAATGAAACAAATGAAGAGCAGTCGGGGCTGGTAAATAATTGATAATTAGCAATATAAATATACCAGGATTTTTTATTAGACTTAAAGAGATCAAAATAACCAATATAATCAATTGAGCTTACCCATTTCTTGACTTTTTAAAATGTTTCATTTTCTTTTTCTCCATTTTTGTGAGCGGAGCACGAGTAAAGAGATCCTCCTCTCTTCGTGCACGCTCTTCCATCTTTGCCTTGTATTTAGTAACCTCTCTACTTTCAGTTCCAACCATTTCTCTCATCTATATTTCCAGTGAGCAGTGAGACAATGTAACATATAATTGAAGCAATCCAAATTAATTAGACCGTGAACAGAAAGTTGCCACTGACCTCTTCAGGCCTTCCCTCAAGATCGTCCATCAGTTCTCTCACATAAGCGCTTTGCCTAGCTTGTCGAAGAGTTTCTTTCTCTTTTCTCAATGCATTTCTTTCTTGTCTTGATATCTTATCTTCTTCCATAGAAACAGGTGCAAATTTTGGGGGCCGATACACATCATCACCATCCTGTAATTAATGAGAATGGATTTAAGAAAACAAAACTTCGGAGTTTTTCCACAATTAATGAATAGTTTTTGTTTGACAAGAAAGCCAAATGGGAGGGAGAGCAATGGTGCACTATTGAAAGTGAAACTCCATACTAGTTATTACACTTTCCTTTCACTTCTTGCCAACCCCCGTTAAAGATACCATTATAATACAATATGTATCAAGTTGATAACTAATATTATGCCATACTTCTCTTCAATATTTTTGACTTGCCTCAGCATTCATAGTTGCTTTGCTAACAAGCATATCAGGGTTAGGGTGATACTTCAGCAGATCCTCCGTCTTCTGAGTTGCATCTGTTTCCTTCTCACTCAAACCTACATTCCCCACTTCACTTCCAGTAACCCTTGTGAGCTTCTGGATTTGATATTGTAGTTTTTTGTCGATTGGGCGAATCTGCATATCACAGGACAAAGAATTACGTGAAAATTGAGACAGAAGCCTATTAAAATTATGCCTATATGTAATAGTAGACACAATGGGGTTATAAGTATTGCTACCCCTCCACAGCAGCAATTACAAGGAGCAATTACAAGGACAGACACTGGTTCAGATCCAAATATGGTTATGGGAATGAGAATAAACATGCATACCTTCTCCAAAAATAATCTTATCTCCACAAGGCTCCGAACAACAGGATGTCCCTCAATTGATAAACCTTTTGCCTTGCGGAGTAAATAGTAGACTAGTGACTGGCAATAATTAAGAAGCAGCAAATGCTTGGCCTCGAGATAGCTTATCCCATGTACAGTTGGAAAATGATCATCTTTGACCTTAATAGACATAAAGCACATTGTGTTAAAATAAATAAATTTATAAGGACACCACTTATTTTACTTTCTTTCCTAAAGAAAGGAGGGAAAACACTAATGAGGGGCCTCTGGTAAGAACAGAAAGCAATTTTTCTAGTCTTTCCTAATGAAAGGAGGGAAAACACTAATGAGGTGCCTCTGGGAAGAACAAAAAGCAGTTTTTTCTTGTTGTTCCTAACGAAAGTAGGAAAAACACTAATGAGGTGCTTCTGGTAAGAACAGAAAGCAATTATGCACTGTAGTGTTATTTGCACTGGGACAGATGTAGAAATGCATAGTTACACTATTGTTGTATAAGCATGTGTCTAGGTCACAGCAATGGTGGTTTGTAAGGAGTCGAGAATCACGTGGCTCTGATAACAGAGGTCTGACTAGTTACCAGCGGCAGTAAGGTAAAGAAGACAAATAATCAAAATATTTGTTAGCACGTTAGTTATGCAAGTGTATCCACAAATTGGTGCTGCAATTTTGAGAGCCAGCACTAAAACAGTCCGAGCATTAATAATTTTAATGGCTCTCAGTGATGGTCACACTCTAAAACGGTCCGGGCAGTAATAATTTTAATGGTTCTCAGTGATGGTCACAGCAAGTTGTGATATTCAAAGGCAAATCATTATAAGTCAAAAGCAACAATAAACTAAATAATTTAATAAATCTACATAATTTCTTTTAAATAAATCTATGTTTGGCAGTATAGTATCCTTGATTAGAAACTGTAATTGGACTTCAGTTCATAACTTAACTAATAGTTGCTGCAATTCCAATTCTAAGCTTGAATCCCATGTTTTTGAACATGACATACAGATTTCATAATGGGTAATTTAATTCAGTGCTTCGCAAATTTTGTGAATGTTAGAACTCAGAATTCACAACACATTCAATCCATTCGTTAAAATCTTTTTCTTATTGGTGTTAGTGCCTTCTTATTGTTGCATTCAATTACAATGTGCCATTCAATAGATTTACAAATCGAAACTCAAAGAGTTTTGCTACCTTAGCAGTTAGAGCTTGCACTTTACTCGTCACTGCATCCAACCCTGCTTTCATTTCTTTCAACGCTGCAACTAAATAAGGAGTTTCTCTGACACACAAATGCACACAAAGTTGATAACTTTAAAAATCACGAACTTTGCACCAGAGCTACAAGAAAATTTAAAGTACGAGTATTATATGTGCAGACATGTACATGCTGAAAATAACTTTTCAGTTTTTATTGAAATGCAGAATGCACAAATAACTCGTATATTAACTTTAATGAATTCAAACGATAACAACACAATCACTGCATAAATACATAATTTCTGCAGTGCAAATGACATTGTAATTCATGGGTCCTGACTTGTCCTTTTTATCTTATGATGTTCCAAAATTTTGTCACTTTAACTTTTAACTTATTTTAACATTATAATTTTATCCGTACGCAAGAGAAAATTTTGAAATAAAATCCAATTAAATAATGGTTAATTACAAAACCCTGCACAGTTATCACACCAATCTTATTACTTTCTTATATGGGTAAAAATCAAAAGGGTACAACTAATTTAGAATGAAGGAACTACATGAGATATTCATTTTTATTGAAATTTCACCTGGTAAAAGTTAAGGTATACACTTGTCACGAAAATAGCTAAGGGTTTGCCCATATAATTACTAGCATGAGTTGTAAATATGAATATATTTTTTCTTGACATTCTTTTGAAGATGAAATAACCAACTAACCTAACATTGCAACCAAAAATAAATTAAATCACTAGGGCTATGAACAATTTGAACCGGTACAGATTTGCCCAAACTGGATAAATTCTAAGGAGTACAATATTTTTGAAAAAATAGAATTTGATGGGCAACTAAACTAATATGACCGAAAATATTATTGCAAGAGAAGCTAACTGAAAATTGCAACCAAAAGTAAATCACTAGGGGTATGAACAATTTGACCCAATATAAATTTGCCCAAACTGGATAAATTCTAAGGAGTACAATATTTTTGAAAAAATATAATTTGATTCGAAATTAAACTAATATATCAGAAAATATTATTGCAAGAGAAGCAAACTCACTTATTTATTCTTTCAATTTGTCGAGATAAATGGTTTCTGTCCTCCATGTAAGCTGCAATCAACTTCAGCTATGGAAAAGGGAGAATATAGATGTGATGGCCGGAGGAAGCTCGGCTGTGAGATTAGCGGTGCTTAGTGGCCGCCGTCAGTAGAGAGTTGAACTTGAAAGGGTTAACACGGCAACGAGCTTGTTATGAACGCAGAGAACTTGGCACTGAGCCTTTTCTGTATTTTGTAGTTAGGGCCTCAAGGCGATGGACTTATTTAAAACGACATAAAAATTTTAAATTTAAAATGACTTATGATTTAATTTAAATTGTGAATTTAAATAATAATGTGCAGCACCGTTTAATTTATAAGTTAAAAATTATATTAGTAACCCTTATAGATAATTATAATAATATTTATTATCTCTTTAATTTTTTAATTAACATTTAGTATTTCTCTAATTAATAATATATAAGATTCACTTTGTAATGCGGATAATCAACTAATATTCACAAAAAATTTTAATATAATATCTAAAATACCCTTCAGTTTATAATCTTTAATATACCTACTAAATATAAATTCGTATATTTTTGTTTTTCATTTAACTTGATATGATTAATTAAATAACAAATATTTATTTTTAAAAAAAAAAAATAAAGTCATACATTTTTTGTTAATTAAATTTCTCAAAGATTAAAATAAATTTTTTTATTTAAAAAATTCACAAGAAATTAAACCCCGTAATGTTATAAATTCCCCGTGTGGGTTCAAATTTCTCGTAAGGATGAGGTTAATTATTAAATTTTAATCTCCATAAAAAATGAGACGAGTATAACATTTTTTTATAAGACCGAAGATAGGGTAGGATCTGCAATCTCCACCCCGCCCCATTCCTAATTTGGAGTCTTATAACTCATTTAATTTACTTGAGAATCTTAGTCCAGCATGCGCCTTCTATAAATTTTGGAGTTTCAAACTGGTTCTTTACTTTCAACTTTGATGTTGTAGCTATTATTACTTCATTTCCTTCTGAGTATGATATTATTTTGGTTAATCTCAATTTTGTAAATGTGAGAGATGTATTTTGGTTTCATGTTTACTCTTAATAATAATTTGTTAGATTAATAGTAACAATATAATAACGAAATTATTATTCCAAACTTGAGGACATAATGCCATTTTATTCCTCATTAGTTTTCCAAGGTTTAAAAATCTAAATCTTTTTTTTTTTTGGCTCTCCATGGTATGTTTATGTTGCTTACTTTTTTAATTATCTATTAAATGAAGTACAATTGTATGATGAATTATTGAGCACAATTTGCTGATGGTTGTTGGTGATCATTTGAATTTATAAAAATATTTTTTTCTTACATGATTTTTTTTCTTCATTTTTTGGAAGTGGTTACTTAAACAAAATCTATTTCTTTTTATTCCTTGAACAGTTTGGTAATTTGAAGAAGAGTCTTACTCATTTAATTTGCTGGAGAATCTCATAATTAGCTCCTGCTTTCTACAAAATTTGTTGTTAATTTCAAGAAGGTGATTTAATTTCAGCTTTGATGTACTAGCTATTGCTTCTTCATTTCCCTTAAGTCACTAAATATAGTGTAGTTGATTTTAATATACTAATATACTACTCGCTGCATTCCATAATAATAGTTTTTTTAGCTTCATACACATAGATTAAGAAAGTCATTTAATATTATCATTTAACAATTAAAATTTGTGTAAAATTTCATTAGTATCTCTTCACGAGAAGTTGAAAATTACTAATACAAGAGAGAATTTTTTAGGACAATGAAAAAAGTTAGGTATAATATAGAAAAGTAAATAGTTTATTCTCCTAAAAAGTTGTAAACGATAAATAAATTAGAACAAATATTTTTCTCTAAAAAGTCTATTATTATAGAATGGAGGGGGTATCAATTATGCCTAGCAGCCAATGTTTCCATTTAGTTGAAAAATCTCAACAAATCAATAAATACAATATCTCTACTCCAATATTAGAAACACATTTAAATTTGTGAGTCAATTTAATATAGATTTGAATTTGTTTGATAACATGTTTAATCATAAAGCTGGAGAAGACATCAATATATATTATGAAAATCGCTTTCACTATTTAATCGTTCTAAATTCTAATTGGTATTTGTAAAATTTATCTTTGAATGTATAAAGACTTCATTTGATTATCATAAACATAAAACATGGGAAAACAAAACGAACAAAGGTAACATAATGGTCATAAGAAAGATGTTGTCACGGACTCACGTTTGCTCTTAAGAAAAGAAACTCTCACCTTCACTCTCACAAAATAGAGAGATCTCATAGAGTCCAACATATTAAATTATTAAAAATTTCTATTTTTAAATTTTTAATTCAACTTTAACCCTTCCACGTCATAGACTTTTCAATTTTTATTGCTTCTTCTTTAATTTCTTAGCTTTAAATACTATAAGTATATGAGGACTCTCTTTCGACTGTGGCTTTTTCGTTCATCCATTATTTTTCTCTTACAAATTTTCTTCCAAGAATTTTCATAACCGAGTATTGAAAAGTTTGAAGGAGGGTTTTTTTTTTTCCTTTCTTTCAGATTTTTTTTTCTCTTTTAATTTGATTCTAAATTGAATATTTTTTATTTGATTTGAAAGACTTTATCTTTTTTTAATATAGGTTAATTATTGGTCTTCCTACGAATTCTCTAACCTCTCTTATTATGATTATGATTTTATTTTTAATTATAATTTTGTAGGTTTTTGTCTATATCTTACTTTGGAGTCTTATTTATTAGTATATTTTATTTTGGTTAGTAGTGAGGTGAGATTTAAGAAACAATGAATATTCAATATTGTTGTCTTTTTGAATGTATATGTATGAGGAGTTGTTTTTCTGTTTGTTAGCTACTCTTATTATTTAAGTGTTTTTGAACTTAATTATAATTATAATTATAATTGTTAATCGACCAATTTATATATATATATATATATATATATATATATATATAATCCCTTTGTTCTAATAAAAAAAAAGTCTAATTTGTGAAATTTACAAACACCAAGGATCTAATTTTTCTTCAAATTTGAAGATTTTTTTCTTTCAGGTATTTTTATTCTCTTTTGATTTGATTATAAATTGTTTATTTTTTATTTGATTTGAAGGAGTTTATATTTTTTTTATTATGGATTAATTATTGGTTTTCTTACGAATTCTCTCACCTCTCTTAATCATTAAGATTATAGTTTTAATTTTTATTATGATTTTGTAACATTTCAGCTATTCCCTACTTTGGACTATGTTTATTTTTTTCTGGTTAGTCAATGAGGAGCAAATCAATACCACTATAGAACATGCATGGTCGTTTTTGTGAATATGCATGAGGAGTTTCTTCTGCAGTTCTGCTTACACGACTTCTATTATACAAGTTTTATTGAATTTAATTATAATTATTAAGAGACTAATATATATCCCCTCCATTATGAAAAAGGTCTAATTTGTAACATATGAACTCTAAGGATATAATCTTTCTCTATATTTATCCCCGTATATAATATTCCATTCTTTTTAAAATATACAATCAAGAATGACTTTGCAAAGTTAATTCATAATATTTTCAAATTCAAAATTAATATAATCCATTTAATTTTTATTAACAATCAATCTTTTAATTACTATTACTATTTGGATAATATTTATATTTTTTTCATTATATTGACTAAAACTAAATTAATTCTTATCAATTTTGAATTGAAAAATATCTCAAGTTGACTTCAAAAGTTAAAAGCAAAAATATTTTATACCCCCACTGAAGTTGGCACGTTTTGTGTAATAGACCAGTGAACTAAAAAAAATTGTAATTAGGCGACTAAACAATTTAAAACACTTCAATTATCTCATTCTGTCAAATTAATTGGTCGAACGTCAAATTTGCTACAGAAATTTCCTACATGGCTTAAAAAAAAGGAAAAAATGTGCCACAAATGATGTGTAGCATCTAGATTGATTTTGGCGGCAAAGTTGGGACAATTAGCTTTAATCGGTACAAGGTTGGGGGTAAATACCTTTGCCCGATCATTTAGGGCTAAGGTTTCATTTCTTGTCTAATTTCTTTTTTTTTCTTTTTCTTTTTGATAAGTTTAAGATTGAATAAAAGGAAAAAAAAAGGATATACAAACGCGCGCGAAGGGGCATACCCCAGATCAAAAAGAGGGAACACACATTCTACTATACAAAAAATAGGAAGATCAAGCCCAAACTGGGTATAACATAGACATCATATGGCATACCATACGATGTCAAGGCGATACAAGTATTACAAGGCTAAATCCCTATAACATGTTCTGGTTTTAACTTTCTGAAATTTAGTGTTAGTATGAAGAGCACATTTAAGCATATGCATAATATCTTGTACAGTTGTCCGAACCAGGGTAGATCTATTTGAGTGAATCCTCGCGTTGCGTTCTTGCCAAAGACTGTAAACTACAGCAGCAAGCCCAAGAGACAGCAGACCGTGGTGTATCTGTGTGTGGGGGCAGACGGGCAGTTCATGAGGTAGCCTGTTAAGGAAGCCCAGCTACGACTGAAGCCCCTCCACCTACATTGTCTAAGGACTGAAAACAGAACTTGGAACGAGTAGGAGCATTGAAAAAAATAAGTGATTGAAGATTCCAATTCAGTGGTACAGAGAACACATATAGGATTGACCTCTAAGCCATAACTAAGAAGTTTATCCATGGTCCTCAGTCCATTGTGAAAGGCCAACCATAAAATGAATGAGAGCCTTGGAGTAAAGAATTTATGCCAAACAAGTTTAGACCAACTTACTGGGTGGCCCACCTGACGAATCGATTGCCATATAGTCGCAACCTTTACATCACTGGCTTTAGTATTGTCCCAAAAAATCACATCTGGAATATTTGAATTGCACTATTTAGAATAATCTATCAAAGGAGTCCCTAAATGCAGTTAGATTACTGTGAGTAGAAGAAGGGTGTTGTCTAATTTCTTCTTTCAATCAACTGAGAGAGGTCTATAAAGTGCAATTGAGGGCGAGAGATTGAAGCAAATTACAAGGAGAGTTTCAAATCTAGGGTTTTAAGGAGTCAAGGCAAGATTGTGAAACACTGATACACTAATTGAGGTATTTTTATATTCCATCTCCTATTCAAATATATGACGCAGTGGAATTTTTAATTTGTGACAGTTTAAAATGGTTATAGTATGTAATGGTGATAAATTTTTTGATATGGGTTTATTAAAAAAAGTTTAAAATGGATTTTGTTGGGGCTTTGATTTTGTTAAAAAAAAGATGGATCAGTGGGGTGGATGGAGTTGATTGCTTATATTTTATTCATGCTTTTGGCCTAATATAATTTGGGTTAATCTGTTAGTTGTTTATTTGTTGAATGTGTTTCTTGTTTTCTATACTCCAACTCCTACTCAAATATATGACTTAGTGAGATTTTTAATTTGTGACAGTTTAAAATGGTTACCAGCATATAATGGTGATAGATTTTTAGAAATAGGTTTATTAAACAAAGTTTAAAATGGCTTTGTGGGACTTTGATTTTGATATATATATATATATATATGGGTTAGTGGGGTGGGTGGGGTTGATTACTTCTATTTTATTCATGTTTTTTGCCTAATATAATTTAGGCTAGTGTGTTAGTTGCTTATTTGTTGATTTTTTTTTCTTATTTTTTATACTCCAACTCTAACTTGACTTAGTGAGATTTTTAATTTGTGACAGTTTAAAATGGTTACCAGCATATAATGGTGATAGATTTTTGAAAATGGGTTTATATATTAAACAAAGTTTAAAATGGCATGGTAGGGCTTTGATTTTGTTAAAAAATATAGGTTAGTGGGTTGGGTAAGGTTGATTGCTTCTATTTTATTTATACTTTTGGCGTAATATATTCTGAGTTAGTGTGTTAGTTGCTTATTTGTTGATTGTGTTTCTTTTTTTCTTTTTTTTAATGACAGCATGGATACCATATTTGACCTGATATTGAACCATGGGGGAAAGTTTGTGGATGGATTAAGTCACAATTACATACACTATAAGAAAAAAGCTTAATTCCGACGAAATTTTTCGTCGAAAATTCAATCGTAATAAAGTTGATTGGGGATACGTCCGTCAGAAATTCAGTTAGAAATAAGTATTGTCGACGGAACTATGGCTAACGAACGATCCGCCACAGATAGACTATTTTCGACGGAATTATTTTCGACGGACTAATTCTGTCGGAAATGATATGCACACGTGTCAAAATTCTGCTCATGTGTAAATTCAGAATTCTAACGGAACGTTTGTCGGAAATAAAGCCTGATCCGTTGGAAATATAGTTTTTATAATTAATTATAAATTATTATTTATGACGGAATTTCAATCTGGGTTACATTATTCCGTTGGAAATAATGGTTTTTTTTAATAATTTTTTTGTTTTTGCAGTTTTCGAGTTTTTAAACCCCATTTTTGTACCTGTAACATGTTTTATCCCAACAACACATACAATAATCAACCAATAACTACTTTTTCAATAACATATATACACGTTTTAACGTGTGTATATATAACTACTTTTTCAATAAGTTATATATATATATACGATAAGTTATAAACTACAAAGAATCAAATTAACTTCAATGATTTACAAAATTAAACTAAAATACATTGATTTACAAAGAATCAAGCTAAACTACAATGATATAACTTACAAACTACAAAGAATAAAGATAACTTCAATGATTTACAAAACTAAAGTAAAATACATTGATTTACAAAGAATCAAGCTAAACTACAATGATTTATATAAAATCAAGCAACTATACAATATTTTACAAAACATCTAAGTAAATGCTATACAAAAAAATCAACCTAAACTAGTAGTACCACCACTGTGAGGAGAATCATTGGGCAGGGGTCGACGTTGCTGCTCTGGTGTCTGAAAATCATTGCCATCATCCCTTTGGTCGCAATCAGCATCGCCATCCTACTCAGTATCACCATCTTGCTCGGCATCGCCACCCTGTTCATACAATTAAAAATATAACTCATTAGTCTGTATGAGAGAATTAAAGAGACAACTAAATGAAAATTAAATAACATGCATAATAATTAACTTAAAATGAATAGAATACCTGAGTAGTCGGAGGCTGACTCAGCATCGGCCCAAAAGCCTCCGAGAGTAGGGTAACCACCATTTGGACCACCTCGTCATGTATTGTGACGAACTGCTCCGGAGGCCCCTGCTGCAATGTCCTGAGCAAGCTGGTAAAGGCGAGCACGACTAAGTAGGTCTTGACGACGAAATATCGGATCCGTACCAAACGTCTCTGACACCGTTGTCATAACCCTCTGGAACAGCTCGTCGTCTAAGCCAGTGCCCGTATGAGATGGCCCAATAGGTTCTCTCGGACGCTAACGCTGACTAGAGCTTGCAAAAATAAATATAATATTACTAATAATAATTTATATTATTTTATAAATTATGATATAACAAAAAACATACTAAATATAAATACCTCTAAGTAGTGTATACGCCGGTACCCTCGGCAGACCCAACACTCGATACCTGCTGGTATTACTACTAGGGAGATCCTGAGACGCGACCCATAAACTCAGCTCCTCATCCTGAGATAAGCGAATCTCGGGTGGAGGGATGGTAGAATCTAAAGGCTCAGAATGCCCCCTAGCATCCCGCAACTCAACTACACGCTGGTCCCGAAGCTTCACAAATTGGTTCTGTAATTTATTTTGTATATGTGAGTTAATTAAATCATTTTAGTAACTACCTAATATTAATAATTACTAAAAATTGAGATTAGTCTTACCCGTATAACTAATGCTGCAAGAGACATAGTAGAGTCCTTTGGCGTGTGAGCTTTATCCCGGAACTTGACCATGGTGGGAGGTCGGCCCAAGCTCGCCCGTATGGCCTAATAAATACATTCATATGACTTAGATGAGTATGCAGATGACAATTGAATAACTAAACAACTAAATACAGAAATTTACCGAATTCACCTCCTCAAATGATTGTGAGCCAGTAGTGTGTTCGACTTAGAGCTGGCCACGATTTTTCTTCATCTGCTCAGACTTCTTCTTGAAGTCGTCAGTATCCTAGTGCATATGCATGGCCTCTCATGCTGCATTTGAGACTATCTGAGACTGATGATCTTATATCATAGTCCCGGGCTGGTCTGTAACTACCCGAGCGGCCCTCTGTCTCATCTCGTACAGCCATCTGGCGTAATTCTTCACGATATATGCAATAATAACACTGTCACTGGCTGGCTGAGAGATACCCTCCTCATATCTAAAATAAATCTATAAAAAATGATAACTTATCAGAAAAAATTAATTAATGTGTAACTACTATGCATGTATAATTGAGTAATTTAAGTAAATTAACTTACGTGAAACTCGTGCAGCACAGTCTCCATAAAGGAGGCATTGTACTGCGTGTACTGGCTGAAGCACATGCAGCCAGTCAAGATGTGCATTAGACATATGGCATGTATGGTTGTCTTAGCCACTAGGTCCAATATACCACAATAAAAATAAAACAATATTGTGTTATGTTAATTATGTTATCAAATAAATTATATTAATTTAACTTATTTCTTATTCTCTAACACTTACTATGCAGAATCGACATCCACACGGACTTTAAGTTAAACTGCTGGCAGACAACTAAATATACAGGTTAGTCCCTCGGTGACTGTTGTCCGATTTATATAATGACAATTACGTGCAAGTATACACGGTCAATCAAGTAATAAAGAAGTAAGAAGGATGTCGAACCCACAGGGAACAGTTACTAACAATTATTCTAATTATCAATTTACTACCAATTCAATTTAATTTAAACGGTCACCAATGTTGTTTTTGAGAATAGATTAATTTAAAACTAAAATTAAACTAAACTAACAAGAATTAATTACCAGATGTATTAAAGTATAGGAATACAACTTCCCCAATTGCGTTGCAATAATCGCCTTATCCAATTTCCACTTTATTAATTCAATGAATTGTTAACTAGGATTGCCTATCAATTTATTAACATCTTTCAATGATTAACAAAAAGACCTATTCCAGTTATATTGCTATTTTCATGCAAGACACTTAAAATAGATTCATTAAGCACAAACTCCTAACAAAGTTACACATGGCATATAAGTACTTTCGTCTCATACACTATTTTGTTATCCTTATCAAGAATCAACAAATTCATGCGTTATCACATCCAGATCTAATCATAGATTTCCTCTTTCAATTCCATCTAAGATATCAGATTAATTACTAGCTAGACAATTAATAAATAAACACAAGATATGACAAACAACTCAATTAGAATCAACAAGTGAAAATATGGATAAATAAGTTAAAGCATCACAAAAGGTTTCATTGAATTCCTAATTAATAGTTTAGTTCATGATCCTAATAAAACCATCATCTCGAATAATAAGAACATTCAAAGTTACAGATAAAGAAAATAAAGAGAAGAAGAAAAACTCTTGTGAGAATCTTTAATCTCCTTAGTCTTCAATGTCTGACTTTTCTTGCTCCCCAATCCAATCTTCAAGCCTCCATGTTAGATAATCAAGCCTTATCGTCCAAAGTCCCTTAAATCCAAGTTATAATCAAGTATTTATAGGCCCAAGAGAAACCCTAGTACATAAGGTAAGTTAAAATCCTTTTCTAAGTCAACTTCTGCATTATAGAAACCAAATCAGCATCAAATTCGTCAGATCAGCGTGCGCCGCGCCACCTTCCTTTGTAAACTGGCGCGCCCCGCGCTACGTATGCAGATTTTCAACCCAGTATGGCGCGGCCCGCGCCGGTTATAGGCCAAAATTGGCGCGCCCCGCGCTGGTCATTTTTCTGCTGCGACGTCCCTTGGTAAAACGGCCATAACTTTTGATCCGAGAAGAGTTACGGGACGTACAACCTATCAAAACGAAGCTCTCGACGAGATCTACAACTTTGATTCTTTAAGAATTGAGAGATTCGGGCTGGATCAAGGTCAAAATTGGGCTCTAAGTGGATGCTATGCAAATTCAACATGAAAACTTCAACCTTTGATCTCTTTTCGATTCCAATTATCTATTTTTGCCCCTCCTTAGCCTTTCCTACACAATAAATATAAATATATCAAAAGTAACATAAAAACACTCAAGTATAAACAATATTTCAAGATAAAGAATACCAGATTCGTAAGTATTAAACCCATTTATCAAATACCCCCAAACTTGAACCTTTGCTTGTCCTCAAGCAAAACACTAAGAACAAAACTAAAAAAAAAAAAAAAAAAAAAAAAAACTATAAAACTATGACTCTAACAATTAACTACTCAAACAATGAATTAATACGAAGTTGAACAATGGCCTCAAAAAAATTTAAACAATAACTCACAAAATTTTTTAAAAACATGCAAAGCTTAAAATTTCAACCTATTCATCAGTTTCACATCTATTCGTGACCCTTAAAGTGTGTGTGTGTATATCCAAATATTCAACTAGTCATAATTCACATAAGATCATGAAATCAAATGCTCATAAAATAATTCAAATCAACTCTATAAACTTATTTTTCACATCAAACTCCACTAATGAAGGCAACACATAATTTTAGAGGATCAAAAAGGATATTTTAACATTTAAGCACACATGAACCCTTCCCAAGTATTTCAAACACAATATTTTTTTCTTCTTTTTAGTGAGTGCATTTTATGCTCCATCTCACTCTCTTTTGAACGAGTGCGTTTTACGCTCCATCTCGCTTTCTCTCCCACGAGTGCGTTTTACGCTCCATCTCAGCCCACCACATGATCCACTTTTTTCACTCGGGAAGGTTCAAAATTTCAAAAACACTTCAAGATTTCCCCCAAACTTATATTAAGGCCTAAACTTCGCTTCAAACGATGCTTAAATAAGATTACAGAGTTTCAATGATATCTTCCACAAGCATTTAACCAAAAAAAAAAAAAATTTAAGCCCCAACTAGCTAACCAAATGGATATGTGCGTATAAGTATCAAAAGGTCACAAAAAGTGTTAAACTAGCTAAAAAGTGAAAACGTAAACTAAGCATGCTTCTTAATTTCTCAAGAGTTAGACATTAAACTCATTTTTTCCTTTTATCATCGGCCATCATCAATTAGAATCAATCCATTGTTCATCTATCCTAAAAACATACTATCTAACATGCAAACCTAATAAACTAAAATAAATAAAACAAAATAAGACCACACCCCCAAACTTAAACTAGACATTGACCTCAATGGCTAAAATAGGAAAAAGTAAAGTAGAGGACTTCCCTGAAAATATAGCAATCTTCCTCCTTGTCTGCTAAGTCTGAAGAATAGGCTAGGCACATTGGAATAAATAAGGCATTGCACTTGACTTGGACTTGAATAACCTGTAAACACCATAGAAGCAAGTTTATTAAATCCTAATAAATGCAAATTTATTAACTACTATAAAACTTAATAAAAAAAAACTAAAACTAAAAATTAAATTTGGGTTGCCTCCCAATAAGCGCTTGGTTTATAGTCGTCAGCCCGACTTCACCATATATTATCCAATTCCCCTTCGAAAATTGAGGAACCCTCCATCCATCAGTAGTAATGTAACTTTTGAGGGCTTCTCTTGAGTAAGGGTCATTTTTTCAAGTTCACCTAGCTGGTTACTCTTGGATAAAAACTCTTTTATGAGCTGCAAATAGCTAGGCGTTTGCTCTATTGTGTATATGATTGGAATATTGAATTCAAGCTTCTTAAATACAACTGGATCTTCATCCATCTTCTTATCCCACCATGGCTCAAAAAATATACTAGCTCGCATGTCACATAGAGCTTTGCCGATGACATGACTACCAATTTGGCATGAGATTGCAAAACTACTCGGATCCGTGAGCTTTAATGGAGAAGGCACATGAGGCACTATCAAAATTGGCTCATCTGCGTTGGAACTCAAGGCTAGATCTTCCTCGGCTATATTTTTCTGATTCCCACTTGTCTCCTCCATATCAGCATCCATGACTATTGGCTCGCGTGCTCCATCAATTTTAGAAACTATGTTACTTGGCAATTCACCTTGAGGGCGATTGTTAACGGCATTGACCAACTGCCCCAACTGATTCTCTATATTTCTAAGAGTCACTTCATGATTGTTTTTCCATGTCTCATTCTCTTTTATGTACTTAATCAGAAGCTCCTCCAAATCTGATTTCTTTTCCTGTTGTGGGTGTGGTTGTTGGCCAGAAAAATTCGAATGATACTCCCAATCCTGTTGATAGTTGTTGGGATAGGCATAATTGTTGGAGTAGTCACCGAAGTTGCCACCGTACTGAATTGACTCGAAACTGATGGTGCATTGATGACTCGGATGTGGTCCAACACAATAATCACAAATCTCCGAAAGTGTATCCATCTGTGCTGACAACTCATCGAGTTCGTATATCCCTATCGCGTTTGGCTGAGTCATGCTCGTGTAAGGCCATTGATAATTATAATGAGCCATGATGTACCTCGCAAAGACGAAGAAAGAAAAAAAAAGAATTAAAACAAAAAGGAAAAAAATGTTTAAATAAACTAAATTGATAAAAACTAATAATAAAAATTATTATTAGAACCGTTCCCCGGCAACGGCGCCAAAAACTTGTTGTCCGATTTATATAATGACAATTACGTGCAAGTATACACGGTCAATTAAGTAATAAAGAAGTAAGAAGGATGTCGAACCCACAGGGAACAGTTACTAACAATTATTCTAATTATCAATTTACTACCAATTCAATTTAATTTAAACGGTCACCAATGTTGTTTTTGAGAATAGATTAATTTAAAACTAAAATTAAACTAAACTAACAAGAATTAATTACCAGATGTATTAAAGTATAGGAATACAACTTCCCCAATTGCGTTGCAATAATCGCCTTATCCAATTTCCACTTTATTAATTCAATGAATTGTTAACTAGGATTGCCTATCAATTTATTAACATCTTTCAATGATTAACAAAAAGACCTATTCCAGTTATATTGCTATTTTCATGCAAGACACTTAAAATAGATTCATTAAGCACAAACTCCTAACAAAGTTACACATGGCATATAAGTACTTTCGTCTCATACACTATTTTGTTATCCTTATCAAGAATCAACAAATTCATGCGTTATCACATCCAGATCTAATCATAGATTTCCTCTTTCAATTCCATCAAAGATATCAGATTAATTGCTAGCTAGACAATTAATAAATAAACACAAGATATGACAAACAACTCAATTAGAATCAACAAGTGAAAATATGGATAAATAAGTTAAAGCATCACAAAAGGTTTCATTGAATTCCTAATTAATAGTTTAGTTCATGATCCTAATAAAACCATCATCTCGAATAATAAGAACATTCAAAGTTACAGATAAAGAAAATAAAGAGAAGAAGAAAAACTCTTGTGAGAATCTTTAATCTCCTTAGTCTTCAATGTCTGACTTTTCTTGCTCCCCAATCCAATCTTCAAGCCTCCATGTTAGATAATCAAGCCTTATCGTCCAAAGTCCCTTAAATCCAAGTTATAATCAAGTATTTATAGGCCCAAGAGAAACCCTAGTACATAAGGTAAGTTAAAATCCTTTTCTAAGTCAACTTCTGCATTATAGAAACCAAATCAGCATCAAATTCGTCAGATCAGCGTGCGCCGCGCCACCTTCCTTTGTAAACTGGCGCGCCCCGCGCTACGTATGCAGATTTTCAACCCAGTATGGCGCGGCCCGCGCCGGTTATAGGCCAAAATTGGCGCGCCCCGCGCTGGTCATTTTTCTGCTGCGACGTCCCTTGGTAAAACGGCCATAACTTTTGATCCGAGAAGAGTTACGGGACGTGCAACCTATCAAAACGAAGCTCTCGACGAGATCTACAACTTTGATTCTTTAAGAATTGAGAGATTCGGGCTGGATCAAGGTCAAAATTGGGCTCTAAGTGGATGCTATGCAAATTCAACATGAAAACTTCAACCTTTGATCTCTTTTCGATTCCAATTATCTATTTTTGCCCCTCCTTAGCCTTTCCTACACAATAAATATAAATATATCAAAAGTAACATAAAAACACTCAAGTATAAACAATATTTCAAGATAAAGAATACCAGATTCGTAAGTATTAAACCCATTTATCAGTGACGTAGATGACTAGTGTGACGTCCCCAAAATTGGTCCACACAACTCATTTTGAATCGCCAAAATACATACGACAAACACAAATTTTCTCACCAAAATCAATTGTTAAAATGTCGTAAACACATAACAATACACATATATCTTAATGTGTCACATATAGTATGACAATATTCAGACCCAAATTAAGTCCTCAATACAATCATTGTCGCACTATTTTACAATAGACTGGAGATTTCAACAGCTACCAACTCCGACCATCATTCAATTCTCCTGTTAAATTGTTTATCTTTGCACTACAGGCCAAAGATATTCAATTGTAACATCAATGGTCATGCCAATCAAAAGTCCATCTTTGCACTACAAGCCAAAGATATTCAACTGTAACACCAATGGTCATGCCAATCAACAGTCCATCTTTGCACTACGGGCCAAAGATATTCAACTATAACACCGCTGGTTATGGTCATACTAGTTTACAGCCTTTGGTCATAATCATACCAGTCAACACCTCTTTTTGCACTCAGGCCAAAGAGAAAATTCACCACAATGATTATAACAATGATATAATGAATGAACAGAATAATCATAATAATAAAATAAAGAATAATCATTAGAGATTTGCAATTTAATTTTACTCAGAGTCCAATAATGTCTAAATTGTCAACACGATATCCAGAAAATCGAGTTGAGTTCTTGATTGAATATAAAATTTAAGAAAATATAAGCCTCGCATTTTTAAAATTACAATTAAAATTTAATAGTAAAATTCAGGTAAAAATATTAGATGAAGCACAAACTATTAAAGATATTTTAATCATTTTCAGGAATTCTCACCATTTAATGATAAGGCTGGAAACGACTAATAACGTCTTACCATAAATTGAGGAGTATGAAAGAAAATGATATCCTTACGAGTATGAAAAAATGATATTTCATACGAGTATAAAAAAAATAATATCACTTATGAGTATCAAAGAATGATAACTCCTTATAATATGAATGAAATGATAACCCTTTACCTAATTTAATAGCCGAAATAAATATTTTCATGTTCGTCTTTGTAGCAGTAAAGAATTTGACTTTTGGTTCTTCTAGAGTTTTCAAAATCTCTTTATGTGTTGATAAAATTGTAGCTCTCAAAAAGATACACGAAATAGACTCAAGAATCACTCCATTCGGAGTTAATATGACTAAATTATAAATTTTCAAAACTAGAGCTGAAAATAGTGACAAAAATCAGGACATGTTATGATTTTTAGCATTTTAAGACACGAAGATGACATCAGATGGCTTTCCTTTCCTTTTAAAGTTGTAGAGGACCAAAAACTAATGAAAATAGATTTTGGAATCACTCAATTCCGATAAAGGATAAATTACTACGATTTTTCTAAAATGCTGTTGTACATAAGAAAATTTCATTCGGGAATTCAAAGAAGAATGCAACAAAGACTTAGCTTGGAATGACTTGAAATACAAATGTAGTACTCTAGATGATATTTACTAATACTTGAAGTAGCCTAGCATACTTAGAGAGAAACTTACAATAAGAAATTTTTAGAGAGTGAAAGAAAATGTAGTAAGGAAGTTGTGAATTTCCTTATGCTAAGCCCCCTATTTATAGCAAAATTTAACCAATATCTACCACACATCAATTATCACACTTTAATCTATATCATCTATCCATTTTTTCTTTAATCTATATCATCCATCCATTTTTTCTTCAATCTATATCATCCATCCATTATCAAAAAAGATTAATCCATTATAAAAAAAAAATTCATTATCAAAAAGATAACTCCATTATTAAAAAGAAGAATCTATTATCAAAAAGAGAAATCCATTATCAAAAATTATTATTATTAATATATCCATTTTCTTTATTATTGTATTAATGTATTAATATCACAGATATTATAGAGTAGCAATTCTGGCAACCAAATCGTTCTCAGGAAAGAGGAAGCCTTTCGTATAAACGACTCGCAATTAAATAATCCATTTCTTTGACAAAACTTCTAGACATTGCCAATAATGCTAACTAATCTAATAATATCATTTCAAATAATATGATTTACTGTGCCGTGACAATTATTGATGAAATACTGTGCAGTTGCTACTGTGACAATTATTAAGTCAATAATGTAAAATACTATGCAATTATCACTGTAGCAATTATTGAACCAATAATATGAAATATTATACAGTAACTATTGTGATAATTATTGAATTAATAATATGAAATGTTGTGTGACTACTATTGTAGCAATTATTAAATTAATAATCAGAAATATTGTGCAATACTGTGTACTATTGTGGAGTACCGCATACTACTGTGGAATAATACATGTTATTGTTCTATTATTACCGGGTATTTCAACAGTTAACGGTAAAAGTTTTGCCGCCAATTTTAAAAAGTTATCTTTTTTTATATTCGAGAGTTATTCCGTTATGGGGCCCACCAATGATTAGTTATTTCGACGCCATGGTACTTTACCAAATATAATATTCTCCGACATAACGAATATTTTTCGACAAAAGGAATATTACCCGACAGAACGAATATTTCCCGACATACCTTTTTATAATATAATTTGCACATCTCACCCGTAACTTTATTATTTTATCAATTTAACACCTTACTATTTAGAATAATAATTATAAGAAAATTAAATTCTCTTTATTAAAAATTCGGAGTCTTACAATCTCCCCTCCTTATGAAATTTCGTCCTCGAAATTTACGTACGTACTTGGCATTCCAAAGAGATATATAAGGATACTTTGCTTTTATTTTAGATTCTAGCTTCTATGTCATTTCCTTTGTATCATAATTGCTCCATTGCTCATCTCCTGGTTTTCAAATATCATTTTTAAATGCGGCCACAAAACAAAAGGTTAGTTAAAGAAATTGATATATCATATTTTGTCCCTATATCCAAACTGACTAATTGAATAACAGAGTTATAACTTAGGTAGGACACGCTAGCGAAGATTTTACTCGTTTATCCCTTCTTAATACTAATTCCATATCTCCGCCATAGACCATATCCCTAAACTCTGATACCAACTGTGACGACCCCAAAATCGGTCCACACAACCCATTTTGAGTCGCCAAAATACATACGACAAACACAAATTCTCTCACCAAAATCAATTGTTAAAATGCCTTAAACACACAACAATACACATATTTCTCAATGTGTCATATATAGTATGACAGTATTCAGACCCAAATTAAGTCCTCAATACAATCATTGTCGCACTATTTTATAATAGATTGAAGATTTCTACAGCTACCAACTCGGACCATCATTCTATTCCCCTGTTTTCACCGCTAGACCCAACTACGTACATTCTTATTACCTGAAAGGAATTGTGAAACAAAAAGGTGAGCACAAATAGCCCAGTAAAGAATATCATAATGAAGACAATTTATCTTTAGTCTTCTAGTGATAAATCTGATAGAATCTCATAAACAACAAGTTTTAGATCAACAACTGCAGCGGAATAAGCAATCCATTAGAAGAGTCAGATAGAGCATAATGTCTACTATCTTCTCCCATTTGAAAAATTCACTATCAATATTTTATCCCCGTAATACCAATCAATATTTTCTCAAGCCAAAACTAGCTTTCACCACTTGCATTTGCTTGTAACACCAAAGATTGTGAGTTTATCAATACACAATTCCTGTTCATAATCATGCAAATCAATTGTTTATCTTTGCACTACGGGCCAAAAATATTCAATTATAAAATCAATAGTCATGCCAATCAACAGTCCATCTTTGCACTACGGGCCAAAGATATTTAACTGTAACACCAATGGTCATGCCAATCAACAGTCTATCTTTGCATTACGGGCCAAAGATATTCAACTGTAACACCAATGATTATGATCATACCAGTCTACAACCTTTGGTCATAATTATACCAGTCAAAACCTCTCTTTGCACTCAGGCCAAAGAGAAAATTCACCACAATGATTATAACAATGATATAATGAATGAACAGAATAATCATAACAATAAAATAAAGAATAATCATTAGAGATTTGCAATTTAATTTTACTCAGAGTCCAATAATGTCTAAATTGTCAACACGATATCCAGAAAATCGAGTTGAGTTCTTGATTGAATATAAAATTCAAGAAAATATAAGCCTCGCATTTTTAAAATTATAATTAAAATTTAATAGTAAAATTTAGGTAAAAATATTAGATGAAGCACAAACTATTAAAGATATTTTAATCATTTTCAGGAATTCTCACCATTTAATGATAAGGCTGGAAACGACTAATAACATCTTACCATAAATTGAGGAGTATGAAAGAAAATGATATCCTTACGAGTATGAAAAAATGATATTTCATACGAGTATAAAAAAAATAATATCACTTATGAGTATCAAAGAATGATAACTCCTTACAATATGAATGAAATGATAACCCTTTACCTAATTTAATAGCCGAAATAAATCTTTCCATGTTCGTCTTTGTAGCAGTAAAGAATCTGACTTTTGATTCTTCTAGAGTTTTCAAAATCTCTTTATGTGTTGATAAAATTGTAGCTCTCAAAAAGATACACGAAATAGACTCAAGAATCACTCCATTCGGAGTTAATATGACTAAATTATAAATTTTCAAAACTAGAGCTGAAAATAGTGACAAAAATCAGGACATGTTATGATTTTTAGCATTTTAAGACACGAAGATGACATCAGATGGCTTTCCTTTCCTTTTAAAGTTGTAGAAGACCAAAAACTAATGAAAATAGGTTTTGGAATCACTCAATTCCGATAAAGGATAAATTACTACGATTTTTCTAAAATGCTGTTGTACATAAGAAAATTTCACTCGGGAAATCAAAGAAGAATACAACAAAGACTTAGCTTGGAATGACTTGGAATACAAATGTAGTACTCTAAATGATATTTACTAATACTTGAAGTAGCCTAGCATACTTAGAAAGAAACTTATAATAAGAAATTTTTAGAGAGTGAAAGAAAATGTAGTAAGGAAGTTGTGAATTTCCTTATGCTAAGCCCCCTATTTATAGCAAAATTTAACCAATATCTACCACACATCAATTTTCATACTTTAATCTATATCATCCATCCATTTTTTCTTTAATCTATATCATCCATCCATTTTTTCTTTAATCTATATCATTCATCCATTTTTTCTTCAATCTATATCATCCATACATTATCAAAAAGATTAATCCATTATAAAAAAATAAATTCATTATTAAAAAGATAACTCCATTATTAAAAAGAAGAATCCATTATCAAAAAGATAAATCCATTATCAAAAATTATTATTATTAATATATCTATTTTCTGTATTATTGTATTAATGTATTAATATCATAGATATTATAGAGTAGCAATTCTGGCAACCAAATCGTTCTCAGGAAAGAGGGAGCCTTCCGTATAAACGGCGCACAATTAAATAACCCATTTTCTTGGCAAAAATTTTAGACATTGCCAATAATGCTAACTAATCTAATAATATCATTTCAAATAATATGAGTTACTGTGCCGTGACAATTATTGATGAAATATTGTGCAATTGCTACTGTGACAATTATTAAGTCAATAATGTAAAATACTATGCAATTATCACTGTAGCAATTATTGAACCAATAATATGAAATACTATGCAGTAACTACTGTGATAATTATTGAATTAATAATATGAAATACTGTGTTACTACTATTGTAGCAATTATTGAATTAATAATCATAAATATTGTGCAATACCGTGTACTACTGTGAAGTACCGCGTACTACTGTGGAATACCGCGTACTACTGTGGAATAACGCGTGTTACTGTTCTATTATGGCCAAATGGTTTAGCTGGATAGGTGAATACAACTAACTCATCACCATGAGATTGGGGTCTGACAACCTAATTCCGACTTAAACGGTTGTATTTCATGGAGATAACATCATCAAAGTATAAGGAACAAATGTTGATAAGCTCTTCCTTCGTATAGCGTTCAGCAATAGAACCCTGTAATATGCGAGAATTTTTGTAAATAATATTAGTAATGAAAATGAGAATGTTTAAAAATTTATTTATGTGTGTGTGTGTGTGTGTATATATATATATATATATATATGTTATGAGCCTCAATAATTTAATTTAAATTAAATTAAGTATGTGACAATTGAGAAATATAGTCATGATAGTGATGAGCTTGATTAAGCTTATGTAATATGCCTTGTGTGGCATAATGATTAGGATGGATTAATTAGTTGCTTAATTAATTAATTAATTAATTGAGAGAGAGAGGATTGAGTAATATGATGGACTAATGAGGGCACTTGAATTAGGCCCAATGTGATATGTATAATGTGTTAGGAATTAATTCAAGGAACTTATGTTGCTAAGATTAAGCCCAATGAAAAAAGTGATTATGCATGACCAAATTAGAATAATTAGTAGCCCAATAAATATTATTTTGGAGCAAGCCCAATGTGTATTAGATTATGTGGTAATGAGTATATGAATATATGTATATATGTATATATATAAACATATGTATATATATATATATGTAAATAAGTGGATATGGTACAAAAGAAAGGAAAAGAAAAATAATAATAATATACATATATATACTACCCAACCGACCAAGCTCCCCTAATGACTTAGAATGCTGATTTTTTTTGCCTTGAGCCTTGCATTGTAGTCCATGTGAAGCTAATGATGGAGGAAGGTAAGAAAAGTGGGGGGTTTGGTAAAGCTTTTTACCTAATTAGCTTTTACCATTGGATAATAACTTGTTGGATGTACAAAATATAAGTATTGTACATGAATTAGTACAAGTATTTGTACATGAAGCTTTGCCTATAAATAAGCTCATCTTAGTCATTAGCAAGGGTTACTTGAAAATTGTAAGTATAGAGAGAGTTTAGAGAGAAATTGAGAGAAATAGAGAAAACCTAAAGGAACTCTTGAATTTTGGTGGTTCAAGAGAAGTCCAAGAAAAAGGAAGAAGGTGGAGAAGTACTTAAGCTTTATTGCTAAGAGAAGAAGAGTATCAAAGAGGTAAGATCATAACCTAGCTTTGATTTTATAAGTTAAGTTAGCATATTTATTGTTTATAGTAAGAAATGCATGCTTGGTTGTGAGAGTTTTGCTTGTTGTGGGATCAAGAAGGATCCGAAAGTATAAGGATGAATATTGTAAAGAGAATGTGTTTTGTATGCTTTGTAGGTAACTTCATGTCCTAATGAACAAAAAGATTGCATGAAAACTTGAAACCTAAAGTGGAATAATAGAAAGCAAGAGATTTGGTGTAAAATGAAATGAAATGTATGAGTTATGTTAATGATCTAAAGATTTTATGTTAAAGATCTATGAAATACGAAAACAACCCAAGTAGAATCATCGAAAATGGAGTTAGAATGAATTTATGGCAAATTGTTTGGTAAAACATGTCAAAATGAAAACCCTAGCTTGAAGATCTAACATTTTAACTAAATAAATATTGTAGAAAATGATTTAAGAAGTTAAATATTGAAGATGTATGAGTTTATGAGATGATGAAATTAGTTTGAACTCATTTGGATATGAAATGAACAAGTTATGGAAGATTGAATCAAAAGGAGACAAAATCAAAAATGTTGAAAAATCAAACTTGGATAATGTGACGATCAGAGTTTCCAGAAAAGTTATAATAAGAATTTATAATTCGACTTATTATGTAAATAGGATTTGACATAAGTAATTATGTGTTGTGCAATGAGATAATTTGAAAACAATAAGTTGTTATTGAAAACAATTATAGGAAGGGAAAAGGAAATGAGCAGAGATATTATTTTTGCATTTGTTAATAAATTGCGGAAAATAATTTATTAAAGGAAAGAGGTGATCAAAGGATACAAAACTACTATTCTAGTATTTTACCGCCTATGTGAATGTATGCAGTCTTATATAAGTGTACAGGTGAGGTGTTGGATATATTAATAATATATTTACCGTATGTGAATAAATTGTTGGAGACAATTTATGGCATAAAGGGAGGTAATTAAATTTGCGTATACCAGATTACCGGTGTGCATTAAAAAGGGGGTATTAGACTAATGGCAGTAAATTATTTTAACATGATGAATTATTAATCAAATAGATTATTCTTAAGAAAATAGCTTCTGTTTTATGAAGGAGAGTTATGGATATTTTACCATGGTACATTTATAGTTAATAAATGTTATGGGGTAATATATAATATGTATCATGACTATTATATATTACATGAGGGAGCTGAGTTGGTAGAAGGAGATCAAGCAGGGTGATACCTATGATGAAGTAAGTTAATGAGATTAATTGCTAGTTCCACTAATAGATTTCCTTAAATTAGTGGACTAACCTAAAGTGTTTAATATCAAGGAATTGATAAGTTAATTAAATGTTCAATTAAATTGAACATAGTAAGTTTAACTGAGTTATGTGAAGTCATCAGTTTGATTAATAATAATAATAACTTATAACCCCACTAGAAGTTATTAATAGTGGACTAGTCCAATTTATTTATTAAACAAGCCAATCCGAGGTAAGTGATTATGGACTTGTGGTATTGGACATTTGACATTATTAAGTGGCCCAACCTTAGTAAATAGACCCAGACTGAATTCAAGGGGAGGGTCGGGTCATGGAAGAATGCATTATGTTGTATATTAAGCTTCACAAACAGATTTGATAATCTGACCATGTGAGGTTGGGCTACCATCGACATGTGTGAAGGTGGAAGACCCAATGATTCAAGGTAACCTTATTAAGTGGGTGGCGATAAGGAGGAGTGACCCAATGAAGCTGTGCAAGTGTGATACCCAGCCCATTAAGGATAGGCTGTTGGTATTAATGTTAGGCCATCTGTAATTAGTATTATAAGCCTAGGGCATTGGTCCAAAAGACTAGCACAGAAGTTGGGAACCTATTTTATATATATATATATATACGTATATATGGAACTACTCCCGAACCAGGCCAATGGCCTAGAGCTACTCTATGTTGCTTTAGTTTAAAGCAATCCCATATGGGCAGAAATGAGTTTTGGGAGTATGGGCTGGAAATGGGTTGGTAAAGCTTTTTACCAACTCCCTTTTAACCAACGGGTAACTTTGTTTTGTACCAGTCCAAGAATCTGGGTAAAGAGCAGTACACGGGTAAAAGCTTTCCTATAAATAGGGACCCCCAGTTCACGTGACAGACCTTAATAGAGTGTTCAACTCTAATATAAAAGGGAGAAATCCCTAAATTCGGTAGGGATATTAAGGAAATAAATAAGATAAAGATTTTGTATAGATAAAGAGTGTGGAGGCCATGTTGTTTCTATTTCTATCCATAGGTACTAGTTGTTCAACAACTCTTACCAACTCCTACCAACCCTTGTCCTTACAAGTAGGAAATCCCCAAAATCATGGGATAATGTGGATAAGAGATAAGGTAAGTAAGAAGTGTGGAGTCTATAAATAGACTACCTCACATATACTACCAAAGGTTACATTCATTTTATTCCTCAGTTGAGGGCACTATATTGTTGAGAGAAGGAGAAAAGAAGGTCCGCAGAATTTGGAGAGGAGATTCGGTGCATGCCTTCAATATTAATCCATACTTTGGAAAGAAGGGGAGGAATGCAACCAAATCAAAGAGGTGAGAAGTTTTTATAGTTGCGGTCTATTCATATTATTACCTTGCATGTGGGTTAAATGTATGAACTAGCTTAAGGGTCTGAAATGGTCCACGAGCTCAGTGCTCCGTGATCATGTTGTTATAACCCATGAGTGTTGTCCATAGGACTTGTGACCGAACCTTAGTTAAACCATAAGATGGTAGCACTGTAATTTTTAAATACAATTATAGCTAGTTGGCAGTGTGCCTAGCTATTTGAGACCAGTTATTGGTATGAGCTAAGCTTAGATCAGAACTGTAGCAATAAGACTAACTTGAGATGTTTCTCATGTTAAAATCTCAGGACTTGCTGTTTATAGACCATAGAGGAGGATTGTAGTACCTCTGATTGAATACTAGTGGAACCAAAGAAGAGAGTGTATCTGAGTATACACCATGATTTTTCTAATAAAGTAGACCAAAACCTCTGTCGAATCATTTATGAACAGGCACAATAAGTGATATTAAGTTTAACCAATCATTGAGTTCAATAAAATATAAGTCAGACTTAGACCGTGTTGCTAGACCTGTATGATCTCAGACCAATCAGCAAGGGATGGTCCTTAAGCTGAAGTTATGAAGTGGACTTGAGTCTAGTAGTGAGAAGGACCCTACGATCATAGAGTAACTTTACTCCGATCGTAGAGTGCCCTTATGGGCAAGGAGAATGTTAGCCGAGTCAGTAGCATTAGTAGAGCGTACTATATGATCGTGGAGTTTCGCTCGGCAGGCGTAGAGTTTCACTCGGCCATCGTAGAGTAAGTTGGTCAGTCTCGGTGCCGATCGTAGAGCATCGCTCAGCCATCGTAGAGTTTCACTCAGCCATCGTAGAGTAAGTTGGCCAATTTTGGTGCCGACCGTAGAGCTCCTCTCGATCATTGTAGAGTGGACTCTGCTGGTCGTAGAGCTCCCCTCGGTAATCGTAAAGTCATAAGCTTCTACCAAATCCTTCGAAATATTGAACATCAAATCCTTAACCAACTTCCGAGATCTCACCACGCCTAATCCCATCTGGAAATATCCGAGGACCTGAGGACCATTCAAGTCTATCACCTGTCTGACTGCCTCTCGGAATCTCTTCATATACTGGCTGAGAGTCTTATTATAATATTGTCTGATCTGAACCAAAAAACCGGTCGGCTAACCCTTCCTTTTGTTGCTCCTGAATCGACCATGAAACTTGTCGCAGAGCTCCTTCCATAACAAAATTAAGTTCGGGGCCAATGACGTCATCCACTACATAGCTTCTTTCCTTAGGGTTGTGATGAACATTTGATACTTGGTCGTATCTAAATAATCATAATATTTCATCAGCTGGTCATATGCCTGGCTGTGATCCTAGGGATCTCCTGATCCATCATAGCTCTCCATGTGTGGGACCTTCTTATTTGGGTCGGCCCGAACCCGATCTATCTTCGGAGAAAATGGTGACGTTGGGTCAATCGGAGTCTCCTCCTGATGGGTTGTACTTGGCTAATGCCTCGTTTCCTCCCTCGACGATAATTGCCCTCTTCAACAATGTTAAAAATGTACCATTCTGTAGAACTGCAACCCGACTATAAATCCATGGTTTCAGTCCCTGCTCAAACCTCCTTGCTTTCCTGGCCTCGGTATCCACTTGGTGTGGGGTAAACCTGGCCAACTCGTTGAACTTTGCCGCATACTCAGCGACCGATATGTTCCCTTGCTTGAGTTCTAAGAATTTCAGCTCCATATTTGATTGCATACTCTCCGGAAGTAATTCTCGAAGAATAATTCTTTGAATCATTCCCACGGAATTACTCCTTCCCCAGCACGACTCTTACTCGTCTTCCACCAATAGTTTGCCTCACCCTTTATCATGAAGGTGGCAAATCCCGTCTTCTGTTCTTTGGCCACTCGTGCGACCTCAAACACTGTTTCCATCTCGTCTACCCATGTCTGGGCTTCGATTGGATCTAAGGTTCCCCGGAACTCCGGAGGTCCTACCAATTTAAAATCCTTGAAGCTAGCCAAGTGACGTCTAGGCTGCTCAACTATAGGTGGGGGTCTATTTTGCATCACTTCTGCCAACATCTCGACAAAATCCCTCATTGGGTCTGGTTGACCCGACTCGTTGTTTACCGATTCTTCTACCACTGGGTTCCTGGTTTATCTTCTAGGCGTCATTATTTCTTACAAACAAAACCTTACATTATCACTTGTTTGGAAACCTCATATAACACTTCATTAGCGTTAGTATTTAAAAACTATAGTATCTATCAAACACATTTGATTTGAATAAGCAACTGCATTTATATTCATATACCACTGTTTTAATACAATGAGACCCAACCTGTGGCATACTTCTATTAATGCTCATGGCATAACCTACTTGTGACGCCCCCAAATTCAGGTCTCAAACACCCGGATTTGGTCATCACGATCCAAAACAAACATTCACTTATAAACAACATATACTAGCAAAATGCGGAATACAATAAACGTATGTCGTTCATTCAAAAGGTGTTACTAGTCCCAAGATACGAAAACCTTAATATAGGAATGCAAATATACCCTAGTACAGTACTTAGGGTTTAAATAACAATAGCAATTAATTAACTATGCCTGAAATAAAATACAGTCACTAGGAGACTAATACTTCATCTTTTCCTTGCCCTTGTCTTTGCCTGAGGTCCCGGGCTTAACTGCAATAAGGTTCATGATATAACAAGGGTGAGTAACTAGTTTGCTCAGTAAGTTTAAATAACAGCAAAGAATGATATATATCATGAATGAAAGAGATATCTGGAAATGATTCAACGATGAGAATAACGTAATAATAATTGCTTTTTAAAATAAACGATAGTCAACATAGACCATGAACAATACACTTCCAATGGAATCAATAGCTAATTGATCCTTTGGTTATTGGCTCAGAAATACGTACTCGAGGGGATCAGCCTCTAGTACACTATGTGTATGCATAATATTTAATTTATGTTCTTGTATCTTAGATTTAGATACGTGGGGTACTCCCCTATAATAAAATGGGTGTTCACTTCAGTCTAAGAATCCATACCATCAATTGAACTGGATAGCCTTTATCAAAATTTCATGCAATTGTCTGACCGAACAAGGATTCAGACTCAATCTGAAACAGTTCATGAGTTATAGAACTTTATATAATGTACAAGTCTAAGACTGTACGAACTCAAGTGCACCAAGTGCGAGTATTAATAAAATCGATGTGGAATAATTGTAAAATAATTAAACCACTTAAAGCATGTTTGGAAATAAGGTTCAAGCTTAAAAAATAACTTACAATACAATAATATCCTGCTCGAATATAATTTGAGTAGGGTTAAGGAACTTGCTCAATAAAATATGAGTATGGATAGGGAACTTGCCTGTTTGCTCAGCTACAAATAATATAGCTTTATACGACTCTCTTCAATGGATCTAACATTTATAACGTTGGTCTATTAATTAGCACTGCGTAGAATTGCATATGGATACATTTACTTATGCTATTTATTTGACAAATAAGTCAACCACATAGCACACATAATTTAATAAACTATCATTAATTCTATAAGACATCAATGAATCTTAGGTTAACGATTTATTTGATTAATAGTATTTTCTTACGTGCTAAAAACCTTCAAACAATTTATTATAATTGTTTAAATTAATGTGTCATCTAAATTCTCTTTATTCTATTCACTCTATCTTCATTTAATTATTATTTAATATTTATTAGATAGTAAGTAATTAATTATCTTTAGTTATTATTTATTATTAAATAATAACTAACTATGTTTATTTATTATTTAAAATTAATCCAATAATAAATAATTTCACTATTAACCTTGTTTGTTTAATTAGTATCTAATAGTAATTAAGTAATAATCGATTAATTGTTATATTTTGGGTCCCCCGTTAATTATATTAATATTTAAAATTACACGTCACGTTACGTAAATCGACCCAACCCGAATCGACTAGAATCCTCAATCGAACCAGCCAGCTCACAGACATGGCACTGTAGCGCCAATCAATATGGCAAGACAGGCGTTACGGCGTCACGTCCCTCCTTTATGGTGCTGCGGCGCCAAACTGACGATGCGGCAGGAGCCCTTCCTTTATGGTGTTGCAGCGCCGCTTGTTGAGCCAATTTGACGCTGCGGCGCCCCATCCCTCTGTTATGGCGCTCGGCGGCACTTGCTTGGGCTAAACCGGCGTTGCGGCGCTCTGGTTCAGTATCGTCTTCTTCGTTTCTTTTCGGCAGTTTTCTTCGAGTTTTAAGATTAATTCATTTTACCAAGCATGCATAACTCAAAACTTGCCACTTATTACCCTCAATGATAAACATTAAGTGCCTAATTGGAGTAATTAATTTCAAGCATGATACAGAATATTCATGAACAATGCTTACTGTAACGGAGAAAATGCTTACCTTCTAGACTTAGATGCAGTCCTTCTTTTCTTTCCGTAGTAAATAATGAAGTCAGAAATCATTCGCGTGCCAACTCCCCCTTTCAGATCGCCCTTCCTTTTCAAGCTCCCAATATCCCTCTTTCAGTAAAATTAATAAACTCAGCAGCTCTGAAAGGGAAGTCGGGGTCCTCATTTATAGACAAATTGTTGACCGGTCGTTGGTTATTACTCTGATTGCAAACTCCAGACGCAACGGTAGTATCCGTTAGTTAAAAAGAAGTAGGTGGGAAAGCTTGTCTGACCCAACCTCGTGCCATACCCTCTGAGATTGGCTGATAATCCTTGCACGTAAGGTAGGGAGGTAGGCCATTGGCCTAACTCGGCGCACGTTGAAAATCTGGGATAATCTATCCCACTATACTGGTAAACTGCTATGGGCTAACCCACTTAGCGTACTAACTCGGTTGGCAATATACAATTACTGGTTTGGATTAAATTTACAACCAGTTGGGCTAGTTTAATAGGTTGGCACACTAATTACCCAAGTCCATGATCAATTAATTATCTGGCTTGGTTAATTAATTAGTTAAACTAGTCAATTAGTATTTATTTACTAACTGGACTATTAAATATTACTAATCGTATTTCCCATTATTCTCATTAATTAATAGTAATATTAATTAATTTACTATATTCAAAGTAATTGAATATTTAATTATTACTTATTTATCAATTTCTTGATATTAAATAACTTAGGGCTAGTCCACTAATTTAATCAAACCATTAGTGACTCCCTTTAATTAATCCTAGCAATTACGCGCAATCCCATAATCACATAACTAATTAATCACACAAGATTTTAACAAATCATACAAAACTAACTCTTTTAAAAATTAAATTTTATATTTAAGTAATAAAGAAGTTTCAAAATTCTCGATCATTACATCCCCCCCTTATAAAAATTCTGTCCCCGAAATTACAACATAAAGTGACTCAAAAAAATGCGGGTAATTCGCCCTCATCTTTTCCTCTAGCTCTCACGTAGCTTCTTCAACTGCGTGGTTCCTCTAAAGTACCTTAACCGAATGAATGATCTTATTCCTCAACGTCTATTCTTTCTTATCAAGTATCTGGACAGGGATTTCCTCATATGATAAATCTTTCTCTACTTGAATCGGTTGATGACATGTTTGTAGTCTGGTTTGTATAGCCGCAACACTGACACATGAAACACATTGTGAATGTGCTCAAGTTTAGAAGGTAATGCTACCTCGTACGCCACTTCATCGACTCGCCTCAAAATCTCGAACGGTCTTATGAACCTAGGGCTCAACTTTCCTTTCTTCCCAAAACGGATCATCCCTTTCCAGGGAGATACCTTCAAGAACACAAAACTACCCACTTTGAAGTTCCGCTCCTTACGATGTAGATCAGCGTACTTCTTCTGACGGTCTTGGGCTACTACCAGGCGGTTCCTGATCAGCTTCACCGTATCTGCTGTCTGCTGCACCATCTCAGGTCCCAGCAGTCTTCGCTAGCCTACCTCATCCCAGCACAATGTATTCGACACCTTCTACCATATAGTGCTTCGTACGGTGGCATGCCGATACTAGTGTGATAACTATTATTGTAAGCAAACTCCACCAGTGACAAGTGATCATCCCAGCTGCCCTTTAAGTCCATCATGACTACTCGGAGCATATCCTCCAAAGTCTGAATTGTTCGCTCGCTCTGGCCATCAGTTTGAGGATGATATGATGTACTCAACTTCAATTGTGTTCCTAATCTTTCCTGTAGACTCCTCCAGAATCGGCACTCCATGTCGTGACACTATCTCCCGCACATAGAGTTCAGCTAACTGCTCCAGATTGTACATGATCTTGATTGGTAGAAAGTGAGCAGACTTGGTCAGACGATCCACGATTACCCAGATGGCGTCTAAACCATTTTGTGTCGGTGGCAGACCCACCATAAAGTCCATGGTGATGTGCTCCCACTTCCACTCCGGAATCTCTAATGGTTGCAGTAGTCCGCTCGGTCGCTGGTGCTCTGCTTTAACTCATTGGCATGTCAGACATCTGCTGACGAACTCTCCTACCTCCCTCTTTATATTCGGCCACCAAAAATATGGCCATAAGTCCTGATACATCTTCGTACTGCCGGGATGTACTGAGTACCTCGTACTATGAGCTTCTTGGAGAATCTCTTCTCTTAACTCCGGATCCAACGGTACCCAAATCCTCCCTTCAAATCTTAGCAGCCCTGTGCTATCAATCTTATACTTGAGCGCTTCTCCTTCGGAAATTCGCTTCCTTATACCATTGCATTCTTCATCCTTCTCCTGAGCCTCATTTATTTTATCCAATAAGGTCGGACTCGCTGTCACTGTACATAATTTCTTATCTAACTCCCACGGATACTTGATCTCCAATTCGAGTTGTTCAAAATCCCTTACCAACTCTTCCTGAGTGGTTAGCTTCAATAGCTTCTCTTTGCCTTGTCTGCTTAAGGCATCAACCACTACATTTGCTTTACCCGGATGGTACAGAATCTTACAGTCATAATCCTTGATCAATTCGAACCATCGGCGCTGCCTCATGTTCAGCTCCTTCTGAGTGAAGATATATTTTAGACTTTTGTGATCCGTATATATCTCGCACTTCTCTCTATATAGGTAGTGCCTTCAAATCTTCAAGGCAAAAACTACCGCGGCCAACTCCAGGTCATGAGTCAGGTAACCTTCTCATAGTCCTTCAGCTGACGTGACGCGTACGCAATGACCTTGACGTGCTGCATCAGCACACAACCAAGACCTTTGTGTGATGCATTGCTATACACCACAAAACCTCTAGTGTTGTCTGGTAAAGCCAACACTGGTGCTTGACTAAGTCTCTTTTTCAGCTCCATAAAACTTCCTTTACATTTTTCCGTCCGAACGAACTTAACTGCTTTTCTAGTAAGATTGGTCAATGGCGAGGCTATCTTTGAAAAATCCTAAATGAATTTTCGATAGTATCCCGCTAATCCCAAGAAACTTCGGACCTCTGTTGGCGTCTTTGGCTGCTCCCAATTGATAACGGCTTCCACCTTTGTTGGATCCACCAAAACACCATCTTTGTCAATGTTGTGCCCTAGAAACTGCACCCTCTGCAACCAAAACTCACACTTAGAAAATTTCGCATACAGTTTCTCTCTTTTGAGAGCCTCCAATACAATACTTAAATGTTCAGCATGCTCTTCCTTTGTCTCTGAATACACCAAGATGTCATCGGTGAATACAACTATGAACTTGTCCAAGTACTGCTTGAACACCCTGTTCATCATATCCATGAATACTGTTGGTGTATTCGTTAATCTAAATGACATTACCAGAAACTCGAAATGCCCATAACGAGTTCTAAATGCAGTCTTCGGGATATCTTCTTGCCTCACCTTCAGTTGATGATAACCCGTTCTCAAATCAATCTTTGAAAAGTATTTCGCTCCCTTGAGTTGATCAAATAGATCGTCAATCCTGGGCAGCAGATACCTATTCTTAATCGTAACTTTGTTCAACTCGCGATAGGCGATACAAAGCCTCATCGAACCATCCTTCTTCTTTACGAACAGAACTGGCGCTCCCCATGGTGACAAGCTCGGTCTAATATAACCCTTATCTAACAGTTCCTACAGTTGAACCATTAGTTCTTTCATCTCTACTGGTACCATTCGGTAAGGTGCCTTGGATATCAGTGCAGTCCCTGGTACCAAGTCAATCACAAATTCTATCTCTCTATCTGGCGGCAGTCCGGGAATTTCATCTGGGAAGACATCAGCGAATTCCCTTACGATAGGTATCTGACTTAGTTTATCCTCGACTCGTCGTGTATCAAACATGTGAGCCAAATAACCTATGCAACCCTTTCTAAGCAACTTCCTTGCTTGCATCATCGTCAGACAACAAGATTGTCTTAGCGATTTACTACCATAGAATACCACCTTCAACTTATTTGGAGTCTGCAGGTGTACTCATTTCTTCTTACAGTCGATGACTGCGTCGTGACTTAATAACCAATCCATCCTAAGGATTACGTCAAACTCCCCTAAATGAATTGGTAACAAATCCACTTCGAGCCCAAATCCTCATAATTTGACGCAACAATTCTTATGAATGTATTCTACGGGAATAATTTCTTTGTTTGCTACTTCTACATTCATAGGGTGCTCTAACCTTTCACGAGGTAAGTCTAACCTTCTAGCAAATTCTTTAGAAACAAAAGAGTGGGTAGCACCCGAATCAAATAACACATATGCATATATTTTATTGATTGGGATGATATCTGACACTACGTCCTTGGACTCCACCATATCCTTGACGGTTATATTGAACGTGCGCGCCGTTGGTCTGATGACTTGAGTGGCTGACCCTTCGATGCTCAGCCTGTTGTTATTGTTGTTATAGCTGCATCGCCCTTTCTCTTCGGGAAGTCCTTGATCTGGTGGTCTGGAGCTCCACACAAGAAACACCCTCCTTTTTGCTTATTCAGACACTAAGGAGCCATGTGCCCCGGTTGTCCGCAGCGATAACAAATGCTTTTCCCTTTCATACACTCCTCTAAGTGGTTCTTCCCACAACTGCTGCACTTCCCACCTGTCTTAGCCTCTCCCCCGGACTTGTTGCCTCCGGAGGATTAGCTCTCCATCTATTTTCGCTTGTTGGGGTTGCTGCCTCCACTGCTTCCCCGTTTCGGCCCTTCTTGACCGGCTTTATTTTCCTGTTTAAATCGTGCTATGGCTTCATTGCCTCCTTCCGCAATGATAGCCCTTTCCAGCAGTTTAGAGAAATTCTTAATCTTTAATACAACGATGGTTTTCTGCACCCATGGCTTCAATCCCAACTCGAATCTTCTGGCCTTCCTGGCCTCCGTGTCCACTTGATATGGAGAGAATCGGGCCAACTCGTTAAATTTTGCCGCGTACTCTACGACCGTCATACCACCCTGTTTCAGTTCCAGAAACTTAACATCCATATCCTGCTACGTATTCTCCGGGAAGTAATTCTCGAAGAATAGCTCTTTAAATTCGTCCCATGGAATGACTCCATCGCCTGCTCGTCCCTTATTAGCTTTCCACCAATAATTAGCTTCGCCCTTCATCATGAAGGTGGCGAATCCAGTTCTCTGCTCCTCGACAACTCGTGCAACCTCGAAGACTTTCTCCATCTCTTCAACCCAAGTTTGTGCTTCTATTGGATCGAGAGTTCCCTTGAACTCGGGTGGTCCAACCAGTTTGAAATCCTTAAAGTTGGCCAAGTGATGCGCTGGCTAGGGTTCTGGTTGTGCTGCTGCTGGTGGGGGTCTAGCCTGTATAGACTTGACCAGCAGTTCAACAAATATTCTCATTGGGTCAGGTTGATCTCCAACCTCACTTTTTGACTCGGCGACACGTTGATTGCGGGGTCTACCTCTGGGCGGCATTATGATCTGCTAAAGAGCAAGTCTTAGACTTTCGCTTATTATGTTATGTTTTTCACACTATACCGGTTAAGTCAACATTCAATAGTAAAAGCATCTATCCAACACTTCGATTCGAAAGGAAACAACTGTATTTATATTCATATACCAATGTTTTAATACAGACTGACTCAACATTTGGCATACTACTATAAATGCGCAATAGCATAAACTGCCTACTGCTAACTTGTTAGGTTTGTATAACGCGAACATGCAATCAAATTACATAAATAAAGCGGAAGCGCGATAAAATCAGATTTTAAAAATTTTATACAAACCATCACCATGATCTTTTTTTATGCACAATTATTAATTAAACGAAAGAGATGGAGAATAAGAATTATACCCTTGTAGAATTCTAGCTTCCTCAGGTACAAGTTCACACCTCCAATTCCTTCGCGTTCTCCTTGAATTGCACCGATTAAATTCCTTCCTTTGATCAACATTAGCCACCCAAGTGTTTGGCCTCTAGAGGTGATCCACCAAGGAAGAACAAGTATTCAAGAAGATGGGTGTTTGGCAAAACCCTAGTTTTCTATCTCTATTGAAATTGTAAGTACTCTCCACAATTCTAATGCAAGAGTGTGTAACCCTAATCTATGATAAGACTTCTCTTATTTATAGATGTAGGAAAACCCCTTCCCTAAGCTATTTAGGATTAGGGTTTCTATTTTAATTAAACTCCTTTAATTATATTCCTAATCCAATTAGGAATTAATGAGAGAGTACTTCTATTAATTAATTCTCAATCCCTATTAGGAATTAAATAATAGTTATATTAATTAATTCTCAATCCCTATTAGGAATTAAATAATAGTAATAGTAATAATAATAATAAGACTCCTCTTATTAATTTATATTTAATATTTCCAAAATATTAAATAATAAATATTAAGCTATTTAATTTATTCTATCTCCATAGATTAAATTAAATACACTTAACTTATTATTACAATTATGCCATTTACTTCTTAAATAAATATTTTCCTTTTGCGGTGTGACCCTTTAGGTTCTCCATATTAAACCGGTTGTGAATAAATCAATTAAAACAATTCTAATCTTATTTAAATAAATAAATTAAACTATTTAATTCATTTAAATAAATAATATTTATTCTACAATAAGGATAAGCACCCTTAGCGATCAACGACTTTCCAGATAATATAGATTTAAACATTAATCACAAAAGAACCTTTGAGTAAATAGTTACCGTACAATTCAATCCTTCTACCATACAATGTCCCAATTAAATATAAGACATGGAATTTCTGTCAAGTCTTATTTTATTTAATTATATGTATTTCGATTCCCAAATGCACAACTCTAAATAATGCAAATTAGAAACTCCTTTCTAATTTCATTCTGCCTTGGCCAAGGACTACTGAGTTATCATTTATCGAATCACATAGGACATTCACATCTTTTACTAGACGTGGTAGATTCTTTGTTGATCAATCACCTATCTCCATGTACAACTTATTATACCCAATCATACCCTTTGATATACCCTAAAGGTCTTAAGGGACATGTCAAAGTATAACTTATCATACACAAGATACTATGATGATCTCAAGTCTAAGGATCACTTGTACTACTATCACTAGAGGAATTCCTATTGACAGCAGAGTAAAACTCCATTAGGTATTCCTCAGCGAGTCACGTTCAGTGAACTTATTCTCCAATAAGCACCTACATACTTGCTTTAGTGTCTTCACACAAATGATTATGAGATCAATCATCCTCTTCCTAAGAGCAAGCAACGTATGTACTAATCTATCCGGATTCACTAATCCCCAATTTAGTAATCCAACGATCAGGAACAATTTTAGTTTGTGAGCTATCTTGAATTTAGATCTCATTAGCATGATCACTATCATGATTCTAAAAGCATTGCTCAAAACTATGAGTTTATCACATTTAATATATAACAACACCATGTAGATAATGTAAAATGCCTTTAATACTTTTATTAATAAATGAATAAGATTACAAAGTATATGCTACATCATATCAAATATGATTGGCTTGAGTGCATACTACTTTCAATCTCCCACTTGCACTAAAGCTAATCGCCATGTTATCTAATACCCATCTTCTCCAAGTGACGATCAAACTGCTGTTGTGTTAAAGCTTTAGTAAATGGATCTGCAATGTTGTCTTGAGAGTCCACACGCTCCAGGGTGACATCTCCTCTTTCAATGATCTCTCTAATCAAATGAAACCGCCGCAACACGTGTTTGGATTTATGATGAGACCTGGGTTCCTTGGCCTGCGCAACAACTCCAGTGTTGTCACAGAATAAAGGTACGGCTTCTCTAATGCTAGGAACCACTCCAAGTTCAGTTATGAACTTCTTCATCCAAACAGCTTCCTTTGCAGCTTCATTTGTAGCTATGTACTCTGCCTCTGTCACTGAATCAGCAACCGTTTGCTGCTTGGAACTTTTCCAACTCACTGCGCCACTGTTTAAGGTAAACACATACCCTGAAACGGATTTATAGTCATCTTGGTCCGTTTGAAAACTTGAGTCTGTATAGCCCTCTAGTTTCAATTCAGACCCACCGTAGACAAGAAATACATCCTTAGTTCTTCTCAAGTACTTCAGGATGTTTTTCACTGCCTTCCAGTGCTCTTCTCCTGGATTCGACTGATATCTGCTTGTTACACTAAGTGCATGAGCGACATCTGGTCTAGTACATATCATACCGTACATGATAGATCCTATTGCTGAAGCATAAGGAATCTTACTCATTCAGTTTCTCTCCTCAGGTGTCTTTGGGGCCTGTTTCTTGGAGAGATGTATTCCATGGCTCATCGGCATGAGACCTCTCTTGGAATCTTCCATGCTAAACTTCTTTAGCATTGAGTCAATGTACTTTCCTTGGGTCAAACCGAGCATCCTTTTAGATCTATCTCTATAGATCTTTATCCCCAAAATATAGGATGCCTCACCCAAGTCCTTCATGGAGAAGTGTTTAGATAACCAAATTTTGATCGACTGTAGCATAGGAACATCATTCCCTATCAGTAATATATCGTCTACATATAATACTAGGAATGAAACAGCGCTCCCACTAACCTTCTTGTACACACATGGTTCATCCTCATTTTTGATAAAATCAAAGCTTTTGATTATCTCATCAAAACGGATGTTCCATCTTCGAGAAGCTTGCTTCAATCCATAAATGGATCGTTGTAGCTTACAGACTTGGTTTGTTCCAACCGTTGAAACAAAACCCTCTGGCTGTATCATATATACATTCTCCTCAAGCTCTCCATTGAGGAAGGCCGTTTTCACGTCCATTTTTCAGATTTCGTAGTCATAATAAGCTGCAATTGCAAGCAAAATCCGAATGGACTTGAGCATAGCTACTGGTGAGAAGGTTTCATCATAGTCAACTCCTTGTCTTTGTTTGAAACCTTTTGCAACCAGTCGGGCCTTATAAGTCTCTACCTTGCCATCTGCTCCAGTCTTTCTCTTAAAGACCCATTTACACCCAATAGGCTTAATGCCCTCAGGTGGTGAAACCAAAGTCCATACTTTGTTCTCATACATGGAGTCCATCTCGGATTTCATGGCTTCTAGCCATTTCTCTGAGTCTTTACTACTCATAGCCTCTTCTTAAGTCAATGGATTGTAGACACCCAAATTTTGCGTTCCTTGTACTAACCATGACAAGAGGGCAAAATCGTCAATTGAACCGGCTTGCGGGAGCGAAGGAATGGGCACAAGTGCGAGCGCCCGACACCACCGCAATGTTTTGGCGACCAAGGCTGACGTGACAATAAAGCCGTCCGAAGCAGGCATTCCCGAATGAGGTGGCACGTCACCCGGAAATTCCCAGACAGTCGAATACGAGCCTGTCAGCGAAAACCGGCATTATGGCACGAAAATCGAGGCGTGGCACGAAAAACGAGAAAGTCAAACCGTCCAGCTGCGGATTGATCTGCGGCCAAATAGTGCGCCTTTTGAAAACACGGAACTCGAAACACGGAACTCGAAATCGGGGTGAGTGGAAGGCAGGCGGCCAGCCAGCCGCAGATTGATCTGCGGCTGGCTTTGGCCAGCCTATTTCAACCCAATTTCGTGCAGCATACAGGGAGTTCAGCAATTTTTGAGGAAGAAGAATTCAGCATAGCTGCCAAGCACGGAAATTGAGAGAAAATAGCTAGATTTTGCAATAAAAATAGGAAGAAAAGAGAGAAAAAAGAGAGGATTTCTACTCCTTTGATTTTGATTGTATCAATATATTTCTTATCCTATTCAAGTACACAAGTTTACCTCCATTTGAGTTCATTTTGCAAGGTAAAAAAATTTCCTTTTGTTGTAGCAATTTATATCACATTATTTGGTTAGATTAGATGTAGTTTTCATGTATATTGTTGAACAATCATGGATTAGGGATTATTAGTGAAGGTTCCATTGGAACAAAATTCTTTCTAATAACCCGAGGATATCCAATTGATGAAATCTCTAGTTGGTTTATGATAATTTATGGGATGTAGTTTATTTAGATTGTCATTTTTGGATATCATGGTGTATTAGGTAAATCCGGGTTGGTTAGTCATGTAGTATCCATTTTGTGGGCATATCGTAATCTCGTGTGAGCCTAGGAACGCGACCCCGTGGTTCAAATCCGATGATGGATGTTTTGATATATGTAATAGATTCAAGGGGCTCGTTTTTGTAACATGTAACCGTCGGGCCTTAAAACGACGCCAAGGCGAGAATCGGGTTTAAGGCCCCGTAGTAATGAAATATGTGATTGTTGGCGTTCGGGGATATTTTGATGGCTTACATGCCCGTGAATAGCCCCGACGCGTGTTTATGCTTGATTAGATTTCGTGACGCCAAAATGATTTCAAAAGATTAAACGATAAAGATCTTTTCTAAAATCAATCAAAGTAGGATATTAGCATCACGAGGCTAAAAATTGGAAATGCTAATGAAAGTTGATTCCTATTCTACGAGAAGGCTAAAAAGAAGTTATTTTCAAATGTCACGAAAAATGGGTTTTATAAAAGGAATTAAACGTTTTATTAAACCTTGAGGTATAGGGCGAAAGAGATCCTAGAAATTGCTCATCATTTATGAAAGCAACGTATAAATCTCGATTCCTATTTTTGCTAAGGCTTAATAAACTCCTCTTTTGCCAAAGCGTCACCTAATGAAAATCTCCTAGTTTTGACAATTAAAATCAAACCTTTTTTTCATAAAGCTTTCTCGTGTATACCGAAAGGACATTCCGAAGCGTTCCCAAATTAAAGCACGACGTTCCCTAAAATCCAAATGATTCTATCATACAAACTCACCTCAACATTCATATAGGCACACACACACACACAAACTCGCACGTATACACAATTTCATGAATCAAAGGATAAGAAAGCATCAAGATTGCGGTAACCGTATTTCACGGAAGTCGAGGGGTGCCTAACACCTTCCCCTCACTTAAGCAAGCCCCCGAACTCTATGAATCTCGATTCGCAGACCAATTAATTGGGAGTCACATATGAGCCAGCGATTTATAAAAAACGAAAACTCGGATGAGTTAGTACATCCATTTCAAATATACCAACTGGCGACTCTGGTTAATTGGCTCATCATAAAAAACGATCTTTCAAAACCCCGTCGACATTAATGCCGACCTTTTCCAAAAATCATTTAATCAAGAGGCTAAGAATTGGAAAAGACTAAAAAGACACGCGAAGCGAAAACCCGGCGTCGACAGCTGGCGACTCCGCTGGGGAAATTAGAGGGCTTAAGCCGCGTTCATGTCTTGATGCTATCTTATCCTTTTAAAATTCATAAAATGTGTGTGCGTGCGGTATTTTAATTTTTTTACTTCTGTTATGTGAATGTGTGTTTTGCCCAATAAATGAATGATTGAATGGAATTGCTTTACTTTTTCATTTGCATACGGTGAGGGCGATGAATGTGAATGTATGTTGAGAGAGTACCTCCTCCTGAGGCGAACCTGTCGGTTGCTTATTACTGGACTCGAAGGGGCTGCTCCCCGGAGATGGCTCAGGAAACGCACCACCCATATCCGCTCCAATCGAAAGGATTCAGACGAGTAGATTGCGAAGATATGGGAACCTTCATGCCGAAAAGCCCGTGAGAGTAATCCTAGGATAGGTCAGCCTCAGATTAACCCTACGCAGGAAAAGTCTCTTCATGCCTTTTTACATTTCACGCATAAATGTCATGATATCATTCATATACGCCTCCTTTTTGTCAAGAGAAATTACTAACCTTTATGTTTTGCAGGGAACAGTTGGGGAGCTTAATAAAGCCATGTTTAACATTTGTCATTGCATTAGAGGACTACTAACTTTTTGTTTTACAGGGAAAGATTAAAAAAAAACCCCAAAACACAAAAGTTACAGCTTTAGCATGCATCCACATTTTTTACTCCCCAAGACTAAACTTCGAACCTTGGTTTCTGTAGGATTGCTCCTCAAACCCGTTCGCAGTCTAAAAGGGCCCAAAACTCCATATCTGAAATGGCTGATATTCCATCTACCAATTCCGGTGCCATATCTAGGGAGGAATTTGATGACTTTAAGAAGCAGATGTTAGAAATGGCCATAATGCTAAGAGAGCAGTTGATACCCAGGCAGGAACCACCTAAGGAGGATCAACTTAAGGGCAAGCCAGTCGTCCCAAAGGCCATTCCCGTACCAAACAAAACAGTGATTACTATCCCGGAAGAGGGAGATACAGATGACCTGCGAAAGAAAATGAGACAAATGGTGGAAACCATCCAATCTATGAAGGGCATAGGGTCCCTCGGCAGGGTTAACTATTCAGATTTATGTGTCTTCCCCGGAGCCAGATACCCGGAGAAATTTAAAATCCCCGAGTTTGAAAAATACAATGGGAAGGGGGACCCCTACACACACTTGAAAATATACATTGGAGAACTCGGGTCTTATGCCGAGGACGAAGGGCTGAGAATGCAGCTGTTCCAGAAAAGCTTAACGGGGGAGGCAAGAATCTGGTATGCCCGCCTTGACAACGCCCGAATCCACAACTGGGAAGAACTGGCCCATACCTTCTTAACCCAATACAGCTTTCAGGCCCAGATGGCCCCTGACAGGTACCAAATGACAAAAGTCAAGAAGCAGCCTAGGGAATCCTTCAGGGAATATGCGCAACGATGGAGGGGCATGGCCGCACAGGTGAACCCCCCGATGAGCCAATCAGAGATGGTGATGACTTTTGTAGACATTCAGGAGGCACCGTATTATGAACGAGTTATTTCGGGGATCGGAAGACCCTTTGCTGAAATGATTAAACATGGAGAGATGGTAGATATGGGGTTAAAATCGGGTAAAATCCGGGATTTTACTGCTTTAGAAACTGCTGCCGAGCAAATACAGAATGGAAACTATGGCGGCACTTCCCGGAGGGTCCAAAAGAAGAAGGAAGAGGATGTCTCCCTCATCCTGCAGGGGTCATCCAGAAAAACAGAAAGCCATCTTCCGGTACAGGTGCAGAGGGTAGGGCCATCCCGACAGCCAAACTTCACAGATCAAAGGGCAGAGGGGCGAAGAAGATATGAGGCCTCGCAAAATCGAGTATTTACCCCGCTCGGGGAGCCGCTTGAACGGGTATTAGCGGTATTGGTAGCCCAAAAGAAGATAGTGGGTTTGGCACCCCCGAGTGACCCAAAGGGTAGAAGGTTTAACCCGAGCAGGCGATGTGCATACCACTCCAGTTCCCCTGGCCATGATACACAGGACTGTTGGACGCTGAAGCATCAAATCCAAAACCTGATTGACAGTGGGGAAATTGTGGTGGAACAGCCAGACTCCCCGAATGTTAAGACAAATCCCCTGCCAAGACATGATGGAGGGGGGGTCAATGCGACAGAGACGAGTGAAGCTGGGGGGCCGCCAAGGTTGAACTATGTGCAGAAAGTTGAGGAAATGATCAACGTGATACATGATCGTGGGAGTGCACGGGGAACGCCCATCAGGTTGATAGGGGTAAGTACGAATAGCACGGAGGGACCTGTCAAGTTGACGGCTCCGAGGCCCATCATCCTTGCGGCAAGGCCGCAAATCCCTATCAGTAGTCTAAAGACTGTACCCTGGAATTATGGGGGAATGCCAGATGAAGCGGCCAGCTGTGCTTCGGTGACGACAAACGGGAACCCCTTGTATCTTCCCGGGCGAGTCCTTGAAAGCCAAAAGAGAAAAAATGAAGAGATTTCCGAGGAAAGGGCCATAGAATTCTTGAAAAGGATGGATCATCCGGAAACAAGGGGGATCCAGATTTTAAATGAGGAGTCAGCCCTAACATCAGTCATGGACTTGGTGTTGTCATCCAGTGAGCATTGCAGAACCCTGACGAAGGTTCTGGAGGAGGCATACGTGCCCAAGGAAATTAGTGAGGAGGGTTTCGGCTAGCTGGTGGGCCACCTGTTGGAGAACGATGTAATATCCTTTACGGATGAGGACATACCCAAGGAGGGAAGGGGACACCGGAAACCGCTACATATTGCGGTAATCTCTTCAGGTTATATAATGAATGAGTTGCTGATTGATGGAGGATCGGCATTGAATATCTGTCCCCTCAGTACCTTGCAGAAGATGAACATCAACCCCAAGCGCCTACGAGCCAGTCATGTGGTGGTACGAGCTTTCGATGGTTCCCGGAGGGATACAATTGGAGAGATTGAATTACCGGTGGAGATAGGACCCTGTACTTTTGACATATCTTTCCAAGTCCTTGACATCGCGGCCAGTTATAACCTATTACTGGGGAGGCCGTGGATACATGTGGCTGGGGCAGTTGTAATGTCCAGAAATTTTTAAAACATGGTATCAAATTATTTTGATATATGAAATTCATTTTATATAATTTTTCGAATTTAATTGGATCCATGTGGGTACTATTATTTAATTATACCTAAAATAGGGTCTAATAAATCTTCTTTGCTTTAAAGGGACTCACTAATAGGTTGAATAAATTAATGAGTTAACCCTAACAATTGATTGACAAGAAATTGGGAAAATTAATAAATAATTTTATTCTACCATTATCGGATTTAAATAATTCGAACGAGAAATTTTGTTGAAATAAATAATTAATTAATTAAATTAGTTATTCAACTTAAATACTAGAATATAATATTGTTAATTAAATTTGGGTCACCTTCATTTGGATTGGCCATTTGTTTTTATTTGGACCCAAATCCTTTTTCTATTTCCAAATTGGGTCGAGCCCATTGTATTTTCCATTAGCCGGCTCAACCCTATTGGGTTGAGCCCAAAAACCCTTCCAACCGGTTAATTGATGTGAGTCACAACCGAGCAGGAGAATTGGGACAACGGTGGGATTTATTTGGGGAAAACACGAACCAGAGGAAAATCAGATACCCAAACCCTCAAGTCAGTTCAGTCGAAGAGAGAGGAGAGAGCGTGAGATGACCAGCCTCTCAATCAAACCAGACGAACGAGGGACGGGAGGAAGAAACGGGCTGTCAATCGCCAGCGACCGTGTGAGGCAACCAGCGGACGGTTCAAGGTTCAAGGCGGTTAATTGAAGCAACTGAGCGAGCGTCGCATGGACCAAGGGTCCCAGAAATCCGGCAAGGTGATCGACGGAGCACGCGACCCAAAGACCTGCCGGCGAATCGTGGGTGGCTTGGATAGGGCTTGACATCGACAACTGACCGCCTACTCTTTCCTACCGTCGGACATTAACCTATTTTTTTAGGATATTGCCCAAACAATTGGGTAAAATGTCCTCTATAAATTGAAACCCTCCCGACCCTAAACTGAGCTGCTAGAGTTTTCAATTAAAGAGAGAAAAAAAAAATCGCAGAAGGGAGAGAACGGAGAAAATCAGCCGCTGGGAGGTATATGTCCGAGTTCGTCAATTATTTTGGAAAGAGGAGAAGGACGGCAAGCCGAACAGCCCTAAGGTATAAAAGAGCTCTGTTAAGTTGATCCAACTGCTGCGAAATTTTTGTTTTTTTTATTTTATTTGGTTTCGATTGTCATTTTGTTGGGAAAAGTCTGTGAGTGAAAGGCCATGGAAGGCCATACAGTGTAAGTATGAATTATGGTTGGGTAGCATCTTAAGTTTTACTAATTACTGAAGAACACTGATACGCCTACCAACTGTTCAATGTAATGACTGTTAGAATTAGTTGGTATTGCTTGGCTTATGTATTTTGTGAGTTAAGCAGCCCATTCAGTTTGAATAAATTGTTTCTGGGTATTGCATCGACTGAATTGTGAATTAAATTGTTCTTTGGGATTGCTTGGGTCGTGCTGTTCTTGGTAGTGTATTGAGTTATACTGTGTGTATTTTTGGGAAAAACTGGTATGGCAGAACTTGAGGTTCGGCAGTCTATTGTTGGTATAGGACTAGGCCAATGCCGAGTTTTAGAATGCCCAATAAATGTTTGTTGTAATGCCTAAACCAAATGTTGTTTTCTTTTTGGGTATCGATTTGTTCTGTCAGCCACATGAATGATAAAACCGAATGTTAGCTTTTCTCTTTCTCTTTTCTTTAATGTGAAAACGTTTGGGCTGGTTACAAACCTTGAAATCAGTATGGGATGTATAGTGTTGTTGGTTTGCAGATTGTGTATGAGTCCCAACTGTGGGAAAACTAACGTGCTAGTGTGGGTATTTGGCAATCGAACCCAACTGTTGGGTAGGGGCTTATTGGGGCAAATTGCTAACAGTAAGTCCATAATAATTATTTATTACTTGTTTATTAAATACTAATGAATAAGATAATGGCTATCTAATTATTAGTTAGTTAATAATGAATAATCTAAATAAATATTTAATTATTAACAATAAAATAATTAAATATGAATGAAATTAATAAAGTAATTATTTATTATTTAAATAATAAATAAAGATAATAAATATTTAATTATTATTTAATTAATATTAAATGATAATTAAGTATGAACAAGGTTAACAAATAATTATTTATTATTTATCAATAAATAATAAATAAAGGTAATAAATATTATTTAATCTTAATTAATAATTAAGTATAAGTAAAATTCAATGAAATAAATTATTTATTATTTATCAAAAAATAATAAATAAAGATACTAAATATTTAATTGTTATTCAATTAATATTGGATAATAATTAAGTATGAATAAGTTAACAAAATAATTATTTATTATTTAGCAATAAATAATGAATAAAGGTAATGAAATAATCATTTGTTATTATTTACTAATAATAAATGAAGATAATAAGTATTTAACAATTATTTATTGTTTAAACATTACTTAATAAATAAAGATAATAAATATCTAATTAGTATTTGATATGAAGGATAATAATTACTTAATCATTAATGAAATAATGATTAAGATGAGTGAGATTAATAAGTTAATTATCTGTGGCCCTTAATAAATAAAGATAATAAACACTTAGCGATTATTAATATTTAATAATAATTAAGTGTGTGTAAATTTATACCTTAATTAATGTTGAATAAAGAACAAGTATAATAATTACTAAATTACCCCTAAGGTAATGGTAATTAAGAGTAAATCAACTAAATAATTGATCAAGGGTTTTCCGTTATCTTTAAACCAAAATAAATTTATTTGATAAGGATTGTTAAACCATACCTAGATACAATTAAAGGTAATAAATTGAGTATTCAAATGATAGTGACCATGATTAATTATTATCTGTTTAAATAGCATAAGTGAGTGTATCAGTATACAATTACGCAATGCTAATGGATAAACTAACTCTACCAATTGATAGGTTATCCAAGGTCAAGTAATTAAAGCTAAGATTTAATTGTAGCTGAGCAAACAGGCAAGTTCCTAACTCTAAACTTCTTACATTGTTGCAAGTTCTTCTTACTCAATTTTTACATTGAGTAAGTTCTTTAACTGCATTTCTTCAATATATCGAATGCAAGTTTCTTTTTACTCAACTGTTACCTTGAGCAAGCTTTTAAACCTTATGCATTGTTTTAACTCGTGCAAAAAGGTATATATTGTTGCAAGTTATTCTTTAAGCTTGAATCTTATTTCCGAGCATGTCTTAAGTGGTCTAATTACTTTTAAAATTATTCCACATCTGTATATTTATTGACATTCACACTCGAGCATTTGAATTCGCATATTTAAATTCAGGAATTTATCAACCACTCACGGTTAAGTCTGAACCCTTGTTCGGTCAGACAATTATGTGAGAATTTATAAAAGCTATCCAAACCAATCAATGGTAAGGATTCTTAGACTGTATGAACACCCTTTATTTATAGGGGAGTACCCCACGTACCGTATATAAGGTACAAACAGCAGAATTAAATGTTATGCATATACATAGGGTACGCGAGGCTGATCCCCTCAAGTACGTTATTCTGTAGCCAGTAACCAGAGGGTCAACCAGCTATTGACTCCTTTGGAAGTTATCGTTCAAAGTCTATTTGACTATCAATTGTTCTAAAAGCAATTATTATTCTTGCTTCTGATTTATTTTCTCTAATGTTGAAATTCCTTTAATATCCCTTCATCATGATATATCCTTATTGTTGCACTTTAAACTTGCTGGGCAAACTCGTTGCTCATTCTTGCTATATCATGACTTCATTGCAGCTAAACCCGAGACGTCAGGGAAGAACAAAGGGAAAGAAAAGATGAAATGATAGACTTCTCGTAGCAGACTTTAGATTCATGCGTTAGTTAATTACTGTTATTGTAATTTAAACCCTGACAGCTATTTAGGGTATGGATTGTGTAAATGTTTAAGGTTAATCGTATTCTGGGACTAGTAACACCTTGTAATGAACAACGTATGTTTATTTTATTCCGCACTTTAGATACCATATGTTGTTATAGGTGGATGTTTATGTTGGATCGTGATGACCGGATCCAGGTATTCGGAGACCCGAATTTAGGGGCGTCACAGCAGTTCCTTCCACGCTCCACCAACAAATCAAGCTGATCATCGATGGGAATCTGGTAACAATCTCGGCCGAATGTGATGACCCTTCTCCTCCCAGGAGTGGCCTACCAGTGATCAATGTGGATGAGTCGGCGGCACCTGCCAGCTTTCAAGCACTAGAGATTAGCACTCCCCATTGTAGATGCCTGGGAGCTCCAGCTGTGAAACCTAGGGTCTCTCCGGAACTTACCTTTGTGGCAAAGGAAATGATAAAAATGAACTTCCAGCCTGGACAGGGACTAGGGAGAAGCAGTCAGGGAATCATCGAGCCCATCCACCTACCACAGCAGATAGGCAAAGCAGGGTTGGGATACCATGAGGGCGTAGCACGGAGACACCGTCGGGGTGCGGCTCCGATTCGGATGGCTGGCTTTCTGGTGACCAAGGTTAACAGTGAGCAGGGGATTAGCGAGCCCGTGATTGAGGTGGGGGATGAAGAATTAACCCCCGTGAGTGAGAGGTCGGCCAAAAGGGAAAGTTTCCTGCAGGAGGTCGCGAAGGAGTTTGAAACCAAGTGCTATATCCCCGGACAATCAACAAGCAGTAGGGAGGGGACGAATATTATCACACCACCGGGAGCCCAACAAGTTGTGCCTGTCATCGATTGGGCAGGGCTGCTTATTCCTGGAGAGGATAGGATGGAGGACTCAGGCGACGTATCCGTGATCATCGGGGAAGTGTCCGATGTGAAGCCCCCTTTTATCCAGCGCATTTCATCTGACCTGACTGTCGACAACTGGACCATGAAACCAGTAATATCCAAACAAGGGTAAAACCCAATGTCAGGGTGGTAGACCCCAGAGGATGGGGGAATGAAGAAGTTTTATTTTTGTTGTTGTTTTATTTCTGCATAATTATGTCGTTTCTTCGTGTTATTTGAAAATGCGATCGTCGTGGAAAATGATTTATATATGACAAGTATTTTATTTCATGTCAGGTGTACCAATTTGAGTAATCCTTGCCTAACAAACGGTCTTTCAAATTTGAATGATGATTATGATTTTGACATTGAGCTGGATTTCGATTTAATGGGCATTGAACAAGACGAGACAGATTACGACGACGCGCCTGACAAGATCAAAGGATGGGTCGAGGATAAACCCAAACCCAACTTGGACCAAACCGTCACCATTAATATTGGAACCCCTGACAAGCCAAAAGAACTCAAGATAGGGACGGACCTTACCCCCGACCAAAAAGCCGAAATGACTGAGTTGCTAAAACAATATGAGGATGTCTTTGCCTGGTCTCATGAGGATATGATCGGATTGTCCACCGACATCGTGGTACACCGATTGCCCATCAAGGAGGGTTTCAGGCCTGTCAAGCAAAAATTAAGAAAGTTAAAACCGGAATGGAGCTTAAAAGTAAAGGAAGAGATCATCAAACAGTTCAGGGCGGGAATCATTATGGTGTCCACTTACCCGGAATGGCTGTCCAATGTAGTCCCAGTGGCTAAGCCTGGAGGAAAGGTGAGGGTATGTGTAGATTACAGAGATCTAAACAAGGCCAGTCTCAAGGATAATTTCCCGGTGCCTTTCATACACATCCTGGTAGATAACACAGCCCAGTACGAAATGTACTCTTTTGTGGATTGCTTCGCGGGATATCATCAGATAATGGTGGCGGAAGAAGATCGGGAAAAGACCGCATTCATCACCCCCTGGGGCACTTTCTGCTATAGGCAATTGGCTTTTGGCCTCACAAACGCGGGGGCTACTTATCAGAGAGCCATGATGGCCTTATTCCACGATATGATGCATAAGGAGATAGAGGTCTATGTGGATGACATTATTGTAAAATCGAGGGTAGAATCTGATCATGTAACCCATCTCAAAAAGCTATTCGATCGGCTCAGAAAGTATAATTTGAAACTCAATCCAGCCAAGTGTGCTTTCGGAGTGCAGTCGGGTAAGCTCTTGGGATTCCTGGTTAGTGATCGGAGCATTGAGTTGGATCCAGCAAAGATTAAGGCCATTGTGGATATGCCGGCGCCTCACACAGAAAAGGAGATAAGAGGATTCCTCGGGAGGATAAACTTCATCAGCCGTTTTATATCCCACTTGACGACTACATGTGAGCCCATTTTCAAACTGTTAAGAAAAGGGGCTTCCCAAGAATGGAATGAGCAATGTCAAAAGGCTTTTCAGACCATTAAAAAGCAACTGACTGAGGCACCAGTGCTGGTACCCCCGAAGGATGGGATCCCTCTGTTTATGTATATATCCATCAATGCCATCGTGATGGGGTGTATGCTGGGACAGAAAAATGAGGCGGGTAAAGAGCAGGCCATCTATTACCTCAGCAAAAGATTTAGCCAATGTGAGCAGAATTACACTCCCATCGAGAAGACCTGTTGTGCTCTAGCCTGAGCTGCAGGGAGATTACAACACTACCTCCATGGGCATACGACATACCTGATATCAAGAATGGATCCCCTGAAATATATTTTTGAAAGGCCCATGCTGAATTGTCGATTGTCAAGATGGCAGTTAATCTTACAACAGTTCGACATGGTGTACGTGACTCAGAAGGCCATGAAAGGATAAGGAATTGCAGATCAGTTGGCAGAAACCCCGTCAGGAGGGATGGAGCCGTTAGAAACTCCTCTTCTGGGCGAAGACATATTTTGGGTATCACACGAGAAATGTGAGGACGAGGAACAGTTCTGGAAGCTGTATTTTGATGGTGCCATGAATGCCGAGGGGGCAGGAGCCGGGGCGGTCCTGGTCTCTATCACTGGAGAACAATACCCCGTGGCCACTAAACTGCATTTCAGCAATTCGAACAACACCGCTGAATACGAGGGATGTATCTTGGGACTCCGCTTGGCCCGCGACATGGGAGTGAAGAGGCTAGCGGTGTTTGGGGATTCAGAATTGGTAATCAGACAGGCAATCGGGGTGTACAACACTAAGGAGCTTCGGTTACTTCCATACCATCGTTGTGTTACCCAGCTGATGCAAGAGTTCGAAGATATCGCTTTCCGCCATATTCCCCGGGGACAGAATGACTTTGCCGATGCATTGGCAACTCTGGCCTCCTTAATCCACGTAATCAAAAACAGGGATAGTCCACAGATTGAGATAGTAGTACGGAATGCTCCGGCGTATGAGGAACATGTGGCAGTGTTATCAGACGAGGTGGTGTTGACAAGGTAGCCCTGGTATCACGACATAAGGGAATATCTGAGAGATAGATCCATTCCCGACCAGGCGAGTCGAACTGAGAGGATGAGAATCCAAAAGATGGAGATGAAATTTTATCTAAGCGGGGATTCACTCTACAAAAGGGATGTTGGTTTGGGACTGTTGCAATGCGTAGATGAAACACAGGCCCGAAGGATTATGAATGAAATACATGGTGGAGTGTGTGGGCCACATATGAGTGGACCGATGCTGGCCAAAAAGATCTTGAGAACGGGGCATTATTGGTTAACACTGAAGGCCGATTGCGATGATCATGTCAAACGGTGTTATCAATGCCAGGCGCACGGCAATGTGATCCATACGCCTCCCAATGAGCTGCACTGTATGACCTCCCCGTGGCCGTTTTCAATGTGGGGAATGGATGTGATAGGACCAATAGAGCCCAAAGCGAGCAACGGACACCGATTCATTTTCGTCATGATCGATTATTTCACCAAGTGGGTAGAGGCAGCTTCTTTCCCCAAAGTAACTCAGGAGGTCATCGTCGGTTTCATCAGGAATAATGTCATTTGTCGATACGGGCAACCTGAGGTCTTGGTCTTCGACAATGCCAAGAATTTGAACAATGCCCTCATGAAAGGATTATGCGACCAGTTCAAGATCAAGCACCTCAATTCCGTCATTTACCGTCCTAAGATGAATGGGGCAGTGGAAGCTGCAAATAAGAACATCAAGAAGATCATGGCGAAAATGTCTGCTAATCATCGGGGATGGCCGGATCTGCTACCCCTCACTCTGCTGGCATACCGAACATCAACGCGTACTTCTACAGGGGCGACCCCTTACGCTTTGGTGTATGGAATAGAGGCCGTTCTGCCAGTTGAGGTTGAAATGGCGTCCCTCAGAATAGTGATCGATGCTCAGATAAGTGAGGAGGATTGGATGCAAAGTCGATACGACCAATTGGCCCTAATTGATGAGAGAAGGGTGGCTGCTGTCTGGCACGGTCAGTTATATCAACAAAGGATCTCTCGATCATATGACAAGAGGATAAGACCTCGGAAGTTCAAAGAAAATGATTTGGTGCTGAAAAGAGTCATGCCTTGTCAAGACAAAGCCAAGGGTAAGTTCGCCCCGAACTGGGAAGGTCCATTTGTGATTAAGAAAGTGCTATCCGGAGGAGCCCTCGTATTGCAAGAAATGGATGGTGAGGTATTTCCACAACCCCTCAATTCCGACTCGGTGAAGCGGTTCTATGCTTGAATCATCAGTTCCTTCTTCCTTTGAGAGCGAACTACGTAGGACCTGATCTCCCAACCTGTGGGGGTACGTAGGCAGCCATCATGGCGCGGTCCGATCCCTTAAAAAAAATAATAATCCTTTCCCTAACCAAAACCAATTTTCGATAGCCAGATAAAACCTTCCTACACCCTCAAAACCTTCCCGAAACCAGCTGCCTAACCAGCTTCATCCCAAAGGACATAACCCTGATCCAACTAAACAGTTATCCAAAATCTGAGATTCAATCCGATGAAATCAAAAGGTGTGCGGCAATATCTGTCAAATCTCCATCAAGTCTTGATAAGAGAAAGAAGGCGAAATGTCAAAATCGTGGTCAACTGGATAAAATGAGGATCCAATGGAAGGCAATGATACGACAAAAGGGGAAAATGACTAAATTTAAATGCATGTCTATATATATAAGTCATTTCATTACAAGATTTCTCTTTCGATAACTGATGAAACTAACATAGTCTATGCAGGGAATAAAATAATCTACAAATCTGAAACTAGCTGAAGCAGGATGGACAAGGTGGTGGATAGATCTGAAGCATCAGCATCTCCAGCAATCTGCTGCCCCATCATATCAATACGATCCAGTAAAGCAGTGGCTCGGCTGACAATCCCAAAATGAGCATCTACAACTGCCCTGGTCTGAAATACAATGGCCTCTCTGTCAGTAATGGCAGCGTCTCTAACCCGAATGGCATCATCTCTCTCGACAAAAGCGGCATCCCTCTCGGCCTCAGCAGTAATCAGGGCCAGGCGGAGTCGGGTATCCTCAGTAACCCGACTTGGGGCAGAATCAGCTGCGATGGAGTGGTCTGTGGTATCCTCTAGGAAAATCACTCCAGAGTCATCAAAGGCCCCAGTCTGACTCAAACTAGCCGGATCCAAGTCTCCGCGCAACCACTGCACGTAAGCAAATGTCTGGATGTGACAGCTCTCACTATATTCGGCAAAGATCCGGCGGGACCAAAGATCGTATACCTGCAGTAGATCCCTCTCTGTCCGGGATGATATAAGGAATCGGTAGGCGGCTGCACCCGCGAAGGGGTGTAAATCCTGTGTCTGATCAAACTGCCCCATAATCGCCAGGGATGATAAGTCGTCACGCCCCTCAAGCCAGCAATGGGGATGAAATCCAGGGTGGGCACGTGAGTCAAGAAGCTCATAAAGGAGCAATAGCCCGAGTAGACCAATAGATGAAAGGGATCCTCAATGACAGACAAAAATGATGTCCAGGAGGCCACATCAGTACAACTCACGGGACGAAACGAAAACTGCGTGGTTATGTCATGGCTGAAGCAAAACCCTTGGCGACGGAAATGGCCGATGGGACTAAGATGACTCATGAACCGCATATACAATAAGGTCGAGCTCCCTCTGAATACCCTGCCTCGGAAGGATTGACAGTATGAGGCTGACATATAGGTATCCGCCAATATCATGGGAAGGATGGTGTGATCCTCCTGAAGGGCTCGAACGGCCGCGACAACCCGCATGTCCAACTGATCAGGTCCTGCGGGCAAGTACAAAACTGAGACGACACAGGAACATCCACTCTCAAGGCAGCCCAGCGCTCCTCGGACACGGAAAAATCACCGAGGAAGAGACGAAAACTGTCAGGTGAGCCAAATCGGTCAATCAAGAACTGAAGAGGAACCATATGGTCTGATGTGATCACCGGTAACAAGACAGCCCTCCGTAAACCGATGAAAGTCAAGAATTGACGGCGTATGGAACCAACTGCGACCCTGGCACAAGGTCTATCCAAAGATAAGCCGGTGAAACGAGCATACTCCTCGAGGGTGGGGGTCAGCTCTACCGTCCCTAACCTGAACACCTGACGGGCAGGCGCCCAATAGCTCAGAATACCATCCACAAAGCCCACTGGCACCTGAAGGGTTAATAAGGACCAAGAATGGCCCAAAAGACCGTCTGCGATGACCCTGTCGGCCGACAATAAACTGTCCAACCAGCGGAGGAGACTGCCAACCAACCCTGTGGAAGAAATGAAATCCAAACGTACCACGACATCTGGGGACGACATCTGTGGAAAAATAGTATCAAAAAGACTGTACATGGGTCATTTTTCTATCCATAAATAAGAAAAGCATGCATCATACAGTTAATAATAAAACAAATGAAGTTCATAGAGATAAAAGAAAAATACTGTGCATGATATAAATAAGTGAATTCAGTACATAGTGCATAAAATGAAAAATAAGTCCAAGCAGGTACAGGTACAAAAGCCCTATCCTATCCTGATCTAATTAAAATCAATCTCATCGATAAAGGCGGGATCCTCAAACTGATCCCCTGGGGTCGTCGAGGTCGGAGGACCGAAATTCATGTCGGGGATGTAGGGCTGCGCTGTGGCATCAGACGAGCTCGGGCCCGCATCATAACCCGCACCGTCAGGATCATAAGCATAAGCATCCTCTGGAGTCTGGCCCAGCACCCGAAGATATAGAGACAACTGGTCCACCTGGCGGGTCAAAGTGGCGATCTGCTCGGCATGAGTAGGAGTCCGAACGCAGGCTGCCCAATCAGTCATCATCACCGAGTCGGGGACCATATCCCCGAGGAAGAATGTGGCCCGGGTCTGAGGACCGATGGTGCGGGGCACCCACCAAGTACGGAAAGCATTACTCGTACTGGGACCCGTCGAGAGCATCCGACCGTCCTCCCCCGCGAGCATGATCTCCGAAGGCTGAGAATCCAGCGGCCATGAGGTAGTGAAAGGAAGGGAGTGCGGGATGCGGATCTTTCCAGTAACGCATCTGAAGGCGCGCTCCCCCAGGTACATCACCCATCCTCCAACACTCTGCAAAGTGAGGCGACGGGTGGAAAGTGCAAATTCCGGGCCGGTAGGATGACCATCTATAAACCCCACATCCAGATGCTCAGAAAGATAAGGCCTCCAGACGATCCCTGCAGCCGTGATCAGCTCCAGCTGGATGCGGCAGTGTGCAAAGCTGCCAGATACCGGGACCTCCTCCAGGGTGCTATGATGCCATCGCCGACCCCGGGGATAGGTGTCCAAGCCAAGAGTGGTGACAGGCCTCAGACATGGGAGACGCTCGTAGGCCCAGAACTGCGAACAGAAACAGTGAAAAGCATGAGTAACCTATAAATGCAGAAAAGGGAAATAAATGAAGGAAAGTCCAATAAGAAGAGGGAAAGAGAAACCTCACCAGCAGGAAGTGATAAAATCCGAGCCAGGCATCTGTCTGGCCCTCCGAGCGTAGACGCATACCGTGGAGGAAATAGGCAAAGGTGAATGACCCCCAGTCATAGTCACTGATGCGGTCCACGTCTCTGACCGCTCCTACGACGCTGAAATGAATGGTGGAGGAGTTGTTCCCTAGGAAATAACCCCTCATGATGGTCAGAAACAGGCGTCGGAGTAGTATGTCCCGAGTACCCTGATCCGCTGGAATGGGTAGCACGTAGAGACCCCCGACAACGTCAACAGCCAAGGCACCGGACCGAATACTACGGGCCTTAAAGACCTGGGCCTCAGCAGCAAAGCCCAATAAAGCCCGGACCTCCGCAGGAGTGATGTCGAGATCTAGAGGAACGCGGGACCCGGTAAATTCTATGCCCGTAATATACCTCCAGTCCCAGGGGGTCAACACAACCTCACAGTCCAGAAGGTGAAGGGACTGGGTCTGGTGGAACCATCTCTCGGACAAAGCCCTCATGTAACCCCAGGGGCACTGCCGGGGGATGATAGTGAAGAAGTGACGGAAGCCCCAAGAATCCACTATCGCCCGGTAGTCGCTGTGCAGAGCCGTGTAGAGGGAGTAGATGTTGAACCAGTTGCCCCTCGGCTGAGTAAACTCGGGTACCTGGAGCAATCACCAATGGGTCAGTCCGGATAAAAGGAGAATTGAGAAATTGAGAATAAAATCAGAATAGAACTGAATATACCTCGTTAGCCATGAGAGATGCTGAGGGGTGACGACTGAGATCCCGACCCAAAAGATCGGGTATCTGCACAGGGGTTCCAGAAGAAGCCTGATGAGTAGATGGGGCCGGTGTGCTGGAGGATGGCCCCTCTGCCGCAACCTCCGGAGGGACAGCCTCCTCAACATCCGGATGATCGGGACGGATGACAGCCTTCGCCAAGCGACGAGCCTGACGGGTCCGCGGAGGAACAGGAGCAGGTGCAGCCCTACGGCGGCGAACACCCGAGGTCCGTGACGCGGAGGAGCTACTATGAGCATCGGGATCCATAGCTAGAACAGAACAGGCAAGGAGGAAGGTAAGTTCCCTTTTGAATTATGTCACGAATATTCTAAATTCCTACCCTCATCATATAATTAATGCAACATGATGCATGTTTATGGTATGTGCATTTAAAAAAAAAAAAAAAAATCGGCAGAGTTCCGTTTGTAAAATGGACATCCCAGGCATAAGCCAAACATATTTTCCATTAATCCAAGCCACAACAGATCAAAGTTGCGTCCACATGTGTAATTCCAGCATGTAAAGTACCATAACGCATGATTTTCTTTCAGAAAAAGAATAACAGTATGTGGGACCACATCATGAGCATAAAATAGGGTTCACACAGTTGATACATAGCATGTATATATGATCATACATAGCATAGCCTTGTAAATCATGCATTTCTATCTCTAACATGTAAATAGCCAAATGTATAGCAAAATATTGACGAAAACGAAAAGTGAATGGTCAAAGTGTTACCTGGAGCGCGTAGAACGATCCTACCGGAGCAGTTTTTGCAGAAAAGTTGGGAAACTCGACAAAAGGTCCTTGCAAACGAGCAAAATCGCAGGAATCTATGTGGGGTACGAAGTTGAAAGTGACAGATCTGGAAGTGGCGAGCCGCCTAAGAACCCGATCTTGGCCGCAGATCTATCTGCGACGATAACCGGGGGTTACGAGATGGGTGACCGGCGACGATACCCGGCCCCGACGAGACAATCGACCGGCGACGATAACCGGCGATTACGTGATGGATGTCCGGCGACGAAAACCGGCTCCGACAAGACAACCAACCGGCGACGATAACCGGGGGTTACGAGAGGGGTGACCGGCGACGATAATCGGCCCTGACAAGACAATCGACCGGCGACGATAACCGGCGATTGCGAGATGGATGTCCGGCGACGAAAACCGGCTCCGACAAGATAACCAACCGGCGACGATAACCGGGGGTTACGAGATGGGTGACCGGCGATGATACCCGGCCCCGACAAGACAATCGACCGACGACGATAACCGGCGATTGCGAGATGGATGTCCGGCGACGAAAACCGACTCCGACAAGATAACCAACCGGCGACGATAACCGGGGGTTACGAGATGGGTGACCGGCGACGATACCCGGCCCCGACAAGACAATCATTCGGCGATGAAAACCGGCGATTACGAGATGGATGTTTGGCGATGAAAACTGGCTCCGACAAGATAACCAACCGGCGACGATAACCGGGGGTTACGAGATGGGTGACCGGTGACGATAACCGGCCTCGACGAGACAATCGACCGGCAACGATAACCGGCGATTACGAGATGGATGTCCGGCGACGAAAACCGGCTCCGACAAAATAACCAACCGGCGACGATAACCGGGGGTTACGAGATGGGTGACCGGCGACGATACCCGGCCCCGACGAGACAATCGACCGGCGACGATAACCGGCGATTACGAGATGGATGTCCGGCAACGAAAACCGGCTCCGACAAGATAATCAACCGGCGACGATAACCGGGGGTTACGAGATGGGTGACCGGCGACGATAACCGGCCCCGACGAGACGATCATCAGCCTCGACACCCTTTTCTGAATGTTTTGCATCATTTGCATCTTGCGTTGCATCATTAAATCATATGTGTTGCATCACGTATGCATTGTCATCCTTGTGCATTGTCATTCATGCATCGAGTGTCTATTCTTTATCCTGTTCATTTCATTGAACATTGCATGAACATGATAAAGAGGGGCAGCTGTAGACACCCAAATTTTGCGTTCCTTGTACTAACCATGACAGGAGGGCAAAATCGTCAATTGAACCGGCTTGCAGGAGCGAAGGAATGGGCACAAGTGCGAGCGCCCGACACCACCGCAATGTTTTAGCGACCAAGGCTGACGTGACAATAAAGCCGTCCGAAGCAGGCATTCCCGAATGAGGTGGCACGTCTCCCGAAAATTCCCAGACTGCCGAATACGAGCCTGTCAGCGAAAACCGGCATTATGACATGAAAATCGAGGCGTGGCACGGAAAACGAGAAAGTCAAACCGTCCAGCCGCGGATTGATCTGCGGCCAAATAGTGCGCCTTTTGAAAACACGAAACTCGAAACACGGAACTCGAAATCGGGGTGAGTGGAAGGCAGGCGGCCAGCCTATTTCAACCCAATTTCGTGCAGCATACAGGGAGTTCAGCAATTTTTGAGGAAGAAGAATTCAGCATAGCAGCCAAGCACGGAAATTGAGAGAAAATAGCTAGATTTTGCAATAAAAATAGGAAGAAAAGAGAGAAAAAAGAGAGGATTTCTACTCCTTTGATTTTGATTGTATCAATATATTTCTTATCCTATTCAAGTACACAAGTTTACCTCCATTTGAGTTCATTTTGCAAGGTAAAAAAATTTCCTTTTGTTGTAGCAATTTATATCACATTATTTGGTTAGATTAGATGTAGTTTTCATGTATATTGTTGAACAATCATGGATTAGGGATTATTAGTGAAGGTTCCATTGGAACAAAATTCTTTCTAATAACCCGAGGATATCCAATTGATGAAATCTCTAGTTGGTTTATGATAATTTATGGGATGTAGTTTATTTAGATTGTCATTTTTGGATATCATGGTGTATTAGGTAAATCCGGGTTGGTTAGTCATGTAGTATCCATTTTGTGGGCATATCGTAATCTCGTGTGAGCCTAGGAACGCGACCCCGTGGTTCAAATCCGATGATGGATGTTTTGATATATGTAATAGATTCAAGGGGCTCGTTTTTGTAACATGTAACCGTCGGGCCTTAAAACGACGCCAAGGCGAGAATCGGGTTTAAGGCCCCGTAGTAATGAAATATGTGATTGTTGGCGTTCGGGGATATTTTGATGGCTTACATGCCCGTGAATAGCCCCGACGCGTGTTTATGCTTGATTAGATTTCGTGACGCCAAAATGATTTCAAAAGATTAAACGATAAAGATCTTTTCTAAAATCAATCAAAGTAGGATATTAGCATCACGAGGCTAAAAATTGGAAATGCTAATGAAAGTTGATTCCTATTCTACGAGAAGGCTAAAAAGAAGTTATTTTCAAATGTCACGAAAAATGGGTTTTATAAAAGGAATTAAACGTTTTATTAAACCTTGAGGTATAGGGCGAAAGAGATCCTAGAAATTGCTCATCATTTATGAAAGCAACGTATAAATCTCGATTCCTATTTTTGCTAAGGCTTAATAAACTCCTCTTTTGCCAAAGCGTCACCTAATGAAAATCTCCTAGTTTTGACAATTAAAATCAAACCTTTTTTTCATAAAGCTTTCTCGTGTATACCGAAAGGACATTCCGAAGCGTTCCCAAATTAAAGCACGACGTTCCCTAAAATCCAAATGATTCTATCATACAAACTCACCTCAACATTCATATAAGCACACACACACACACAAACTCGCACGTATACACAATTTCATGAATCAAAGGATAAGAAAGCATCAAGATTGCGGTAATCGTGTTTCACGGAAGTCGAGGGGTGCCTAACACCTTCCCCTCACTTAAGCAAGCCCCCGAACTCTATGAATCTCGATTCGCAGACCAATTAATTGGGAGTCACATATGAGCCAGCGATTTATAAAAAACGAAAACTCGGATGAGTTGGTACATCCATTTCAAATATACCAACTGGCGACTCTGGTTAATTGGCTCATCATAAAAAACGATCTTTCAAAACCCCGTCGACATTAATGCCGACCTTTTCCAAAAATCATTTAATCAAGAGGCTAAGAATTGGAAAAGACTAAAAAGACACGCGAAGCGAAAACCCGGCGTCGACATGGATCATCATCATTTATGATGCGTACCTCGTCATCATCCTCTATGATGAATCCATACCTATCAGGTATCTTCGGTACTCTTTCAGATTTACGAATAAGTTGTGGTACAGCAGGTTCTTCCACTTGGTCAGGTACCTGACTTTGATCCGTAGTATTTTGTGGTTCTTGAACTTCTTCAAGATATATCTTACTCCCACTGACCCCTTCAAGGATAAACTCCTTTTCCAAGAAGGCAGCGTGTTTCACAACAAACACCTTTTGATCAGTCGGGTGATAGAAATAATATCCTAAATTTTCTTTAGGATATCCCACAAATCTACACTTATCGGATCTAGTCTTCAGCTTATCGTGCTCAAACCTTTTGACATAAGCTGGACAACCCCAAGTCTTAACATGCTTAAGACTAGGTTTCCTCCATGTCCATATTTCATATGGAGTCTTTGGGACGGATTTGGTAGGTACCTTGTTAAGTAGGTATGCAGCCGTCTCTAGGGCATAGCCCCAGAAGGATATTGGAAGGTCGGTGAAACTCATCATGGAACGAACCATGTCCAACAATGTTCGATTTCTCCTTTCAGATACACCATTCAACTGTGGCGTCCCTGGTGGAGTCCATTGTGAGATTATACCATTTTCTTTGAGACAATTGAGAAACTCATTGGTTAAGTATTCCCCTCCTCGATCCGATCAAAGAATCTTAATACTCTTACCAGTTTGTTTCTCTACTTCACTTCTGAATTCTTTGAACTTTTCAAATGATTCAGATTTGTATTTCATTAAATACACATATCCAAATCTAGAATGATCATCAGTGAAAGTAATAAAATAAGAATACCCTCCTCGTGCATTCGTTGTCATAGGTCCACATACGTCTGTGTGTACCAACGCTAACAACTCTGTAACTCTTTCTCCTTTTCCAGTAAAAGGAGATTTAGTCATTTTACCCATGAGACAAGATTCACAAGTTGGATATGATTCGTAATCAGATAGCTCTAAAAGCCCATCTTTATGCAACTTGGATAATCTTGTTTCATTGATATGACCGAGTCTACAGTGCCACATAAAGGTATAATTAACATCATCTCTTTTCCTTTTCTTAGTTTGTTCAATTTGAAGTATATTTTCATGCAAGTCAAGTATGTAAAGTCCATTTAGTAAGTTCCCAACACCATATAAAACATTTTTATTATAAATAGAACAACTGTTGTTCTTTATTATAATATCAAAACCATCCATATCCAATACAGAAATTGAAATAATGTTTCTAATGAGTGTCGGAACATAATAACAATTATTTAAACTAATGAACTTTCTCGAAGGCAGTGCTAAACAATAAGTCCCTACAGCTAATGCAGCAATCTTTGCTCCATTCCCCACTCGTAGGACGACTTCATCTTTGTTTAGCTTTCTACTTCTGCTTAGTCCCTGCATATTATTACATATGTGAGAACTACAGCCGGTATCCAATACCCAAGTAGAATTTTGACTTTCAGAAAAATTAATTTCAATCATGAACAAACCTAGATCGGAATTCGAAGCTTCTCCAAGCTTCTTCTGGCCCGCAAGATACTCCTTGCAGTTCCTTTTCCAGTGTCCCGGCTTATTATAATGGTAGCAAATTCCTTTGCTATCTGGATTAGGTTTCTTTTTATCCTTGCTTTTCACCTTGCCCTTAGCCTTCTTGTTTTTCTTCTTTTGAGAAGATACCTTGGGCCTCTTCCTTTTTTTGGAAGAATCATCCACTAGTAAGACTTGATTCTTGTTGGATGAGAAGTGACCTTCAGCAGTTTTCAACATGTTAAGTAACTCAGGCAAGCTGACGTCCAACTTATTCATGTGAAAATTCACAACAAATTGTGAGAAGGTGTCTGGGAGTGACTGCAAGATCAAATCTTGACTTAATTCCCCATCCATCACGAACCCAAGCTGTCCAAGTTGTTCAATCAAATTGATCATCTTTAGGACATGAGTCTCAACAGTAGTGCCCTCGGTCATACGAGATCGGAAGAGCTCCTTAGATATCTGATATCTAGCAGTCCTACTTTGCTCACCATACAACTCTTTGAGGTGCAACAATATAGTACGAGCATCCATAGTTTCATGCTGACGCTGAAGCTCGTTACTCATGGATGCGAGCATGATACATTGAGCCAAGATTGCATCATCTTGCCACTTTCTGAAAGTAGCAATCTCTTCCTCAGAGGCTGTTTCTGCAACATTTGCAGGGACCGGCGAATTTAGGACGTAAGAAATCTTTTCAGCAATGAGAACAATTCTCAGATTTCTTAACCAGTCCGTGTAATTCGGTCCGGTCAATTTGTTAGCATCAAGTATGCTACGCAGTGATAGTGAGTTTGACATTTTTAAATTATGCAGGTGAAATAAACAACATTTTAGCATACATTCATTTTATTAATCATCAAAATAAATTAGGTCTTTATTTAAATTGGTATCTCCCACTATTTTCATCAAACTATATTACCCTCAATATATAGTTCGGCAAATCTAATTAAAGATTTGCTAGTGAGAATAAGGATCCCATTTCAAATGTATATAGCCTTGTGTGTGCACAACAAACTATATATAAATAAATAGGTAGACAATTATTGTCAATTACATCACCATGTAACTCCTTGTCTTTTGCCTCTTAGATTATGATGGTCAAGTGTGTGCACATCCGAACTAAAATAATCTAAGTTAAGTCCAACCTAGCACTTTCATATTTGTGAAGAAAAAAAGACCGCCCTTGTGTGTGCACAACAAAGCAGTAATGTTCAATTTCATAATAAGCATCAAATGTGATTAAACAACATCTTAAATATTTAATACTCGCCTTGTGTGTGCACAACAAACTCATATTAAATATTTAAACTATATCGTTTTACCATGCTAGAAGGCGACGTTCGATATTTCAAATATCTTTGAATGCTTAGGACTTAATATATTACTTTGACGGGTTTGTTATTATTAGTCTCATCTTGTTTAGCGCGCATGCACATATATATATAAAATACGCGTCATATTATTTAACATGCGAAGCATGTTGGATAATATATAATATATATATAGTAAGCATGCACATATAGAATACTATATTCTACCCGGATTGATTATGAACTTTTATTCTAGTTTGGTTCACTAGAGCCACCAAGTGAACCAAAAGGTCAAACCTAGGGTGCAAGAATTAAATTTAAATATAACTATTACATTTAAATCCCGGGCTCCTTTACAAACGGGTCTTCAAGCGCTCCTTGCTCCTTGGTCTCCAATTCTTCAAAAAATAATTCTAACTAATCCTATTACATAAACTATTTAAAATAAATAGAAACCTTGATCAGCAGTCAAGGGGAAGTACATAGGAGGGAGATAGAATTTACATTAAGAAAAATTAGAGAAGACGAGGTACGCATACCCCATTTATAAAAACCCATACATTCAAGCATCCTCTAAAATAATTCCAATCACACATTGGTCAATAGTCCATAATCAATCCCTATTTATTATCATACATATCTCTATATGTATCAATAAATAACATTCATCTAATGAATAATAAAATCATTCTATATATATATGAGTATCATTTAATGGGCAATTTTAAGTTGCATGAAATCCAATTTCAAGATTAAAATAAACTCTTTATTTTAATTATAAAATTATTAAGAGTATTATATATATATATATATATATATATATATATATATATATATATAACCACGGTATATATTATATATATATAATCACGTGATATGTATTATGTAAGTAACTTGATTGTACAGCAATCCGTTACTAATTATAATCACGTGATATTATATATATATATATATATATATATATATATATAAATATATATATATACATATATATATACACATGTGTAATCCATTACTAATCACCCATTTAATTAAATCAAGTGATTTCGTTTTTCATAAAATAATAATTTTACACAACTAATTATGCCCAATAAATTATTCTAAATACATACCCATATATAAATAGAATCAAAACAATTAATAATTCGCATAAAGATTGGCTCTTGATACCACTGTTAGGTTTGTATAACGCGAACATGCAATCAAATTACATAAATAAAGCGGAAGCGCGATAAAATCAGATTTTAAAAATTTTATACAAACCATCACCATGATCTTTCTTTATGCACAATTATTAATTAAACGAAAGAGATGGAGAATAAGAATTATACCCTTGTAGAATTCTAGCTTCCTCAGGTACAAGTTCACCTCCAATTCCTTCGCGTTCTCCTTGAATTGCACCGATTAAATTCTTTCCTTTGATCAACGTTAGCCACCCAAGTTTTTGGCCTCTAGAGGTGATCCACCAAGGAAGAACAAGTATTCAAGAAGATGGGTGTTTGGCAAAACCCTAGTTTTCTATCTCTATAGAAATTGTAAGTACTCTCCACAATTCTAATGCAAGAGTGTGTAACCCTAATCTATGATAAGACTTCTCTTATTTATAGATGTAGGAAAACCCCTTCCCTAAACTATTTAGGATTAGAGTTTCTATTTTAATTAAACTCCTTTAATTATATTCCTAATCCAATTAGGAATTAATGAGAGAGTACTTCGATTAATTAATTCCCAATCCCTATTAGGAATTAAATAATAGTTATATTAATTAATTCTCAATCCCTATTAGGAATTAAATAATAGTAATAGTAATAATAATAATAAGACTCCTCTTATTAATTTATATTTAATATTTCCAAAATATTAAATAATAAATATTAAGCTATTTAATTTATTCTATCTCCATAGATTAAATTAAATACACTTAACTTATTATTACAATTATGTCATTTATTTCTTAAATAAATATTTTTCTTTTGCGGTGTGACCCTTTAGGTTCTCCATATTAAACCGGTTGTGAATAAATCAATTAGAACAATTCTAATCTTATTTAAATAAATAAATTAAACTATTTAATTCATTTAAATAAATAATATTTATTCTACAATAAGGGTAAGCCCCCTTAGCGATCAACGACTTTCCAGATAATATAGATTTCAACATTAATCACAAAAGAACCTTTGAGTAAATAGTTACCGTACAATTCAATCCTTCTACCATACAATGTCCCAATTAAATATAAGACATGGAATTTCTGTCAAGTCTTATTTTATTTAATTATATGTATTTCGATTCCCAAATGCACAACTCTAAATAATGCAAATTAGAAACTCCTTTCTAATTTCATTCTGCCTTGGCCAAGGACTACTGAGTTATCATTTATCGAATCACATAGGACATTCACATCTTTTACTAGACGTGGTAGATTCTTTGTTGATCATTCACCTATCTCCATGTACAACTTATTATACCCAATCATACCCTTTGATATACCCTAAAGGTCTTAAGGGACATGTCAAAGTATAACTTATCATACACAAGATACTATGATGATCTCAAGTCTAAGGATCACTTGTACTACTATCACTAGAGGAATTCCTATTGACAGCAGAGTAAAACTCCATTAGGTATTCCTCAGCGAGTCACGTTCAGTGAACTTATTCTCCAATAAGCACCTACATACTTGCTTTAGTGTCTCCACACAAATGATTATGAGATCAATCATCCTCTTCCTAAGAGCAAGCAACATATGTACTAATCTATCCGGATTCACTAATCCCCAATTTAGTAATCCAACGATCAGGAACAATTTTAGTTTGTGAGCTATCTTGAATTTAGATCTCATTAGCATGATCACTATCATGATTCTAAAAGCATTGCTCAAAACTATGGGTTTATCACATTTAATATATAACAACACCATGTAGATAATGTAAAATGCCTTTAATACTTTTATTAATAAATGAATAAGATTACAAAGTATATGCTACATCATATCAAATATGATTGACTTGAGTGCATACTACTTTCATAACTATCCTCTAGTAAGCAAAAAGGTGAGGATTCACTACTACCTGCCCCCTTTACTAGAACAAAAGTTGGGGTTGACTACCATCCTATGCATACGACAAAGCACCTGAATTTTTAACATAAATCTGTCCCTATTAAACAAAAGTGGGACTCACTACAACGACCATGTAAACACAAGGGTACTAAACTAACAAATCAACGCATGCTACGGCAAACTGCCCGACAGAGTGCCTGTTGAGCTAACCGATCAACCACTCGGCGTCTGATCATGTGTCGACTACTACCCTCCTCCCGAGGGTTTTTTCTGACCCGGTCTCGTAGTCTGGCCACTGCCGTATATATGGCATACTCTAAGGTATCGATCCTGGAGGATCCGTCCCGAACCTCTCCCTCTAGCACATCCACCCTTGTGGCTACGTGAATCCAAACTCCTGGTGGCAAATCCCGTCTTCTGTTCTTCGGCCACTCGTGCGACCTCGAACACTTTTTCCATCTCTTCTACACATGTCTGGGCTTCGATTGGATCTAAGGTTCACTGGAACTCCGGAGGTCGTACCAATTTAAAATCCTTAAAGCTAGCCAAGTGACGTCCTGGCTGCTCAACTATGGGTGGGGGTCTATTCTGCATCACTTCTGCCAACATCTGGACAAAATCCCTCATTAGGTCTAGTTGACCCGACTTGTTGTTTACCGATTCTTCTACCACTGGGTTCCTAGTTTATCTTCTAGGCGACATTATTTCTTACAAACAAAACCTTACATTATCACTTCGTGTTTGGAAACCTCAAACAACACTTCATTAGCGTTAGTATTTAGAAACTATAGCATCTATTAAATACATTTGATTTGAATAAGCAACTGCATTTATATTTATATACCACTGTTTTAATACAACGAGACCCAACCTGTGGCATACTTCTATAAATGCTCATGGCATAACCTACCTGTGACCCCCCCAAATTCAGGTCTTAAACACCCGGATTTGGTCATCACGATCCAAAACAAACATTCACCTCTAAACAACATATACTAGCAAAATGCGAAATACAATAAACGTATGTCGTTCATTCAAAAGGTGTTACTAGTCCCAAGCTACGAAAACCTTAATATAGGAATGTAAATATACCCAAGTACAATACTTAGGGTTTAAATAACAATAGCAATTAATTAACTATGCCTGAAACAAAATACAGTCACTAGGAGACTAATACTTCATCTTTTCCATGCCCTTATCTTTGCCTGAGGTCCCGGGCTTAACTGCAATAAGGTTCATGATATAACAAGGGTGAGCAACTAGTTTGCTCAGCAAGTTTAAATAACAACAAAAAATGATATATATCATGAATGAAAGAGATATCTGGAAATGATTCAACGATGAGAATAACGAAAGCAAGAATAATAATTGCTTTTTAAAATAAACGATAGTCAACATAGACCATGAACAATACACTTCCAATGGAATCAATAGCTAATTGATCCTTTGGTTACTGTCTCAGAAATACGTACTCGAGGGGATCAGCCTCTAGTACACTATGTGTATGCATAATATTTAATTTATGTTCTTGTATCTTACATTTAGATACGTGGGGTACTCCCCTATAATAAAAGGGGTGTTCACTTCAGTCTAAGAATCCATACCATCAATTGGACTGGATAGCCTTTATCAAAATTTCATGCAATTGTCTGACCGAACAAGGATTCAGACTCAATCTGAAACAGTTCATGAGTTATAGAACTTTATATAATGTACAAGTCTAAGATTGTACGGACTCAAGTGCACCAAGTGCGAGTATTAATAAAATCGATGTGGAATAATTGTAAAATAATTAAACCACTTAAAACATGTTTGGAAATAAGGTTCAAGCTTAAATAAATAACTTACAATACAATAATATCCTGCTCGAATATAATTTGAGTAGGGTTAAGGAACTTGCTCAATAAAATATGAGTATGGATAGGGAACTTGCCTGTTTGCTCAGCTACAAATAATCTAGCTTTATACGACTCTCTTCAATAGACCTAACATTAATAACGTTGGTCTATTAATTAGCACTGCGTATAATTGCATATGGATACGCTTACTTATGCTATTTATTTAGCAAATAAGTTAACTACATAGCACACATAATTTAATAAGCTACCATTAATTTTATAAGACATCAATGAATCGTAGGTTAACGATTTATTGGATTAATAGTATTTTCTTACGTGCTAAAACCTTTAAACAATTTATTATAATTGTTTAAATTAATGTGTCATCTAAATTCTCTTTATTCTATTCACCCTATCTTCATTTGATTACTATTTTAATATTAATTAAATAGTAAGTAATTAATTATTTTTAGTTATTATTTAATAATAAATAATAACTAACTATGTTTATTTATTATTTAAAATTAATCCAATAATAAATAATTTCACTATTAACCTTGTTTGTTTAATTAGTATCTAATAGTAATTAAGTAATAATAGATTAATTGTTATATTTTGGGTCCTCCATTAATTATATTAATATTTAAAATTACACGACCCATTACGTAAATCGACCCGAACCGACCAGAATCCTGAAACGAACCAGCCAGCTCACAGACATGGCGCTGCAGCGCCAATCAATATGGCAAGACAGGCACTACGGCGTTACGTCCCTCATTTATGGCGCTGCAGCGCCAAACTGACGTTGCGGCGTCCTGCCCTTCCTTTATGGCGTTGCGGTGCCACTTGTTGAGCCAATCTGACGCTGCGGCACCCCGTCCCTTCGTTATGGAGCTGCGACGGCACTTGCTTGGGCTTAACCAGTGCTGCGGTCCTCTGGTTCAACATCGTCTTCTTCGTTTCTTTTCGGCAGTTTTCTTCGAGTTTTAAGATTAATTCATTTTACCAAGCATGCATAATTCAAAACTTGCCACTTATTACCCTCAATGATAAATATTAAGTGCCTAATTGGAGTAATTAATTTCGAGCATGATACAGAGTATTCGTGAACAATGCTTACTGTAACGGAGAAAATGCTTACCTTCTAGACTTAGATGCAGTCCTTCTCTTCTTTCCGTAGTAAACAATGAAGTCATAAATCATTCGCGTGCCAACTCCCCCCTTCAGATCGCCCTTCCTTTTCAAGCTCCCAATATCCCTCTTTCAGTAAAATTAATAAACTCAGCAGCTCTAAAAGGGAAGTCGGGGTCCTCATTTATAGACAAATTGTTGACCGGTTGTTGGTTATTACTCCGATTGCAAACTCCAGACGCAACGGTAGTATCCATTAGTTAAAAAGTAGGTGGGAAAGCTTGTCTGACCCATCCTCGAGCCATGCCCTCTGAGATTGGCTGATAATCCTTGCACATAAGGTAGGGAGGTAGGCCATTGGCCTAGCTCGGTGCACGCTAAAAATCTGGGATAACCTATCCCACTATACCGGTAACCTGCTATGGCTAACCCACTTGGCTTACTAACCCGGTTGGCAATATACAATTACTGGTTTGGATTAAATTTATAACCAGTTGGGCTAGTGTTATAGGTTGGCACACTAATTACCAAAGTCCATGATCAATTAATTGTCTGGCTTAGGTAATTAATTAGTTAAACTAGTCAATTAGTATTTATTTACTAACTGGACTATTAAATGTTACTAATCGTATTTCCCATTATTCTCATTAATTAATAGTGATATTAATTAATTTACTATATTCAAAGTAATTGAATATTTAATTATTACTTATTTATCAATTTCTTGATATTAAATAACTTAGGGCTAGTCCACTAATTTAATTAAACCATTAGTGACTCCCTTTAATTAATCCTAGCAATTACGCGGAATCCCATAATCCCATAACCAATTAATCACACAAGATTTTAACAAATCATACAAAGCTAACTCTTTTAAAAATTAAATTTTATATTTAATTAATAAAGAAGTTTCAAAATTTCGATCATTACACTACCAACTGCTATCTATCCCCTAATGAACAAAAATGGAGATTTACAACATCCTACCCCTCTGATCAGAAATAACAGTAGGGATTCTATTACTATCGCATGCATACCATAAAGCATAGGGATTTACAACACAAATATGTCCCTATTATAAACAAAAAGTGGGACCTACGACAACTATATATGATGTCTAATCTACCATATCAATACATGCCACGATGAGCTGCATCGGCATGCTCCAGCTGCACATAGCCATGTACCAATCGGCGTCGAACCAAACGGCTAGGCTGACCTCCCTCAGCAGGGTACCTCTGCTCTCCGCCTTTCAGACGTCCAACAGCTAGGTCCAATGCAAAGCCCAAGGACTCAATCCTAACAGCCCTGGCCTGGACCTCTTTTTCCAGCTGATCCACCTTCCTAGCCGACTGAACCCAAGCTTCCTCTATACGGATCTTGTCGGTTATCTCCCAATTGAATTCGGCCTTCATGGCCTCATGCTCCACCTTCAGTCCTGCCAACTCTAGTTCTTCCTGTTCCTTCTCTTTCCTCAGCTCAGTATTCCTAGCCACCAACTGATGAAGTAGTGGCCCCACATGCTGTGTCGAAATCACATATTCCTCTAATTGTTCCTTCAGCACTTTCACCTCATCCTCTATACTGATCCTCCAACTAGTAAGCTACCTCCTTATACTGATCCTCCATACTCTGATGGGTCACATTTTGTTCCTCTAGGTCTTGAACTCTTTCTTCTAATTCCAAGTTCCTATTGGCTAGTTGGTCCAATAAGTTATTCCCAGCTGGCCGCTTTTCGGCTTCATCTGCACTGTGGTCCTCCTCGGACTTACCCTCAACATCTTGACTACCCGATCTCATCACCCTGCCCTGATGGGTTCCTCTATCTCGACTAGGTAATCCTCGTCCTCCTCAGGTGATGAGTGTGTTTTATACACACAATTTGGGTACTTTTGGCCTTGATAATTTGCAAGTCTTTAGGTATTTTATGTGGTTTTTATGTATTTTTATCTTATTTCTACATAAATTAGTTTTTAGTTATTTTTACATGTTTTATGTTGCTTTGATGCATTTTCATTATGTTTGTAGGAATTGAAATAAATACCGCTCGGATCGTTGTTTGTATTGACTCAATGTCCGTGCCTGGACGTCTATGCCCGAATGGTAGTATGATGGAAATTTGTGCTTGGCGACGCTCGGTGCTTAATTTGATAACATTTGGTAGTTGGGCATGCACGGCGTCGGGAAGCGTGCACGGCGTGCGGCGTCGACCAAGCCATGAGGGCAAGCTCATGCCTTGATATCCGTGCCCGAATGATAATACAGTGAAAAGTTGTGTTTGGCGATGCTCGACATTGATTTTTATGACATGTGGAAGTTGGGCGTGCACGGCGTTGGATTGTGTGCACGACGTCGGGCGGCGTGTCGTACGGTGTTGGCATTGGGCGCTGACACTCGGCAGGCGCTGGCGTGCGGGCGCGCGCGGGCGGACTCGGCGTTGGCACTCGACAGACGTGTGGGCGCCCGCGGGCGGACTCGGCGTTGGCGCTCGACAGGTGCTGGGCGCAACGTGCGGGCGCGCGACGCTGGCGTGCGGGCGCGCGCGGGTGGACTCGGCATTGGCACTCGACAGGCGCTGGGCGCGGCGTGCGGCAAGTTTGGCGCGGGGCCTCAGCAGCTGGGCGGCATGCAGGCGCGGGCGTGCGAGCGCACGCCTAGGCGTGCGGGCGCACGAGCGGTACTCGTCGCATGGCTCGGCAGGCGGTGCGGCACGCAGGCGCATGGGCGCGGGCGGACTCGGCGTTGGCGCTCGACAGGTGCTGGGCGCAACGTGCGGGCGCGCGACGCTGGCGTGCGGGCGCGCACGGGCGGACTCGGCATTGGCACTCGACAGGCGCTGGGCGCGGCGTGCGGCAAGTTTGGCGCGGGGCCTCAGCAGCTGGGCGGCATGCAGGCGCGGGCGTGCGAGCGCACGCCTAGGCGTGCGGGCGCACGAGCGGCACTCGTCGCATGGCTCGGCAGGCGGTGCGACATGCAGGCGCATGGGCGCGGGCGCACGCCTGGGCGTGCGGGCGCTCGGCGCGGCGCTCGGCAGCCAGGGTGCGACAGGCAGGGCCACGGGCGCGCGCGCACCAGGCGCCGTGCGGGCGCACGCCGCCGTGCTGCGTGCGATCTGACACAGCCATAGTGCGATCTGAGCTCCATTTTATCCGATTTTGGCTAGGGTTTCTTGATGAATACTATATATATTCTCTTATAAGCAACATATCAGATATCTAGAGAGAGGGAGGCTACAAAATACATCAACCAACAGAGCTCAAGGCTGCAAATCAAGCTGAATCAAGCCAAATGCCAAGGAACTCAGTCAAGAAGAATTGCAAGGCCAAGGTGGAGAGCTAGAAACCATCAGCAACCAAAGGAACACCAGCTGAATAACTTCAAAAGTGGTTTCATTTCTAGATTTCCATCTCCTTTGTAATTCGAATTTGACAATGTATCAATTGAAAATGATGTTTATTGTAGCTATCATGAACTAACCTTCTATTCTAAGATTGCAATGGAACCCAACACTTAATTTGAATTGAATTCTCTCTCTATTGATTTTAGTTATGCATTTGTGAATTGATTTTCATAACCTTTGCTTCTAGATTAATTGCTTGGCCCGTAATTACTGTGGGAACCTATATGAACTTGACGAACGGATTATAGGTTAAGACCTAGTTATGATAACATGCGAAAGTATAGATTGTTGTGGGTTATTAATTTGGATTAAGTGACATATGTCTTATTAATTATCTGCAATAATAGGTATCTTGATAGTAGTTGGGATAGATATATACCTAATTACCGCATGCAACCTATTGAGAATCTAGTCTTAATGACTTCCGAGGTGAAAGTTGGTAATGGAAGGGAGGATTAATTAGATTTGGTGACACGTGTCTATAAATCATTCCTGAAATTAGTCTCTTGATAGTGTATAGGATAGACATATACCTATGCACCGTTAGGAAGATTCGTGATTGACCATCGACAGAGGCCCTTACGTAGTTTTGATTTCTCGGTTGTCAATTCGTATGCTATAATTGACTGAAAAGAGGGAGTTAGGAGATTCAAATGACGTGTTGGGGGAAATTGTAATCTTAGACCTTTCTATCTTGATATTTTACCGCATTTTACTCATTACTTAACTTGTGAACTCAACAATTAACAAACAATCAAACCTTCATCGTTTAAATTAGATCAAATTGATATACGATTGGTACTTGGTTATTATTTGTCACAATTCCCTGTGGGTTCGACTCTTATCTTATCATATATTACTTATGGGCCGTGTATACTTGCACGTGTGTGTTATCGATTGCGAAATCGACCAACAAGTTTTTGGCGTCGTTGCCGGGGAATTGTTCTAATAATTTTACCAATATTAATTTCAATCGATTTGATCTTGATTTAAACTTGTAAATACATTTTTTTAACATTTTTTTTCTATTTAATGCCTTATTCGTTACGAGGTACACCATGGCCAACTATAATTATCAATGGCCTCACACGGGAATAACCCAATCAGGAGCAGCATGGATGGATGGATTTGATGAGGTGGTGGCTCATTTAGAGGAACTGTCAAGGAATGTTAACGCTCTAGTGGCCCAACGTACTCAAAGTGTTGCGGTGAATTGTGATTATTGTGATGGAAACCATCCGAGTCATCTATGCACCATTAATTTCAAGGCGGCATGGTATGGTAGCAACGTCGGCGATTACTCCAACAGTTATGACTGTTCCGATGCTTATCACCAAGATTGGGGGTATCACCCAGATTCTACATGGAGCTACAATTATGAAGATCAATACTATGCTCCGAGTCCTGCATATGCACCAGAATTCTCATGTCCACCTTCATTGCCGCCAGAAGAAAATTCAAATGTGAAGGAACTTGAGTCCCTGACCATAACTTTGATTGAGGAGATTGTGAAAAGTCAGCATATGTCGATTCAAAATCTTGAGAACCAGATGGGACAGCTTATTATCGCCTTCAACGATAGATATCAAGGCGAACGGCCCAATGACATGGTTCCCAAAACTGATGGATTTCACGTGCCAAAGCTGCAACCAGACGTGCTAATTGATGATGATTCTGATATGGAAGAGACATATGGGAAACAAGAAAAGGAGGTCGAGGATCTAGCCTTGAGCCCCAATGATGATGATGAGCTAATTTTGAGTGTATCCCATATACATTCTCCTCCAAAGCTCAAGGATCTGGGCGGTTTTGCAGTCCCGTGCCCATTGAGTAGTCATGTCGTAGGCAAGGCTCTAGGTGACATAGGAGCTAGTGTACAGTTTGAGCCATTGCGTGATGAAGTTGAGGTTCATGAAAAGATAGATAAGGATCCAATTGTGTTTGAGAAACTCAATTTCACTATGTCATTCATAGACACAATTGAGCAAGCTCCTAGCTACTTTCAATTCATACATGAGGATTTATATAAGAACAATAAGCTAGGTGAGCTTGAGACTATGGACCTCGCAATGCCCTTAGATGTTTCACCCCTACTGATGGATGAAGCGAATGGAGAAAGTTTCTTTTTGCTGATAGAAGAAACTGAGTTTGGGAGTCGCCTAGTATGCATGCATGCCATGCAAATTAAGGAAATGACAGCACGAAGGCATGCTAAGGTCATTTTTGCAATCGAGCCGGACTAAAAGGAAACAGGAAGTTAGTCAGGCTGAGGACTTTAACTCAAGCGCTATTTGGGAGGCAACCCAAATCTCGATTTTATTTTTTGAGCTATTTTATTTTTTTTTTATTTTAATCTAAAAAAAAAAAAAAGTTTGGTGTGGTTTGGTTTTGATTTTATGTTTAAGTGTGTTTAATGTGTGTAATATTTCTTGCTGTAGTTTGATGCTTACGACCACCAGTGAAAACTATAGCAGAAGCACAACATCAGCACGTTAAGCAACAGGCACCAGCACGCTGAGCAACACAGCAGCAACACACTCAGCAGCGTGCATGCTAGCCATGACAGCCACCAACAGCTTATATGCACCCATCAGCTCATTTCTATAGTCCAACTCATATCTCTCTCCTCCCACTCCAAAGCCAACTTACATGCATTTTTCCCAAACTCAAATTCGTGCCCCATCACTCCAATTGGGCATCCAATCTCTGCAATCCATCAACATTGTCATCTTCTAACTTGAACTTCAACAAGGATTTAGCAGATTTTGAAGAATTCCCATGGCTTTTCATTAGTTTTCCAAGAAAAGGTAACAAGGTCTGTTAATTTCAAATTTTACTTGCTTGGGACTGTGCTTGGGTTGAGTTTTATTGCAGGAACACTCCAATTCTCCCATTGCAAGACTTTGTGGAGGGCTATCCCTGCTTCCCAATGCATTGACAACTGAGATTTTGGGAGGTGCACGCCACGTGTTTGATATTTGGCCTGAGAGAGTTTCTTAGCTAATATGGGCTGTTCTTCATGAGGCATTGTTCTGGTATGGCTTCCAAGCAACAAATGGGGTGAAGCTTCATCGTCCAAGCCAACCAAAGCCCATGACAAGAATTTTGTTAGTCCGGAAGCGTCCAAGCGACACCACACTATAATGATGTTGCTTGATTACCCTCAGTGAAGTCTCTATTTTAATTCTGTCTATTATAAACATTGAGGACAATGTCAAATTTAAGTTTGGGGGTAGTACTTCGTATTTGCATATTTGTGTGTTTAATCTAGTTTTTTGCGTGATTTAAGTATGTTTTTCTTTTTATTCAAAAAAAAATATTTATTTTTAGGATGTGTCCCTTGAGCATTGTTTTAATTTGATTTGAACTATAATCCAGGTCTATGATAAGGGCTTGTTTGAAGAAATTCTAACTCATGAGAAGTAGACAATTGTTGTTTAGTCTTTGTGCTTATCGTTTATTGGTTATTATTTTGCCTATGCGTCCTTCCACTTTCATGCACTTACCCATGAGTATTAAGCTAGTTGTATGCTTAGAGAAGGCTTTTATAACCGAATGCTTGTGAAAAATATCTATAAACTCTAGAACTCGTTTAAACATCACTCGAACCAAGGTGTCCAAATTTGTTATGTTTGAATTGATGGTCATGTGGTGAGTTGAGATGGAGCGTAAAACGCACTCACTCATGGACACATGCGTAGGAGAGATAGAGCGTAAAACGCACTCTCTTATAATTGTGATTAAAGAAAAAAAAATTGTTTATTGCAAATTTTGCATGGGGTTGAGGTTGAGCGTAAAACGCACTCGCCCATATTAGCGTGCTTAAGGATTGAGATGGAGCATAAAATGCACTCACCTAGAGCCCTTGGTTCTCAAAATTTTTGGAATTGTGATTTGTACACCTTTGTATTGAGTGATGTGTTAAGCATGTTGTTTTGGGGTTTATTTTGATTATTTCATAAGGTAATGTGGTTGCATAGCTTCATTCGAGCTTGATTGGTTTAGTGCTATTGGGTACTCACACACACACATACGAAAGAGGCCTTAAGCAAAGTATGACTAGCTAATTGAAATTTTAGACTTGCAACACTTTGTTTGTTCTCTTGAGTTCTATGTGTTGATGCCTTTGAGACCATTGTCGACTTATTAATTCATTGCTCAAGTTAGGTTATATAAGAAGTTGTTGAATTGTTTAGTTTAGGTTTGTTTTGCTTGAGGACAAGCAAAGATTTAAGTTTGGGGGTATTTGATGAGTGTGTTTTATACACACAATTTGGGTACTTTTGGCCTTGATAATTTGCAAGTCTTTAGGTATTTTATGTGGTTTTTATGTATTTTTATCTTATTTCTACATAAATTAGTTTTTAGTTATTTTTACATGTTTTATGTTGCTTTGATGCATTTTCATTATGTTTGTAGGAATTGAAATAAATACCGCTCGGATCGTTGTTTGTATTGACTCAATGTCCGTGCCTGGACGTCTGTGCCCGAATGGTAGTATGATGGAAATTTGCGCTTGGCGACACTCGGTGCTTAATTTGATAACATTTGGTAGTTCGGCGTGCACGGCGTCGGGAAGCGTGCACGGCGTGCGGCGTCGGCCAAGCCACGAGGGCAAGCTCATGCCTTGATATCCGTGCCTGAATGATAATACAGTGAAAAGTTATGTTTGGCAATGCTCGACATTGATTTTGATGACATGTGGAAGTTGGGCTAGCACGACGTTGGATTGCGTGCACGGCGTCGGGCGGCGTGTCGTACGGCGTTGGCATTGGGCGCTGACACTCGGCAGGCGCTGGCGTGCGGGCGCGCGCGGGCGGACTCGGCATTGGCACTCGACAGGCGTATGGGCGCGCGCGGGCGGACTCGGCGTTGGCGCTCGACAGGCGCTGGGCGCGGCGTGCGGGCGCGCGCGGGCGGACTCGGCATTGGCACTCGACAGGCGCTGGGCGTGGCGTGCGGCAAGTTGGGCGTGGGGCCTCAGCAGCTGGGCGGCATGCAGGCGCGGGCGTGCGGGCGCACGCCTAGGCGTGCGGGCGCACGGGTGGCACTCGACAGGCGTTGGGCGCGGCGTGCGGCAAGTTGGGCGCGGGGCCTCAGCAGCTGGGCGGCATGCAGGCGCGGGCGTGCGGGCGCAAGCCTAGGCGTGCGGGCGCACGGGAGGCACTCGACAGGCGCTGGGCGCGGCGTGCGGAAAGTTGGGCGCGGGGCCTCAGCAGCTGGGCGGCATGCAGGCGCGGGCGTGCGGGCGCATGCCTAGGCGTGCGGGCGCACGGGCGGCACTCGGCGCATGGTTCGGCAGGCGGTGCGGCATGCAGGCGCATGGGTGCGGGCGCACGCCTGGGCGTGCGGGCGCACGGTGCGGCGCTCTGCAGCCAGCGTGCGACAGGCAAGGCCCCGGGCGCGCGCGCACCAGGCGCCGTGCGGGCGCACGCCGCCGTGCTGAGTGCGATCTGACACAGCCATAGTGCGATCTGAGCTCCATTTTGTTCGATTTTGGCTAGGGTTTCTTGATGAAGACTATATATATTCTCTTATAAGCTACATATCAGATATCTAGAGAGAGGGAGGCTACAAAATACATCAACCAACAGAGCTCAAGGCTGCAAATCAAGCTGAATCAAGCCAAAAGCCAAGGAACTCAGTCAAGAAGAATTGCAAGGCCAAGGTGGAGAGCTAGAAACCATCAGCAACCAAAGGAACACCAGCTGAATAGCTTCAAAAGTGGTTTCATTTCTAGATTTCCATCTCCTTTGTAATTCGAATTTGACAATGTATCAATTGAAAATGATGTTTATTGTAGCTATCATGAACTAACCTTCTATTCTAAGATTGCAATGGAACCCAACACTTAATTTGAATTGAATTCGCTCTCTATTGATTTTAGTTATGCATTTGTGAATTGATTGTCATAACCTTTGCTTCTAGATTAATTGCTTGGCCCGTAATTACTGTGGGAACCTATATGAACTTGACAAACGGATTATAGGTTAAGACCTAGTTATGATAACATGCGAAAGTATAGATTGTTGTGGGTTATTAATTTGGATTAAGTGACATGTGTCTTATTAATTATCTGCAATAATAGGTATCTTGATAGTAGTTGGGATAGATATATACCTAATTACCGCATGCAACCTATTGAGAATCTAGTCTTAATGACTTCCGAGGTGAAAGTTGGTAATGGAAGGGAGGATTAATTAGATTTGGTGACACGTGTCTATAAATCATTCTTGAAATTAGTCTCTTGATAGTGTATAGGATAGACATATACCTATGCACTGCTTAGGAAGATTCATGATTGACCATCGACAGAGGCTCTTACGTAGTTTTGATTTCTCGGTTGTCAATTCGTATGCTATAATTGACTGAAAAGAGAGAGTTAGGAGATTCAAATGACGTGTTGGGGGAAATTGTAATCTTAGACCTTTCTATCTTGATATTTTACCCCATTTTACTCATTACTTAACTTGTGAACTCAACAATCAACAAACAATCAAACCTTCATCGTTTAAATTAGATCAAATTGATATACGATTGGTACTTGGTTATTATTTGTCACAATTCCCTGTGGGTTCGACTCTTATCTTATCATATATTACTTGTGGGCCGTGTATACTTGCACGTGTGTGTTATCGATTGCGAAATCGACCAACATCAGGTTCGAACTCTGCTGGGGCAATTGGCTCCATTGGCCCATTTCCTAACAGCTGTTCGGTGTCCACAAGGATATATGTGAACTCCTCCTCCATGACTATCCGACTCTCTTCCACTGTTCTCTTATTCTCATACTCATTCTCCTTGGAGCAGTATAACTGATTTTCTTTTCTATCGTCATTTTCTTCTTTTCAGGATGATCAACAGTCTTTGATTGGCTTTCTTCAGTTATGTTTGGCTTGCAACTTTCTTTTCATCTTTCTTTACTTTCACATGCTCCCTATTCTTCTTAGGAGACTGATCATCGTAAATGGTAAGAGTTTTGCTTTGTGGATATACATTAATCTCCTGAGATTCTTCTTCAGAGACTTCCTCCACTTTCCTTTTTCCCTTGGATTTAGAGGATCTTAGCTCTTTGTTGTTGCTGCTCCTGGATCCCTTTGTCTTCTTAGCCTTCCTAGCTTGAGGGTTCTTCCAATCTTCAAACAACCTTGGAGTAATTCTTTTGTTGCAGTTCAAGACTTCTCCTTCATCATCTTTGATTCTGTCTTTGAATCTTTTTTTCAGGATAATGCTTATCATTCTTCCGTAGAACATCTTGGGAGTTGGCTTGCCTGCATCACTTTTGATCTTAGCATCCTCTATCCACCCTGTTATCTAGTCCATGAAGATAGAACCAAAATTGATCTTCTTTTTCAGAAATATAGCAGTCATGAACTTAAGTTGTAATTCACTGACTGTGTCATACGCAGTATCCTTGAACAGAATACATTTCCCAACAATGTTAGCTAAGAACTCATATTCTTGTGGAAAATCCTTCTTCTTGATTCCTTTGAGCAGAGATTTCTTCTAATACCCCATTAACAGCTTCCCTTCTTTTTCATCAATATTATCGAGAGAAGTAATTCCTTTGTTGAGACATCCTAGACAGTGGTTGATTTCTGAGACACCTATTTACAGACTGACTCCTTTGACTCTTGTGGTTAGAGCACCATCATGATAGACAACATTCAGATAAAACTTCTTTACCAAAGTAGAGTAGATTTTGGTACTAGTTTCCAAACATTTTGTGAACCCAGCATCTTTGATTAGCTTAAGGATATCCTTGAACTTCTGCTCAGCATCATCAAATCTGTCAAAACAAACTAGGTTTTCGGGAATAACTTGATGACTTGTCATGGAGTTTATTTGATTCGAAGATAATATTCAGATGCTTGACTTTTCCTGGAGATTTTTGGAAACTAGGGTTTAAAGGTTCTGAAAGTTTGAATATCGTAATACTCTGATTGTAGTTTGGAAGCGCAAGAGTCAGATAAAGATTTTGAAATGTTATATCATTTCCCTCTATTTTTGCTGAGTGGGACACGTGGCGAGACGTAATTGATTTCACGTTGCATCACTACTGCGTTTTTACAGCTGTAACTCCGTAAGTTTCCAACTTCACTTGTCTTTCTGGAATGTGAGAGGCACCCGCTTTTGAAATTGTTGCCTTAATTTCGTCCTTCGTAGAATGCCATCTAAAGAGTTATTTAGCTTTACAAATCTTTGTCGGCTTAGCACCCTCCTTTGAGTTTAACAATCATCCTTCAATATTATGATATGCTCTTTATTGTTGTTGCACAGATTTTCAGAATGTTTTGCTGATCATTAGATGGACTAAAATCGTTTGACTTTTTGGTCAACAAGTCTTTTAGGAATTGAATACTCCTTTGTCTTTAGCGTGGCAACTTTATCTTCTCTTGTCGTAGAGTAACAGTTTCATTCTGTGATCTCCATGTTGTTCTACTAGTTGATTCTCATTCTTAGGACTTCTTTTGGATTAATGAGCGATTTTCAACTTTACAAATCGTCATCACTTTACTATCGTTGAGTTATTCTATGACCCTGATTATTTTCTGATAGATTAAAGGTATTCCGATGGCTTTCAACAGTAGTCTCATCATAATCATTTTCTCCTTTATGACAAAAGTTATCACCTTTGCCTTGCTTCATATAATCACATCAACTTCATTTTATTTCTGCTTTTCCACTTGATTCTAGATATCTAATTTTAACTTCTTTAATTCGTAGAGTGACTTGATGACATAGTTTTTACTCAACGATCTTTGTTCTGCTCAGCGATTAATCTATGAAGCCAAACTTTAATTTTTCAAGCATTTTTTCTCATGGTCTTCTTTACATTTCTTTGCCTTAGTCTCCTCATTATTACTAGGCCTGAGTTTTCTTTGCTGTTGTAAGTGATCTCCATGCCTTAATCCTTTGTTTTTGTTTACTAAGACTTTGAAGATGTTGATTGCCTTTCTTCTAGTTGCCCCCCCCTCAATATATGCTATTGAGTAGAAGTTCTTTGTTTCACCATGATATCAGTAATAACAAATTTAATGATCTTTATCTGGTTTTACTGAATCAATAGGTGAGTATAGGTTGATCATTAATGAAGACTTTTCTTTTGAAACTCGCTTCCTTATCTTCTAAAAAGATCCAAAACCTGAATCTTTTTTATGAGGGCTAGCTTCCTTCTCTGCTTTCATTGCTTTTGTCATAGGTAGAAATTTCATATGCCTTTCTTGAAATCTTTGTCTCCGAATGTCGAACATTAATCTCAATCTTCACTTGATTCATTCTTCAGCCAACCTTTTCTTGTTTCAAATTCTTTGTAGATGCAAAGAAGTGTCTTTGAGTATTCCATATAATTGTTGAGTCGTAAGATCCTCTTAATTTGAGTAGAGAGCTCTACGTCCTTCTGATCCGGTTCTACGGTCGTTGAGTACCAATCTTGTGAGCTCATCTTCTACGATCATAGGACTCTTATATACTAGACTTGAGAGACCATCATTGATTTATTTCTCATGGCAGGCTCTTCTGCCTTGTTTGGTTCACCTTTATCCGTTATGACTTGGATGAGGATTTCAACTGTCAAGAAATTCTTGTTGAACAATCTATAGACTTGATTTCTCAATAGAATGTCAAACAACGATTCCTCCAACCATCTTGAGTTAAGCTTCGTCTGATGTCTTGCCAATGTTGAGAACAAAATACAAATAGCCAAGTGCATGAGACTTTACTTGATATTTGGATTTCCTCTTTTCCACAACTTGTAGGGTGTTTTCTTGATAGTAGAGTTGACCATCCGTAATCACTCCTTTTTGCTTTGATCTTCTAACCCTTCTCATTCATAATCAACTCATTTATCTTCAGAACAAGCAGTTAGAGATTTGCCTGAATTAATTCGTGAGCAACAACTGCAAGGGCTTCTCTTTTAAATCAATTGTTTTGCTTTTGAATAAGTCTTTTGAAATTTTCTTGGAATATTTGAGCCTTGGCAACCTTCTGGCTAGATCTTTGACCCCATGGTCATTGATCCAGTCATCTTACAGAGTTGATTTCCATATCTCGATCTTGACACTGTTGATTGAGGAAAATAACTTGAAATTCCTTGTTATGCATTTGACTGATGCTTAATCGTTTAGTGCTTTAATTTATAGGCACATCAATGAGAGGGTCTGTTGTATTCTCATTTTAATCAATTTCTCAATTTCAGAGAGGTTATCTCTGAAGACAGTTGAAGACTTCTTGGCATAGATTCCTTGAAGCCAGTCATGCTTGAGATCACCCATTTGAAGATATATCAATTAAGATTAGTGGGAATTAATACTTGTAGACTTCTGTCATCTTCATTTTTATCAACATATGCTGCAGCTTCTGATAAAACCTCTGACACTGCTTTATGAACATTTAAAGCAATTCCTTTGTGATTCTTTCGACTTCAAATAGGATCTTTGAATTGAAAAGAAGACTCAAACTTATCGTAAAGCTTCTTGTTAGGCATATCGAACAAATATTTTGATGCAGACACTGATGTCCAGTATATACATGAAGGATTCTTTAAACACTTTTAGGCTCAAATTCGTATTGCGCTAGGTTCTGCTATAGACTTTCGAACTAATGAGAGGTTCTTCTAATCTTCCTTATAGCACAGTGATGCTTCATTCAGAAGTACAGGCTTCAGTGCGTCTCGAACTTCTTATAAGCAGAGATGCATCTTTGTGCAGTTCATCTATTAGACATTAACCGAGTAGTTTTATTTCTTTCATCCTGCTGCATCAATTTGATTATATGATTGTCTGCTCGACTGCTACCTTGCTGAAACCATCTTAAATTGAAGTCGACTTTATTAAAATAAATAAGGACCATACAACATTAGATAGTTCAACATTAATATCATTCATATATATGTACCTTCATGTTCAAAAATTGATTTGTAAGCTTATTCATAATCAATGGCCTACTTCAACTACCAAGCTTAGAACAAGTTTTGTTTAGTGCCATAGGATCAGCTTAAAGCGTGAGCTTTATGTGTTAGCTTTGTATATTCCGCAAGCATGCAATCAAATTACACAAATAGAGTGGAAGCGTGATAAAACGGATTTTAAAATTTTTCATACAAACCATCACCATGATCTTTCCTTGTGTTCAATTATCAATTAACGAAAGAGATAGAGATTAAGAAATTATACCCTCGTAGAACCGTGCTTCCTCGGGTACAAGTTCACCTCCAATTCCTTCGCGTTCTCCTTGAATTTCACCGATTAAATTCCCTCCTTTGATCAACATTAGCCACCCAAGTGTTTGGCCTCTAGAGGTGATCCACCAAGGAATAATACTTGTTCAAGAAGATGGGTGTTGGCAAAACCCTAGTTTCTATCTCTATAGAAATTGTAAGTACTCTCCACAATTCTTATGCAAGAGTGTGTAACCCTAATCTATGATAAGATTGCTCTTATTTATAGATGTAGGAAAACCCTTCCCTAAACTATTTAGGATTAAGGTTTCTATTATAATTAAACTCCTTTAATTAATTATGCTCCTAATCCAATTAGGAATTCATGTGAGAGTTCTTCTATTAATTAATTCCCAATCCCTATTAGGAATTAAATAATAGTAATAATAATAATAATAAGACTCATCTTATTAGCTTATATTTAATATTTTCAAAATATTAAATAATAAATATTAAGCTATTTAATTTATTCTATCTCCATAGACTAAATTAAATGCACTTAACTTATTATTACAATTATGCCATTTACTTCTTAAATAAATATTTTCTTTTTGCGGTGTGACCCTTTAAATACACTTAACTTATTATTATAATTATGCCATTTACTTCTTAAATAAATATTTTCCTTTTGCGGTGTGACCCTTTAGGTTCTCCATATTAAATCGGTTGTGAATAAATCAATTAGAACAATTCTAATCTTATTTAAATAAATAAATTAAACTATTTAATTCATTTAAATAAATAATAATTATTCTACAATAAGGGTAAGCCCCCGTAGCGATCAACGACTTTCCAGATAATATAGATTTCAACATTAATCACAAAAGAACCTTTCAGTGAATAGTTACCGTACAATTCAATCCTTCTACCATACAATGTCCCAATTAAATATAAGACATGAAATTTCTATCAAGTCTTATTTTATTTAATTATATGTATTTCGATTCCCAAATGCACAACTCTAAATAATGCAAATTAGAAACTCCTTTCTAATTTCATTCTGCCTTGGCCAAGGACTACTGAGTTATCATTTATCGAATCACATAGGACATTCACATCTTTTATTAGACGTGGTAGATTCTTTGTTGATTATTCACCTATCTCCATGCACAACTTATTATACCCAATCATACCCTTTGATATACCCCAAAGGTCTTAAGGGACATGTCAAAGTATAACTCATCATACACAAGATACTATGATGATCTCAAGTCCAAGGATCACTTGTTCTACTATCACTAGAGGAATTCCTATTTACAGGCGAGTAAAACTCCATTAGGTATTCCTTAGCGAGCCACGTTCAGTGAACTTATTCTCCAATAAGCACCTACATACTTGCTTTAGTGTCTCCACACAAATGATTATGAGATCAATCAACCTCTTCTTAAGAGCAAGCAACGTATGTACTAATCTATCCGGATTCACTAATCCCCTTTTTAGTAATCCAACGATTAGGAACAATTTTAGTTTGTGAGCTATCTAGAATTTAGATCTCATTAACATGATCACCATCATGATTCTAAAAGCATTGCTCAAAACTATGGGTTTATCACATTTAATATAACAACACAATGTAGATAAAGTAAAATGCCTTTAAGAAAATTAATTCTTTTATTAATAAATGAATAAGATTACAAAGTATATGCTACATCATATCATATATGATTGGCTTGTGTGCATACTACTTTCAATCTCCCACTTGCACTAAAGCCAATCGCCATGATATCTAATACCCATCTTCTCTAAGTGACGATCAAACTGCTATTGTGTTAAAGCTTTAGTAAATGGATCTGCAATGTTGTCTTGAGAGTCCACACGCTCCAGGGTGACATCTCCTCTTTCAATGATCTCTCTAATCAAATGAAACCGCCGCAACACGTGTTTGGATTTCTGACGAGACCTGGGTTCCTTAGCCTGCGCAACAGCTCCGTTGTTGTCACAGAATAAAGGTACTGCTCCTCTAATTCTAGGAACCACTCCAAGTTCAGTTATGAACTTCTTCATCGAAACAGCTTCTTTTGCAGCTTCACTTGCAGTTATGTACTCTGCCTCTGTCACTGAATCAACATCTGTTTGCTGCTTGGAACTCTTCCAACTCACCGCGCCACTGTTTAAGGTAAACACATACCCTAAAACGGATTTACTGTCATCTTGGTCCGTTTGAAAGCTTGAGTCTGTATAGCCCTCTAGTTTCAATTCAGACCCACCGTTGACAAGAAATACATCCTTAGTTCTTCTCAAGTACTTTAGGATGTTTTTCACTGCCTTCTAGTGCTCTTCTCCTGGATTCGACTGATATCTGCTTGTTACACTAAGTGCATGAGCGACATCTGGTCTAGTACATATCATACCGTACATGATATATCCTATTGCGGAAGCATAAGGAATCTTACTCATACGGTCTCTCTCCTCAGGTGTCTTTGGGGCCTATTTCTTGGAGAGATGTATTCCATGGCTCATCGGCATGCGACCTCTCTTGGAATCTTCCATGCTAAACTTCTTTAGCATCGATTCAATGTACTTTCCTTGGGTCAAACCAAGCATCCTTTTAGATCTATCTCTATAGATCTTTATCCCCAAAATATAGGATGCCTCACCCAAGTCCTTCATGGAGAAGTGTTTAGATAACCAAATTTTGATCGACTGTAGCATAAGAACGTCATTCCCTATTAGTAATATATCATCAACATATAATACAAGGAATGAAACAGCGCTCCCACTAACCTTCTTGTACACACAAGGTTCATCCTCATTTTTGATAAAATCAAACCTTTTGATTATCTCATCAAAACGGATGTTCCATCTTCGAGAAGATTGCTTCAATCCATAAATGGATCGTTGTAGCTTACAGACTTGGTTTGTTCCAACCGTTGAAACAAAACCCTCTGGCTGTATCATATATACATTCTCCTCAAGCTCTTCATTGAGGAAGGCCGTTTTCACGTCTATTTGCCAGATCTCGTAGTCATAATAAGCTGCAATTGCAAGCAAAATCCGAATGGACTTGAGCATAGCTACTGGTGAGAAGGTTTCATCATAGTCAACTCCTTGTCTTTGTTTGAAACCTTTTGCAACCAGTCGGGCCTTATAAGTCTCTACCTTACCATCTGCTCCAGTCTTTCTCTTAAAGACCCATTTACACCCAATAGGCTTAATGCCCTCAGGTGGTGAAACCAAAGTCCATACTTGGTTTTCATACATGGAGTGCATCTCGGATTTCATGGCTTCTAGCCATTTCTCTGAGTCTTCACTACTCATATCCTCTTCGTAAGTCAATGGATTATCATCATCTATGATGCGTACCTCATCATCATCTCTATGATGAATCTATACCTATCAGGTATCTTCGGTACTCTTCCAGATTTACGAATAGGTAGTGGTACAGTAGGTTCTTCTACTTGGTCAGGTACCTAACTTTGATCTGTAGTATTTTGTGGTTCTTGAACTTCTTCAAGATATATCTTACTCCCACTAACCCCTTCAAGGATAAACTCCTTTTCCAAGAAGGTAGCGTGTTTCGCAACAAACACCTTTTGATCAGTAGAATGATAGAAATAATATCCTAAACTTTCTTTAAGATATCCCACAAATCTACACTTATTGGATCTAGTCTTTAGCTTATCATGCTCAAACCTTTTGACATAAGCTGGACAACCCCAAGCCTTAACATGTTTAATAGTAGGTTTCCTCCCTGTCCATATCTCATATGGGGTCTTTGGGACGGATTTGGTAGGTACCTTGTTAAGTAGGTATGCAGCCGTTTCTAGGGCATAACCCCAGAAGGATATTGGAAGGTCGGTAAAACTCATCATGGAACGAACCATGTCCAACAATGTTCGATTTCTCCTTTCAGATACACCATTCAACTGTGGCGTCCCTGGTGGAGTCCATTGTGAGATTATACCATTTTCTTTGAGACAATTGAGAAACTCATTGGTCAAGTAATCCTCTCCTCGATCCGATTGAAGAATCTTAATACTCTTACCAGTTTGCTTCTCTACTTCACTTCTGAATTCTTTGAACTTTTCAAATGATTCAGATTTGTATTTCATTAAATACACATATCCAAATATAGAATGATCATCAGTGAAAGTAATAAAATAAGAATACCCTCCTCGTGCATTCGTTGTCATAGGTCCACATACATCTGTGTGTACCAACGCTAACAACTCTGTAACTATTTCTCCTTTTCCACTAAAAGGAGATTTAGTCATCTTACCCATGAGACAAGATTCACAAGTTGGATATGATTCGTAATCAGATAGCTCTAAAAGCCAATCTTTATGTAACTTGGATAATCTTGTTTCATTGATATGACCGAGTCTATAGTGCCACATAAAGGTATAATTAACATCATCTCTTTTTCTTTTTTTAGTTTGTTCAATTTGAAGTATATTTTCATGCAAGTCAAGTATGTAAAGTCCATTCAATAGGTTCCCAACACCATATAAAACATTTTTATTATAAATAGAACAACTATTATTCTTTATTATAATATCAAAACCATCCATATCCAATACAGAAATTGAAATAATGTTTCTAATGAGTGTGGGAACATAATAACAATTATTTAAACTAATGAACTTGCCCGAAGGCAATGCTAAACAATAAGTCCCTACAGCTAATGCAGCAACCTTTGATCCATTTCCCACTCGTAGGACGACTTCATCCTTGTTCAGCTTTCTACTTCTGCTTAGTCTCTGCATATTATTACATATGTGAGAACTACAGCCGGTATCCAATACCCAAGTAGAATTTTGACTTTCAGAAAAATTAATTTCAATCATGAACAAACCTAGATCGAAAGTTGAAGCTTCTCCAAACTTCTATTGGTCCGTAAGATACTCCTTGCAGTTCCTCTTCCAATGTCCCGGCTTATTGCAATGGTAGCAAATTCCTTTGCTATTTGGATCAGGTTTCTTTTTATCCTTTCTCTTCGCCTTGCCCTTAGCCTTCTTATTTTTCTTCTTTTCAGAAGATACCTTGGGCCTCTTCCTTTTCTTAGAAGAATCATCCACTAGTAAGACTTGGTTCTTGTTGGATGAGAAGTGACCTTCAGTAGCTTTCAACATGTTAAATAACTCAGGCAAACTGACGTCCAACCTATTCATGTGAAAATTCACAACAAATTGTGAGAAGGTGTCCGGGAGTGACTGCAAGATCAAATCTTGACTTAACTCCCCATCCATCACGAACGCAAGCCGTCCAATTTGTTCAATCAGATTGATCATCTTAAGGACATGAGTCTCAACAGCAATGCCCTCGGTCATACGAGATCGGAAGAGCTCCTTAGATATCTGATATCTAGCAGTCCTACTTTGCTCACCATACAACTCTTTGAGGTGCAGCAATATAGTAGGAGCATCCATAGTTTCATGCTGACGCTGAAACTCGTTACTCATGGATGCGAGCATGATGCATTGAGCCAAGATTGCATCATCTTGTCACTTTCTGAAAGTAGCAATCTCTTACTCAGAGGCTGTTTCTGCAACATTTGCAGGGACTGGCGAATTTAGGACATAAGAAATCTTTTCAGCAGTGAGACCAATTCTTAGTTTCCTTAACCAGTCCGTGTAATTCGGTCCGGTCAGTTTGTTAGCATCAAGTATGCTACACAGTGATAGTGAGTTTGACACTTTTAAATTCTGCATGTGAAATAGACAACATTTTAGCATACATTCATTTAATTAATTACCAAAATAAATTAGGTCTTTATTTTAAATTGGTATCTCCCACTATTTTCATCAAACTATATTACCCTCATTATATAGTTCGACAAATCTAATTAAAGATTTGCTAGTGAGATTAAGGACCCCATTTCAAATGTATATAGCCTTGTGTGTGCACAACAAACTATATATAAATAAATAGGTAGACAACTATTGTCAATCACATCGCTATGTAACTCCTTGTATTTTGCTTCTTAGATTATAATGGTCAAATGTGTGCACATCCGAACTAAAATAATCTAAGTTAAGTCCAACCTAGCACTTCCATATATGTGAAGAGAAAAAGACCGCCCTTGTGTGTGTGCACAACAAAGTAGTAATGTTCAATTCCTTAATAAGCATCAAATGTGATAAAACAACATCTTAAATATTTAATATTCGCCTTGTGTGTGCACAACAAACTCATATTAAATATTTAATACTCTATTGCTTTACCATGCTAGAAGGCGACGTTCGATATTCCAAATATCTTTGAACGCTTAAGACTTAATATGATTTCTTTGAGGGGTTTGTTATTATTAGTCTCATCTTGTTTAGCGCGCATGCACATATATATATAAAATACGCGTCATATTATTTTACATGCGAAGCATGTTGTATAATATATAATATATATATAGTAATCATGCACATATAGAATACTATATTCTACCCAGATTGATTATGGATTTTTATTCTAGTCTGTTTCACTAGAGCCACCAAGTAAACCAAAAGGTTAAACCTAGGGTGCAAGAATAAAATTTAAATATAACTATTACATTTAAACCTGAGCTCCATTACAAACGGGTCTTCAAGCGCTCCTTGGTCTCCAATTCTTCAAAAGTAATTCTAACTAGTCCTATTACAAAAATTATTTACAATAAATAGAAACCTTGATCAGCAGTCAAGGGGAAGTACATAGGAGGGAGATAGAATTTTACATTAAAAAAAATTAGAGAAGACGAGGTACACAGACCCCATTTATAAAAACCTATATATTCAAGCATCCTCTAAAATAATTCCAATCACACATTAGTCAATAGTCCATAATCAATCCCTATTTATTATCATACATATCTCTATATGTATCAATAAATAACATTCATCTCATGAATAATAAAACCATTCCATATATGCATTGATATCAATTAATGGGCAAACGTTTTGCTAATATTTAGTTTTGAAACAAAATAAACTCTTTTATTTTAATCAAAAACCAAATCCAAATTAAACTCCTTTAATTTTTTAGCAATCTGAAATCCTATTCCAGATAAAATAAATATCTTTATTTTAAACTTATATCAATTAAATAAATTATTAATGTTAATTGAGAAAAAAAAAATTTCAAAGTCTGCACACCAGCGCGGTCGCGCTGCACCCCCAAAAACATTTTCTAGGTTAGGGCGCGACCACGCTCCAGAATGAACTGGAAGCGCCGCGGCCGCGCCGCGATGCAGATTCAGAAAATTTTTCTCAGCCCAAAAATTCGATCGTATCGCATATCAATTCATACATGGAATCATCAAAATCAATAATTAACATAAGGATTAGGCTCTAATACCACTGTTAGGTTTGTATATTACGCAATCATGCAATCAAATTACACAAATAGAGCGAAAGCGCGATAAAACGGATTTTAAAATTTTTCATACAAACCATCACCATGATCTTTCCTTGTGTTCAATTATCAATTAACGAAAGAGATAGAGATTAAGAAATTATACCCTCGTAGAACCGTGCTTCCTCGGGTACAAGTTCACCTCCAATTCCTTCGCGTTCTCCTTGAATTTCACCGATTAAATTCCTTCCTTTGATCAATGTTAGCCACCCAAGTGTTTGGCCTCTAGAGGTGATCCACCAAGGAATAATACTTGTTCAAGAAGATGGGTGTTGGCATAACCCTAGTTTCTATCTCTATAGAAATTGTAAGTACTCTCCACAATTCTTATGCAAGAGTGTGTAACCCTAATCTATGATAAAATTCCTCTTATTTATAGATGTAGGAAAACCCTTCCCTAAACTATTTAGGATTAGGGTTTCTATTATAATTCAACTCCTTTAATTAATTATGCTTCTAATCCAATTAGGAATTCATGAGAGAGTACTTCTATTAATTAATTCCCAATCTCTATTAGGAATTAAATAATAGTAATAGTAATAATAATAATAAGACTACTCTTATTAATTTATATTTAATATTTCTAAAATATTAAATAATAAAATTAAGCTATTTAATTTATTCTATCTCCATAGACTAAATTAAATACACTTAACTTATTATTACAATTATACCATTTACTTCTTAAATAAATATTTTTCTTTTGCGGTGTGACCCTTTAGGTTCTCCATATTAAACCGGTTGTGAATAAATCAATTAGAACAATTCTAATCTTATTTAAATAAATAAATTAAACTATTTAATTCATTTAAATAAATAATATTTATTCTACAATAAGGGTAAGCCCCCTTAGCGATCAACGACTTTTCAGATAATATAGATTTCAAAATTAATCATAAAAGAACCTTTCAGTGAATAGTTACCATACAATTCAATCCTTCTACCATACAATGTCCCAATTAAATATAAGACGTGGATTTACTGTTAAGTCTTATTTTATTTAATTATATGTATTTCGATTCTCAAATGCACAACTCTAAATAATGCAAATTAGAAACTCCTTTCTAATTTCATTCTGCCTTGGCCAAGGACTACTGAGTTGTCATTTATCGAATCACATAGGACATTCACATCTTTTACTAGACGTGGTAAATTCTTTGTTGATCATTCACCTATCTCCATGCACAACTTATTATACCCAATCATACCTTTTGATATACCCCAAAGGTCTTAAGGGACATATCAAAGTATAACTCATCATACACAAGATACTTTGATGATCTCAAGTCCAAGGATCACTTGTACTACTATCACTAGAGGAATTCCTATTGACAGGCGAGTAAAACTCCATTAGGTATTCCTTAGCGTGCCACGTTCAGTGAACTTATTCTCCAATAAGCACCTACATACTTGCTTTAGTGTCTCCACACAAATGATTATGAGATCAATCAACCTCTTCTTAAGAGCAAGCAACGTATGTACTAATCTATCCGGATTCACTAATCCCCTTTTTAGTAATCCAACGATTAGGAACAATTTTAGTTTGTGAGCTATCTAGAATTTAGATCTCATTAGCATGATCACCATCATGATTCTAAAAGCATTGCTCAAAACTATGGGTTTATCACATTTAATATAACATCACAGTGTAGATAAAGTAAAATGCCTTTAAGAAAATCAATTCTTTTATTAATAAATGAATAAGATTAAAAAGTATATGCTACATCATATCAAATATGATTGGCTTGTGTGCATACTACTTTCATTATGTTCATGAGAACCTACTCTGATACTAATTGTTATTTCCCAGAAGCACAACAGAGATCTAGAAGGGGAATATTGATTTGAAAACTCCCCTTAAAGATATGTTAAAATCTCAGTTCTGAAGTTTAGTTCATATTGAAGTTAACCATTCATCACATGCATTAAATACATTAAGTAAATGATAGAATGTAAAAGAATTAAAGTAAATGACACAAGTAATTTTAAAGTGGTTCAGAGACTGAACAACTCCTACTCCACTCTTCTACTTCAACAAGTAGGAAATCCACTAAGAATTTGGTCGCCTAGACTAGGACACTCTTGCCCTCTTCAAGCCCAGCAGACTTGGCTATTATAGTCTTAACGATAAGGACACAAAGACCTCTTCAAGCCCAGCAGACTTGGTAATTTAGTCACAAAGACAAGGACTCTCTAGGCCCAATTCGGTCACTTAAGACCAGGACACACTGGCCCCAATTCGGTCACTTAAGACCAGGACATACTGGCCCTAATTCGGTCACTTAAGACTAGGATCCTTCGACCCTTGTTCCTGTTGTTGATGTTTGTTGGAGGTGCTGCTGAGATATCGTTTAAGCTCCGTTGTCTTTAGAAACTCAGCAACTTGATATGATCATCCTTGAGATGTGATTGAGTGTAGCAATGATGGTCAGCTTCTTTAGTTACTTAACATCTTCTTATGATCATCTGTTGTGCTACTTAGCTTGGCAGTTCAGCTCCTTCTTGTTTTTGGTGCTTGACATCAAGTCATGAACTTCTGAGATGACTGCAAAGCTCTTTCTATTTTGGGTACTCAGTAGCTTCTCATGATTGATGTCAAGTTGGCATTGATGCTCCTCTCCTTCTTGTGCTTAGCAGCTCTGAACACTAATTTTTGCAGTAGAGTTAATCTTCTCTACTTCTTCATCCTTTCAGCCCTTAGTGTTCTTGTAACGAATGTGATTTTTGTGAATGAATAAAATATTTATTGAATTTAAATAAATATTTTTTGTTAAGTTATTTATTGAGTAAAATAAATAAATAAATAATTTATAAAGTTATGGTGGAATTCATGTTAAGTATAATTATGTTAAATGTTATTTGAATGTGATTTGATATGATTATTCTAATTTAATTTAATAATTAAATTAGATGATTAAATAATTGAATAAAGGATTTATTTTAATAAGATAATTTATTTAAGTTTAATTAAAGTAGAAGTGTGACAATTAAAACTATATAATATAGTGGATTATTAAAATAAATGAGAAAGGGTTTTATTTTGGATAAACCAAACAAGGCCTTGTGACCCTTGGTTGGTAAAAATGGATTATTGTGCATTTGAGTTTGCCAAGCAAGGCCTAACTCTTGGTTTCTATAATTGACTGATTAAAAGCTTAGTTACGTTAAAAAAATAAAATAAAGGCTATCAGTTGTTTTTCTAAGCTCAAAGAAGGAAGAACAGAGTTTTAACAAAGAAAGAATAGAGAGATATTGAGAGAGGAGTTTGGAGATTGGAGAGAAGAGTTCTAAAATCAAAGGAGGATTTCTAAGTGATTTTCATCATCCAGCTAAAGTTCAAGAAGGAATTGAAGGTATAATTCTTGTTAGTTTTGTTAAAAGTTCTTCACTGAATTTCATTATGTTATTTCTCTGTATAAAATTTATTAACTCAAAATATGAATTACTTGATGTAATTGATAGTAAGCATGTGTTAGGTGATTATATGATGTTTATAAACTAATTTGAAAGAGTTAATCCATGAAAGCATGCTTTAAAATTGAGTTTTTCGTTTTACAGAGTTTTACTTTCATGTATGGCATATATGTATGAAAATTGATGCTCAAATTGATTATTAATCGGTAAATTGATATTTGATTATGATCATATGATGAAAAATGAAAAGAATGCAAGTAGAATGGATTAAAATGGTTTAGGGACGAATTCACAGTGTTTGATTTCATTTAAATGGCTAAAACATGAATATTTTGTTTAAACAGAGAATTTTTAGTTTCTAATTGGTTGATTATGTGTATTATAATGGTTAGAATGTTTAGAAACATGTTGGGTAATTGCTTTATAACATATTTGATGTCTGGGTATGTTTAATTTATGTGTTGGAAGGTAGAATTTGGAAAATTTGGCCTAGAATGTCACTGGTTCGCGAATTGTAGAAGGTGTCAGTCGAGTCTACCGCCCTGGCGGTAGAAATGTACTGGAATTCTCGCCCCGGCGGTAAAAATGACTTAGTTCTCTCGCCTCGGCGAGAGTTTGTGAAGGAATTCGCCACCCCAGCGGTGGAACAGTAACTGAAAAGTTTTTTTTTTTTTTTGTAATCCTGCTATGTTGTCGTGTACATGATTAAAAGTTAGATTAAAGTATTTAATAATAAATAAGATACTACAATGAGTGGTAATTTAATATTTAATGAATAGCAAATGATATTTGATATGTTAAATGAAATAGGATAAGAACAAATCCTAAAATGCATATAATCCTGTAACTAATTATTGTTACCGTTTTATAATTAAAATGTATAGGTTGATTAAGGAACGTGAATTTAAGTTTGTAATCTACGTGCGAGGCAAGTTTTTTCTCCCTTAATCTTGTTAATTCATTTAAAGCAAGTTTACTTCTGTAGAGCAAGCCTATTAACCTTAGCTTATTATCATTCAAGCAAGGTTGTTATAATATCAAATACTTACATTTTGTTCTAGTCATCTGTTATTTGATCGTTATTCAAACTTCAACATAAATTCTATTGTACAACTTTATTATTGAATCGAATGTTTTAGTGACTAGCAAACCCTTATTGATTCAGCTAGTCCTTAGTTGATGAGCGTTCTAAAGACTTAGAATATTTTAAAATTGTTCCAAACCAAGTTCCTTTTGGTACGGATTCTGATGCTAAACTGAGATGAACAACCCCTAATATAGGGGATTAATTATGCGCCAGCGTTAAAATGTTTGTGCACAATACATTGTACAAAGGGCTGACCCCCCTAAGTACGAGATGGATGGTCCATAGTCTATAAGACTGCTAAAAGTTCCGGTAGAAATACTTGTTAACCTAGGACATAGTTCGAGGTTTTATGACCCTCAGATATAACTTTAAATCTTGAAATCTATTCTTTCTTGAATTAAGCATTCTAACGAGCTTTCAGACCTTGATTGTTGTTGACTGAATTCAGAAAATTATTATACCTCAGTTGAAATCTATTTCATTTAAATGTTATTTTCATCATACTTGTGGGCAATTGTTTGCTCACTCTTGCATTAAACATTGCAGCTAAGACAGAAAAGTCGGACGAGCCGTCCACGAGTAAGGGCAAGGGCAAGGGCAAGATGCATAAATAGCTAAAGACTTGTTATTTACTTGATGTTTTATTGTAAAAAGACTTATTTAATTTTCTGTTTTAATTTCGCATTGATATAATAAAGGTTAGATAACCTGGGAATTCCTTATTTAAGAGATTTTAAGTTGTAATCCCTATTGTGGGAAGATAGTTCATTCAGCTGAATTTAATTATTCTTTATTATGGGTAGTTAGTTATGAATGTATGGAATAGTGAACACCAAATATGTGGGACTGAAGTACCCGGATTTGGGAGTATCACAGGTTGGTATCAGAGCTGTAGGTTATGAACCTCTAGGTGGGGAAAACCTTAGGGTAGTAGCCTTTTGAAAATAGAGAATACAGTGGTGATAAACTCTTATCGAGTTCTAAGGAATGTATTACGGAAATTCATAAAAGACAATAAAATGATTACGTGTTATGTGCTTACTTGATAACAAACTTATGTGCTCACGAGTAATATCGGGTAGTAATTAAAACTTAAAATTTTGTTGGCAGGATAACTGATATAGGAGGATCCAGCCAGGCTAGGGAGGAGGAGCCCCGGGATATTCATGTAGATCAGGAGCAGCTAGTGCAGAGGGAGCCATCCCCATTGATCACAGTTGTAGGTCCCGAGTACGAGCCTGAGACTGATCCTGAGGAGGATCCGGAGGAGATTGAGGAGGAGGAAGAAGACCCTGAGGAGATACCATTATCTTTCTTAGGTGTTCAGATGTATGAGTAGGTGTATGACTGCAACATAGAGTTGCAGGATAGAGTAGAGGAGTTGGAGGAGCAGGTGGCAGATCGTCAGACTGCCATAGAGTAGAAGAATAATGAGATTGAGGAGCTTGATATACGTCTTTGGGACGTGGAGTGGAAGCTGGTTTAGGAAGAGAGCCAAAAGAAGGAGTTAGAAGATCAAGTTGTGGAATGTCAAGCCGCTTTAGAGCAGAAGGATGTCGAGATCCAAGACCTTTCATCACGTCTTGCGGATGTCGAGCAGAGACTAGCTCAGTCTGAGTACTGACGAGGTCGGTTATTGGCTAGGAATGAAATTGTACGAGATGAATTGAAAGAGGAGACAGCTAAGCGGGCTAGAGCTGAAGACGCTTGGTTGAGGGAGGCTAATCGCGCAGATCGTGTTGAATGTGAGGTGCGGTCAAAGAAGGCCAATATTGATGAGATAGAGTATATTTTTCACACCACAATCGATAGAGCTCAGGATCAAGTTCATCGTCATCCAGTGCAGTTCGATGATCAACCCCGGTATATGATGGATCGAAGGATGGTGACTCGTATTATGGAGCAAGAACACGAGGAAGCTGTGCGCCGTGGAATGTCATCGTAGATTATGATTAGATATCCTAGTATGAAAATCTATGAAGTTAATAAGTTGTAAATCCCAGTTTTGTGTAATGAGATAGAATGATGATGTAATCCTGGAATTTTATGATTTCAGGATAGGTGATATAAGCAACTATGATGCTATCTATGTTATGTCTTAAAGTAGTAAATGAATAAAATGCGAAAATTTATCAGATGTGCTATGTGTTAAGTGTTATTTATAAATGTTTAAGTTAAGACTTAAATGATTAAGTAATTGAGCAATAATCTAATAACGCGAATTCTTGACAGTAAGATGCCGCCAAGAAGACAAACCCGTCAACAGACCCCTGAGGGATCCACCAATAACAACGAAGAAGCCAACGCTAATCCAATGCAGCAATTGGTAAACTTGCTAACAGGAGCATTTGAGAATCAACCCCAAGCTCAGGCCACGACTTTCAAAGACTTCAAGGCTGTTGGACCCCCTGAATTTCAAGGGTCTATGAATCCGATCGAAGCACAAACTTGGGTCATGGAGATGGAGAAATTGTTTGATGTCGCTAGGGTCAACGAGAACTAGAAGACTGCATTTGAAACATTTATGCTCAAATCAGAAGCAAGTTACTGGTGGCAAGCTAACAAAACTCGAGGTGGTCAGGGGATAATACCGTGGGAACGATTTAAGGAGATGTTTTTCGAGACTTATTTTCTGGCAAGCGCACAGAATCAGATGGAGGTGCAATTTCTGGAGTTGAAGCAAGGTACCATGACGGTGCCTGAGTATGCTGCAAGATTTAACGAGTTGGCGAGGTTTGCGCCATATCAAGTTAATACGGATGAGCGAAAGGCTAGGAGGTTTGAGCAGGGATTAAAGCCCTGGTTGTATAGCCGAGTTTCAATGTTTCAACTGAATTCATTTGCGGCAGTATTAGAAAAGGCGATTATCGCTGAAGGGGGGAGTGATGTTCTGTCTAAATACAATCAAAAGCAGAAGAAAAAGAAGAGTGAGAATGATAATAAGGCAAGTGGTAGCCATGGTGGCAGCAATCAAAAGAGAAAGTGGAGTGATAGTAACTCTGGTGGCATTCAGCTAGGAAATCAGAAAAAGAAGGTGGAGGCATGCAGTACCTGTGGAAAGAATCATATGGGTGTTTGTTTGAAGGGTAAGAGTATGTTTTAACTGTGGACAGGAGGGTCATATCGCACCAAAGTGTCCTAGTCCGAAAAAGGGCGCATGTTTTATTTGCGGGTCGAAGGATCACTTTGCTCGAGATTGCCCTAAGAAAGCTATAGGAAGTGTAAGTGGAGGAAAGGGAAGCGGTGGTGGAGGTAATTTGACTATCACTGGACCGACGCCGTCCAATCGACCTACCGCTCGAACATTCAACATGACGATGCAAGATGCTGTGTAGTCAAAGGATGTAGTGTCAGGTATCATTCCAATCAATAGTGTAAATGCTTACGTATTATTTGATTCGGGTGCTACTTGTTCATTTATATCCGATGATTTTGCTAGGAAATTAGAGTTACCTCAGGAAGAGTTAGATTATCCTATGAATGTAGAAATTATGAATAGGGAAGTGATTCCTGTTAAGTTTATCCACAAGAACTGTCACATAGATATTAAGGGTCATGTGATGACGGTAAACTTAATCCCAATTCGTCTTGGGGAGTTTGACGTTATTTTGGGAATGGATTGGTTGTTCAACCATGGGGTAGTTATTGACTGTCAAAGGAAGTGTGTGAACCTTATGACTCCGTCGAAGGTAGTGTTTTATGGCAGTAAGTCACCTAGACAAATGAGTTGTTTGACGGTGATGCAGGCCAGGAAGATGTTGAGACAAGGGTGTGTAGGTTATCTAGCCTACATAGTCGATACACGAAAGATGAGTGTAAAGCTGGAGGAGATACTGGTAGTTAGGGATTTCGCGGACGTGTTTCCTGATAATTTGTCGGGATTACCACCATATAGGGAAATTGAATTTGTAATTGATCTAGCACCGGGTACAGCCCCTATATCAAAAACCCCGTATCGAATGGCTCCGGTAGAAATGAAGGAGTTGATGGTGCAATTACAAGAGCTGCTCGATAAAAAGTATATTCAACCGAGCGTTTCACCGTAGGGAGTGCCGGTGTTATTCGTCAAGAAGAAGGACGGATCAATGCGTCTTTGCATTGATTATAGAGAGTTGAACAAGGTCACGATTAAGAACAAGTATCCGTTGCCAAGGATCGATGACCTGTTTGACCAATTGAAGGGAGTGAGATATTTTTTAAAGATAGATCTACGAAGTGGGTACCATCAGTTAAAGGTGAGGAAGGAAGACATACCAAAGACGGCGTTTCGAACTAGATATGGTCACTATGAGTTTTTGGTTATGTCATTTGGTTTAACAAACGCACCTGCAGCATTTATGGATTTAATGAATAGAGTGTTTAAACCATTTTTGGATAAATTCGTAGTGGTATTCATAGACGATATTTTGGTATATTCCAAAACTTAGGAAGAACACGTGGAGCACTTGAAGGTGACTTTGGAAGTGTTAAGGAGGGAGAAATTGTATGCGAAATTCTCCAAATGTGAATTTTGGTTGGAGCGTGTCCAATTCCTTGGGCATGTGATTGATAAGGATGGAATATCGGTGGATCCATCAAAAGTTGAAGCTGTGGTGAACTGGGATCAGCCGAAGACACCGTCAGAAGTGAGGAGTTTCTTAGGTTTGGCTGGTTATTATAGGCGTTTTATTCAGGATTTCTCTAGGATCGCCACTCCGTTAACGAATTTGACAAGAAAATCAGTAAAGTTCGTTTGGACGGAGAAGTATGAAGAGAGTTTCCAAGAATTAAAGAAGAGATTAAGTACGACACCTGCATTGTCTTTGCCAGATGACACAGGAAATTTTATGGTGTATAGTGACGCATCGCATAAGGGACTTGGTTGTGTGCTTATGCAAAACGGTAAGGTTATTGCATATGCATCGCGCCAATTAAAAGACTATGAAAAAGGGTATCTGACCCATGATTTGGAGTTAGCAGCCATGGTATTTGCTTTGAAAATTTGGAGGCACTATCTCTATGGGGAGAAGTGTGAGATATACACAGACCATAAAAATCTGAAATATCTTTTCACAGAGAAGGATTTGAATATGTGTCAGAGGAGGTGATTAGAGCTTATCAAGGATTATGACTGTGAGATTCTTTATCATCCAGGTAAAGCTAACGTGGTTGCCGACGCTTTGAGCAGGAAGGGTCGGGAAAAGTTGTTTTTGTTAACTGCTCAGGAGAAGCTCATAGAGGAAATGGCAAAGTTGGAGTTAGAGGTGAAGTGTCTGGCAGAGCTGAATGAAAAATTATTCCAGATGGAAACCCAACCAACTTTGGTGGATAGAGTGAAGGAAGCGCAACTTTAGGATGAGGAGTGTATTAGTATACGGAAAAGAGTGCTCGAAGGTGAGGAGCTTAAATATAAAATTGATACTGAAGGGTTGCTTAGATTTGAAGGAAGAATCTGGGTTCCGTCAGTGCTGGAGATCAGAGAGGAGATTTTGAACGAAGCTCATAGTTCAAAATTTTCGATTCACTCGAGAAGTACAAAGATGTACCAGGATCTTTGCCAACATTTCTGGTGGCCAAATATAAAAAGGGAAGTTGCTGAGTGTGTTGCGAAGTGCCTAACTTGTCAGAAAGTCAAAGCAAAACATCAGAGACCAAGTGGTTTGCTACAGCCCTTGGAGATACCAGAATGGAAGTGGGAACATATCACAATGGACTTTGTGGTAGGGCTTCTAACTACTCAGAAGGGTTATGACGCAATATGGGTTATAGTGGACCGACTAACGAAATCAGCGCATTTCTTGCCAATCAAAATCAGATTCACTTTAGATCAGCTGGCGAAGTTATACGTCAAGGAGATTATCTCAAGGCATGGAGTTCCAGTATCAATAGTGTCAGACAGAGATCCACGTTTCACATCAAAATTTTGGAGGAGTCTGCAAGCTTGTTTGGGGACGCAGTTGAGAATGAGTATTGCGTATCATCCTCAAACCGATGGTCAGAGTGAAAGAACAATTCAAACGTTAGAGGATATGTTAAGGGCGTGCGTCATGGATTTTAAAGGCAACTGGGATGATCATTTACCTCTGGTCGAGTTTGCTTATAACAATAGTCATCACGCAAGTATCGACATGCCGCCCTACGAAGCATTGTACGGAAGGAAGTGTAGAACTCCGTTATGTTGGGATGAGGTTGGTGAACATCGACTATTGGGACCCGAGCTGGTACAACAAACTGCTGAAATTGTCAATGTGATAAGAGCCAGATTGTTAGCTGCTCAAGACAGATAGAAGAAATATGCAGATAAGCACCGGCAGAATAGAGAATTTGACGTCGGCAGTTTTGTATTTCTCAAAGTATCTCCCTGGAAAGGGAAGATCAGATTTGGCAAAAAGGGTAAGTGGAGCCCGCGATTTATTGGACCCTTCGAGGTGCTAAAAAGAGTGGGTGAGGTAGCTTATGAGGTAGCTTTACCTCCTGAGTTAGACCACATTCACAATGTCTTCCACATATCGGTGCTACGACCGTATAAGCCCGATTATAAACATGTAATCGAATATGAGCCAATACAATTTGAGAAAGATTTGTCCTATGAGGAGGTTCCTGTGCAAATGATTGACAGGAAAGAACAGGTTCTTAGAAATAAGGTTATCCCTTCTGTTAAGGTAATCTGGAAAAACCACAATGCTGAAGAAGCCACGTGGGAACTCGAAGAGAAAATGATGCAAAGTTATCCTCAATTATTTATTTAATCTTCGTATCGCGATTCTGGAGATAGAATCTTTGTAAGGAGGGGAGGATGTAACGGACGAATTGTGATTCTGGGGACAGAATCCTTTTAAGGAGGGAAGGATGTAACGAATGTGATTTTTGTGAATGAATAAAATATTTATTGAGTTTAAATAAATATTTTTTGTTAAGTTATTTATTGAGTAAAATAAATAAATAAATAATTTATAAAGTTATGGTGGAATTCATGTGAAGTATAATTATGTTAAATGATATTTGAATGTGATTTGATATGATTATTCTACTTTAATTTAATAATTAAATTAGATGATTAAATAATTAAATAAAGGATTTATTTGAATAAGATAATTTATTTAAGTTTAATTAAAGTAGAAGTGTGACAATTAAAACTATATAGTATAGTGGATTATTAAAATAAATGAGAAAGGGTTTTATTTTGGATAAACCAAACAAGGCATTGTGATCCTTGGTTGGTAAAAATGGATTAATGTGCATTTGAGTTTGCCAAGCAAGGCCTAACTCTTGGTTTCTACAACTGACTGATTAAAAGCTAAGTTACGTTAAAAAAATAAAATAAAGGCTATCAGTTATTTTTCTAAGCTCAAAGAAGGAAGAACAGAGTTTTAACAAAGAAAGAATAGAGAGATATTGAGAGAGGAGTTTGGGGATTGGAGAGAAGAGTTCTAAAATCAAAGGAGGATTTCTAAGTGATTTTCATCATCTAGCTAAAGTTCAAGAAGGAATTGAAGGTATAATTCTTGTTAGTTTTGTTAAAAGTTCTTCACTGTATTTCATTATGTTATTTCTTTGTATAAAATTTATTGGCTCAAAATATGAATTACTTGATGTAATTGATAGTAAGCATGTGTTAAGTGATTATATGATGTTTATAAACTAATTTGAAAGAGTTAATCCATGAAAGCATGCTTTAAAATTGAATTTTTCGTTTTACAGAGTTTTACTTTCATGTATGGCATATATGTATGAAAATTGATGCTCAAATTGATTATTAATCGGTAAATTGATATTTGATTATGATAATATGATGAAAAATGAAAATAATGCAAGTAGAATGGATTAAAATGGTTTAGGGATGAATTCACAGTGTTTGATTTCATTTAAGTGGCTAAAACATGAATATTTTGTTTAAACAGATAATTTTTAGGTTCTAATTCGTTGATTATGTGTATTATAATGGTTAGAATGTTTAGAAACATGTTGGGTAATTGCTTTATAACATGTTTTATAACATGTTTGACGTCTGGGCGTGTTTAATTTATGTGTTGGATGGTAGAATTTGGAAAATTTGGCCTAGAATGTCACTGGGTCGCGAATTGTAGAAGGTGTCAGTCGAGTCTACCGCCCCGGCGGTAGAAATGTACTGGAATTCTTGCCCCGGCGAGAACTCGCCCCGGCGGTAAAAATGACTTAGTTCTCTTGCCCCGACGAGAGTTTGTGAAGGAATTCGCCACCCCAGCGGTGGAACAGTAACTGAAAAGTTTTTTTTTTATTTTTTATTTGTAATCCTGCTATGTTGTCGTGTACATTATTAAAACTTAGATTAAAGTATTTAATAATAAATAAGATACTACAATGAGTGGTAATTTAATATTTAATGAATAGCAAATGATATTTGATATGTTAAATGAAATAGGATAAGAACAAATCCTAAAATGCATATAATCATGTAACTAATTATTGTTACCGTTTTATAATTAAAATGTATAGGTTGATTAAGGAACGTGAATTTAAGTCTGTAATCTACGTGCGAGGCAGGTTTTTCCTCCCTTAATCTTGTTAATTCATTTAAAGCAAGTTTACTTCCGTAGAGCAAGCCTATTAACCTTAGCTTATTATCATTCAAGCAAGGTTGTTATAATATCAAATGCTTACATTTTGTTCTAGTCATCTGTTATTTGATCGTTATTCAAACTTCAACATAAATTCTATTGTACAACTTTATTGTTGAATCGAATGTTTTAGTGACTAGCAAACCCTTATTGATTTAGCTAGTCCTTAGTTGATGAGCGTTCTAAAGACTTAGAATATTTTAAAATTGTTCCAAACCAAGTTCCTTTTGGTACGGATTCTGATGCTAAACTGAGATGAACAACCCTAATATAGGGGATTAATTACGCGCCAGCGTTAAAATGTTTGTGCATAATACATTGTACAAAAGGGTTGATCCCCCTGAGTACGAGATGGATGGTCTATAGTCTATAAGACTGTTAAAGGTTACGGTAGAAATACTTGTTAACCTAGGACATAGTTCGAGGTCTTATGACCCTCAGATATAACTTTAAATCTTGAAATCTATTCTTTCTTGAATCAAGCATTCTAACGAGCTTTCAGACCTTGATTGTTGTTGATTGAATTCAGAAAATTATTATACCTCAGTTGAAATCTATTTCATTTAAATGTTATTGTCATCATACTTGTGGGCAATTGTTTGCTCACTCTTGCATTAAACATTGCATCTAAGATAGAAAAGTCGGACGAGCCGTCCACGAGTAAGGGTAAGGGCAAGATGCAGAAATAGCTAAAGACTTGTTATTTACTTGATGTTTTATTGTAAAAAGACTTATTTAATTTTCTGTTTTAATTCCGCATTGATGTAATAAAGGTTAGATAACCTGGGAATTCCTTATTTAAGAGATTTTAAGTTGTAATACCTATTGTGGGAAGATAGTTCATTCAGCTTAATTTAATTGTTCTTTATTATGGGTAGTTAGTTACGAATGTATGGAATAGTGAACACCAAATCTGTGGGACTGAAGTACCCGGATTTGGGATTGTCACAGTTCTTGGTGGATCGTAGAGTGTGCTTCTGCATATTCTCTTTTGATCTTTCACTATACGATTTTTTGTGTCGGTCCACCATCTCTCCAACCACCTTGATTGTTTGAACTGATGCTCTTATATAGTCTGTTTGTTAACCTTCCTATTGGAAAGTGTCTGTTAGAGGTATTTAATATGCAGATACTTAGATATTCTTGATGTTAACTTTCTTGTGCTTTGTGTCAGCCTATTCTTTTTAGTCCATGACCTGTCATATCAACCTGTAACTTTACTTGTTCAATTGACAAATTGCTTTCTGCATACTAGCCGTTAGACACATCTTTGCTATTCATCGAGGATATATGACTGGACACTTTGGGATCTTCTGATTTGTAATGTTCCTCTATCAGATCTCTTGTCAGACCTGACTTTACTCTACGATCTTGTCATCTTGGTAGAGTACTATAAATCATAGAGTTGAGCTCAACGACTCTACGATTTGCTCAACTATCTATTCTATGAGTGAATGCAGTAAGAACCTTGGGCAGACTTAGCAACTCTTCGATAATGAACACAGTTTTACGATCATGCTGTCTCTTTGAAGCTTTATAATGTAAACTGCTGCTTTATGATCTCTGAGTAACTCTGTGAATTGACTTATCCTTTTTGACTAGGCAGAGTACTTTTACAACCTGACCTTTACTTGCTCATTCTTTATCTTATCTTCTTGATGTGTAGAAGAGCTTTACGGTTTAGTTCTACGATCTTCCAGATAACTATGCAATGTTGGCTTTACATTATGAATTGGAAGAGTATTCTACGAACCATTCTTCGTCCAATAATCCTTTACTTTACTGAACAATCCTTGAGTTATTTCAGCGATTAATTGAACTGTTCTACGCTTAGTCTTTCTACAGCAATCTTTGACTTGCTTAGTTATTCTTCTATCACCTTATGATCTGATTTGTACTTTAAGAGATGAGATGGTCTTTATTTTAGTATCATAAACTCTGAGATAAACCTTCCTTTGTTTGCAATGAAAGTCTTTACTAATTTCTATCTGCTCAACCATCTCAGTTATGTTATGATTCAACCTGTAGCTCTATGTGTTAGGTTTGTATATAACGCAAGCATGTAATCAAATTACATAAATAGAGCGGAAGCGTGATAAAACGGATTTTAAATTTTTTCATACAAACTATCACCATGATCTTTCCTTGTGTTCAATTATCAATTAGCAAAAGAGATAGAGATAGAGAATTATACCCTCGTGAATCAAAGCTTCCTCGGGTACAAGTTCACCTCCAATTCCTTCGCGTTCTCCTTGAATTCCACCGACTAAATTCCTTCGCTTGATCAACGTTAGCCACCCAAGTGTTTGGCCTCTAGAGGTGATCCACCAAGGAATAATACTTGTTCAAGAAGATGGGTGTTGGCAAAACCCTAGTTTCTATCTCTATAGAAATTGTAAGTACTCTCCACAATTCTTATGCAAGAGTGTGTAACCCTAATCTATGATAAGACTTCTCTTATTTATAGATGTAGGAAAACCCTTCCCTAAACTATTTAGGATTAGGGTTTCTATTATAATTAAACTCTTTTAATTAATTATGCTCCTAATCCAATTAGGAAGTCATGTGAGAGTTCTTTTATTAATTAATTCCCAATCCTTATTAGGAATTAAATAATAGTAATAGTAATAATAATAATAAGACTCCTCTTATTAATTTATATTTAATATTTCCAAAATATTAAATAATAAATATTAAGCTATTTAATTTATTCTATCTCCATAGACTAAATTAAATACACTTAACTTATTATTACAATTATGTCATTTACTTCTTAAATAAATATTTTTCCTTTTGCGATGTGACCCTTTAGGTTCTCCATATTAAACCGGTTGTGAATAAATCAATTAGAATAATTCTAATTATATTTAAATAAATAAATAAATTAAACTATTTAATTCATTTAAATAAATAATATTTATTCTACAATAAGGGTAAGCCCCTTTAGCGATCAACGACTTTTCAGATAATATAGATTTCAACATTAATCACAAAAGAACCCTTCAGTGCATAGTTACCGTACAATTCAATCCTTCTACCATACAATGTCTCAATTAAATATAAGACATGGATTTACTGTCAAGTCTTATTTTATTTAATTATATGTATTTCGATTCCCAAATGCACAACTCTAAATAATGCAAAGTAGAAACTCCTTTCTAATTTCATTCTGCCTTGGCCAATGACTACTGAGTTGTCATTTATCAAATCACATAGGACATTCACATCTTTTACTAGACGAGGTAGATTTTTTGTTGATCATTCACCTATCTCCATGTACAATCTTATTATACCCAATCATACCCTTTGATATATACCCTAAAGGTCTTAAGGGACATGTCAAAGTATAACTCATCATACACAAGATACTATGATGATCTCAAGTCCAAGGATCACTTGTACTACTATCACTAGAGGAATTCCTATTGACAGCCGAGTAAAACTCCATTAGGTATTCCTTAGCGAGCCACATTTAGTGAACTTATTCTCTAATAAGCACCTACATACTTTCTTTAGTGTCTCCACACAAATGATTATGAGATCAATCATCCTCTTTCTAAGAGTAAGCAACGTATGTACTAATCTATTCGGATTCACTAATCCCCTTTTTTAGTAATCCAACGATTAGGAACGATTTTAGTTTGTGAGCTATCTAGAATTTAGATCTCATTAGCATGATCACCATCATGATTCTAAAAGCATTGCTCAAAACTATAGGTTTATCACATTTAATATAACAGCACCATGTAGATAATGTATAATGCCTTTCAAGAAAATCAATTCTTTTATTAATAAATAAATAAGATTACAAAGTATATGCTACATTATATCATATATGATTGGCTTGTGTGCATACTACTTTCACTATGATCCTTGTCGTACTGTTTCAGAGTTAATTTACGATTTGATTCTTACTTTGTGATTCCATAAAACATTTTGCGTTCAGTCTTTGCCTTATGAGCTTTGTTGGACTTTACGATTATGTTCACCTTACTAGTTGATATTTGCTTCATAACCTTAGGTGAACTTTACAATAGGTGCAACAGTTCTGCGACCCTTCTGATGCTTTACGATCATAGGTTAACTCTGTGATCTAATTTGATTCTACGACCCGACAGTGTGGCCTTACAAGCATAATGCTAGTAACTATACATCAGATTTATTTAGCAAGATCAACCTAATATTTTTGATCTTTCTAGTCTAAGTCCTTGTACATATACTTCCTTGAAGGACTTTACAAAACTTGCTATACAAGTATACATTATTTATTCAATCTTTGAATGTCTAGATCACTCTGCTTACAATATTCACATTACGAACATGCAGAGTAATTCTACAAAAAGATCAACCTAACATTCTTAATCTTTATGCTTTAAGTCCTTGTATATATATTTCTCTTATAAGGACTTTATAATATTCAGAATCACTAGAACTTTAATCTTGCAGTCTTCATTGCAGCAGTTAGTAATTATCAAACTACATTCAATGATAAATGTGCAAACCACAACATTCATTAATGTATCATCTTCTTGACATGTCAAATGGAAGCACACACTCAGATAGTTCACATAAGTCAATAGACATATAAACACATAACCACCTTAGCACTTAATCACTTAGATAACCAATCACACAAGCACATAGTCACATTAACACATAGTCATATAATCATTTAGACAGTTAAACACATAAGCAAATAGATATAATTTCATATAAACATCCAAGATAGTCATCATCAAAGCAAACAACCTTTAACAGACTTGCTCAGGTGTCATAAGACAAAGAGTAACTCTTCTTTGATTGTGAACAAATGAATACTAATTGGTAAGGTTGTCATGCTTAACATGTCTATCGTTTTACCATGGTCTCCCAAGTAAGAAATGGCAAGTATGCGTTAGAAGACATCGCATAGTATTTCATCTTCATATCTACCAATGCTAAAAGAAACTGACACCTGCCTATTCACCTCTACCTCTTCACAATCAATGATCCCTTGTAACTTGTAAGGGTGAGGATGTGCAATTGTAGACAAACCTAGCATCTCCACAATTGTAGTGCTAGCAATGTTAGTACCAATATCACAATCAATTTTTACAATTCATATCTTGTTTTGGACAAGAACCCTAGTATAAAAGATATCATTTTACTGTTGTTAGTTCCTGGGGACACATATAAAGATCTAGAAGGGGGGTTGAATAGAACCTTTAAAACTTTTTCCTTTTATTACGAAGGTATATCAGTTATGATTAATAGAATCAATTCATGTACAACGGAATATACTTTAACAATTCAATGATTAAATCTTCGATATGGTTGACAACAGATATAGCAATTGTAGCAGTTATTGCAGTTATTGTACATAAGGTAAATGATATAAGGTAAATGACACAAGAGACTTTACGCGGTTCGGAGACTGAATAACTCCTACTCCACTCTTCTACTTCAACAAGTAGGAATCCACTAATGGTTTTAGTCACTAAGACAAGGACGTTCCGCCCTCCTCAAGTCTAACAGACATAAGTTGTTTTTAGTCCCTCAGACAAGGATCCTTTGACCCTCTTCAAGTCCAGCATACTTGGAACTCCAGTTCACTATGAACTCTTCAAGGCCAGTAGCCTTGGAACACTGTAGACTAAGACCAGCAGCCTTAGAATCTCTTGTACCCTTTGGTACTCAGCAAGTTCGACAGACTTAACTTGGTTTAGTCACTTAAGACAAGGACGCTCTGCCCTCTTTGGTGTGTTGATTGTTTGTTGTATTGTGCTACTAAGATGAAATTTGATCTCCTCCATCTTCAGGTACTTAGCAGCAGTTGATGGTCGTCTTCTGAACGCTACTGATGATTGTCGTTGAAGCTCTTCTTCTTCTAGTACATAGCAGATGCAGATGATCACCTTCTACTTACTGCTTGAGCTCTTTTAAATAAGCTTAATGCATTCTTGAGCTTAGCAGTCATGAACACTTGTTGTCTTGTATACAAAACCTTTTCTGTTCTTCATCTTGTCAGCTTGCAGTGTTCATGGTTGATCATAGAGTTGCTTTCCTAGAATTTGCTTTTAGCTCTAGTTACTCTTGATCTTGGCTTCTTGGTCATTCGCCTCTTAGCTCATATGCTAGCCCTTTGGCATACTTCTTATGTTGCAGTGAAGCTTTTAGCAGATCTATTCAATTGGTGTCCTTACTCTTGTTTACCATTGGCACCCAACACTCTTGATATATTTTTCCATATATAGATTCCATAATCTTTTCCGTTTGGAATCGTGCCATTGCTAGCTTCCTGTTGCAATTCTTCCCATTGGAGTTTCTCTATCTGCAGACTTCTTTATTATACCAATGAATATTTTACTCCTTGAAGTCTGCTAGTGATGGCTGAGTCAGCATTCATTAATAGGTACCAAGGTAGTGGAGTCATGTGTACTAACTTTTGATGTAGTAAACATGGTTGTTTGAATCCTATTGAGATTGATTCCTTATTTTGCTCATTTAAGTAATCAGCCGCTCATCTTGGGATAATAAACATAAGTGCTCTTGATATCTTCAATCCTTGTTGGCACTATCTTACTCTACGATCAACTAGGTTGTGGCTTTTTGTTCCTGATCGTAGGTTATCTGCTTGCTTCATAATGTAGTCTGTTGCTTCTGATTGTAGAGTTAGCTGTACTTAATCTTCAGATATTTTCTCTGTTGTTGTGACGCCCCCAAATCCGGGTTACCTTAACCTCGGGTCTGGTGCATCACGATACATCTCATTCTACACCTGTTAACAACATATTGCGAAATAATAAAAATATTCACATTGATATAATATAAATATTATCGTCCCAAGCCTCGAAACCATCACTACAACATGATCTTACTACGTGAAAGTAATTATAAGATTATTACAACATGTTCCCATCTAATCTCAGGTACGAAGACCTTAACTAATACATCATTTAATAATCATTACAAATTTATTACTACTCCTACTATATATACAACAGTCTATATCAATACAAGCATAAACAATTATTACCTCAAATTCTTCTCAATCTCAGGTTTCGTAACATTTAGCTTCTACACTTATGATCAAGGTTGAATAGATACCATGATCATTTACAAAATCCCCTATGTGAACGCAAGGTTCAGGTTCTGACTTTATTCAATCTCTAAATATTCGCAAAGTTATTCAGTAACTAAACATTCGTTATAAAAATGTCCTTTATACAATATCGTCATCCTTCTAGTTTACTATAACAAGTAACTAACATAATCGCATCTTAACTATTATAATGGATAACCTTCATTTTTAACTCAAGGTTTACATAGTCAAATTCACGTACATCATATACCGTCATCACAGCTAAATAATTATATTAAAGGAATATTTAGCAATCTTCCTGTTTCCATGCGTCTCTAATCCTTATCATCACGATATCAAGATAATTGCATTGCATCGTAAATCTACAAAAGTTTTATTTTTGCAAGAATGAGCACGACGGCTCAGCAAGAACTAACAGTTTTTACATTTCATGCTTCACGTAACACATAAGTTTGCATTTTATCCATGCATCGTGATTCTCATACTATGCATCTTACTCATGCATAATAAATCTTATGTAATTCATCTATATATAAGCATCATGTATCTCATAGCATACCTCATGCATCTCACATTGTAGATTTACAATAATTCAAGTTCCACATAAAACAATATAGTCACATAATTGCACATTGTGCACACTTTAATCATGCTCGCATATAGTCCACATAATAGCGAAAGATTTAGTAATCAAGTCATGTATATCAATGCATTTAAACAGGTCAACAAGTTACTGAAAGAACTTGCCTTAAGCGTTCCTTGCCAAATTATGATGGCTCATCCTTCAAATATCCTACACAATTTATTTAACAATAAAACACCAATTAGCCACTAAAAAGGCTTCATATGTTAGTTCATATTAATATAATCTCACTCCATTATAATATTCGTTTTGTTTAACTTGAAACACTATTTAAGTTCATTAACACTTTACTCGGTGTTTCGACGTTTATACGTCACACGCCCAATTCGCTTCTTTTGCACGTGTTTAGTATGCTCATACGTTTGGGTTACAACACTCCATAATGTTTCATTCTTATTAGAAACAAAATATTAAACAAGGTTATACACACTTGTTACGGCGTTAAGACGCTTGCACGTCCGTACGCCAAACTTGCCTACTCGATCGCCCTAGCGACACGCATTTGTGTACGCCTAGCACGCCCATTTGATTTATCTAATACTCATAGGTTAATGTTAAGCATCATTATAATCCATAACATTCATGTTTTAAAACCTAGAACATCATTTTACATTATTGGGAGCATTACATGTGCTTACGCGCATGCCCGATACCCTCCGATTGCCCCTAATTACACATCAGTCCTATAAATGGCCAATTTAGGTCATGCTACAGACCTCAAATTGAAAAACTCAAAGAACAAAAGTTGTAGGTCTACTCTTCCTCTTTCCGAATCATCTTGAATCACCTAAATCCGAGTTCGTATGAGAAAGTTGTGCCTATTTTAGTAAAGGACATCAAAGCTGATTCTGGCCTAAACTTGGCCCGGCATAGCTACGCCCCAAACATGCCTATGACCAGCGTACGTACACCCAAGGCATCTGTAGCATCAGCGTAAGGGTGGCATACGTACGCCCATACTCGGTTTCATGCTCTGTTTTAGTGTTCTAGACCTACCTTGCTTCCAACCACCATAACTCTTTCTCTAGACGTTCAAATTGGTCCATATCGGAAATCTCTACAACATATCAAAAATTCATAGATATCCATTAACATTAATATGGTCAAATCTTAGGCCAAAGTATCAACTCATGTTATATTTTCGTGTTCTTGGTGTTCTTCACTAGAATCATTACCAAATCTTCGTTTTAACTCCTTTTTACTCCATTCTAGTTGGGTTAGCTTTGTAACCCATGGAACTACACTTCCATAACATCAAACAAATTAAACAAGGAATCTAAGTTCCATCTCCTCTAAAATTCATCCGAAGGTCCAAAGTTTCATCCTTTAAGCCAAGGTTCGGATTTCTCTTCGTTCTTGTTCCACTTTCATGTTATTAATGGTTTATATAACCTCTCATCAACATATAAAACCATTCACAACCAACAACAACGCTAGAAAATCTCCAAAAAATCAAAACCCATTACAAAAGCTTGAAAAACTCAAAAATGTAGGAAATGAGTTTGAGGTTGGGATTTTACCTCTTGTTAATCCGTTCAAACGTTAGAGAAGATGAACTAGGGCTTGCTTGAAGGTTCTTCTTCCTCCTTGGGCTCACCCGTACTCTCCTCTTCTTCTCTTCTTTTTGTTCTTCTTCTCTCCCGAACCCTTCTTCTTTTCTTTGTTCTTCTTCTTCTTCCGCTTCATTTCCTGCAACTTTCTATCTCTCTCTCTCTAAAATCTGCAGCACCAACTTTGGAGAAAGAAAATGAAATGGAATGGTATGGGAGAGATAGGCTTCGGGAGGGATGAGGGAGTTAGGGGCTCTAGGCAATTGCCGGCTCCTCTCTTCTCTCTCTCTTTTGATTGGCCTAAAATGGGGGAGTTGGTTCCCTCTTGGAGTAACAAGCCAAAATAAATACCCAAATACACAAAAATATATCTAAATACTCCCACTTTTGTACCCAAATTGCTCAATAACTCCACCCAAAATTAAAATAGGTACTCCCATAAATTATTGGGACGCATAAAAAAATAATTATTACGGGATTTGTCCAGTTATTCGGAACACCCATATAATACATTTCGGATACGGATAAAATCACGTATCAGCTCAAATAAAATTTCTGACACTTGAAAAAATTATTCCTTTGCATACACATCCTAACAAAATTAATAGAAATCGAAAATGACGTAAAAATATTTGGGCGTGAATAGTGCCTCGGGAAACGTGCCCCATGAATAGTGATTTTGTGATCTTTCGCGAAATCAATTATTCACTCATATGTTTCAATAACGCATAAAACTTCATATGTTAACATCATTCAGGTTATAAAATAACCTTAAAACTTGTCACACAAAAATAATATTTAATCCATTCAATAATATTAATAAACCCAAATTACAAGGGTATTCATGATTCGTGATTACTGCTCTTCACGATTAACTCCCCATAATCATATACATCATCGCACATATATCTCGCCCATAATTCAGGTTAGCGTCTTTACAACAAATAACTCGTTCAATATTATTAACCTTCAACTATTTATTTAATCCAATAAATAGCATCCTACCGATATTTCTCGAAACCACCAAATTAAAACTTTCATACTTACTAATCATTGTCTACACATAATCTAGGTTATAATATAACCTTTAAACTTTTAACACATAATATTATTAATAAAATTCTATTTTATTCAATAATATCCATAAGCTCGAATTACCAAGCTACCCACGACTCGCGATCGTTACAATAATTAACTATTAACTCATTCATTCTGAATCTACGTATATATTTCACATTTATATATATACATATTAAGCTTACCAAAAATCACATAAATACATATAACACATATATATATTCAAACTCGACACGTCTCATAATAAGAATTATTCTATATTAAATTCTTATTATAATTATTCTTGAAAATTCGGGCTGTCACATCCTTCCCTCCTTATAAGGATTCCGTCTTCGGAATCACCGAAACATCCTTACTCGGTCCGCGTAGATCTTCTTTCAAAACTTCATCGTTGAATAATTTCAACGTATTACTATAACATAGGTTTTATATTACCTATTTAATCCCTTATCACTCAACAAATTGTCGTAGGTTTTATTCTATAACGTTTACCAACTCAATTATATACTGAGTATTATCCTTTCTTTAACTCATCAATTTCTTTTTCTAAGGATCCTTGTATGCCACAATTATCATAATAATTTAATATCATGATTTACTAACTTATAAATATTCGGGATATTACATTCACCCCTTCTTCTAAGAATTTCGTCCTCGAAATTATAGCTTACTCATATTTGCTCATTCTACTCATCATTCTCTCTAAGAATTTCACTTCTTCTTTTTAGAATTTCATCCGCTTCTTCTAGGAAATATTAATCCCATAATTACTATCATGCTCATATCATTCATTCATACAGACTTTCAGCAAAGCTTTACGCTTTCCTCTTTCAAGGATTCATTTAGAATCGTCGCATTCTACGACTACTTCTTTATAGGAAAATTACCCTTTTCACATTCAGTTTCCAGAATAATGGAATATCTTTCAGGAGTCTTCAACAATTGTTCGATAATTATGAAGCGGTATGAATCATTGAGTGGCCACCATGGCACTTACCTCTTACATGAATTACCAATATTGGATGCTGAGTGGTCATTAAGGACCAAGAACACATACTAGAATCACCAGAAATTCATCTGATAACCCAACATACTAGAATCACCAGAAATTCATCTGATAACCCAACATACTAGAATCACCAGAAATTCATCTGATAACCCAACATACTAATACAATAGGTGATTAGCCTACTGTACCCGAGGTCATGCATAACCCCTTTTACATACTGTTTGCGCGCGCAGTCGAATTTTCCCGACATCAAAAATATTACCCCTTCTATGAGGGTTGTTCATCTCAGCAGATATAAAAGCCCGCACCAAAACAATTTGGTTTGGAAAACATTCTCAAAGAATTCTCGAATTTCATAATCACATTTCAACATTCGTCTAACCGAATCAAATAGCTTAGACTCACATCAACGGTTCGGACATCAATCAAAATATTTTAGCCAACTCAATTGGCATACTTTTCATACTTTAAAGAAAACAAAAATCATTTTATGACGTCATAATACTGCACTGTTGCAACATTGTGTTAGGGTTCCGTCATTTTGTGACTTTGTCATACTGCATCATACCATAGTGGGTTGACGATCCTATGATCACATCCAATACTAGGTTAATCTGTATTGATGACTCCATCATCTGTCATTCTATACCAGGTTCCATGATGCATTTGACATTTTAAAAAATACATTTTGATATTTTCAAATTAACTTTGTCTAGCTGAAACTATTAGCATAGACATATGAATAAAGTACATTTAAAAAAATTCTTGGTCTAGAAATCTGGCCCCAATCATTTTTCGAAGAGCAAAAGTGCAATTGTCAGCACGAAGTCAATAAATTTCAAAGTCTAGCATAGCTAAAAGATTTGGAATATCCTTGTCTCCTCATCAACTTCAATTTCCCTTCACTGCATCATTACTTAACAATTCTATCTATTTCTAACATCACCAATGCTCATTATTTTAAGAATTCACAATTCTCGCTCTACAACTTTCCTATACCCCAATATAGTTCATCAACTTACCACACATTATGAGTTCAGGAACTTGCCACAATAATATGAGTTTAGGAACTTGTCCTAGCAATACGTAGTCCAAGAACAAATCAAGGACTGTCCATACGTTGAGGGGCTTAAAACATACCATATGATTATGAGTCACAAACTTACCATAAGTATGAGTTTCAAGAACTCGCACCTAATCTTATTATTCTCTAACCATCAAATATAGATATGAGAAAAGAATCACCTTCTCGTCATACGTACATCGATAGCGCGATACCAACATTTCAACGATTATCAATATAGGAAGCTAAGTGATTGTCGAACCCATCACAATCCCCTGCCCATACAAGGAATCGATCAACTCGGTCGCTAATCAATATAGGAAGATAAGCGGTTGTTACACCAAGCACAAATTCCCCGCCCATGCAAGGAATTGTTCAACTTAACCACTATACCGATAGAGGAAGCTAAGTGGTTCTCAAACCAAGCACAAACTCCCCGCCCATACAAGGAATTGTGCAACTCAGCTTACTCGTTGCTTAACAGGAATTTAACTCACGTTTCATCATCCATAACTCTTTTCGAGTTTTACTCGTACTATCTCATAGTACCATCTATCTATAGCATTAAGCTAAAATTTTCAATCATTCAATTGATCATCTTCCATTCTATGACTTAATCCAATCACTTCGTGATCTTACTTCTACAATCGTTTTACATTACGATCTTCTTATCCTATGATCGTTTCATCCTACGATCTTCTATACTCTTCTCTTTAATCATAATATATGATTTTATGCCTTTACGTCTTATAGACCTCGTCTATTGATCAATACTTATCATCTATATCACTGGAGTCAGGTAACTCCTAATTCTCATCTTTTATAACGCATCAAGATTCTTCTTTGAATCGTCTTATATATATCTCAACTCTTACTATGGATTTTCTAAATTTATTTACTATCGATTAAACTCTATTTGAGTTTTATCTCTTCACTATCTTCATCATTATCATCTTTCTTCACTACAGTTATAGCCTAAGGTACTCTTACCTAAGGTTTATAACCTATCAGCTCTGATACCAACCAGTGACGCCACCAAATCCGGGTTACCTTAACCTCGGGTCTGGTGCATCACGATACATCTCATTCTACACCTGTTAATAACATATTGCGGAATAATAAAAATATTCACATTGATATAATATAAATATTATCGTCCCAAGCCCTGAAACCATCACTACAACATGATCTTACTATGTGAAAGTAATTATAAGATTATGACAACATGTTCTCATCTAATCTCAGGTACGAAGACCCTAACTATTACATCATTTAATAATCATTACAAATTTATTACTACTCCTGCTATATATATAACAGTCCATATCAATACAAGCATTAACAATTATTACCTCAAATTCTTCTCAATCTCAAGTTTCGTAACATTTAACTTCTACACTTATGATCAAGGTCGAATAGATACCATGATCATTTACAAAATCCCCTACGTGAACGCAAGGTTCAGGTTCTGACTTTATTCAATCTCTGAATATTCGCAAAGTTATTCAGCAACTAAACATTCGTTATAAAAATGTCCTTTATACAATATCGTCATCCTTCTAGTTTACTATAACAAGTAACTAACATAATCGCGTCTTAACTATTATAATGGATAACCTTCATTTTTAACTCAAGGTTTACATAGTCAAATTCACGTACATCATATACCGTCATCACAGCTAAATAATTATATTAAAGGAATATTTAGCAACCTTCCTGTTTCCATGCGTCTCTAATCCTTATCATCACGATATCAAGATAATTGCATTGCATCGTAAATCTACAAAAGTTTTATTTTTGCAAGAATGAGCACGACGGCTCAGCAAGAACTAACAGTTTTTACATTTCATGCTTCACGTAACACATAAGTTTGCATTTTATCCATGCATCGTGATTCTCATACTATGCATCTTACTCATGCATAATAAATCTTATGTAATTCATCTATATATAAGCATCATGTATCTCATATCATACCTCATGCATCTCACATTGTAGATTTACAATAATTCAAGTTCCACATAAAACAATATAGTCACATAATTGCACATTGTGCACACTTTAATCATGCTCGCATATAGTCCACATAATAGCGAAAGATTTAGTAATCAAGTCATGTATATCAATGCATTTAAACAGGTCAACAAGTTACTGAAAGAACTTGCCTTAAGCGTTCCTTGCTAAATTATGATGGCTCATCCTTCAAATATCCTACACAATTTATTTAACAATAAAACACCAATTAGCCACTAAAAAGGCTTCATATGTTAGTTCATATTAATATAATCTCACTCCATTATAATATTCGTTTTGTTTAACTTGAAACACTATTTAAGTTCATTAACACTTTACTCGGTGTTTCGACGTTTATACGTCACACGCCCAATTCGCTTCTTTTGCACGTGTTTAGTATGCTCATACGTTTGGGTTACAACACTCCATAATGTTTCATTCTTATTAGAAACAAAATATTAAACAAGGTTATACACACTTGTTACGGCGTTAAGACGCTTGCACGTCCGTACGCCAAACTTGCCTACTCGATCGCCCTAGCGACACGCATTTGTGTACGCCTAGCACGCCCATTTGATTTATCTAATACTCATAGGTTAATGTTAAGCATCATTATAATCCATAACATTTATGTTTTAAAACTTAGAACATCATTTTACATTGTTGGGAGCATTACATGTGCTTACGCGCAATGCCGACACCCTCCGATTGCCCCCAATTACACATCAATCTTATAAATGGCCAATTTATGCCATGCTACAGACCTCAAATTGAAAAACTCAAAGAACGAAAGTTGTAGGTCTACTCTTCCTCTTTCCGAATCATCTTGAATCACCTAAATTCGAGTTCGTATGAGAAAGTTATGCCTTATTTAGTAAAAGACGTCAAAGTTGATTCTGGCCTAAACTTGGCCCGGCGTAGCTACGCCCCAAACATGCCTATGACCGGCGTACGTATGCCCAAGGCATCTTTAGCATCAGCGTAAAGGCGGCGTACGTACGCCCATACTCGGTTTCATGCTCTGTTTTCGTGTTCTAGACCTACCTTGCTTCCAACCACCATAACTCTTTCTATAGACGTTCAAATTGGTCCATATCAGACTCTATGGACTCCTACTTCATAGGGCTACAACATATCAAAAATTCATAGATATCCATTAATATTAACATGGCCAAATCTTAGGCCAAAGTATCAACTCATGTTATATTTTCGTGTTCTTGGTGTTCTGCACTAGAATCATCACCAAATCTTCATTTTAACTCCTTTTTACACCATTCTAGTTGGGTTAGCTTTGTAACCCATGGAACTACACTTCCATAACATCAAACAAATTAAACAAGGAATCTAAGTTCCATCTCCTCTAAAATTTGTCCGAAGGTCCAAAGTTTCATCCTTTAAGCCAAAGTTCGGATTTCTCTTCGTTCTTGTTCTACTTTCATGTTATTAATGGTTTATATAACCTCTCATCAACATATAAAACTGTTCACAACCAACAAAAACGCTAGAAAATCTCCAGAAAATCAAAACCCCTTACAAAAGCTTGAAAAATTTAACAATGGAGGAAATGAGTTTGAGGTTGGGATTTTACCTCTTGTTAATCCGTTCGAAAGTTAGAGAAGATTAACTAGAACTTGCTTGAAGGTTCTTCTTCCTCCTTAGCTCACCCGTACACTCCTCTTCTTCTCTTCTTTTTGTTTTTCTTCTCTCCCGAACCCTGCTTCTTTTCTTTGTTCTTCTTCTTCTTCCTCTTCATTTCCTGCAACTTTCTCTCTCTCTCTCTCTAAAATCTGCAGTACCAATTTTGGAGAAAGAAAATGAAATGGAATGGTTTGGGAGAGATAGGCTTCGGAAGGGATGAGGGAGTTGGGGGCTCTAGGCAATTGCCGGCTCCTATCTTCTCTCTCTCTTTTGATTGGCCCAAAATGGGGGAGTTGGTTCCCTCTTGGAATAACAAGCCAAAAAAAATACCCAAATACACAAAAATATATCTAAATACTCCCACTTTTGTACCCAAATTGCTTAATAACTCCACCCAAAATTAAAATGGATACTCCTATAAATTATTGGGACGCATAAAAAAATAATTATTACGGAATTTGTCCATTTATTCAAAACACCCATATAATACATTTCGGATACGGATAAAATCACGTATCAGCTCAAATAAAATTTCCGACACTTGGAAAAATTATTCCTTTGCATACACGTCCTAACAAAATTAATAGAAATTGAAAATGACGTTAAAATATTTGGGCATGAATAGTGCCTCGGGAAACGTGACCCGTGAATAGTGATTTTGTGATCTTTCGCGAAATCAATTATTCACTCATACGGTTCAATAACGCATAAAACTTCATACGTTAACATCATCCAGGTTATAAAATAACCTTAAAACTTGTCACACAAAAATAATATTTAATCCATTCAATAATATTAATAAACCCAAATTACAAGGGTATTCATGATTCGTGATTACTGCTCTTCACGATTAACTCCCCATAATCATATACATCATCGCACATATATCTCGCCCATAATTCAGGTTAGCGTCTTTACAACAAATAACTCGTTCAATATTATTAACCTTCAACTATTTATTTAATCCAATAAATAGCATCCTACCGATATTTCTCGAAACCACCAAATTAGCTTATACTAAAACTTTCATACTTACTAATCATTGTCTACACATAATCTAGGTTATAATATAACCTTTAAACTTTTAACACATAATATTATTAATAAAATTCTATTTTATTCAATAATATCCATAAACTCGAATTACCAAGCTACCCACGACTCGCGATCGTTACAATAATTAACTATTAACTCATTCATTCTGAATCTATGTATATATTTCACATTTATATATATACATATTAAGCTTACCAAAAATCACATAAATACATATAACACATATATATTCAAACTCGACACGTCTCATAATAAGAATTATTCTATATTAAATTCTTATTATAATTATTCTTGAAAATTCGGGTTGTCACAGTTGTTACGTCATAGAGTACTGTTCTATGATCTTCTGTTTCTTCACTGAGACTGCTAGAGTACCTCTGTTATCTTTGACTCAACTCTACGTTCACTTGATTTGGCTGGTGCTTTCTTACTCCACGACCTTATCTTTGGTTTAAGTCGTAGAGTCTTGATAGATCGTAGAGTGTGTGTTTGAGCTGCCATATGATCTCTGTTATGGCTTGATGCTTCGGATGCACTCAGAGATCTTTATTTGTCTGATAGCTCATACTCAGCTTACTTAGAAGTCCTTATGAAGATTGTTATTTTAACTGAGTGCTCAGGCAGAGACTGCTCTACATTGTTACTCGATTATAGTTTGTTCATGGGAGTCGTAGAGTAACAAACTGTATTGACTCTACAAACTCATGATAGCTCAACAATCTTCTCTTTACTTTTTCTCTGAGATGCCTGGCATGTGACGCCCCCAAATCCGGGTTACCTTAACCTCAAGTCTGATGCATCACGATACATCTCATTCTACACCTGTCAACAACTTATTGCGGAATAATAAAAATATTAACATTGATATGATATAAATATTGTCGTCCTAAGCCTTGAAACCATAACTAAAACATAATCTTACTACAAGAATGTAATTACAATGATATTACAACAAATCCTAATCTAGTACCACGCACGAAAACCTTTAATAATACACTTATGATCAAGGTTGAATAAATACCATAATCATTTACAGAATCTCCTATGTAAACACATGGTTCAAATTCTGACTTTATTCGATCCCTGAATATTCACAAAGTTATTCAACAACTATACATTCGTTACAAAAATGTCCTTTATACATCATCATCATCCTTGTAGTTAACTATAAGAAATAACTAACGTAATCACGTCTTAACTACTATAATAGATAACCCCCATTTTTAACTCAAGGTTTATACAGTCAAATTAACGTACATCATATACCGTCATCACAGCTAAGTAATTACAATAAAGAAATATTTAGCAACCTTCCTGTTTCCATGCCTCTCTAATCCTTATCACCACGATATCAAGATAATTGCATTGCATCGTAAAATCTGCAAAAGTTTTAATTTTGCAAGAATGAGCACGACGGCTCAAGAAGAACTAACAGTTGTCACATTTCATACTTCACGTAACACATAAGTTTGTATTTATCCATGCATCATGATTCTCATACTATACATCTTACTCATGCATTATAAATCTTATGCAATTCATCTATATATATGCATTATGTATCTCATAGCATACTTCATGCATCTCACATTGTATATTCACAGTAGTTCAAGTTCCACATAGAACAATATAGTCACATAATAGCACATTATGCACACTTTAATCATGCTCGCATATAATTCACATAATAAGGAAAGATTTAGTAATCAAGTCATGTACATCAATACATTTAAACAAGTCAATAAGTTACTGAAAGAACTTGCCTTAAGCGTTCCTTGCCAAATTATGATGGCTCGTCCTTCAAATATCCTACACAATTTATTTAACAATAAAATACCAATTAGCCACTAAAAAGGCTTCATATAATGGTTTATATTATAAACCCACTTCATATCTTATAATGTTCGTTTTGCTTAAATCGAAACACTATTTAAGTTCTTTAACACTTTACACGGCGTTTCGACATTTACACGTCACACGCCTAATTCGCCTCTTTTGCATGTGCTTAGCATGCTCATACATTGGCTTATAACACACTATCATGTTTCATTATTATTAGAAACAAAATATTAAACAATGTTATACATATTTGTTACGGCGTTACGACGTTTGCACGTCCGTATATCACACTTGTCTATTCGAACGCCCAAGTGACATGCGATTGCGTACGCTTGGCACGCCCAATCAAATTTGTCTGATACTCAATGGTTAATATTAAGTATCATTATAAATCATAATAAATCATGTTTTAGAACTTAGAACATCATTTAACATTGTCGGGAGCATTACGCGTGCTTACGCGCATGCCCGACACTTCCGATTGCCCTCAAAAACACATCAGTCATACAAATGGTCAATTTGGAAATTGATCCCGACCTCAAATGAAAAAACATAAAGAACGAAAGTTGTAGTTCTACACGTCCTCTTTCCGAATCATCTTGAATCACATCAATCCAAGTTCGTATGAAAAAGTTATGCTCATTTTACTAAAGGACGTCGGAGCAGTTTTGCACAGTTTCTTTACCAGCGCCTTAGGCGCTCAAAATGGCCTTTGGGCAGCGCTCTAGGCACTCTCTCATAGTAGTCGAGCCCGTGGCCAGTGCCTTAGGCACTCTTCCTGAGTCTCCAACCCGTTTTGCTTCCCGGAATGCTCTGTTTTGGTGTTCTAGGCCTATCTTGCTTCCAATCACCATAACTCCCTCAATACACGTTCAAATTGGTCCGTTCCGGACTCTATGGACTCCTAAGACATAGGGCTACAACATATCAAAAATTCAGAACTATCCATTAACATTAACATGGCCAAATCGTAGGCCAAAGTATCAACTCATGCTATATTTTTGTGTTCTTGGTGTTCTTCGTGTTCCTCACAAAAATCTTCACCAAATCTTTGTTTTAACTCCTTTTTACTCCGTTCCAACTGGGTTAGCTTTGTAACCCATGGAAGTACAACATCATAACAACAAATAAATTAAATAAATAAGAAATCATAGCTACAAAGTCCTCTAAATCGTCCAAACGTCCATGTTCTTCATGTTCTTCATGTTCTTCATCCTCCTTAAGCATAAGTAAGGATTTCTTGCGTTTTTGTTCCACTTTAATGTTATTAATAGCTTATAAGGTGTTTTGGTAACTTTAAAAATCAAACACAACCAACAATAACAACTAATAATTTCCAGAAAATCAAAACCCATCAAGAAAGCTACAAAAGCTTGAAAAACTCAAAAATGGAGAAATGAGCTTAGAGATGGTGGTTACCTCTTGATTTTTACTTCTTAAAGGTTATGGAGGTTTACTAGGGCTTCATCTTCTTCCTCTTCTCTCCTCCTTCTTCATTTGAACCCTTATCTTCTTCTTCTTGTTCTTCTTCTTCGTTTTTCTCTCTCTCTCTTCCTTCTATTTTCTGCAGAACTCTTTCAACCCTCTTCCCTCTACTCTGTCTTCCTTGTCGCAAATGAGCTGACCATAGGAGAATGGAAGAGAAGGAGTCGGATGGGTAGTATGGCTTTGGGAGGAGGTGAAGTGGGTTAAGCATTTGAGAGGCATGTTGGCTAAATGGAATTATCAAGGCATAGAGCCTAGCAATTGGAACATGTTGTCGGTAATACTCCCTCTATTCCCTTCTCTCATTGGTCCATGAGTTTGGCTGGTTTCCCACATAGCAACAAATAACATTTAATACATCTAATGGTCTCATCCATACCCAAATACTCCTACTTTTGTACCAAATTTGCTCAATAACTCTACCCATAATTAAAAATAGATAATCCCATAAAATATTGGGGCACGTAAAAATATTTATTATGGGGTTTATCCATTTATTCGGAACACCCATATAATACATTTCAGATACGAAATAAATCTCGTTCGGGCTCAAATAAAATTTTTGACACTTGGAAAAATTATTCATGTGCATACACGTATTTATGGAATTTATTAAAATTGAAAAAGACAAAAATATTATGGCGTGACTAGTGCCTCGGGAAACGTGCCCCGTGAATAGCGATTTTGCGATCTTTCGCAAAACCAATCATTCACTCCTACGATTCAATAACGCATAAAACTTCATACATTGACATCATCCAGGTTATAAAATAACCTTTAAACACGTCACATAAAAACAATATTTAATCCATTTAATAATATTAATAAACCCAAATTACAAGGGTATTCACGGTTCGCGATCGCTACTTTTTCCGATTAACTCCCCATAATCATATACATCAACGTGCATATATCCCACCCATATTTTTGGGTTAGCTCACTTACCACAAATGACTCGTTCAATAATATTATCCCTCAACTATTTATTTAATCCAATAAATAGTACTCTAGCGATATTTCTCGAAATCGCCAAATTAGCTTATACGAAAACTTTCATACTTACTAATCATCGTCTATACATAACCTAGGTCATAATATAACCTTTAAACGCTTAACACATAATATTATTAATAAAAGTCTATTTTATTCAATAATATTCATAAGCTCGGATTATCAAGCTATCCACGACTCGCGATCGTTACAATAATTAACTAGTAACTCATTCATTCTGAATCTATGTATATATTTCACATTTACATATATACATATATATTAAGCTTACCAAATAAATCACATAAATATATATATATATATATATATAACACATATACATATATATATATATATATATATATATATATGCAACTCGAATCATAATAAGAATTATTCTATATTAAATTCTTATCATAATTATTCTCGAAAATCTAGGTTGTCACATCATTCCCTCCTTATAAGGATTCCGTCCTCGGAATCACAAATATCGAACCTCTGTTACTCGGTTTTCATCTAATTTCTTCCAAAATTTTATCGTTGAATAATTTTAGCGGATTACTATAACATAGGTTTCATATTACCTATTTAATCCATTTTCCTCAACCAACTCTCGTAGGTTTTATTATATAACCCTTATCAACTCAATTATACTCTGAGTATTATCCTTTCTTTAACTATCAATTTCTTTTTCTAAGGATCATTGTATATCACAATCACTATAATAATTTAATATCATGCTTTACTAACTCATAAACATTCGGAATATTACATGGCACACTCTACGATTCCGAGTGTGCTCTTTGATCCGTCGAGCCTTACTCTACGTTAGCCTGGCATACATACTTAACTCTACGTCTGCGACTGATGCGACTGGTCAAGCTTCACTCTACGTTTGCCTTGCAAGCTCTGCGATAACATGATCAACTCTACGTCTATTCTTTGATCATGCCAGAGTTGCTCTACGATGCCGAGATGAAACTCTGTGCATGCCTGGCCCAACTCTACGATGCTGAGAGTGAGCTTTGTGACTAACCAAGCCTTATTCTACGATAGCCTGGTTCAACTCTACGTTAGTCTGGCAGACTCTACGATGACATGCTGACTGAACTCCAAGCTGTCTGTTTACTCTACGATCCTTCACTGGATGCTTTATGTAGTACTCAACGATCAGTCTGGCCTTTGCTTATTACATATATCATTTCAGCTCATAAGATCAACCTAACAAGTTTGATCTTTTTCTATTCTAAGTCTTTGTACATCAAATTTATTTACGGACTTCACAATACCTAATATTACAAACACGCTTTGATCAGATAGATATTAATTCAGCTTAGATCAACCTAACATATTTGATCTTTTCATTCTAAGTCCTTGTATATATATATTTCATTAAGGACTTTACAAGGCTTTAATAATATGAATGTTCTTCTAATCATTTTGTCATCAATCAAATCACATATAATGAATAATGGTAATCTTATGCAGATCTTTATAACATTCCCCCCTATGATAATGGACTTAACGATCTCATGCAGATTTCCAACATTCTCCCCCTATTTGAAGGTGACAAAAACACTTATAGCATAACATTCATTTCAAGCAATACATCTAGATGTATGAGTATGAATGTGACTTAAGATACAGTAAGTCACTGTATTGCTAGACAAAGAGATAAGAATGAAATGATGCGCATTAATAGTGATCATTCATATAACATACCATGGAACTTCAACGTGTGCAGTTCACAAATTTAAACATATTAGTTCTACAAGGAGATCCTAGATCTAGATTAGCATATGACAGATAATTCCTCCTTGCTTGTTAGAAATGTACCTCCTTTTTTGTTGATGCCTTGTGACTGCTTTCAACTGCTGCTTTCTCCTAGTTCTTCTTTATCCTCCTCTAGCTTCTGCTCCCCCTCACTTCTTGCAACTCTTTCTTCATCTTCTTCTAGCTCCCCCTCAGTTGTAGACGTCTTACCTTTGATCTTTAGTTTCAGCTTCTGATTCTTCATGACAGCTTTGCTCCTTTTGCTCCTCTTTTTATGCTTTATCTTTTTCATCTTTTTCTCCCCCTTTTTGTCATCAATCATTTGAGAGAGATAGTGAACATGAGTAATGAGCTGTTCAACCAAGTAGGAGGTATTTCTAACTTCCACTGTCACCTCCTGTTGTCCGAGTTCCATTTTCTAAGAGAGGGACTGGTTGAGGTTGTCAACTTTCTCTGAGAGAGGCTGAGTGGATCTCTCATTTTGCTTTGAAGTTTCACAGCTTATTTCTTTTGTTTCTCAATGGACTTGAGATATATCTGATCTCTTTGATGAAGTTTGATGGACATATTCGTGAATGATGCTTGAAGCTTTTTGTAGAAATCACTCTCTTCACTTCCAGGCATGTTCTTTGCTGTATCAGTGACTGAGGAAATGCTTCCAAGCGACTCTTCTGAGTTTTTCAACAACTCTTGATCAATCAAGGAATCTTCAAGGATTGGTGTAGTTCACTTGGGTTTCTCACTCTTGTAAATATTTTCAAGAGTAGTGACTATATCAAAGAAATCTTTATGGGATGAGGAAGGAATATCGGAAGGAATTTCAGTGGAGGTATTTAACTTTTGAGAGAGATTGACATTTGACTGAGACTGGAAGGTTGCAGTCGTAGAGTTAGGGGGCTCTACTACCCTTGACTCTTCGGTCTTAGTTTTTGATTTGCTTGTATCAAGGTTCTCCAGCATATATTATGGAATATATATACTCTCAGCATGCCGGTAGACTTTGAAGTGTTGAGAATTCTTGATCAGCATCTTTGGAAAGGATTGAACCCTCGGGAAGTTCTGAGAGATCAGCTTCAGATTTGAAAATTGTGAGTAACACCAGCTGATGAAGCTCTTATCGCCAAATAAAATTACCTTCAACCAGGGCATCCATGGGTAGAACCATGTTAGTTGTTCATTATCAGGATCATATAGAACTGTAGTTCGATCCAGTTCAAAGTCTTGAAAATTGTTAAGTAGATCCTCTATGGTCATTGATACCACTTTTATTTGTCTGTTGCCATGATCTATCTATCTTGTTGGCAACATCGTTCCTGGTTTGTCACAGGCCTCTAGCACTATCCTTCGACGAATTCTTACGACTGCTGGGAGTGGATCAGAGTTACTTTTTGACTCATCATTCTTAGAGTTGGAATGCTTTAGTGCTTCATCCTCTTCCATTGCTTCCTTTCCCTTTTCAATGTTAGTCTCTCTGGCATTCTTTTCTTTTGAATTTGCTTCCTCCATAGTTACATTCTTTGATACTTTTTCTGACTCATTAGTCAACTGTCTTTCATTGCTTATTTCCATAACATCATCTCCTGTTGATCTATTAAGATTCTCATTAGCAGACATAGCTATATCCTCACTTGTGGTCACATCCTTTTCAGCAGATTCATTACTTGATGCCACATGTTTACTGATCTTTGTAGCTTCATTTTTATCCACCTTACCCTCATCACCAAGATCAATTATCTTCAGTGGAATTCCTTCTTCATTTCTATGACCTGGGAGTTTCATCATTTGCTTTAATCTTGCACTCTATCTCTTTTTTGAGGGCTTGACTACAGGTGCCTTGGATGCTTCTTTCTCTTCTCCAGATTCATCTCCAGAGCTAGAGGGACTCTTCAATGAGGCTGCCTCAACTTTCAACTTCTTTTTGAGTGATTTAGAAGGAATGGGCACAGGGGATAGAGATTCTTCGGACTGTGATGATTTATTCTTCAATGTACTTGCTTTCCTTTTCCCTTTGTCTGTCTTTGAAGTGCCCTTGCTGCTGCAACCAAATATTCTTAATTTGTTATTTTCCATGGGGTTCCTTTTCCAGTTGGCAAACAGTTTAGGGGACATTACTTTGTTGACATTTAGGGTTTCTCCCTCATTATCCCCAATTTTCAGCTTTTTCTTCAGTATGATACTAAGAACCATCCATAGTATATACCTTTGAGATAGATTTTTCTGATGCCTTCACTTTCCTGACCTCCTTGGCTAACCAATCAAATAGCATAGAGCCAAAGTTTATCTCCTTCTTCAGAACAATGGCGGTCATGATTCTTAGTTGTAGATCACTTACAGTATCATGGGCGGTATCTTTACATAGGATACATTTATCCGTAATCTCAGCTAAGAATTCGAATTTCTCTGGAAATTCCTTTTTCTTCATCCCTTTCAGATGGGGATTCTTCACATGACCCATTAATCTTATGCCTTCATCAATGTCAATTTCTTTCAGAGATGATAGACCTTGATTTGTGCACCCTAGGCATTTATTGATTTCTACAGCACTTATCTTTATACTGGTTCCTTGAACCTTGGTGGACAGAACATCATCTTTGATCATTGCATTCTGGTAGAATTCTTTCACCAATTCAGAGAAGATTTTGGTGTTGGATTCCAAGCATTCTGAGAATCCTACTTCTCTTACGATCTTGAGAATATCCTTGAACTTCTCTTTTGATTCCCCAAACTTATCAAAGCCAAGTTGGATACCTGATACGACTTGACAGTTCTCCATAATTAGGGTTTTGATGAATGAAGGATGTTTAACTATTTTGGAATTTCTGGAAGTTTTGGTGATTTGGGTTTGCTGAAGATTTGATAAAGTTAGGGTTTTGAGCAATTAGCACGGTTTTGTAAGAGGAGAGATTTTGATAACTGATAGGAAAGAGCAACCATCAGTATTTTGAATTTTGACCTGTTATCAGTTCCCTCCTTTTGTTAAGGACACGTGTAGGAAACCCATTTGCTGATCATGGCCATGACTATTGTAACTGCCACAACAGTTGCTCATCAGTTACCCTGGCCTGAGAACGTGGTCATCTCCTTTCTCTTTGACCATTGACTTTGCCCATTCGTAGAGTGACTTGATGTCTTATCTTTTCACTCTACGTTTATTGAGAGAAGACTTTGGTCATAACTCTTGCTGCTCAGATGCTGGTTTGCACTTATCCCAATGAGTACAGTCTTTGATGAGAAGGTCTCCGATTAACTTGAAGTGGCTTCCTTCTAGAATGAGTACCTTTAGAAGGAACCTTGTTCTCTCTTGACATCTTTGATGATAGTCTCCATACCTTGTATCTGCACTAGTAGATGAGCTGGATTGTTTGCTTGATGAAGATTTCCTTTTTGTACCAGCTTCTTTCTCTTCTAGAGAATCCCATGATCAACATCTCCTTTATGGATGCAGCTTTGGTTTCTTCTTTTCAACCTGAGCATGTGTTGGCTTAGGAACTTCAGATTTCTTTCTATCATCTTGTGCATTACTAGATTTAACCAATTGTTGCTCCCCCTTAGTTGATGTCATTATCTTATGACTGAATTCTTTAGTCATTGGATCGTAGAGTATTTTCTTTGACACTGGCCACTTTACGATCCCTTTATCTTGCGCTGCTATCATAGAGTTGATGAGGACCGAGTTCTTATATGCTTCTTGAAGAACTGTATTATGCTGAATTGAGCTCTAACTTCTGAGGGAGTCTCACTGAAGAATCACGCATTTGCCATTTGCTAGAAGTTAGTTGATGAAGATCACACGTCTTGAACTTCTCCTTGAATGTGCTTGAGTAAGGATAGAGTAAGCATGATACCTATAGGTTAAATAAATTTCTAACTTGGTACCCAATATTCTTTGGGTCCTGCAGGGTTAGTTCTTTTGAAAGCCCGAGTCCTTTTGACTTTGCATTCTAAACATGTATTGTAGCTTATGACAATTAATTATGCTACAAAAGACTGTGTGTGAGAAGACAAACTTGTGTGGAACTGATGTGAATTCTCAAACCTTTTTCTTCAGATAAATCCCTTCTTACTTGTGTCATGTTCTAAATATTTGAACCTTAGTAGAGTAGTGGTCAGTTCTGTGAGTTGTACTGTTACTCATTAAGCACAATCACCTCTTTGATAATAAGGTTAATAGCAGGAGGTGATTTCACTAAGTACAATTCCTATTAAGTTTTCCACAATCAAGGATGAACTCTCAATATAAGGACTGATAAATATAAGTCTTTAGTAGGTGATTAACCAGCACACAAAAGCAATTGTACATCATTAACTCTTCTAGTAACTAGATAAGATGAGACTCTATTTGTGGGTGAACTTCAGATATCTTTCTCAAGAGCTTTATTTTTAACTTCAAATGTGAATAGAGAGTAAGGTGATTTTTAGGCCATTATTCTCACTTTTCTCTCTTTCTCCTTTTGAGGTGGAAAATAATGATTTCCTGATATTCTACTGAGGTAAATAGAGATGCAGTTTAGTCATGCAATTATGCAATACATTTCAACAATCAATAGTATTTGCATTGGAAGCTACAAAGTTAAATACCTCACTGGTGTCAATCTCTTGACAGTCAGTGGTGCTGCTTTGTGATGGCACACATCATCGTTGAGTGATGATTTATATTCCTTCAAGTCACTTATCGGCACCATCATTTGTTTCTTCATCACGATGCTTTGACTAACACACTTGAGCAGACTCTTGATTTATGATCAACGTAAGTCATGACATCCCATACTCCTTGATACGCTTGATTGAACCTCAGGGTTCATATTTTGTAAAGTAGGGTCATAACATATGTATTTGAGAAGCTCATGGAATCATCGTTGTAGTGCATTGATGATGGAGCATTATTATTGAGATATCTCCTGGATCATCATTTGTAGGACTTCTCAAACTTCTTAGGTGGAGATGCAGATTCCCTTTTTGAATGGAGAATTTCTTAGTTCTTGCTGCATCTGCACTTTTTCCACTGAGAGAGTTTGTTTGATCTGCTCATTGACATCAGCAAGCTTGATGATGATGACTTTTCCATTTAAGCACATGGTACAGTTTGAATAGCTTAAGATAGTTTACCCTGCACATACAATTTTGAACTTGTTAGCTTATATTCATTTTGTCTTAACGACCAATACCGAGATTTAGAACTGGTCTAAAATTGTATCATGGATCTACTCAAAGCATGAGCTTTAATATATTCATGAGAACCTACTCTAATACCAATTGTTAGTTCCCGGGGATACAGATAGAGATCTAGAAAGGGGGTTGAATAGATCCTTTAAAACTTTTTCCTTTTATTACGAAGGTATATCAGTTATGATTAATAGAATCAATTCATGCACAACGGAATATACTTTAAAAACCCCTTCAAAGATACAAGCATAATCTCAGTTCAATGATTAAATCTTCGATATGGTTGACAGTAGTTATAGTAGTTATTGCAGTTATTGTACATAAGGTAAATGACATAAGGTAAATGACATAAGAGACTTTAAGTGGTTCAGAGACTGAATAACTCCTACTCCACTCTTCTACTTCAACAAGTAGGAATCCACTAATAGTTTTAGTCACTAAGACAAGGACGCTCCGCCCTCCTCAAGTCCAACAGACATGAGTTGTTTTTAGTCCCTCGGACAAGGATCCTTTGACCCTCTTCAAGTCCAGCAGACTTGGAACTCCAATTCACTATGAACTCTTCAAGGCCAGCAGCCTTGGAACACTGTAGACTAAGACCAGCAGCCTTAGAATCTCTTGTACCCTTTGGTACTCAGTAAGTCTAGCAGACTTGGCTTGGTTTAGTCACTTAAGACAATGATGCTCTGCCCTCTTTGGTGTGTTGATTGTTTGTTGTATTGTGCTACTAAGATGAACTTTGATCTCCTTCATCTTCAGGTACTTAGCAGCAGTTGATGGTCGTCTTCTGAATGTTGCTGATGATTGTCGTTAAAGCTTTTCTTCTTCTAGTACATAGCAGATGCAGATGATCACCTTCTACTTACTGTTTGAGCTCTTTTAAATAAGCTTAATGCATTCTTGAGCTTAGCAGTCATGAACACTTGTTGTCTTGTATACAGAACCTTTTCTGTTCTTCATCTTGTCAGCTTACAATGTTCATGGTTGATCACAGAGTTGTTTTTCTAGATTTGCTTTCAGCTCTAGTTACTCTTGATTTTGGCTTCTTGGTCATTCGACTCTTAGCTCATATGCCAGCCCTTTGGCATACTTTTTATGTTGCAGTGAAGCTTTTAGCAGATCTGTTCAATCGATGTCCTTGCTCTTGTTTACCACTGACACCCGACACTTTTGATGTATTTTGCCATATATAGACTCCATAATCTTTTCCGTTTGGAATCCTGTCGTTGCTAGCTTCCCGTTGCAATTCTTCCCGTTGGAGTTTCTCTATCTGCAGACTTCTTTATTGTACCAATGAATATTTTACTCCTTGAAGTCTGCTAGTGATGGTTGAGTCAGCATTCATTAACTAGTACCAAGGTAGTGGAGTCATGTGTACTAACTTTTGATGCAGTAAACATGGTTGTTTGAATCCCACTGAGATTGATTCCTTATTTTGCTCATTTAAGTAATCAGCCGCTCATCTTGGGATAATAAACCTAAGTGCTCTTGATATCTTCAATCCTTGTTGGCACTATCTTACTCTACGATCAACTGGGTTGTGGTTTATTGTTCCTGATCGTAAGGTTATCTGCTTGCTTCATAATGTAGTCTGTTGCTTCTGATCGTAGAGTTAGCTACTCGTTTCATAGTGTGGCCTTATGGTCATGCATGATGTGTACTGCCTCGATGCTCGTAAAGTGACTGACTGCACTTGCATTATGCTTTAATGTGCTTCTTACTATTTTACAGTTTGTGCCTCTTATGCTCTGTGATCTCCATTGAGCTTTACGTTCTCAGAGCATATCTGTTTGAACTTTTGCTTTGTCTATCTTATCATAGAGGACTACTCTATGTTCTTCAGGTGTTAGCCTTGCAGACTCTTTCTTATCATAGAGGATTGCTCTATGATCTTTAGGTGCAAGCTCCATTGTTGTAGAGGAATGCTCTGCGTTCTTTAGATATTGTCTCTGCCGTTGTGTCATAGAGGATTGCTCTATGATCTTCTGATGCTTTAGCACTTTCATTATAGAGGACTGCACTACTTAATCTTCAGATATTTTCTCTGTTGTTACGTCATAGAGTACTGCTCTATAATCTTCTGTTGCTTCGCTGAGACTACCAGAGTACCTCTGTTATCTTTGGCTCAACTCTACGATCACTTGATTTGGCTGGTGCTTTCCTACTCTACGACCTTGTCTTTGGTTTAAGTCGTAGAGTCTTGATAGATCGTAGAGTGTGTGTTTGAGCTGCCATGTGATCTCTGTTATGGCTTGATGCTTCGGATGCACTCAGAGATCTTTGTTTGTCTGATAGCTCATACTCAGCTTACTTAGAAGTCCTTATAAAGACTGTTATTTTAACTGAATGTTCAGGCATAGACTGCTCTACGTTGTTGCTCGATTGTAGTTTGTTCATGGGAGTCGTAGAGTGACAAACTGTATTGACTATACGAACTCATGACAGCTCAACAATTTTCTCTTTACTTTTTCTCTGAGGTGCCTGGCGCACTCTACGATTCCGAGTGTGCTCTTTGATCCGTCGAGCCTTACTCTACGTTAGCCTGGCAGACATGCTTAACTTTACGTCTGCGACTGATGCGACTGGCCAAGCTTCACTTTACGTTTGCCTTGCAAGCTCTGCGATGACATGATCAACTCTACGTTTGTTCTTTGATCATGCCAGAGTTACTTTACGATGCCGAGATGAAACTCTGCGCATGCCTGGCCCAACTCTACGATACTGAGAGTGAGCTTTGTGATTGACCAAGCCTCACTCTACGATAGCTTGGTCCAACTCTACGTTAGTCTGGCAGACTCTGCGATGACATGCTAACTGAACTCCAAGCTATCTGTTTGCTCTACGATCCTTCACTGAATGCTTTATGTAGTACTCAACGATCAGTCTGGCCTTTGCTTATTACATATATCATTTCAGCTCATAAGATCAACCTAACAAGTTTGATCTTTTTCTATTCTAAGTCCTTGTATATCAAATGTATTTAAGGACTTTATAATACCTAATGTTACAAACATGCTTTGATCAGATAGATATTAATTCAGCTTAGATCAACCTAACATATTTGATCTTTTCATTCTAAGTCCTTATACATATATATTTCATTAAGGACTTTACAAGGCTTTAATAATATGAATGTTCTTCTAATCATTTTGTCATCAATCAAATCACATATAATGAATAATGGTAATCTTATGCAGATCTTTATAACATTCTCCCCCTATGATAATGGACTTAACGATCTCATGCAGATTTCCAACAATTGCATTGTATCTTCCTCTTTAACTTGCACACTTGTAGCTTTTCTTGACACTAATGACTCTTCATGGGTAGCATGATCTTCTTCAACTTCTACCTCCCTCGGTTGTACTCGTTCTCTATACGCTTTAGGAGTGTCTTGTGATTGTCTCCAATGCGACTCCAACCTGTCTACCCACTGTAGACACCCAAATTTTGCGCTTCGTATACTAACCCTGACAGTAGGGCAAAATCGTCAATTAACCCAGCCTACGAGACGAAAGGTCGACATAAGTACAAACACTCAAAACCACCACAACGACTTGCAATCAAAGCCGACACGACGACGGGCGAAACAAGCAACCATGAATGATGTGGCGCGTTTCCCAGCGGTTCCCGGACTGTAAAATACAAGCCTTTCAACGAAAACCGATGATACGACACGAGAATCGAGGGGCGGTACAAAAATCAAGAAAATTAGCCCAGCCAGCCGCGGATTGATCTGCGGCCAATGATTAAAATAAACTAAAGTGCGCGCGGCAGGCGCGGAGAAACCAAGGCCAGCCGCAGATCAATCTGCGGCCAGCCACAGATCAATCTGCGGCTGCCCTTGGCCAGCCTTTATCAGCTCATTTCTTCATTCGGATACAGGAGGTTGACAGCAGCAGAAAAGAAAGAAGGAAGGAGAGGAAGAACAGCAAAAAATAGCAGCGAGAAAGGAGAGAAAAGAGAGAAAAAAAGTGAGGATTTATACCCTTTTGCTAGATTGTATCACATATATTTTCTACTCTATTCAATATACGAGTTTATACGAATCGTGGTATCATTTGCAAGGTGAAAAGCCCTCTTTTATAGCATTTTTGGTATATCATTTTGTTAAGATTTTGGTCATTTGGGTTACATTAAATGTAATTTTTCTTGTATATTGTTGAGGATACATGGATTAGGGATTTTAATGAGGGTTCCAACGGAACAAAATTCTTCCTAATGACCCGATGATATCCATTTGGTGAATTTTAGCTTGTTTAATTTTGTACTGTCCATTTTGTGGGTGTGCGGAAATTGTGGATGTGAGCCTAGGAACGCGACCCCGTGGTCCAAATCCGATGATGGACATTTTTGGATGTATGTAGCCGGGTTGATGTATTCGTTATTGTAAATATATAATTGTCGGGCCTTAAAACGATATCAAATCAAAAATCGGGTTTAAGGCCCCGTAATAGTGAAATATGCGATTGTGGGCGTTGGGGTTATTTTGATGGCTTACATGCCCATGAATAGCCCCCACGCATTTTAATGCTTGATTTGATTTGCGACACAAAAAATGATTTCAAAGCTAAATGATGAATATTTCCATAAAATCAATCAAATTAGGTTATTAGCATCACGAGGCTTAAAATTAGAAATGCTAATGAATGTCGATTCCTATTTAACGAGAAGGCTAAAGAAAGTCATTTTCAAAACAGCACAAAAATGGTTTTATAAAAATAAATGACGTTTTATTAAACCGTTGTGCATAGGGTTAAAGAGATCCTAGAAGTTGCCCGTCACTTTATTTACGAAAGCAACGTATAGGTCTCGATTCCTATTTTGACGACGGTTTAAAAAACTCTTTTGCCAAAACGACTCCTAATGAACAATCTCACAGCTTTTGACAATTAAAATCAAACCTTTCTCACAAAAATAAATAACAATGCTTTCTCGTATAAGCCGGAAGACATTCTAAGGCATTCTCAAAATAAAACACAACTTTTCATAAAAATCCAAATGGTTTTTCATGCAAAACTCACTACAACATTCACATAGGCACACACACGCGTGCACACACACATTTTAAGAATTAAAGGATAAGAAAAGCATCAAGATTACGATAACTGTGTTTCACGGAAGTCGGGGGTGCCTAACACCTTCCCCTCGCTTAAGCAAGCCCCCGAACTCTATGAATCTCGGTTTGCAGACCAATTAATTCGGAGTCAAATATGAGCCAGCGATTTACGAAAATAAAACTCGGATGAGTTGGTACATCCATTTCAAATATACCAACTGGCGACTCTGGTCAATTGGCTCATCATAAAAAACGATCTTTCAAAACCCCGTCGACATTAATGCTGACCTTTTCCAAAAACAATTATCTAATAAAAGGCTAAAATTGGAAAGGGTAATAATCACCAAAGGAACGATTCTTCCCGGCGTCGACAACTGGCGACTCTACTGGGGACATTAGAGGGCTTAAGCCGCGTTCAAATCTTGATGCTGTCATATCCTTTAAAATTTATGAATGTGTATGTGTGTGCGACATTTTGACCTGTTTTACTTGTTATTGTGTGAATGTGTGTTTTTGTCCAATGAATGAATGATTGAATGGAATTGTTTTACTTCAAAGTAATCATATGCATACGGTGAGGACGATGAATGTGAATGTATGTTGAGAGTGTACCTCCTCTTGAGGCGAACCCGTCGGTTGCTTATTACTGGACTCGAAGGGGCTGCTCCCCGGATATGGCACAGGAAACGCACCACCCAGATCTGCTCCAATCGAAAGGATTCAGACGAGTAGATTGCGAAGATTTGGGGACCTTCATGCCGAAAAGCCCGCGAGAGTAACCCTAGGGTAGGTCAGCCTCTGATAAACCTAACGAAAGGGAAGCTTCTTCATGCCCTTTTATCGTTCAGTGAAATAAATAAATGTCATGTAAATGGCATACAACTGTCATACCGTCATCATCGTAATAAATATGTCCTGTATCATGTGATTACGTCACCTGCACATATAAAGAGAATGCTGACATGGTTTTGCAGGAAGGCAATCCATACCACGTACCAAGGTTTTCTAAAACTTCTAAATAATATCCTGTCATCAAACACTGACCTTGTTTTGCAAGATAAGATTAAAGAACCTAAAAATAATAATAATAATAATAATAATAATAATAATAATCATGCATCAGTGTTGACATGCATCTGCCAACTTGTAACTGGCACAGTACTAAACTACGACCCTTGTTTGTTTTGCGAGATTGCCCCTAGGACCCAACTAAGAGGCCGTAAAGTCCATACTCCATCCATCCAAATGGCAGAAGCCGGTAACCATGAAATTACAGTTCTACCACTCCAACAATACGGCTGAATACGAGGGATGCATCCTAGGACTGAGATTAGCCCTGGGAATGGGAATCAAAAGGATGATAGTAGTTGGAGACTCCGAATTGGTCATCCGGCAGGCCATGGGAATATACAGCACCAAAGGGCTTCGGCGATTGCCCTACCATCGCCTCATCATCAAACTTGCCAAACAATTCGAAGATATTGCCTTTCGGCACGTTCCCATAAATCAAAATGACTTCGCGGATACTCTAGCCACACTGGCTTCCCTGATTCACACATCACGGTACGAGACGAGCTTTAAGGGGGAAATTGCGGTACAGACTTGTCCGGCCTATGAGGATCAGATCGGAGAGATCTCCCATAGTGACACCCCTCCTAAATGGGCTTGGTATCAAAACATTAAAGAGTTCCTTCGAGACAGCTCCTCTCCCGAAAATGCAGATCTGACCGAGGAAAGAGAATCCAAAGATGGGCAGTGAAATTCTTCCTAAGCGGAGACGATTTGCATAAATGGGACCTAGCTACGAGACTGCTGAGATATCTGGAAGCCGAAGAAGCCCACAGATTAATGAACGAAGTCATGGCGATGTGTGCGGAGCCCATATGAGCAGAACATTTTTGGCAAAGAAAATCATGTGAACGGGACACTATTGGCTAACCATGAAAACTGACTGGGATACTCATGTCAGGAAATGCCATCAATGCCAGATCCATGCCAATGCGATCCATGCACCTCCTAATGAGCTCCATTGCTTGACCTCATCGTGGCCAGTTGGACCGTGCAGCAGGTGATATCCAGGAAGGGGTAAATCCAGGAGTATGGCAGTGAATCCCGGCCAGTAGAAGATCAATGGGTTTTAAAATTCTGAGTTTTATTTCAAATCCCTGCACGCTCATATCATTTTGTCATGTTATCCAAAAAGAAGATCATGTGCTGAAATGTTTTATATATATGACAAGCATTTTTGTTTTATGTCAGGTACCCCGATTTGAGGCATTCTAGCCTGACAAGCAATAGGCCAAATTTGAAGGAGGATCACGATTTTGGTATAGAGCTAGATTTCGATCTGATGGGGATTGAGCAGGACGAGACAGATATCGACAATACGCCTAGCGAGATCAAAGGATGGGTCGAAGATAAACCCAAACCCGACTTAGACCAAACCATTGCCATCAAACATCAGAACCCCTAATGATCACAAAGAACCCGGAGTAGGGGCAAATTCGACCACACAAAAAAATAGTCGAGTTGTTGAACCTGTATGGAGATATGTTCGCTTGGTCCCGTGGCGACGTGATTGGATTGTCCACAGACGTTGTAGGACATCGACTGCCCATCAAGGAGGGTTTCCGACCAGTTAAGCAAAAGTTGAGAACGTTGAAGCCTGAATAGAGGTTGAAAGTAAAGGACGAGATTATCAAGCGGTTTAAAGCAGGAATCATCACGGTGTCTATTTACCCTGAATGGCTTTCCGACAGAATCCCAGTACCACAGCCTGGAGGAGAAGTAAGGGGCCGCATCGACTATAGAAATCTGAACGATGCCCTCAAGGAGGAGATACACGAAAAATTCAAGATCAAACATTTTGATTCGGTCATTTATCAGCCCAAGATGAATGGGGCAGTGGGGGCTGCAAATAAAACACAAAGACGATCATGGGAAGAATGTCTGCCAATCATCGGGGATGGCCGGATTTATTGTCGCTCACCCTGTTTGCCTATCGAACCTCAGTTCGCACATTTGTAGGGGCAACCCCTTACGCATCTCCCGGGCATACGACAAGAGGGTACGATCTCGGAAATTCAAAGTAAACGATTTATTCCTCAAAAGGATCGCGCCCTGCCAAGACGAAGCTAAGGGGAATTTCGCTCTGAATTAAAAGGAGCCGTCGCGATAAAAAAGTCCTCTCTGGGGGAGCCCTCATCTTACAAGGAATGGACGGGAAGGCGTTCCCTAGCCCGTTAATTCTGACTCTGTGAAACAACTCTGTGATCTAAAAAAAAATCTCAAAAATCAAAAATCCCCCAAACCTTTCAACAAGTCAAAGGACCGGATCTTTTGTCAGCCCAGCGAGATACCGATGCAACCAGTACGAGGGAGATCACAAGAAAAGCAACTTAACACTGGGGCATTTATCAACTACCCAGGAAATGATGACGTGCAAATTGGCACCCATGCAACAATCCCATCAACATGCACCATCATCATCAAATGCTACCTCATGTCAATTCAATATTCAACGATACGATCATCTGGCATTTGTCAAGCATAGTTTTCCCGGGACACGATGACCCGCGTGAAAGGGGATTTTATTTGACTTGATAGCAATCGGATTAATTCTGACAAGCAACCGTGGAGCACGATCGTGAGTATGATTAGACGAGGAAAGCTATTCAACCTTTTGATCGGGTACAAAGCCTTAATTCAAAGCAACGTTTGTGACAGAATCGACCTCATGTGCTAGTCTTCACTTTGCATTTGCACGAACTTTCAGTTATGGGGTATAAAACTATGACGACGTTGATGGCAATTAACACGTAGTCAGACAGTCAATAATTATCAAGCTACTATCAAGAAGTCAGACGATAAAAGATTATCAAGCTAATGTCTCGAATCGTGGCCTGGGTTATTCGAGTAATTAAGCCCGAGGGGTGTCTCTACACCTAGTGCCCTAAAGCCATCTGGTTTGGGAGTCGCTGGCCCAACACACATTACATGGGTAACTCAGAGCCTAAGAAAACGAGCATTACAGTAGAGGAGGCCCGAGCAGATTCGAATCGTGGCATGGGCTACTCGAGTAACAAAGCCTAAGGGGTGTCTCTGCATCTGGTGCCCTAAAACCGTCTGGTTTGGGAGTCACCGGCCTAACACTCGCTACATGGGTAACTCAAGCCTAAGAAAACGAATCTTGCGCAAGGTCAAGCAAAGAATGAATGGTGCAGACCACCAACTTGTCTCGAACCGTGGCCTTTGTTACTCGAGTAAATAAACTCGAAGGGGTGTCTGTACACCTAATGCCCCAAAACCGTCTGGTTTGGGAGTCATTGGTCCAAAACTCGTTAAATGGGTAACTTTGAATAGCCTAAGAAAATGAGACAAGTGAAGTGGGCTAATAAAGAGAAAAGATAATACGAAAAACTCTCGGCCTTAAACAAGAAGTCATGGAAGAAAAACCCCTACTAAATGCTGCATCGCACAGTGCATTTGTCATATGACGTCAATCCTGCTAAGAACGTTGTCGAGAATGGAGACAGAATACCTTTGACGAGGGAAGGTAGTTCTTTTGAATTCGACCTTATTCACGTACAATGACCATGAATGCTTGAAGGTGTTCTTACGATTTCATAACTCGTTAAATAGAAAATCATCAACTCACGAGGGATTGAAAATAACTTCCAATCTAGTACATTCACAGTTCACAACTCGCTAGATTGTGCGATCAACAGATATTCAATTTCATGTGCTTTAACTGCATTTACTCTTTTGTCGAGATTATAATATCTTTGTGTTGAACTAACACCAACGGCCCGAGCCTTCAAGTTTTGGCATTTGTTAGTCGTCTGATATGCAGGATCTTGCAGAGCTGTGGATAACTCAGCACGGTCAACATCGCGAGTTTGGGAGCTGTCGTTTTACACTCCAAAATTAATACCTTACTAACACTCTACTAGCACAAAACTTAGTATAATGACAAGCAAGGATCGATCCCACAGAGAAGTGAATTAATCTTTTACTTATTCTAACATTCCTATTATTTCTATTAATGAGGGGTTTTTGAGTTTGATTCACTAAACTAACAAAAGTAATTAAGAATGATCAATGAATAAAAAGCTTCAGTTCTTCAGTTCAGTATCACCTTATCACAATTATGGGAAAATCAAGTTTAACAATATTTATCCTTCAATGAGACTAATAACCCTAGATAACCGCAATCGCTAATTATCCGCAATTCTCCTTATGTGTAAATCTAATGTGACAATCGCCTCAAGAGACTCTAACTATCATATAACCTAGAACTATCAGTCTAGATTTAATATAACAGCAGGATAAAGAATAAGAGAATTAGGTTATTCCAAGCAACAATTGCACAATCAGGAATTATTTAACTTGCCTTCTAATAATCTTAATAATATCCAAAAGCTTGTCCACAATCAGATACTATCAATTGCTACCTATGATCAGACATAATATCGTTTACTTAATACTATATCTTAATCTAGCAGATGGTATCAATCAAATTAATTCAATTGGCCAAATCAAATCAAAAGATTAGATAACATATAATCAATTAAAAACAGATTATCAGAATAAATCTCATGCAAGAAGGAATAAATAAATAAAACCTGATTAAACCATTAATTATGAAAAAGGTTCAACATCCCTTAGAACTGAAAGTAAGAGTTTAGCCTGACATGCCTTCAATCTCCTCCTATTAGAGTTACAATTGTAGTTGCCAAGATACCCCTCTAGAAAAATAGAATAAGATATATATAAGTCCTCAAGTTCCTACTTAGAGTTTCCTTCTTACTATCTGATCATAATGAATAGAATCCTCTTCCGAATCAACTTCCTTTTCCTCCTTCAACTGGCCTTTAGTACTCAAAAACGCCAACTAGCGCCGCTAGCGCTGTCCCAAGCGCTGCTAGCGCTACTATGTAGTGTGCTCAAGTTGTGCCTAGCGCTGATGGCGCTTGGCTTGTGAAGGATTGAGCGCTGTTGGCGCTGTTAGCGCTGCTGGCGCTGTGTTGGGCGCTGCTGGCGCTGGTGTGCAGTGTCTGGTGGTGTGTGTAGCGCTGCTAGCGCTGCCACTAGCGCTGCTGGCGCTAGCCCTAGTCCTCGAATTTACAAAAATGCCACCATGTGTATTTTAAGCTCCAATTTTCCATCTTTTTCCACTTTTGACCTTGAATTCTCCTGAAATCAATAAATAACCTAATAAGTGCATATACACAATAAAACACGCAATAAACTAGATATAAAGGAATAAAAATAAATGAATAATATGCACTTATCAAATTCCCCCACACTTAGTCTTTACACGTCCTCGTGTAAACTCAAACAAAGGTTATAATGGAATCATTTGAATTCTATTCAACCAAGCTCCCAAAGGTTCAAATTCAATTAGCATATCCATGAATACTAACACCAATCAACAGAAATTCATTCTATACATCATCAATCAATTCATAACAATAATCCCATCAGTCCCCACTGAACATCTCTAAATCAAATTGAAACCACATAAGCAGCTCCTATGATTAACACAGATACTCAACTCAGTTTATATGGAACAACAACCATGCACACTGACTCACAACCAGAACATGTTTTTTTTTCCTGCCATTCATTTTTTCTTCATTCAGGTGAATGCATTTTATGCTCCATTTCACCTTCCTCATTCTTTTCTCAAGCGAGTGCATTTTATGCTCCATCTCACTTTTCTTCTCACCAACGAGTGCGTTTTACGCTCCATCTCATTGCATGTGTTTATGGGTGAGTGCGTTTTACGCTCCATCTCAACCCACCACATGTTTTCCTTTTGAGACAAAATGTTTTTTTTTCCTCAATTTTTTTCTTGCTCTCAATTTTTCTAATTTCCAATTCTTGATTTTGTCTTCACATGATCCTAGAAACAAGATAAGCAGTTAAACAGTTCTAAATCATGAAAGCAGTGCACATAGTCAACTCCACAACTAACCCAGTCAAGTAAACATGTATCTCACATTCAAGTACTCATGCAATACCAACTCAATCTAAATCAGTCAACTATGGGTCCTAACTTCATTATCATCTTTTATCAATTAATTCAGCATCAAACAAATTCTATCAATTAGCATCAATTTTCATTCTAAAACCAAAAACCTTTGAAAACTTGACCAAGCACAAATTTTTCACAAAACAACTCAAAACAACTCAGATTTTCACATTTAAAGCAAACCTACCCTATACTATCCTACCTAAACCCCTCCCCCACACTCAAACCTTACATTGTCCCCAATGTAAGACAATCATGTAAAGACGAGATAAATAAAAAAAAACAAATAAAGAAATAAAAAGGGATAGAAAAGCAAATCTGATGTCTTGGGTTGCCTCCCAAGCAGCGCATTTGGTTAACGTCGTTAGCCCGACATCGATTCTCCGCAATCACTCATAACTTGGATTCACTAAGTCTATCATCTCCACACTCTCCATCGAAAATCCTTCACGGAAAGGTTTCAGCCTATGTCCATTGACCTTGAATACTTTCCCTGTCTTTGGATTCTTTATATCTATAGCACCATGAGAGAACACATTAATAATAACAAATGGACCTTCCCAACGAGAGCGCAACTTACCTGGAAATAACCTCAGCCGCGAATTGAATAGGAGAACTTGTTGGCCAACGGTGAAATCTTTCCGCAAAATCTGCTTGTCATGGAAGGCCTTTGTTTTATTCTTGTATAGTCTAGAACTCTCATAAGCTTCATTCCTCATCTCTTCCAATTCTTGTAGCTGGAACTTCCGATGCATTCTCGCGTCATCCAAACTCATATTACATTGCTTGATCGCCCAAAAAGCTCTATGCTCTAATTCCACGGGTAAATGACATGGCTTCCCAAAAATCAATCTGTACGGAGACATACCAATGGGGGTTTTGTATGCAGTTCTATACGCCCACAATGCATCTTCTAACCGCAGACTCCAATCTTTTCTGCTTGGCTTGACAACCTTCTCCAAAATCGATTTCACTTCACGGTTGGATACTTCAGCCTGACCATTGCTTTGCGGATGATAAGATGTAGAAATCTTATGCAAAACATTATATTTCCGGAAAAGTGCTGCTAGCATCCTGTTGCAAAAGTGAGTTCCTCTATCGCTGATGATAGCTCGAGGAGTTCCAAATCTGACAAATATATTAGTTTTGACAAAATCTGCAACAACTTTAGAATCATCAGTCCTGGTGGCTTTAGCTTCCACCCATTTAGAAACATAGTCAACAGCCAAGAGAATGTAAACATTACCATGAGAAACAGGAAAAGGTCCCATAAAATCAATACCCCAAACATCAAAAATCTCAACAATTAAAATGGGAGTTTGTGGCATTTGATTTCTATGTGATATGTTACCTGTTCGTTGACAATTCTCGCATGATTTACAAAATAGATATGAGTCTCTAAAAATTGTTGGCGAATAAAAACCACTTTCTAAAACTTTATGAGCAGTCCGTTTAGGTCCAAAATGACCTCCACAAGCATAGTAATGGCAAAAATTTAGAATAGACAATGTTTCGGTATTAGGCACACACCTACGAATTATTTGATCAGCACAAAATTTCCACAGATATGGATCATCCCAAACATAATGTCTAGCATCACTCCTAAGCTTATCCTTCTGGTTTTTAGAAAATTCATTGGGAATAAATGCACTTGCCAAATAATTAACAATATTCGCGTACCAAGGCAATTCCTCCTGAATAGAAAAGAGATGCTCATCTGGAAAGGAATCATGCAAAGGTAGTGCCTCCTCATCTCTCATCAATCGACTCAAGTGATCTGCTACCAAGTTATCTGCTCCCTTCTTATCCTTGATTTCCAAGTCAAATTCCTGCAACAGCAGAATCCATCTGATAATCCTGGGTTTAGAGTCCTTCTTGGTTAACAAATACCTGAGAGCTGCATGGTCAGAATAAACTACAACTTTAGTGCCAAGTAAATAAGATCGAAATTTATCTAAAGCAAAAACAACAGATAAAAGTTCTTTTTCTGTTGTCGAGTAGTTAATCTGAGCTGCATTCAATGTTCTAGAGGCATAATAAATGGCATGGACAACTTTGTCAACTCTTTGGCCCAAAACAGCTCCGACTGCATAATTGCTTGCATCACACATTATTTCAAAGGGAATATTCCAATTTGGCGGTTGAATCACGGGTGCGGAAGTCAATAGGCTTTTCAACATATCAAATGCCTTCTTGCACGTTTCATCGAACTGGAATTCCACATCTTTTTGCAGCAATTTACATAATGGCAGAGCTATTTTGGAGAAGTCTTTGATAAATCGCCGATAGAAACCTGCATGTCCAAGAAAAGAGCGAATCTCCCGCACACTAGCAGGGTAAGGCAAAGCAGACACAATATCTATCTTAGCTTTATCAACCTCTAAACCTTTAGCTGACACAACATGACCAAGCACTATACCCTGTTCTACCATAAAGTGACAATTTTCCCAATTAAGAACAAGGTTAGTTTCCAAACATCTATCTAGCACACGCGTTAGATTTTCCAAGCACAAATCCAAAGAATCACCATGTACTGTGAAATCATCCATAAAGACCTCGATGCAATTTTCCAAAAGATCAGAAAAAATGCTTATCATGCATCGCTGGAAAGTACCTGGTGCATTACAAAGTCCAAACAACATCCTCCGGTATGCAAAAGTACCAAATGGACACGTGAATGTGGTCTTTTCCTGGTCTTCGGGTGCAATCACGATCTGATTATATCCTGAAAAACCATCTAGAAAGCAATAATAAGTATGCCCCGCTAATCGTTCTAGCATTTGATCAATAAAAGGAAGAGGAAAGTGATCTTTTCTGGTTACAGCATTTAGTTTCCTGTAGTCAATACACACTCTCCATCCTGTTTGTATCCGTGTGGGCACCAACTCATTATTGTCATTCGTGATGACAGTTATTCCAGACTTCTTCGGAACTACCTGTACCGGACTCACCCACTAACTGTCGGAGATGGGGTAGATTATGCCTGCATCTAGTAATTTAATCACCTCTTTCTTGACTACCTCCATCATGGGTGGATTTAATCTTCGCTGTGCTTCTCTCGTGGGCTTTGCTCCGTCATCCAAAAGAATCCTATGCATGCACATCGCGGGGCTTATACCTTTGATATCTGCTATCGTCCAACCAAACACTGTGACATGGTCTCTTAGAACTCTCAACAATTTCTCTTCCTGCACTTTGGTTAGATTACTAGCAATAATCACAGGTAAAGTTTCATTTGTTCCTAAATATGCATATTTCAAGTGAACAGGTAAGGGTTTCAATTCTAAGATTGGAGCTTGCTCCACAGATGGTAACAATTTTTTATGAGAAATAGGCAATTGAATTGATTGAACTGCATACTTATCTGTGAATTTTGGTAAAGAGTGCAATGCAGCCACAACTTCCTTCAATTCTTGATTCTTGTCAAATTCTTCCTCTTTATCCATGTCCAAGTTGTTAGCAATAGCCATCTCCAAGCTTTCCCTGTGGTCTTGTTCAAAAGATCCCTGCACTATAGACTCAATGATGTCAATGGCAAAAACATGATCAACATCACTAGGGTACCTCATGGCGTCATATATATTGAACTGAATTTTCTCTCCATCAAATTCCATGGTCAAGGTCCCATTGTGCACATCGATCATTGTCCTTGCTGTTTTCAAGAATGGCCTTCCTAGCAAGATGTGCGAGGGATTTAGAGATCTATCATCTTCCATATCCACAATGTAAAAATCTGCAGGAAATATTAACTGATTCACCTGCACTAAGACATCTTCAATTACCCCTTGAGGGTAAGTGTTAGTACGATCAGCAAGTTGAATGATAACACCAGTTTGTTTCAAAGGTCCTAGATTTAAAGAAGCAAATACAGATAATGGCATGACATTTATTGACGCTCCTAAATCTAACATGGCTTTCTCAAATCTGGTATTACCTATTCTGCATGGGATTGTAAACATTCCTGGATCTTTACATTTAGGAGGCATTTTCCTTTGAAGCACTGCTGACACATTCTCTCCTACAGTGATTTTTTCATCATCTTTCAATTTTCTTTTGTTAGTACACAATTCTTTCAAAAACTTTGCATACCTGGGCACTTGTTTGATGGCATCCAATAAAGGAATATTTACCTCTACCTTCCTGAAGGTTTCCAAAATTTCCCTTTCATTTTCCTCCTTCTTTGAAGTCTTGTGTGTTCTAGGTGGAAACGGCAACGGTGGAGTCTTAACTGGAGTAGATGGGGTAACAACTTCCCTCGGTGTCTCTATCTCATCACTAGCCTTCTCCTTTTCAATTTCCGTCACTGTTTTGGGTACTTCCAACTCCTTTCCACTCCTTAGTGTAATCGCACTAGCATTCTCCCTTGGATTGACAACTGTTTGGGAGGGCAACTTTCCTGAACCCTGAGCATCCAACCTCCCCACTGTGGTGGCAAGTTGACCTATCTGATTTCTCAAGTCTTGAACAGAATTTTTCGTCTCCTGCTGGAACTGCTGTGTCTGTGTCATGAATGCCTTGAACATGTCTTCCAAAGATGTTCCAAGATTTGCAGGAGCTGCCTGTCTAGGTTGATATTGAGGTTGAGTTGGTTGAGAGCCTTGTGGGAACCCTTGTTGTCTAACCAGATACACACCTTGCGCTGGTGGCCTATTTCCTCCATAACTCAAATTAGGATGATCCCTCCATCCTGGATTGTAAGCATTGGAGTACGGGTCATACTTCCGCTGTGGTTGTGCCTGATAGTTCCCCATCGCATTAGCTTGCTGTGTTGTGTCTTCCTCTTGCAATGTTGGACAAGAATCGGTACTATGACCAGTCATTAAGCAAATCCCACAAACTTTTGCTGCTGGTGTATTTCCTGTAGCCATTTGTTTAACCAGCATAGTTAGATCAGAAATTTGTTGTTCAAGGTTGCTCGTGGTCATCTCATTCACTCTTGCAGGTGCATGGTTATTCCTTGTCCCATACTGCTGAGAATTAGCAGCCATATTTGCAATTAGAGTCCTTGCAGCCTCCGGTGTCTTATCCACTAGTGCTCCTCCACTTGCAGCATCGATCATACTCCGATCCATTGGTAATAGTCCCTCATAAAAGTACTGAATCAGGTGTTGATCGTCTATTTGATGGGGAGGACAACTGGAACACAATTTTTTAAATCTTTCCCAATACTCATACAGTGTCTCTCCGTTGAACTGTCGAATGGCGCATATCTCCTTTCTGATGTTGGCAACTCTTGAAGCAGGAAAGTACTTCTCCAAGAACAGCCTTTTCATGTCATTCCATGACTGTATTGACCCTGAAGGAAGATAGTACAGCCAGTCCTTCGCTAGATCTCCCAGTGAGAATGGAAATGCCCTTAGCTTGATTTGATCCTCTGTTATTCCATGTGGCTTCATGGTTGAACACACCACATGGAATTCCTTCAAGTGCTTGTATGGATCTTCACCTGTGAGACCACGAAAAGTAGGCAAAAGATGAATTAGTCCCGATTTAAGTTCAAAAGCAGCAGTTAAAGTAGGATATTCAATGCACAAGGGTTGTTGATTAAGATTGGGAGTGGCTAATTCTTTGAGTGTTCTGTTGTTATTTGGCACCGCCATTTCTTCTTCCTTCTCTGAATCAGTGGATGATGTATTTGACAGTAACTCAAGTGCTATGTTGAGTCCCGGTGATGGAATTTCGTCTGACTCTGCAGTGATGCCTCGAGCTTGACGAGCTTCTTTCCTTAGCCTGCGTGCAGTTTTCTCAATTTCTGGATCAAAATTCAAATCACCGGATTGAGAGGATCGTGTCATAAACTACAATAATGAACAAAAATAAAATAAAATAAAATAAAATGAAGAATAAATAAAGATAAATAACACTTCCCCGGCAACGGCGCCAAAATTTGGGAGCTGTCGTTTTACACTCCAAAATTAATACCTTACTAACACTCTACTAGCACAAAACTTAGTATAATGACAAGCAAGGATCGATCCCACAGAGAAGTGAATTAATCTTTTACTTATTCTAACATTCCTATTATTTCTATTAATGAGGGGTTTTTGAGTTTGATTCACTAAACTAACAAAAGTAATTAAGAATGATCAATGAATAAAAAGCTTCAGTTCTTCAGTTCAGTATCACCTTATCACAATTATGGGAAAATCAAGTTTAACAATATTTATCCTTCAATGAGACTAATAACCCTAGATAACCGCAATCGCTAATTATCCGCAATTCTCCTTATGTGTAAATCTAATGTGACAATCGCCTCAAGAGACTCTAACTATCATATAACCTAGAACTATCAGTCTAGATTTAATATAACAGCAGCATAAAGAATAAGAGAATTAGGTTATTCCAAGCAACAATTGCACAATCAGGAATTATTTAACTTGCCTTCTAATAATCTTAATAATATCCAAAAGCTTGTCCACAATCAGATACTATCAATTGCTACCTATGATCAGACATAATATCGTTTACTTAATACTATATCTTAATCTAGCAGATGGTATCAATCAAATTAATTCAATTGGCCAAATCAAATCAAAAGATTAGATAACATATAATCAATTAAAAACAGATTATCAGAATAAATCTCATGCAAGAAGGAATAAATAAATAAAACCTGATTAAACCATTAATTATGAAAAAGGTTCAACATCCCTTAGAACTGAAAGTAAGAGTTTAGCCTGACATGCCTTCAATCTCCTCCTATTAGAGTTACAATTGTAGTTGCCAAGATACCCCTCTAGAAAAATAGAATAAGATATATATAAGTCCTCAAGTTCCTACTTAGAGTTTCCTTCTTACTATCTGATCATAATGAATAGAATCCTCTTCCGAATCAACTTCCTTTTCCTCCTTCAACTGGCCTTTAGTACTCAAAAACGCCAACTAGCGCCGCTAGCGCTGTCCCAAGCGCTGCTAGCGCTACTATGTAGTGTGCTCAAGTTGTGCCTAGCGCTGATGGCGCTTGGCTTGTGAAGGATTGAGCGCTGTTGGCGCTGTTAGCGCTGCTGGCGCTGTGTTGGGCGCTGCTGGCGCTGGTGTGCAGTGTCTGGTGGTGTGTGTAGCGCTGCTAGCGCTGCCACTAGCGCTGCTGGCGCTAGCCCTAGTCCTCGAATTTACAAAAATGCCACCATGTGTATTTTAAGCTCCAATTTTCCATCTTTTTCCACTTTTGACCTTGAATTCTCCTGAAATCAATAAATAACCTAATAAGTGCATATACACAATAAAACACGCAATAAACTAGATATAAAGGAATAAAAATAAATGAATAATATGCACTTATCAGAGTTTTCGATAGAAATTCTTGGTAACAACACGTGCCGAGGCAGGGGCAGTTAAGAATCGTAAAATGGAAGGAAGCTGAGGCTGCACAGAACTTCTCGTCATTGGGCCTCTCCCCAATCCTGACTATCACTGCCTCGACATCCAAATGATCCACGTGCATGAGCATATACAAGGATGATATAATGCGGGACAACAGCATATCGGTCAGCAAAAATGATCAAAAGGCCAAGGAGCCCAACATAGCTGTCGATCATCACAGAGAGCGAAACAGACTGCCTCAACTCAATAAAATGAAGACGACCAAGAACAGGCAGAGTACCAAACCAATGTTGAAGTCTAGAAACTACACTTCACGATGAGGCATGATCCAATCAAATGTTGGCAAACAACGACGACTGTCGAATCGTATCATTTGACTAAACAGGGGTCATTTCTATCTAAACATATGTTGTGCACATACATCTGTCCATAACATATCTGCCAGATCATGCATAACATCTTTTGCATGCATACATGTACGATCAAAATGAAAATCTTCAGGGGAAAGTACAGCACGTCGCTTTCAACCTCACAAATGATCAGACCGTGATGGCTTTTGTGGCATGGTACGTGGACGATGTTGGTGGGAGATCCCGGACAGAAGCCGATCACACAACCCACTTCAAGAAATCACTCAAATCAAATCGAGCGACCCCTGGGAAGGGCTGGTATCCAAACAATCAATGACCCCTGGGAAGGGCTGGTATCCAAACAATCAATGACCCTGGGAAGGGCTGGTATCCAAACAAGAAGTGAACCTAGGAAGGCATCCAAGAAAATCACAACAAGGTGGTGAGCACCCTGCGAAGGCATCCAAGCAAATCACCACAAGGTGGTGAGCACCCTGGGAAGGCATCCAAGCAAACCACAACAAGGTGGTGAGCACCCTGGGAAGGCATCTAAGCAAATCACAACAAGGTGGTGAGCACCCTAGGAAGACATCCAAGCAAACCACAACAAGATGGTGAGTGAACCTGAGAAGGCATCCAAGCAAATCATAACAAGGTGGTGAGCACCCTGGGAAGACATCCAAGCAAACCACAAGAAGGTGGTGAGTGAACCTGGGAAGGCATCCAAGCAAACCACAACAAGGTGGTGAGCACCCTGGGAAGACATCGAAGCAAACCACAACAAGGTGGTGAGTGAACCTGGGAAGGCATCCAAGTAAATCACAATAAGGTGGTGTGAGAACTTGGGAAGTCATCCAAGCGAACCACAACAAGGTGGTAAACAACCCCTGGGAAGGGCCGATATCCAAAAAAGTGAGCGATCCCTGGGAAGGGCTGAGATCCAAGCAAACCACGACAAATGATGACATCTGTAGAACAGTATCAAAAGACTGTAAAGGGGTCATTTTTCATCAATTTACATTTTAAATGTTGTGTCACATGCATGAATAGATGATAATTTTGTACGTGATCCATGAAATGAAAAAATAATAAATCGAGCAGGTTAGGTGTCAAGGTCCTAGCCTATCAGAGTCAAAAGCGATGGCTGCCAAGAACGATGTACGAGGACGAACTCCAAGGATGCCTTTCAAGCTAGTCAGGAGAATAACTTCCTTTGATGGCAATACGATGGAATAAGGTGATTACGAGACGAGCGACCGGATACGAGACCCGGCGCAGACAGGACGATCAACCGGATACGAGACCCGGCGCAGACAAGACAATCATCCGGATACGAGACTCGGTGATCACGAGACGGGCCACCGGAAACAAGACCCGGCGCAGACAAGACAATCATCCGGATACGAGACCCGATGATTACGAGACGAGCGACCGGATACGAGACCCGGCGAAGACAAGACGATCATCCGGATACGAGACCCGGTGATTACGAGATGAGCGACCGGATACGAGACCCGGTGCAGATCATCCGGATACGAGACCCGGTGATTACGAGACGAGCGACCGGATACGAGACCCGGCGCAGACAGGACGATCAACTGGATACGAGACCCGGTGATTACAAAACGAGCGACCGGATACGAGACCCGGCGTAGACAAGACGATCATCCGGGTACGAGACCCGGTAATCACGAGACGAGCGACCGGATACGAGACCCGGCGCAGATAAGACGATCATCCGGATACGAGACCCGATGATCACGAGACGAGCGACCGGATACGAGACCCGGCGCAGACTAGACGATCATCCGGATACGAGACCCGGTGATCACGAGACGAACGACCGGATATGAGACCCAGCGCAGACCAGGCGATCATCCGGATACGAGACCCGGTGATCATGAGACGAGCAACCGGATACGAGACCCGGCGCAGACAAGATGATTATCCGGATACGAGACCCGGTGATCACGAGACGAGCGACCGAATACGAGACCCGACGCAGATCAGACGATCATCCGGATACGAGACCCGGTGATCACGAGACGAGCGACCGGATACGAGACCCGGCGTAGACAAGACAATCAACCGGATACGAGACCTGGTGATTACGAGGCGAGCGACCGGATACGAGACCCGGCGTAGACAAGACAATCATCCGGATACGAGACCCGGTGATTACGAACCAAGCAACCGGATACGAGATCCAGTGCAAACGAGACGACTGATCTGATACGAGATCCGACGGTTGTGAGACGACGATGATTATAGCAGCGATTGAGTGAAAATGTTGAGATCAATGCTCACAATAAATTTACGATTGCATGATGCATTTACACCTCTACAAATGTTTTGCATGCCTTACATCTTGTGTTGCATCATAAGCTATATGTGTTGCATCATGTATGTACTGTCATTCTTATGCTCTGTCATTCATGCATCGGGTGTCTACTTCTTTATCATGTTCATTTCATTTAACATTTCATAAACATGATAAAGAGGGGCAGCTGTAGACACCCAAATTTTGCACTTCGTATACTAACCCTGACATGAGGGCAAAATCGTCAATTAACCCAGCCTACGAGACGAAAGGTGGACATAAGTTCAAACACTCAAAACCACCACAACGACTTGCAATCAAAGCCGACACGATGACGGGCGAAACAAGCACCCATGAATGATGTGGCACGTTTCCCAGCGGTTCCCGGACTGCAAAATACAAGCCTTTCAGCGAAAACTGACGATACGACACGAGAATCGAGGGGCGGTACGAAAATCGAGAAAATTAGCCCAGCCAGTCGTGGATTGATCTGCGGCCAATGATTAAAATAAACTGAAGTGCGCGGCGGGCGGCTGAAGTGCGCGGCGGGTGCGGAGAAACCAAGGCCAGCCTTTATCAGCTCATTTCTTCATTCGGATACAGGAGGTTGACAGTAGCAGAAAAGAAAGAAGGAAGGAGAGGAAGAATAGCAAAAAACAGCAGCGAGAAAGGAGAGAAAAGAGAGAAAAAAAGTGAGGATTTATACCCTTTTGCTAGATTGTATCACATATATTTTCTACTCTATTCAATATACGAGTTTATACGAATCGTGGTATCATTTGCAAGGTGAAAAGCCCTCTTTTATAGCATTTTTGGTATATCATTTTGTTAAGCTTTTGGTCATTTGGGTTACATTAAATGTAATTTTTCTTGTATATTGTTGAGGATACATGGATTAGGGATTATTAATGAGGGTTCCAACGGAAGAATATTCTTCCTAATGACCCGATGATATCCATTTGGTGAATTTTAGCTTGTTTAATTTTGTACTGTCCATTTTGTGGGTGTGTGGAAATTATGGATGTGAGCCTAGGAACGCGACCCCGTAGTCCAAATCCGATGATGGACATTTTTGGATGTATGTAGCCGGGTTGATGTATTCGTTATTGTAAATATGTAATTGTCGGGCCTTAAAACGATATCAAATCGAAAATCGGGTTTAAGGCCCCGTAATAGTGAAATATGCGATTGTGGGCGTTGGGGTTATTTTGATGGCTTACATGCCCATGAATAGCCCCCACGCATTTTAATGCTTGATTTGATTTGCGACACAAAAAATGATTTTAAAGCTAAATGATGAAGATTTCCATAAAATCAATCAAATTAGGTTATTAGCATCACGAGGCTTAAAATTAGAAATGCTAATGAATGTCGATTCCTATTTAACGAGAAGGCTAAAGAAAGTCGTTTTCAAAACATCACAAAAATGGTTTTATAAAAATAAATGACGTTTTATTAAACCGTTGTGCATAGGGTTAAAGAGATTCTAGAAGTTGCCTGTCACTTTATTTACGAATGCAACGTATAGGTCTCGATTCCTATCTTGACGAAGGTTTAAAAAACTCTTTTGCCAAAACGACTCCTAATGTACAATCTCACAGCTTTTGACAATTAAAATCAAACCTTTCTCACAAAAATAAATAATAATGCTTTCTCGTATAAGCCGGAAGACATTCTAAGGCATTCTCAAAATAAAACACAACTTTTCATAAAAATCCAAATAGTTTTTCATGCAAAACTCACTACAACATTCACATAGGCACACACACGCGTGCATACGCACATTTTAAGAATTAAAGGATAGGAAAAGCATCAAGATTGCGGTAACTATGTTTCACGGAAGTTGGGGGGTGCCTTACACCTTCCCTTCGCTTAAGCAAGCCCCCGAACTCTATGTATCTCGGTTTGCAGACCAATTAATTTGGAGTCAAATATGGGCTAGCGATTTACGAACACAAAACTCGGATTAGTTGGTACATCCATTTCAAATATACCAACTGGCGACTCTCTTATCATAGACACAACGGATGATGCACCTAGCTATTTGACATTTGAAATTGAGAGCTTATCTATAGAAAGCAAGCTAGGATCCTTTAGTTCAATGGCTATCACCAATGAGCAGAAACCCTCAAATGTTACATGGTTATCAATGGATGGTGGGTTCCTCAAATTTCGAAGGGGAATTGGATAAAAACAGGGAGTTAGTCAGGCCGAGGACTATAAACCAAGCACTTGATGGGAGGCAACCCAGTCATTTCTATTCATTTGCATTCGTTGTTTTTCATTTACCGCATTTTCAAAATTTTCAAGTTATGTGTGTATTTAGTTAGTTAAGTTGTAGGATTAGATTTGCTTGCTATGTCTCATCATAATCTCAATGTTTGTCTATTTAATCTTTGATATGTTGCATTAATGCAGGTGTGGGGCATTGAGAATGATTGCTAAAATGAAAAGCTAAAAAATCAACTTTTGGGATACAGGGGGTTGGCGCCGCGGTGAGCTCCTGAAGAACAAAATTTCCGCCCCGGCAGCAAAATGCAGTACAATTTCTCGCCCCGACGAGCTCACAAGGCATGATTTTCTCGCCCCGGCGAGCTGAAAAATAAATAAATTCCCAAGTCGGATTATATTGTCATTCACACTTCCAAACTCATTCTTCCCCTCTCCCACATGGATTCATCTTAACCCACTGAGTATTTAAAAGGATTCATCTCCAAATGGAAGGTACTAACAAACAACTTCTTTTGCCAACACAAAGCAAGGTACTCACTCCAATTTTTGCATTCAAGTAAAATAAATTTATCAATTGTGATGGGTATTCTTAGTTAGTTAAGCTATTGTACTTGGATTTGTATTGGGTAATCATGCACTATCAAATTTGGATAAATGTAAATTGGTTGCCCAATTGAGTTTGTGTTGGCTCAATTAGAGGATTTTGGGTTATTCATTGCTATGATTTGATTGAATATTATAATAACTTAGCAATTTTTGTTGAAACTGAGTTTGGGGGAGGTATTTAATGAAGAATTTCAGTCAGCGCGCATCAAGTAGTTAACGAATTGTCTAAAAGAATGTTAGTCTGATTGAGCATTGTTTGGTAAGGAATTGCTTGGTTATTATCCGAATGCCACCCCAATGCATGTTCCTGAGCCACAACCGTTACCAATTTATCCACAATCAGACTCAAATGTTTAGAAGGCTATGGTCGAGCATGATGCTTGGCCAATCAGGAAAGTTCTCAGTTTTCATTTCTTTATCTTATAAACAATGAGGACATTATTCACTTTGAGTTTGGGGGTGGATCATATAGCATTTGCATTATAGTTACATAGCATATGTTTGTTATTTGTGCATTTTAATGTTTGTTTGCTATTTTGAAAAAAAAAATAAAAAAAAATTATTTTTAAGATGTGTCTCTTGAGCATTGTTTTAATTTGATTTGAACTACAATCCATGGTCTATAACAAGAACTTGTTTGAATTGATTCTAACTCATGGAAAACGGATAAATGTTGCTTAGTCCTTGTGCTTAATCGTTATTGTTGGTTATTGTTTTGCTTATGCGTCCTTTCACTTTTGCACCTACCCATGAGTATTGAGCTAGTTGTATGCTTAGAGAAGGCTTTTATAACTGAATGCTTATGGGAAATATCTATAAACTCTAGAACTCGTTTAAACATCACTCGAAGCAAGGTGTCCAAATTTGTTGGGTTTGAATTGTTGGTCATGTGGTGAGTTGAGATGGAGCGTAAAACGCACTCACTCATGGACACATGCGTAGGAGAGATAGAGCGTAAAATGCACTCTCTTATAATTTTGATAAAAGTAAGAAATTTATGTTTATCAAATCTCGTGTTGGGTTGAGATGGAGCGTAAAACGCACTCACCCACAAGAGTGGACTTAGGATAAGATGGAGCATAAAATGCACTTATCTAGAGTCCTTTGATTTCATTTTTTTGAAAATTGTGATTTGTATACCTTTGTAGTGAGTGATGTGTTAAGCATGTAGTTTTTGTGGTTTATTTTGATTATTTCATAAGGTAATGTGGTTGCATAGCTTCATCCGAGCTTGATTGGTTTAGTGCCATTGGGTATACTCACACACACACGGAAGGGACCTAAAGCAAGCTATGACTAACTAATTGTAATTCTAGACTTGCAACGTTTTGAGAGTTTCCTTGAATTTTATTGTGTTTATGCTTTAAGACCATTGGTTAGCTTATTAACTCATTGCTCAAGATAGTTTTTATTTAGAAATGTTTAATTTTTATAGTTTGTGTGTTTTGCTTGAGGACAAGCAAAGGTTTAAGTTTGGGGGTATTTGATGAGTGTGTTTTATATACACAAATTGGGTACTTTTAGCCTTAATAATTTGTAAGTCTTTAGCTATTTCGTTTGGTTTTATGTGTTTTCATCTTATTGTTGTGTAATGTAGTTTTGTATTACTTTTATATGTATTTGTGTTGTGTGCTTTTATATGTTTTTACGTTGTTTTGTAGGTATTGAAATAAAGGCCCCTTGGATCGATGCGTTTTTGGCTTGAATCTAGCATTCCCGCTGCTTGTTTCTCCATTTGACCCATGATGCAATCCGAATCTCTCAAAACTCAAAGAACGAAAGTTGTAGATTTTGATCTTAGCTTTCTATAACATCCGGAATCATCCAATTTGAAGTTCGTATGAGAGAGTTATGGTCATTTTACCATCGGATTTTGCAGGACATTTACATAGCAGTTACTTCGGGCTCCATTTGAGCCTTGCTCCGGCCATTATCTCGACGAGCTCCAGTTATGCAAGTTGTAGATCTACTTCTTAGCTTTCCATAGCCTACTTAAGCGCCTAAATCCGAGTTTGGACGAAGAAGTTATGGCCATTTTACCTGAGCTCGCTGGGGCGGGAATTTCCTACACAAATTCCTCGCCGCGGCGAGAGCTCGCCGGGGCGAGAAAACATAGGCCAAAATCCTCGCCGGGGCGAGCTCGCCTGTAGCAGAAAGCTAAAATGTGCGGGATTTTGGTCTATTTTGGTGTGCTAAGCTAGGTTAGGGCATCCAGGGGGTTTATACTAACAGAGGAGGCATGAAAATATCATTATAAGAGATAGAAATCAGCAACTCTAGGGAAAGGGAGGCTACACAATACATCAAATTAGAGGGCCAAAGTGCTAAAATCAAGCTAAATCAAGTAAGGCCAAGGAGCTAAAGCATCAAGGATTGCAAAACCATAGAGGAGAAGCTAGGGTTCATCATCAATCCATCAAACATCATATGAAAATCTACAAAAGTGGTTTTATCTCTAGTTTTCCCTTCTATTTTGTAATCCAACATGATGTATAAATTGAATATGATGTTATTTGTAGTTACCATGACCTAGAACTTGTTTTCTAAGATTTCAATAGAACCCAATACATAGTTTGAATTGAATGCTCTCTCTTTGATGTTGGTTAATTATTTGTGATTGGATATCATAATTTGTGCTTTATATATTAATTACCTAGCTAGTAATTACCTTGGGAACTTATATGGAATTGAGAGAGGAAGTATAGGTTGAGACCTTGTTATGATATCATGTGAAAATTAGATATTCCTATGGGTAATTTATGAAATTAAGTGACGTGTGTTTAATTTATTACCCTCATGAATGGATAATTTGATTGTATTTAGAATAGACATATACCTAAATACCACATGTATCTATTGGAGAATCCATGCTTAATGATTTCTATTGCGAAAGTTGGTAATTGATGGAGTAGTTAATGAGGTTTTGTGACATACACCTTACTAATTGTTCTTGATATGAGAATCTTGCTAGTGTGTAGAATAGAGATATATCTATACACCGTAATGGGGAATACGTATTTGACCATCGAGAGAGGCTTAGACATACTAGTGATTTCTCGGATAACAATCCTTGTGATTTAACTAGTTGAAAAGAGAGAGTTAGGACATTCAAATGAAGTGTTGGGGGAAATTGCAATCTTAGACGTGTTATTATTTGATTTCATTATATTAAAGCTTTCCACAGTTCTTTGATTATTTGTTATCTTCATTAATACAAAACAACAAAAACAATTATCGTTTGTTTAAATAAGATTGAGATGATAAAAGGTTAATACTTGGAAAAGACTAGTAACAATTCCTCGTAGGATCGATACTCTACTTACTCTTTATTACTTGTTGACCGCATATACTTGCGCGTAAATTGTTCATATACAAATCGGACAACAAGTTTTTGGTCGACGCCGGGAAGAATCGTTCCTTTGGTGATTATTACCCTTTCCAATTTTAGCCTTTTATTAGATGATGTTTTTTGGAAAAGGTCGGCATGAATGTCGACGGGGTTTTGAAAGATCGTTTTTTATGATGAGCCAATTGACCAGAGTCGCCAGTTGGTATATTTGAAATGGATGTACCAACTCATTCGAGTTTTGTTTTCGTAAATCGCTGGCTCATATTTGACTCCGAATTAATTGGTGTGCAAACCGAGATTCATAGAGTTCGGGGGCTTGCTTAAGCGAGGGGAAGGTGTTAGGCACCCCCCGACTTCCGTGAAACACAGTTACCGCAATCTTGATGCTTTTCCTATCCTTTAATTCTTAAAATATGTGTGTGCACACGTGTGTGTGCCTATGTGAATGTTGTAGTGAGTTTTGCATGAAAAACCATTTGGATTTTTATGAAAAGTTGTGTTTTATTTTGAGAATGCCTTAGAATGTCTTCCGGCTTATACGAGAAAGCATTATTATTTGTTTTTGTGAGAAAGGTTTGATTTTAATTGTCAAAAGCTGTGAGATTGCTCATTAGGAGTCGTTTTGGCAAAAGAGTTTTTTAAACCTTCGTCAAAATAGGAATCGAGACCTATACGTTGCTTTCGTAAATAAAGTGACGGGCAACTTCTAGGATCTCTTTAACCCTATGCACAACGGTTTAATAAAACGTCATTTATTTTTATAAAACCATTTTTGTGATGTTTTGAAAACGACTTTCTTTAGCCTTCTCGTTAAATAGGAATCGACATTCATTAGCATTTCCAATTTTAAGCCTCGTGATGCTAATAACCTAATTTGATTGATTTTATGGAAATCTTCATCATTTAGCTTTGAAATCATTTTTTGTGTCGCAAATCAAATCAAGCATTAAAATGCGTGGGGGCTATTCATGGGCATGTAAGCCATCAAAATAACCCCAACGCCCACAATCGCATATTTCACTATTACGGGGCCTTAAACCCGATTTTTGATTTGATATCGTTTTAAGGCTCGACAATTACATATTTACAATAACGAATACATCAACCCGGCTACATACATCCAAAAATGTCCATCATCGGATTAGGACCACGGGGTCGCATTCCTAGGCTCACATCCACAATTTCCACACACCCACAAAATGGACAGTACAAAATTAAACAAGCTAAAAATCACCAAATGGATATCATCGGGTCATTAGGAAGAATTTTGTTCCGTTGGAACCCTCATTAATAATCCCTAATCCATGTATCCTCAACAATATACAAGAAAAATTACATTTAATGTAACCCAAATGACCAAAAGCTTAACAAAATGATATACCAAAAATGCTATAAAAGAGGGCTTTTCACCTTGCAAATGATACCACGATTCGTATAAACTCGTATATTGAATAGAGTAGAAAATATATGTGATACAATCTAGCAAAAGGGTATAAATCCTCACTTTTTTTCTCTCTTTTCTCTCCTTTCTCGCTGCTGTATCCGGATGATCGTTTTGTCTGCGCCGGGTCTCGTATCCGGTCGCTCGTTTCGTAATCACCGGGTCTCGTATCCGGATGATCTGCGCTGGATCTCGTATCCGGTCGCTCGTCTCGTAATCACCGGGTCTCGTATCCGGATGATCGTCTTGTCTGCGCCGGGTCTCGTATCCGGTCACTCGTCTCGTAATCACCGGGTCTCGTATCCGGATGATTGTCTTGTCTGCGCCGGGTCTCGTATCCGGTCACTCGTCTCATGATCACCGGGTCTCGTATCCGGATGATCGTCTTGTCTGCGCCGGGTCTCGTATCCGGTCGCTCGTTTTGTAATCACCTTATTCCATCGTATTGGCATCAAAGGAAGTTATTCTCCTGACTAGCTTGAAAGGCATCCTTGGAGTTCGTCCTCGTACATCGTTCTTGGCAGCCATCGCTTTTGACTCTGATAGGCTAGGACCTTGACACCTAACCTGCTCGATTTATTATTGTTTTCATTTCATGGATCACGTACAAAATTATCATCTATCCATTCATGTGACACAACATTTAAAATGTAAATTGATGAAAAATGACCCCTGTACAGTCTTTTGATACTGTTCTACAGATGTCATCATTTGTCGTGGTTTGCTTGGATCTTAGCCCTTCCCAGGGATCGCTCACTTTTTTGGATATCGGCCCTTCCCAGGGGTTGTTCACCACCTTGTTGTGGTTCGCTTGGATGCCTTCCCAGGTTCTCACACCACCTTATTGTGATTTGCTTGGATGCCTTCCCAGGTTCACTCACCACCTTGTTGTGGTTTGCTTGGATGTCTTCCCAGGGTGCTCACCACCTTGTTGTGGTTTTCTTGGATGCCTTCCCAGGTTCACTCACCACCTTGTTGTGGTTTGCTTGGATGCCTTCCTAGGGTGCTCACCACCTTGTTGTGATTTGCTTAGATGCCTTCCCAGGGTGCTCACCACCTTGTTGTGGTTTGCTTGGATGCCTTCCCAGGGTGCTCACCACCTTGTGGTGATTTGTTTGGATGCCTTCCCAGGGTGCTCACCACCTTGTTGTGATTTGCTTGGATGCCTTCCCAGGTTCACTTCTTGTTTGGATACCAGCCCTTCCCAGGGTCATTGATTGTTTGGATACCAGCCCTTCCCAGGGGTCATTGATTGTTTGGATACCAGCCCTTCCCAGGGGTCACTCGATTTGATTTGAGTGATTTTTTGAAGTGGGATGTGTGATCGGCTTCTGTCCGGGATCTCCCACCAACATCGTCCACGTACCATGCCACAAAAGCCATCACGGTCTGATCATTTGTGAGGTTGAAAGCAACGTGCTGTACTTTCCCCTGAAGATTTTCATTTTGATCGTACATGTATGCATGCAAAAGATGTTATGCATGATCTGGCAGATATGTTATGGACAGATGCATGTGCACAACATATGTTTAGATAGAAATGACCTATGTTCAGTCAAATGATACGATTCGAAAATCGTCGTTGTTTGCCAACATTTGATTGGATCACGCCTCATCGTGAAGTGTAGTTTCTAGACTTCAACATTGGTTTGGTACTCTGCCTGTTCTTGGTCGTCTTCATTTCATCGAGTTGAGGCAGTCTGTTTCGCTCTCTGTGATGATCGGCAGCTATGTTGGGCTCCTTGGCCTTTTGATCATTTCTGCTGACCAATATGCTGTTGTCCCGCATTATATCATCCTTGTATATGCTCATGCACGTGGATCATTTGGATGTCGAGGCAGTGATAGTCAGGATTGGGGAGAGGCCCAATGACGAGAAGTTCTGTGTAGCCTCAGCTTCCTTCCATTTCACGATTCTTAACTGCCCCTGCCTCGGCGCGTGTTGTTACCAAGAATTTCTATCGAAAACTCGCGATGTTGATCGTGCTGAATTATCCACAGCTCTGCAAGATCCTGCATATCAGACGACTAACAAATGCTAAAACTTGAAGGCTCGGGCCGTTGGTGTTAGTTCAACACAAAGATATTATAATCTCGATAAAAGAGTAAATGCAGTTAAAGCACATGAAATTGAATATCTGTTGATCGCACAATCTAGCGAGTTGTGAACCGTGAATGTACTAGATTGGAAGTTATTTTCAATCCCTCGTGAGTTGATGATTTTCTATTTAACGAGTTATGAAATCGTAAGAACACCTTCAAGCATTCATGGTCATTGTACGTGAGTAAGGTCGAATTCAAAAGAACTACTTTCCCTCGTCAAAGGTATTCTGTCTCCATTCTCGACAACGTTCTTAGCAGGATTGACGTCATATGACAAATGCACTGTGCGATGCAGCATTCAGTAGGGGTTTCTCTTCCATGACTTTTTGTTTAAGGCCGAGAGTTTTTCGTATTATCTTTTCTCTTTATTAGCCCACTTCACTTGTCTCGTTTTCTTAGGCTATTCAAAGTTACCCATTTAACGAGTTTTGGACCAATACTCCCAAACCAGACGGTTTTGGGGCATTAGGTGTACAGACACCCCTTCAGATTTATTTACTCGAGTAACAAAGGCCACGGTTCGAGACAAGCTGGTGGTCTACACCATTCATTCTTTGCTTGACCTTGCGCAAGATTCGTTTTCTTAGGCTTGAGTTACCCATGTAGCGAGTGTTAGGCCGGTGACTCCCAAACCAGACGGCTTTAGGGCACCAGATGCAGAGACACCCCTTAGGCTTAGTTACTCGAGTAGCCCATGCCACGATTCGAATCTGCTCGGGCCTCCTCTACTGTAATGCTCATTTTCTTAGACTCTGAGTTACCCATGTAACGAGTGTTGGGCCAACGACTCCCAAACCAGATGGCTTTAGGGCACTAGGTGTAGAGACACCCCTCGAGCTTAATTACTCGAATAACCCAGGCCACGATTCGAGACATTAGCTTGATAATCTTTTATCGTCTGACTTCTTGATAGTAGCTTGATAATTATTGACTGTCTGACTACGTGTTAATTGCCATCAACGTCGTCATAGTTTTATACCCCATAACTGAAAGTTCGTGTAAATGCAAAGTGAAGACTGACACATGAGGTCGATTCTGTCGCAAACGTTGCTTTGAATTAAGGCTTTGTACCTGATCAAAAGGTTGAATAGCTTTCCTCGTCTAATCATACTCACGATCGTGCTCCACGGTTGCTTGTCAGAATTAATCCGATTCCTATCAAGTCAAATAAAATCCCCTTTCACACGGGTCATCGTATCCCGGGAAAACTATGCTTGACAAATGCCAGATGATCGTATCGTTGAATATTGAATTGACATGAGGTAGCATTTGATGATGATGGTGCATGTTGATGGGATTGTTGCATGGGTGCCAATTTGTACATCATCATTTCCTGGGTAGTTGATAAATGCCCCAGTGTTAAGTTGCTTTTCTTGTGATCTCCCTCGTACTGGTTGCATCGGTATCTCGCTTGGCTGACAAAAGATCCGGTCCTTTGACTTGTTGAAAGGTTTGGGGGATTTTTGATTTTTGAGATTTTTTTTTTTTTTAGATCACAGAGTTGTTTCACAGAGTCAGAATTAATGGGCTGGGGAATGCCTTCCCGTCCATTCCTTGTAAGATGAGGGCTCCCCCAGAGAGGACTTTTTTATCGCGACGGCTCCTTTTAATTCAGAGCGAAATTCCCCTTAGCTTCGTCTTGGCAGGGCGCGATCCTTTTGAGGAATAAATCGTTTACTTTGAATTTCCGGGATCGTACCCTCTTGTCGTATGCCCGGGAGATGCGTAAGGGGTTGCCCCTGCAAATGTGCGAACTGAGGTTCGATAGGCAAACATGGTGAGCGACAATAAATCCGGCCATCCCCGATGATTGGCGAACATTCTTCCCATGATCGTCTTTGTGTTTTATTTGCAGCCCCCACTGCCCCATTCATCTTGGGCCGGTAAATGACTGAATCAAAATGTTTGATCTTGAATTTGTCGTGTATCTCCTCCTTGAGGGCATCGTTCAGATTTCTATAGTCGATGCGGCCTCTTACTTCTCCTCCAGGCTGTGGTACTGGGATTCTGTCGGAAAGCCATTCAGGGTAAATAGACAACGTGATGATTCCTGCTTTAAACCGCTTGATAATCTCGTCCTTTACTTTCAACCTCCATTCAGGCTTCAATGTTCTCAACTTTTGCTTAACTGGTCGGAAACCCTCCTTGATGGGCAGTCGATGTCCTACAACGTCTGTGGACAATCCAATCACGTCGCCACGGGACCAAGCGAACATATCTCCATACAGGTTCAACAACTTGGCTATTTTTTTTTGTGGTCGAATTTGCCCCTACTCCGGGTTCTTTGTGATCGTTAGGGGTTCTGATGTTTGATGGCAATGGTTTGGTCTAAGTCGGGTTTGGGTTTATTTTCGACCCATCCTTTGATCTCGTCAGGCGTATTGTTGATATCTGTCTCGTCCTGCTCAATCCCCATCAGATCGAAATCTAGCTCTATACCAAAATCGTGATCCTCCTTCAAATTTGGCCTATTTCTTGTCAGGCTAGAATGCCTCAAATCGGGGTACCTGACATAAAACAAAAATGCTTGTCATATATATAAAACATTTCAGCACGTGATCTTCTTTTTGGATAACATGACAAAATGACATGAGCGTGCATGGATTTGAAATAAAACTCAGAATTTTAAAACCCATTGATCTTCTACTGGCCAGGATTCACTGCCATACTCCTGGATTTACCCCTTCCTGGATATCATCTACTGCACGGTCTAACTAGCCACAGTGAGGTCAAGCAATGGAGCTCATTAGGAGGTGCATGGATCGCATTGGCATGGATCTGGCATTGATGGCATTTCCTGACATGAGTATCGCAGTCAGTTTTCATGGTTAGCCAGTAGTGACTCGTTCACATGATTTTCTTTGCCAAAAATGTTCTGCTCATATGGGCTCCGCACACATCACCATGACTTCGTTCATTAATCTGTGGGCTTCTTCGGCTTCCAGATATCTCAGCAGTCCCATAGCTAGGTCCCATTTATCCAAATCGTCTCCGCTTAGGAAGAATTTCGATGCCCATCTTTGGATTCTCTTTCCTCGGTCAGATCTGCATTTTCGGGAGAGGAGCTTGATGAGTGGGTTTTATACCTACGAATCAGGTATTGTTAGGCTTATTTATTGTGGTCTTTAAGTGTTTTTAGTATTATTTTACTTGTTTTTGTGTTTATTTATTGTAGGTTGGAGCTGGAGGGGCAAAAGGGTAAATTTGGAGCTCAAAATAGACCTAGTGGCATTTTTGTAAATTTCTGGGCCAGACATAGCGCCAGCAGCGCTAGGGCTAGCGCCAGCAGCGCTAGGCCGCGTTTTTGCTCTATTTGTCTAGCTGAAGGAGGAAAAAGAAGTCGATTCTGAAGAGGATTCTAGTCCATATTGATCAGATAGTGAGAAGGAAACCCTAAGAATAAAAACTTGGAGACTTTTTATTATTACTAATTCTACTTTCTTAGAGATAGTTTTTTAGAGAGATATTCTGTGGATTACTTTTGTTCGAGCATTGGATTTTGATGTGGGTTTAAGCTTACTTTGGATTGATTTCTTCAATTGGGTTTGATCAATCTAATTCTTCTTATTTCAATTGTTTGTTAATTTACCATGTTTAGTTTTGATCCCATAATGGCTTCTGGTTCAGACATGAACTAATTTCCATTATGGGATTCTAACGGATTTTAATATGTAGTTTAATTACGTTCTTGATTGTTAGCTTGTTTTGCATATCAAAAGGAATTTCTATCATGATTGTTTTGCTTGTATGAATGTTTGATCACCATTCGACTTCAGTACTTGTATGGAATTGAAAAATAACATATAAGTATGGATTGTAGTCATGATAGCTTGCGAATATGAGGTTTAATTGGATAGCTTAATATTTTGTGATTCAGATAGAAATATACTGTTTCACCGTAAGAGTCAAAATAAGGGCTTGTGCTTAAAATCAATATAATTGCAATTTCACATAGAAATATAGTGATTTTGGTTATAGTGGTGATTACATGTGTCTATCAAGTATGGATATTATGTAAGTAGGTCATAATGCATTGACAAATGGTTATGTCTATTTCAGTGTCCTTGGCTACTTTTCTGTGATATGTGAACTTACTAGCATGATAGTGGTGATTAGATGAACTATTAAATGAAGTTAGGATCCCATTAATTCCAGTCTTGATATATTTCGTTAGTATTTGCATAGTTAGTTATTAATTGATATAGAAATAATTTTGTCACCAAAAGTAAGTCATTAGTTTAAGCAAATAAGTATAGTGATAGAACTGATGCATAGTGATTTAATTTAATCCTGTCTCTGTGGGACGATACTCTACTTCCTCTGTATTACTTGTTGACCGTGTATACTTGCACGAGTTAGAGCTCTTTTATTTAAGACTTAAAAAGAGGTAACAAGTTTTTGGCGCCGTTGCCGGGGACAGGCGTTAGATTTTTATTATTATCATCAGTTTTAAGCTATATTGTTTGACTTAGACAACTCTAATCTTTTCTCATTTCTATTTTTATTTTTGTTTTGGTTTCAGGTACTTGTAGAATTTTTATGCACACACGCTCATCCAACTCAGAATTAACACCAGCTCAAGATAATATTGACGGAAGAGGTTGGAAAGCAAGAGTGCGTAGGAATTTACAAGCACAGTTAGAAAGAACTATTCCGAAGATGGCGGAGGAACAGAGAATCGAGCAAAGAGAGGAACATAAAGCTTTGAGGGACTATTCCATGCCAAACATCACGGGATTGCAGTCTAGCATAGTCAGACCGGCAATAGCAGCAAATACCTTTGAGATAAAACCGGGAACCATTCAAATGGTGCAGAATTCGGTCCAGTTTGGGGGTGCTGCTACAGACGATCCTAATGAGCATCTTTTGAGTTTCATTGAAATTTGTGATACATTTAGGTACAATGGAGTGACGGAGGATGCTATCCGACTAAGGCTATTCCCATTCTCATTAAGGGATAGAGCAAGAAGTTGGCTCCATTCTTTGCCTGCAGGATCAATTACTACATGGGAGGACCTAGCACAAAAATTTCTAGCCAAGTTTTTCCCAATGGCTAAAACTGCAAAACTAAGGACAGCAATTTCTCAATTTGAGCAACAACAGGGTGAGTCCTTATATGAGGCTTGGGATAGATACAAGGAGATGTTAAGGAAGTGTCCACACCATGGGATGCTAGATTGGATGGTGATCAACACATTTTATAATGGATTGGGATGGCAGTCTAGGCAGATGGTAGATGCAGCTGCGGGTGGAGCTTTAGGGGCAAAGAGCTATGACGAGGCTTATAACCTTATTGAAACTATGGCAGCAAATGATTTTCAAAATCCTACAGCCAGAACGTCACAGCCCAGAGTTGCAGGTGTGTTGGAAGTGGATGCTATTACCCAGTTGTCAGCACAGATGGCGGCTATGGCGAAGAAAATAGATTCGTTGTCGGAAAGCAAAGCCAAGGCAGTTGCCTTCGTATGTGAGATCTGTGCGGGGTCACACTCAACAGATCAATGTGCTATCAACTCGGAGTCGGTACAGTATGTGAACACTTACAAGAAAGACCAAGGTCAGTTTCAGAACACATACCACCCCAACAACCGCAATCATCCAAACTTTAGTTGGTCAAACAACCAAGGAAATCAGCAGCAGCAATTTCAGCAGAATAATCAGTTCCAACCGGCGCAGCAACAGTTCTCTTCACGACCACCTTTTCCACCGGGATATTCTCAACAACAACATCCTACTCCATATGCACCTCCGCAGGAAAAGAAATCAGAAATGGAGGAGATGATGTTAAAGTACATGGCAAATACAGAGGTGATGATCAAAAGCCAGGCAGTGGCTATTAAAAATCTGGAAGCTCAGATGGGGCAAATGGCGACTATGCTTAACAGCAGGCCTCAGGGTTCATTGCCAAGTAACACAGAGGCAAATCCACGGAGAGAAGGTAAGGAACAGTGTCAGGCCATTACACTCAGATCGGGAAAGCAATATTCAGGAAATGTACCAGACTCAGCAGCACCGAGTTTACAAGGGGATGACACTGGGGTAGAAACTGAGATAGAAATTGAAGATGAACAGAAAGAGAAGAAGGATAACTACGAGTCAGTGGAGAAGGAGAAAGCTAGTTCAGATAAGAAGCCCGTGACTACAGTACCGCAAGTTCACCCTCGAGTTCCATATCCGCAAAGATTGAATAAACAGAAGGATGATAAACAGTTCAGAAAGTTTTTGGAGGTTTTTAAGAAACTACAGATCAACATACCTTTCGCGGAGGCATTGGAACAAATGCCAAGTTATGCAAAGTTTATGAAGGGTATACTGTCAAGGAAGAGAAGGTTAGACGAGTTTGAGACAGTGGCCTTGACAGAGGAATGCAGTGCAGTGCTTCAACGTAAATTACCTCCAAAGCTGAAAGATCCGGGCAGTTTCACAATTCCATGCACGATCGGAAAGATGAGCTTCGATAAATGTTTGTGTGATCTTGGGGCAAGTATCAACCTGATGCCGTTGTCAGTATTCAGTCAGTTGGGATTGCCGGAACCAAGACCAACAAACATATCTCTACAGTTAGCCGATAAATCTATCACTTATCCACGGGGGATAGTGGAAGACGTACTGGTGAAAGTGGACAAATTTATCTTTCCGGCAGACTTCATCATTCTGGATTATGAAGAGGACAAAAATATATCAATCATACTAGGAAGACCATTCCTAGCAACTGGGAGGACTTTGATAGACGTGCAGAAAGGGGAGCTTACAATGCGTGTACATGACCAGGAGGTGACGTTTAACGTTTTCAAAGCAATGAAGCTTCCAACCGATGAAGAAGAATGCTTCAGAGTAGATTTGGTGGATAGTATAGTGCATGATGAAGTTGGAAGTTTGTTGGGATATGAACCACTGCAGCGAGTGATTGCTGAAAATTCAGATTTGGAGGATGAAGAATGTGCTGAAATTGTGCAATATCTGAATACCACCCCCAAATTCGGAAAGTTCAGAACACCTATCGAGCCACTTACGAAAGCGGGAGAGACATCAGTAAAGTTGAAACCATCTCTTGAGATGCCTCCTGAACTTGAACTTAAACCACTTCCAGAACATCTCAGGTACGCATTTTTAAATAAAGATTCAAAGCTACCTGTGATTATTTCTTCTGCACTAACATCTTTTCAGGAGGAAAAACTGCTACGAGTGCTTAGAGAGTTTCAATCAGCTATTGGATGGACAATAGCCGATATCAAGGGGATAAGCCCGTCTTTTTGCATGCATAAGATCTTATTGGAAGATGGTAGCAAGCCGACAATTGAACAGCAAAGAAGGCTCAATCCTATAATGAAAGAAGTGGTTAAGAAGGAGATACTGAAATGGCTGGATGCAGGAATAATCTACCCTATCTCGGATAGTGCATGGGTGAGCCCTGTGCAGTGCGTACCAAAGAAGGGTGGAATGACCGTGATCACCAATGAGAATAACGAGCTGATCCCAACGCGAACCGTAACAGGGTGGAGAATTTGCATGGACTACCGCAAGCTTAACAAAGCTACAAGGAAGGACCATTTTCCACTTCTGTTTATCGATCAGATGTTGGACCGACTGGCGAGTCATGAGTACTATTGCCTTCTGGATGGGTATTCATGCTACAATCAGATTACGATAGCTCCAGAAGACCAGGAAAAGACTACGTTTACATGTCCATACGGCACTTTTGCCTTTAGAAGAATGTCTTTCGGGTTGTGCAATGCTCCAGCTACTTTTCAGAGATGTATGACAGCGATTTTTTCAGACATGGTCGAACAGAATGTTGAGGTATTTATGGATGACTTTTCGGTATTTGGTGATTCTTTCGATCTATGTCTTGAAAATTTGGTAATGGTTTTAAAGAGATGTGTTGAAACAAATTTAGTATTGAATTGGGAGAAGTGCCATTTTATGGTACAAGAAGGAGTCATACTGGGACACAAAGTGTCGAAGAAAGGCATTGAGGTGGACAGGGCAAAGCTGGAAACGATTGAGAATTTACCTCCACCCACGTCAGTAAGAGGTGTCCGCAGTTTTCTTGGTCATGCAGGTTTCTACCGTAGATTCATCAAGGACTTCTCCAAGATAACTAAACCATTGTGCAGTTTATTGGAGAAGGATGCACAGTTTAATTTTGATGAGGCTTGCAGGAGGGCATTTGAGCATTTAAAGAATAAGTTAACATCAGCACCAGTTATCACAGCACTAGATTGGGCGTTGCCGTTTGAGCTGATGTGTGATGCCAGTGATTACGCAGTGGGGGCTGTTTTGGGGCAACGGAAGGAGAAGATGTTCATGTGATATACTATGCCAGCAAGACCCTTACTGATGCACAGTTAAACTACACCACCACAGAGAAAGAGTTATTGGCAGTGGTGTATGCCTTTGATAAATTTAGGGCATATCTGATAGGCACAAAGGTAATAGTGTATACGGATCACTCGGCAATTCGACACTTAGTGGCGAAGAAGGATGCAAAGCCCAGGTTGATCAGGTGGATATTGCTGTTGCAAGAATTTGATTTGGAGATCAAGGATAGGAAAGGTACCGAAAATCAAGTAGCAGACCATTTATCTCGACTAGAGCAGCCGGAAAGGGAGATCGAAGACAAAGTTGAAATCAATGAATCTTTTCCGGATGAGCAGTTGTTTGTGGTGCAAGGGGAAGTCCCATGGTTTGCGGATTACGCAAATTATTTGGTGAGTAAGACGTTACCTTCTGACTTGGTGGGGCACCAAAAGAAAAAATTCTTGCACGATGTTAAATGGTATATATGGGATGAGCCGTACTTGTTTAAACAATGTGCGGATCAAATGATAAGAAGGTGTATCCCATATAGTGAGACTGAAGGGATTTTACATGATTGCCATTCTTCTGTGTATGGAGGACATTATGGCGGAGAGAGAACAGCGGCTAGAGTACTTCAAGCAGGATTCTACTGGCCGACAATCTTTAAAGATGCGTATAGTTTTGTTCAGCGGTGTGATAGATGTCAGAGAGTAGGTAATATTTCAAAGAGGAATGAAATGCCTTTGAATACGATCCTTGAAGTAGAAGTTTTCGATGTTTGGGGGATTGACTTCATGGGCCCTTTCGTGTCTTCGTGCGGTAATCTCTACATCTTGTTAGCCGTTGACTATGTGTCTAAATGGGTAGAAGTGGCAGCACTCCCGACAAATGATGCCAAGGTAGTCCTAAAGTTTTTGCATCGAAGTATTTTCACGAGATTTGGGACTCCTAGGGCTATTATCAGTGATGAAGGTAGTCACTTCTGCAACAGGCAGTTCACAGCGTTGCTGGCTAAGTATGGGGTAAATCATCGTATTGCTACAGCTTATCACCCCCAGACAAACGGCCAAGCGGAAGTATCCAATCGAGAGGTAAAAAGAATCCTCGAAAAAATTGTGAATCCGACGAGGAAGGATTGGTCCTTAAAGCTAGATGACGCTGTGTGGGCATATAGGACTGCATACAAAACTCCATTGGGTATGTCACTGTTTCAGCTGGTATATGGAAAAGCTTGTCATCTTCCGATGGAGCTTGAACACAAAGCATATTGGGCAATTCGGAAGTTGAACTTTGATTCGACAGCTGCAAGGGAGAAGCGTTTACTCCAAATCAATGAGTTGGACGAATTTCGACTACGGGCTTATGAAAACTCGAAGCTATATAAGGAGAAGGTGAAGAAATGGCATGATCGTAAGATCATTGAGAGAACATTTGAACCGGGACAAAGGGTTTTACTTTTCAATTCCAGACTTAAACTTTTTCCCGGGAAGCTGAAATCGAGATGGTCGGGACCATTCACAGTAAAGACGGTTTTTCCACATGGCGCGATTGAAGTATACGACAAATTTCCGGATCAAACGTTTAAGGTGAATGGGCAGAGGTTGAAGCATTACTTTGGGGATGAGGTGGATCGACAGAAAGTCACCGTAATCCTTTCTGCGACATGAGAATCAAAGACAGTCAAGCTAATTGACTATAACTTAGCGCTATCTAGGAGGAAACCCAGCATTTTAATCTTTTATTCATCTTTTGTTTTGTAATTTATTCTATTTCAAAAAAAAAAAAAATGGCTTTCTGTAACTAATTTTGGACTTGGGTTGATGTGTGTGCAGGTGGAAACGTGAAATCGGCCAACAATTTGACCAAGTGTGCCTAACAGCGCTGGCAGCGCTCTACCAAGCGCTTGAAGCGCTACATCAAGCGGCAGCTACTGCCATTCAGCGCCAGCAGCGCCCATCAATACACGACTCAAGCGCCAATGGCGCTGCTCCACGCCCACACAGTTTGCCCCCAAGCGCTAATAGCGCTCCACATAGCGCCAACGGCGCTGGCCAAAACTCCAACACACTGCACCATAGCGCTGTTAGCGCTCGCCCCACTCATTTCATAGCGCTAGAAGCGCTCGGTATAAAAAAAAAAATTTTTAAAGCCCTAGGTCGGGATTCTTGAAGGCTTTTCAATCCAAAATCAATTTTATTCTTCATCTACCCAGTTTCAGCCGACTCCAGCCCACTTCTCACCATTGTTGCTACATAGAAGCATTTTTTTCCCCAAATCAAACATCAACAATCACCCACCCATAGTCCCCACTACCGTCGGCTTTCAACAAGTACAACCACGAACTTCCATAGCCAAGAAGGAGTAAAGGTTTTCACATGGGTAATTCCAACTTCAAGTAAGCTTTACTTTATTGATCCCTCCAAACTTGAAATTGTTGGCTAAAGATTTGAGTTGCTAGTATTTGGAACAAGTTTTTGATTGTGCACCCAATTGAACTTGTGTTGGCTCAATTGGGATTGGGTTTAATTTCTAATTGTCTATCTTTATGCTTGTAAGTTGTGGGGAATTTTTATTGTGCTAAATTGGTTTATTCATAAGTTTGGGGGGAACTATTGAACAAGGGTTTTTCAAGTGTGCACGCCAAGTGTTTGACATATTGCCCCAACGAAATTTTGAGTTCTTTTGGGTCTTGACTTGTGTTTAATTGGTTATTAATGGCTCCCAAAAGACATAGAGGGGAAAGTTCAGGTTCATCCACTGTGGTAAAGTATGATAAGAAGAAATTTGTTAGCCCCGAGGCAAGTGATAGGTTTAAAACTTGGTCTTCTGGGAAATCTCTAATTCCTGAACGTGGCTTGCTACCTATTGATCGGGTAGATGGGGAGTTAGCTCAAATGATACGCAACCGAAATTGGATGGTATTTACTGCACAACCCGAACCAGCTGCCGTGAATATTGTGAGAGAGTTTTATGCTAATGCTAAAGAAGCTAATGGGAATCTGATTATGGTTCGGGGTCAGGAAATAAATGTGGGCCGTAAAAATATTAATGCGTATTATGGGTTGCAGAAAATTCACAGGGATGGCTATTCGAAATACTTGGAAGAGGATTTGGATTATTCTGAGATTATAGAAGCCCTCTGTGAACCAGGGACTGAATGGAAGCTGTCTGACCACCAAGAAGCTGTGCACTTTCCATCAGCCAAATTGAGTAGATATGGAAAAGCATGGCATGCTTTTATCTGTGCTAAGTTGATGCCGTGCCGCCATATGAGCGATGTCATTAATCTGCGGGCGGCGTTATTGTACTGCATTGCTAAAGGGAAGACAGTGGATATAGGGGAGATAATTCATGAATCTATCCTACACACGCTTGAGGGTAGTACCACAGGTGGACTGCCTCACCCTTCATTGATCACTGATTTGTGCCGTCGAGCGGGAGTCCCGTGGGAAAAAGATGAAGTTATGCAGGTCCCATTGCCTCCCATTGATCATGCTGCAATGGGATGGTACAGAGTTTGGGGTGGAGGTGAGTCGCACCCGCGGGGTTTAGGTTTCATTATACCACAGCAGCTGCCACAGGCGCAGGCACCGGAGCAACCACCACCTGTTGAGGATACCATTCCATCCCCTACTATAATTGAGACTATCCGCCAGGATCTTCGGCACCATACTCGCCGGATAGACTTAGTTGCAGGATCGATTCAAAGGGGTTTTGATCGGATGACTCGACAGCAGAGTCGACTTGCTCAGCGTCAGGCGGAGATTTATGCGTATAATGTTAATTGTTCGACAGCCTTGGCAGATATGTTTGGACGGATGAATCCTTTGGCAGGACCATTCCAGTTTCCACCAGCTCCTCCTCTTTCTATTTACCCACCACCTGACTCGCCTCCTGATGAGGATGATGATGACGCTGCCGATGGCAGTGATGATGAGTAGTGTTCTTCATCAAGGGAGTCCTCTGTTCTTAATCTCTTTTTCTTTTTCAATGAGGACATTGTCTTGTTCAGTTTGGGGGGTATAGTTTTTGTGTTTTCATGCATATAGTTTGTTTTGTTTCCTTGTTTTGCATGATGCATGGTAGTTACATTGCATTTTTAGGTTGTGTTATGCATTTAGTTTCATGAATTAAGCATAAATTGATATAGTATCTAATGTGGCCAATGATAAGACTGGTTTCATGGTTTTAACTTGAGAAGAATGGAAAACTAGTGCTTAGTGAGGACTTTGATTAAGAAGTGAAGTTTAACCTGTCTGAAACCTTTGTTAGTAATGAAAGCACACAATCAATTGTTTTGATCAGTTTATTTCAAATTGTTGTATAATTTTCTTCTGGTGGAAGATTTGGGTTAAAACTTGATAATATCGGTGAAACGTCCTTTAAATGAAAAACAGGCAAGAATCTAAGTTTGGGGGAATTTTGGGGTGAAAGAAAAAAAAAGAGAAAAAAAAGAGAAATTTGAAAATTTTGAACCTTTCCCAATTGAAGAATGGATCTTGTGGTGGGTTGAGATGGAGCGTAAAACGCACTCACTCATAAACACATGGAACGAGATGGAGCGTAAAACGCACTCGTTCAAAAGACAGTGAGATGGAGCATAAAATGCACTCACTAAAAAGAAAAAAATTGTTTTAAATTCCTGGGGAAGGGTTTAAAAAGGATTTAAATGTGTTAAATAACCTTAGTGATACCTTTATGCTTAGTGATTGCCTGAATCAGTTGAATTGGTTGTATTCACGGGTTGAATTGGGTTGCAATTTAAAGTTTTCTTCTAAGAAGTCAATTATGTGATGGATTTGAATTGTAATTGATTGAAATGGTTGATATACACACACGCACGACATGGGTGATGACAGGTGTAACTTATCTATTTGGTTGGAGTTAGAAACTGTGCATTGGTTAGAGATTTTACTTAAGTATGTAAGATATCTTTGAGGCCTGATGTTGGATACTGTGTTGGTTGATTGTTTAATTCATAGGTATGATAGGTTGTTTGCATTTGCATCATTGCATTGCTTGGGGACAAGCAATTGGTTAAGTTTGGGGGTATTTGATGAGTGGGTTTTATACCTACGAATCAGGTATTGTTAGGCTTATTTATTGTGGTCTTTAAGTGTTTTTAGTATTATTTTACTTGTTTTTGTGTTTATTTATTGTAGGTTGGAGCTGGAGGGGCAAAAGGGTAAATTTGGAGCTCAAAATAGACCTAGTGGCATTTTTGTAAATTTCTGGGCCAGACATAGCGCCAGCAGCGCTAGGCCACGTTTTTGCTCTATTTGTCTAGCTGAAGGAGGAAAAAGAAGTCGATTCTGAAGAGGATTCTAGTCCATATTGATCAGATAGTGAGAAGGAAACCCTAAGAATAAAAACTTGGAGACTTTTTATTATTACTAATTCTACTTTCTTAGAGATAGTTTTTTAGAGAGATATTCTGTGGATTACTTTTGTTCGAGCATTGGATTTTGATGTGGGTTTAAGCTTACTTTGGATTTATTTCTTCAATTGGGTTTGATCAATCTAATTCTTCTTATTTCAATTGTTTGTTTATTTACCATGTTTAGTTTTGATCCCATAATGGCTTCTGGTTCAGACATGAACTAATTTCCATTATGGGATTCTAACGGATTTTAATATGTAGTTTAATTACGTTCTTGATTGTTAGCTTGTTTTGCATATCAAAAGGAATTTCTATCATGATTGTTTTGCTTGTATGAATGTTTGATCACCATTCGACTTCAGTACTTGTATGGAATTGAAAAATAACATATAAGTATGGATTGTAGTCATGATAGCTTGCGAATATGAGGTTTAATTGGATAGCTTAATATTTTGTGATTCAGATAGAAATATACTGTTTCACCGTAAGAGTCAAAATAAGGGCTTGTGCTTAAAATCAATATAATTGCAATTTCACATAGAAATATAGTGATTTTGGTTATAGTGGTGATTACATGTGTCTATCAAGTATGGATATTATGTAAGTAGGTCATAATGCATTGACAAATGGTTGTGTCTATTTCAGTGTCCTTGGCTACTTTTCTGTGATATGTGAACTTACTAGCATGATAGTGGTGATTAGATGAACTATTAAATGAAGTTAGGATCCCATTAATTCCAGTCTTGATATATTTCATTAGTATTTGCATAGTTAGTTATTAATTGATATAGAAATAATTTTGTCACCAAAAGTAAGTCATTAGTTTAAGCAAATAAGTATAGTGATAGAACTGATGCATAGTGATTTAATTTAATCCTGTCTCTGTGGGACGATACTCTACTTCCTCTGTATTACTTGTTGACCGTGTATACTTGCACGAGTTAGAGCTCTTTTATTTAAGACTTAAAAAGAGGTAACAGAGCTGTCTCGAAGGAACTCTTTAATGTTTTGATACCAAGCCCATTTAGGAGGGGCGTCACTATGGGAGATCTCTCCGATCTGATCCTCATAGGCCGGACAAGTCTGTACCGCAATTTCCCCCTTAAAGCTCGTCTCGTACCGTGATGTGTGAATCAGGGAAGCCAGTGTGGCTAGAGTATCCGCGAAGTCATTTTGATTTCTGGGAACGTGCCGAAAGGCAATATCTTTGAATTGTTTGGCAAGTTTGATGATGAGGCGATGGTAGGGCAATAGCTGAAGCCCTTTGGTGCTGTATATTCCCATGGCCTGCCAGATGACCAATTCGGAGTCTCCAACTACTATCATCCTTTTGATTCCCATTCCCAGGGCTAATCATAGTCCTAGGATGCATCCCTCGTATTTGACCGTATTGTTGGAGTGGCAGAACTGTAATTTCATGGCTACCGGCTTCTGCCATTTGGATGGATGGAGTATGGACTTTACGGCCTCTTAGTTGGGTCCTAGGGGCAATCTCGCAAAATAAACAAGGGCCGTAGTTTAGTACTGTGCCAGTTACAAGTTGGCAGATGCATGTCAACATTGATGCATGATTATTATTATTTTTTTTAATTTTTTTTATTTTTTTTAGGTTCTCTAATCTTATCCTGCAAAACAAGGTCAGTGTTTGATGACAGGATAGTATTTAGAAGTTTTAGAAAACCTTGGTACGTGGTATGGATTGCCTTTCTGCAAAACCATGTCAGCATTCTCTTTATATGTGCAGGTGATGTAATCACATGATACAGGACATATTTATTACAATGATGATGGTATGACAGTTGTATGCCATTTACATGACATTTATTTATTTGACTGAACGATAAAAAGGCATGGAGAAGCTTCCCTTTCGTTAGGTTTATCAGAGGCTGACCTACCCTAAGGTTACTCTCGCGGGCTTTTCGGTATGAAGGTTCCCAAATCTTCGCAATCTACTCGTCTGAATCCTTTCGATTGGAGCGGATCTGGGTGGTGCGTTTCCTGAGCCATCTCTGGGGAGCAGCCCCTTCGAGTCCAGTAATAAGCAACCGACGGATTCGCCTCAAGAGGAGGTACACTCTCAACATACATTCACATTCATCGTCCTCACCGTATGCATATGATTACTTTGAAGTAAAGCAATTCCATTCAATCATTCATTCATTGGACAAAAACACACATTCACACAACAAGTAAAACAGGTCAAAATGTCGCTCGCACATAAACATTCATAAATTTTAAAGGATAGGACAACATCAAGATTTGAACGCGGCTTAAACCCTCTAATGTCCCCAGCGGAGTCGCCAGCTGTCGACGCCGGGAAGAATCGTTCCTTTGGTGATTATTACCCTTTCTAATTTTAGCCTTTTATTAGATGATTTTTTTTGGAAAAGGTTGGCATGAATGTCGACGGGGTTTTGAAAGATCGTTTTTTATGATGAGCCAATTGACCAGAGTCGCCAGTTGGTATATTTAAAATGGATGTACCAACTCATCCGAGTTTTGTTTTCGTAAATCGCTGGCTCATATTTGACTCTGAATTAATTGGTCTGCAAACCGAGATTCATAGAGTTCGGGGACTTACTTAAGCGAGGGGAAGGTGTTAGGCACCCCCCGACTTCCGTGAAACACAGTTACCGCAATCTTGATACTTCTCCTATCCTTTAATTCTTAAAATGTGTGTGTGCACGCGTGTGTATGCCTATGTGAATGTTGTAGTGAGTTTTGCATGAAAAACCATTTGGATTTTTATGAAAAGTTGTGTTTTATTTTGAGAATGCCTTAGAATGTCTTCCGGCTTATACGAGAAAGCATTGTTATTTATTTTTGTGAGAAAGGTTTGATTTTAATTGTCAAAAGCTGTGAGATTGTTCATTAGGAGTCGTTTTGGCAAAAGAGTTTTTTAAACCTTCGTCAAAATAGGAATCGAGACCTATACATACGTTGCTTTCGTAAATAAAGTGACGGGCAACTTCTAGGATCTCTTTAACCCTATGCACAATGGTTTAATAAAACGTCATTAATTTTTATAAAACCATTTTTGTGATGGTTTGAAAACGACTTTCTTTAGCATTCTCGTTAAATAGAAATCGACATTCATTAGCATTTCCAATTTTGAGCCTCGTGATGCTAATAACCTAATTTGATTGATTTTATGAAAATCTTCATCATTTAGCTTTGAAATCATTTTTTGTGTCGCAAATCAAATCAAGCATTAAAATGCGTGGGGGCTATTCATGGGCATGTAAGCCATCAAAATAACCCCAACGCCCACAATCGCATATTTCACTATTACGGGGCCTTAAACCCGATTTTCGATTTGATATCGTTTGAAGGCTCGACAATTACATATTTACAATAACGAATACATCAACCAGGCTACATACATCCAAAAATGTCCATCATCGGATTTGGACCACGGGGTCGCGTTCCTAGGCTCACATCCACAATTTTCACACACCCACAAAATGGACAGTACAAAATTAAACAAGCTAAAAATCACCAAATGGATATCATCGGGTCATTAGAAAGAATTTTGTTCCATTGGAACCCTCATTAATAATCCCTAATCCATGTATCCTTAACAATATACAAGAAAAAATACATTTAATGTAACTCAAATGACCAAAAGCTTAACAAAATGATATACCAAAAATGCTATAAAAGAGGGCTTTTCACCTTGCAAATGATACGACAATTCGTATAAACTCGTATATTGAATAGAGTAGAAAATATATGTGATACAATCTAGCAAAAGGGTATAAATCCTCACTTTTTTTCTCTCTTTTCTCTCCTTTCTCGCTGCTGTTTTTTACTGTTCTTCCTCTCCTTCCTTCTTTCTTTTCTGCTGTTGTTAACCTCCTGTATCCGAATGAAAAAATGAGCTGATAAAGGCTGGCCAAGGGCAGCGGCCGCAGATTGATCTGCGGCTGGCCTTGGTTTCTCCGCGCCCGCCGCGCACTTCAGCCGCCTGCCGCGCACTTCAGTTTATTTTAATCATTGGTCACAGATCACTCCGCCGCTGGCTGGGCTGATTTTCTCGATTTTCGTACTGCCCCTCGATTCTCGTGTCGTATCGTCGATTTTCGCTGAAAGGCTTGTATTTTGCAGTCTGGGAATCGCTGGGAAACGCGCCACATCATTCATGGGTGCTTGTTTCGCCCGTCGTCGTGTCGGCTTTGATTGCAAGTCGTTGTGGTGGTTTTGAGTGTTTGTACTTATGTCCACCTTTCGTCTCGTAGGCTGGGTTAATTGACGATTTTGCCCTCCTGTCAGGGTTAGTATACGAAGTGCAAAATTTGGGTGTCTACACCCACCTATGAACCTTCTTATCGTCATCCAATGTTGATCGCCTTGGAAGTTGCTTTACATGTCTTGGAGATGCATACTCATTCCTCCTATTCAGCTGTACTAGAACAAACCGCTTCCTCATCACGGTTTTTAACTCTTCCCCATGTCTCGATCGAACGCTCACCACATCTTCTCCTGCTAATCACAAATTGATCCCACCACGTAGCTACAGAATTGGAGAACTCTAGAACCGCAAGTTTGACCTTCCTACGTTCGGAATAGTCATAATAGTCAAACTCTCACTCTTTCTTTCTCTCCCACTTCAAATATGCTTCAAGATCATTCTTACCTTGAAAAGATTTCCTAGGAGTACTCTCAAAATCGTAATCATACATGTTCGCTGCAAAACAAAGGTTAGTAGATAAAATTTTCCTCACCACTCCCTTACGCGTTTCGCTCAAACAATAAATTACTCAATTATGCTCATGTATCACTCAATGTTGGCTTTTATCCTCTAATGATCTCACTACTCTTGCCTTTTTCGCTCAAATATTCTCTTTTATAAGTTCTTTTTAAATTCACCAAACCAAACCAAAATTTTACTATTGCAATTCAACAAGAACTTATCAAGAACAAATATAGAAGGTACGAGTCTCGGATTACTAACAAGGTTACAGGTTGAGTGCTTTGTAAACTTCTTGTATGTCTTTAAAATTTTCGGGAAAGCTTTTAAGCTTACGAAATTTCTATGGCTTTGCTTGATCGGAATTGACGATGAGTGCTCGAATTATCGCTGATGAATATGTTAGCAAGTAATTGAAATAAACTGACATTTTTTCTTCTTTTTTTTTTTAAAAAATAATCAAAAAGAATTTAAAGGATAAATAACCAGCTAGATATTTAGCTCTGATACCAAATGATAGACTCCACCACACACTTGCGTGAAGTGGTCGTCATCCGGATCGTTTCTAGCAAAGTTATAAGTTGGAACACCAATGACACCGTAACCTTTCGCTTATATTGAAGCGAGAACCTTGGTACAATCGATAATGTAAGAAATTTCTGCGTTGAATGGAACACCAACGACACCTCGACCCGTTTGCTTATATGGAAGCAAGAACCTTGGTACAATCGACGATTGATGCGGTAGAAGACGACACACACAATTATAAATTGTTGTATGATAAGTCAAATTGAATCTTAAGAAAACTAAGATTAGTTTAGAAATTCTTACATCAGTTTTGTCCCCTATTTGTACTACTTAAAGTAATTCTAATCCTAAAAACAAAAGAAACAAATTACATAACAATCAAATTTAAAATTGGAATTGAAATCCTAACTAAATAAAATCCTAATTACATTATATTTAAAACTAATTTTTTCCCCTTGTCGGAACAGATTGTATAAGCTTCTAGACGCCATGAATTTGACTCCCCAATCCTTGCCAATCTCAAATCTGATTAAAATTGTCGTGCATGAACAAGCCTTCCTCCCTTTGGAATTAGAAAATCCAATTATTGAAATCCGCTAGAAATTAATTTTGTGTAAAGGCTAAGTACTTCCCACATGCTTTAGCTTGGCCCACATGTTAAGTAGCTGAATATTCCCACATCAGCTAGAAATCCGTAAATTTGCTAAGAATCCGTGTCTGTGTAATGTTAGGAATTAGAATTAACTTGCTGCATGCGCTAAGTATACTTTAGCTTACGGATGAATGGCCCACATATGCTTTAACTTCCCACATGAATATGATCAATATACTTTAAGCTGATATCAATTGAACTTCTTTGCATGTAATTGTCGAAATATGTTATGTTTAATAGGGCCCCACATGATACTTGCTTTAGTTGCCCACAAGCTGCCCCCACTTTGATGCTGAATCGGAATTTATAAAATTCGTGGCCCACATGATGGTTAAAATTGATTTATATGGTTTACATGAGCTGAATTAAATAGGCCAATTGGGTTAGCCCAATTGGACTTTAATTTGATATTATTCGGCTTGAATGGAACCCTTGGTCCCATAATTCTTGGGTCATGCTAATTAATTGAAGAACAATTTTTTTATTGAATTTTTTTAAATAATTTTCCGCTCAAATTTTTTGAAATAGTCCATCGAATCATTCTTTGAATCTTTTAACGCTTGCCCTCGTAACTGAACTAAAGAGAACTTGAATTAGATCAATTTAAGCTTTATCTCATTGTCCATCTATACCTAAACTAAATATGTCATCATCATTACTCTCCTCTTAAAAAGAATTTGCCTTATCATTTGATGTGGCCCTGGTAGGATCATGTCACGAGCCCATTAACTTCACAGTGCCTTTGCTTTTTCAGTTTTTCTGATCATTTTCGGCTAATATATCAGTTTACTCTGTTTATGATAAACAAAAAAACAATGATATATATATATATAGAGAGAGAGAGTTGGGTTAACCTTCTGTTTCTTGCATAGCACCCTTGTGATTACAGTTGGGAAGGTTCTATAATGATTTCGTACACAATATTAAATCCAAATTGCAAAGCAGAATATAAAAAGAATATTAAACTACTCTCCCTCTGTCCTTCAAAGGATGTTTAAATTATATTCTGTATACAAATTTAGAAAAATAAAGTAAAGAAAAAAGAGTAAAAAAAATTCCAATTTTATCTTTACTGACCTCACAAAACTACATAAAGTGATGAGTATTTCTTTTTATATACTAGTAGACTCCACTAAATAACATATATGTTTTTTACTTTATGTACTTATGACATATTTGACCCCACAAGTTTTTGTTACTCCAACCAATGGAAAAGCCAGTTCGGTAAAAAGTAAAAACTACTCTAACGGTACAACAATACCGCCTGGCCGGTACTAGCGGTATTGACCGTAAATTAACCGAGACGGAATATGTAACACCCCCTTCCCAAAATATAGGAAGAGAGGCTACACACAAATACAACAAAAATATAAATTAATATCAAAATAATAAACCGCAAAAGATTAGTCTGAAGAGGTATTAATAACCGCCCAATCGGCTCAAAATACATACTGTTTAGTACATTCTAATCTTAATAAATGTTCAATACAACTCTAAACAGAGATCCAAACATCAAAACATAACCAAAATATCTAAACCATCTAGGCGAGGAGCTCTCATCACATTTGCCCATGATCCCCTTGAGTACCTGCCGGAAGAAAGACACAGCATGAGCCAAATGCCCAATATAGATATAGAGTACAGAATTATGAACTGAACTGAAATGAATAACAAAATCAACTAAACTGAACTGAGTTATATCACAATAACTTAATAGTCTGAAGAAATGACATGGTATTATTTCATACCGAGCTCAAAATATAGCTTGCTACATAGACAAGTTAATAATGCCACATAGGCAATCACACATTGGACCGCGAATCCAAATGCATGTAAAATCGGAAGGTGTGTTTGGCACAACATCAGCCATCCACAGAACAGAACAGAAAACTAGGGCCGACCCATACGCCTCTCACAACAAATCATCAAATGGCCAACTCCCATCGGAGTACAAAACAGAGACGCCGTGGACTAATCACACTGCCACAGAAGTGTCATATCTCTCGTGCCAAAATTGTAACGACCGAGAATTCTGAAATTTCCTTGTAATTCGAATTTTTGATTATTAATGAATATATTATATCTTATTAATATTATATTTGTGTTACGTGTTTAAAGGTTGTGTGACAATCTAGATTATGTGAAGGTATGAGATTTTACGTGTTATAGTTTTGTTTAAGTGAATAATTAATTCCGCGTAGCGTCGCTAAATCACTATTCACGGGGCACGTTTCCCGAGGCACTATTCGTGCCAGATATTTTTGTGTCTTTTTCGATGTTAATAAATTTCATAAATACGTGTATGTGTACGAATAATTTTTTCAAGTGTCGGAAATTTTATTTGAGCTGATACGTGATTTTATCTGTATCCGAAATGCATTAATGGGTGTTCCGAATATTTGGACAAATCCCATAATAATTATTTTTACCCATCCCAATAATTATGGGAGTACCCATTTTAATTTTGGGTAGAGTTATTTACCAGTTTTGGTACAAAAGTGAGAGTTTTCGATATATTTTTGTGTATTTGGGTATTTATTTTAGCTTGTTACTCTAAGTGGGAATCACCCAACCACATTTGACCAATCAAATGAGAGCATGGAGGAGTATTTGCTGGAAAACTTAAAAAAAATCTGGCCACCTTGAGCCACTCCCATTTTTCTCCCACTTCTCCCTAATTCACTCCACTTCTCCCAAATAATTCAACCATTTCATTTCTCTCTAGCAATCCATCAGCTCCTCCTTCAAACCCATTTCAGATTCTGCAGAGAGAGAGAGAGAACTCGCCGGAAAAAGGAGAAGAAGGAGAAGGCCGCCGGAATAGTCGCCGGAAAAGAAGAAGGTTGCCGGAAAAAGGAAGGAGGAAAAAGAAGAAGGCACGGGTGGAAGAAGAAGAGTATCCAAGCAAGGAGAACTCAAGCTAAGCAAGCCTAGCTATCTTATTAATCATATAGGAAGGATTTACAGAGGTAAACAACAATCAAATCCATTCCATTCGATTTCTTGTTAAGTTTTTCAAGTTTTCTTAGTTTTTGAGCTCTTGAGCTTGTGGATTGATTTTTCTAGCGATCCTTGTTGTTTTTGTTTGTGTTGGATGTTTGTAAATGTTGTTAAGAGGATATGTAAGCTATTAATAACATCAAAGTGGAACAAAAATGCAATAAATCTGTACATATGCTTAAGGAGGATGAAGAACATGAAGAACAATGGACTTTGGACATGAACATGGACTGTTAGACGAATTTAGAGGACTTTGTAGCTATGATTCCTTGCTTGTTATGTTTATTTGTTGTTATCATATTGTAGTTCCAAGGGTTACAAAGTTAACCCAACTGAAATCGAGTAAAAAAATGTAAAAACGAAGATTTGGTGATGATTTTAGTGAAGAACACTTAGAACATGCAAAATAGAGCATGAGTTGATACTTTGGCCTAAGATTTGGCCATGTTAATGTTGATGGGTAGCTCTGAATTTTTGATATGTTGTAGCTCTATGCCTTAGGAGTCCATAGAGTTCGAAACGGACCAATTTGAAGGTCTAGAGAAGAAGCTATGAGGATTGGAGTGAAGGAGGGTGAAAATCGCGATGTCTGACATGCCCAGCAGGCCGCTCGCGCGCCCGCACCCACCTCCCGCGTGCCCGCGCGCGGTGTGCTGCCGCACGCCGTGCGCCTGGTGCCGCCCGCCCGCGTGTGCGCTGCCCGACTCAGCTTCAACGTCCGTTGGGAAAATGGCCATAACTTTCTCATACGGACTCGGATTTGGACGATTCAAGATGATCCGGAAAGCTTAAAGATAGACCTACAACATCCATTAATTAGAATTGAAATTTTCCAGATGGAGAAATTTTGAAATTGACCATTTTTAGGGCTGTTGTGCAAACGGAAGACGTCGGTCATGCGTGTGTGCAACGTGTAATGCTCCCGACAATAAAAGACATTGTTCGAAGTCCTAAAACATGAATGTTATGAAATATAATGATACTTAGGATTAGCCAATGAGTATTAGATAAATTGATTGGGTGTGTTAGGCATACGCAATTGCGTGTCGCTTGGGCATTCGAATAGGCAAGTTTGGCGTATAGACGTGCAAGCGTCGTAACGCCGTAACTAGTGGGTATAACCTTGTTTAATATTTTGTTTCTTATATGAATGAGACATTATAGAGTTGTATAAACAAATATTTGATATCCGGTATGTGACTAATTGTATGTGAATATGTGCCTAATTGTGTAGGATATTAAGGAGCGTGTGTTGTAATATTGTAGCAGCGCTTCAGGCAAGTTCCCTAACTTCATTCTTTCAACATATTGAATGCAAGTTTCTCTAACCCTTGTCTAACCCTTGTGTTGAGCAAGTTTTTTTACCTTAACTCAAGTTAATATTGGGCGGGTTTTCTCAATCGCACAACTTTCATTTAATGTGTGAGTTTATTTATTAATTGAGCAATCATTCGATATTATTTCAAGTTTCCTAACTCAACTCGAGTTATCATATTTCAATTACGGTTAGCGGTTTAATTGTTGTTGGTTACTCTGCATCAAGGATAATTATTGATATTCGCACATTGCGCATTTGAATTCGAAATATGTTGTTGGAATGTGAAGCATAAATTCTTCATTCATGAACTGTTTAAGGGAATAGTCTACGCCATTTGTTTCGGCTGGACATGTACAGGTTATTATTTTAAAAGCTATCCAAACCAGTAGTTGGTACGGATTCTTGGACTAAGAGAGCAACCCTTATTAAGGGGATTATAATGTGTCGTTTATTCGATGCAGTCAGAGTTAAATGTTATGCATATACATGGTGTACAAGAGGCTGATCCCCTCGAGTACAACTGACGGGGCCAGGTTTTAAAAGAGTTAGTTGAATGATTGACTCTTTGGCCAAAAGTTCATGGTCGGTTGGACCACTTAGCAGTAAATAATCATTATTCATTGTTTCATTTGGACTTTGATTATGTCATTTCAGCTATTTCATCAATGTTCATAAATTGTTGATCTATGCAGCTATTATTCTTATCCATTCATGATATATCTTCATTCTTGCTTTTAAACTTGCTGAGCAAGGTAGTTGCTCACCCTTGCTATATCATGAACCTATTGCAGTTAAGCCGGAGAGTTCCAAAGCGGGCAAAGGCAAAGGAAAGCTTAAGGAATAGTTATATGTACTATCCCGTTATGTAATCGTGGAATAGTTTTGTATTATTAATGTATTCTGTGATGTATTTATTTAAGGTTATAGACCTTGGGACCGTAGTGAACCTTTTGTAATGAACAACATATGTTTATTTTATTCTGCATTAGTTGATTTATGTTGTTTAGAGGTGTATGGATGTATTTTATCGTGAGCACCAAATTCGAAGTATTGGTACCTGAATTTGGGGGTGTCACAGGTTGGTATCAAAACTGTAGGTTATAAACTTTAGGAATGCGAAACCTAGGTTATAACCTTAGTATTAAACTCGTATAGAGTGCGTTAGGTGATGGGTCGAGGAGATCCATTGAGTTGAGTTGTGTTCGGAGGTGAATTGTGGAAATTCATCAAGCCGAGTTTGTACATAATGAAATATAAATTCATCCCATCAATGAATGTATTTTGTTATGGTACTATTTGTGTAGATTGTCTATGATGTCTTTGTTGTGGCTGTAGGATGCTTGAGTTTAGTCAGTCGAGTTGGGGCAAGGGGCTCCTATTTAGTTGAGTACCTTCTTACATCACCTCTTGGCGAGAGATATAGAGTTGAGTAGTAGACTAGAGCAGTCGGAGCAATGGGGAGCGAGTCTACCGGTAGAGGTGGAGGCTCGGCGAACCCAGTTAGAGAAGGATGAATAGAATTGGCTATGCATTTAGCATGGCGAGTAGTAGGTGGATGGATGGTGTGCACCATCATCCAGTTGAGAAGGGACAGACTCATCTCACCTTGAGTCGAGAGTTGATGACCCAGTTAGGGCAGGTGGAGTATGTTAGCGTTGTGGAGCGCAGTATGCTTGGCTAGACTATTTTGTTTGTATGCCTATCAATATGTGATATGTATTTGTAAACCTCAACATTAGTATATGTTCGGGGTGGTTGTTAGTAGTAAATCCCCACCTTTTTGTGGTGTGAAGGGATGGATGATGTCATTCATAGCGGTATGCTATAGAGTAATCATGTGTGATGCTTTAACTGTTAGCACATGGGTATAAACATTTGTGTTACGTGTGCTGCTTTATTGTCGCTCTAGAATAGATGCGTACAAGGTGTGACGGGATTATAACGTTAAGTGTTTTCTATTAAACAGACAATGCCGCCGAGAAGACAACCCCGATACACAAGGGCGGAAGAGTCGGTGAATAATGAGGAGGGTCAGGCAGACCCTATGAGGACTTTTGTGAACTTGTTAGCCGAAGCAATGCAGGGCAGACAAGCCGCTGCGGTTGATCAGCCAGGAAGTCATATGACGAACTTTAAGGACTTCAAATTGGTAGGACCGCCAGAGTTTCGCGGGACTACAGACCCGATTGAAGCCCAGACATGGGTGGAAGAAATGGAAAAGGTGTTCGAGGTCGCAAGGGTGGCCGAAGAGCAGAAGACATCGTTTGCCACTTTCATGATGAAAGGTGAGGCAAATTACTGGTGGAAGGCGAACAAGGGTCGAGCTGGGGAAGGCACGATTGCATGGGCTCGTTTCAAGGAGCTGTTTTTCGAAAGTTACTTTCCAGCAAGCATGCAGGCAAGCATGGAGATAAAGTTCTTGGAACTAAAGCAAGGAGGCATGTCAGTTACGGAGTATGCCGCAAAATTTAACGAATTAGCTAGGTTTGCTCCACATCAGGTGGACACTGAAGCTAGGCGAGCAAAGTGATTTGAACAAGGACTGAAACCTTAGGTGTATAGTAAGGTTGCGGTTTTGCAGATCAACACATTTTCTACGTTACTTGAGAAAGCAATCATTGCTGAGGGAGGAAATGAAGCTTTGGCAAGGCACAACCAAGATCAGAAAAAGAAGAACAGCCATGATGGTCATAAAGAAGGTAGCAGTGGGGGAAGTAACCCAAATAAGAGGAAATGGAACGACAGTCAAATAACAGGAAGCAAATCCGAGGGGATGCAAAGAAGGGCAGTAAATGCGAGAAATGTGGAAGGAATCACTTTGGAGAATGCATGAAAGGAAAAGGAGTTTGTTTCAACTGTGGTCAACCGGGGCACTTTTCCCCACAATGCCCAAAGGCAAAGACAGGAAGTTGTTTTTCTTGTGGCGCTTCAGATCATCAGAAGAAGGATTGCCCAAAGAGGAAGAGCGATGCAGGAAGTGCTAACCAAGGGAACAACAGTAAGTTGACTATCGGAGGACCAGCACAGCAGAACAGACCAGTAGCACGCACCTTCAACATGACAGTGCAGGATGCAATGGAATCGAAGGACGTGGTGTCAGGTATTATTTCAATCAATAATATCAGTGCATATGTATTATTTGATTCGGGTGCTACCTGTTCATTTGCGCCGGATGAATTTGCTAAACGGTTAAATTTACCTTGTGAGAAGTTAAAGAATCCAATGAATGTGGAAGTAGCTAATAAGGAAGTTATTCCTGTAGAACATATTCATAAAAATTGTTGTGCTGAGATAAACGGGCATAAACTGAGCGTAGATTTGATTCCGATACGACTAGGAGAATTTGATGTAATCCTCGGGATGGATTAGTTGTCTAGTCACGGGGCTGTGATCGACTGTCAGAAGAAACGTATACACCTTAAGACTCCAGATAAGTCGAGGGTCGTATTCTACGGTAGTAAATCGCCGAGACAATCTTGTTGTCTGACGATGATGCAAGTGAAGAAATTGCTAAGAAAAGGTTGCATAGGTTATTTGGCTCATGTGGTTGATACTCAAAGAGTAGGGAGTGAAATGGGTCAGATACCTATAGTAAGGGAATTCCCAGATGTTTTCCCAGATGAGATACCGGAAATGGAATTTGTGATCGACTTAGTACCGGGAACCGCACCGATCTCAAAGGCACTGTACAGGATGGCACCGGTAGAGATGAAAGAACTGATGGTTCAACTGCAGGAACTGCTAGATAAAGGATATATTCGTCCGAGTGTATCTCCGTGGGGAGCGCCAGTACTGTTCGTGAAGAAGAAGGATGGATCGTTAAGGCTTTGTATTGACTATAGAGAATTGAACAAAGTTACCATCAAGAACAAGTATCCGTTGCCCAGAATTGATGATTTGTTCGATCAATTGAAGGGAGCGAAATACTTCTTAAAGATTGACTTGAGGACGGGATATCACCAACTGAAGGTGAGGCAGGAGGATATTCCAAAGACAGCGTTCAGAACTCGATATGGACACTTTGAGTTTTTGGTGATATCGTTTGGGCTGACGAACGCGCCAGCAGCATTTATGGACATGATGAACAGAGTGTTCAAGCAGTACCTAGATAAATTTATTGTCGTTTTCATAGATGACATTCTTGTCTACTCAAAGACGGAGGAGGAGCACGTCGAGCATTTAAGGATAGCCCTGGAAACGCTGAGAAGGAAGGGAGAAGCTGTATGCAAAGCTTTCCAAGTGTGAATTTTGGCTACAAAGGGTGCAGTTTTTGGGGCACGTAATTGACAAGGATGGTGTGTCAGTGGATCCTTCCAAGGTAGAAGCAATAATAAACTGGGAGCAGCCGAAGACGCCGACAGAAGTCCGAAGTTTCTTGGGATTACCAGGTTACTATCGGAGGTTTATTCAGAACTTTTCAAAGATAGCGACACCGTTGACACATTTGACAAGGAAGACTGTGAAGTTTGTATGGACGGAGAAGTGCGAAGAGAGTTTCTTGGAGTTGAAGAAGAAACTTAGTGAAGCACCTGTGTTATCCCTACCAGATAATACAGGGGGATTTGTGGTGTACAGTGATGCATCACACAAAGGCCTTGGGTGCATATTGATGCTTGGGTGCGTATTGATGCATCATGGGAAGGTCATTGCGTACGTATCACGGTAGCTGAAAGACTATGAGAAGGGGTATCCGACTCATGACCTGCAACTAGCGGCAGTGGTGTTTGCTCTAAAGATTTGGAGGCACTATCTGTATGGGGAGAAGTGTGAGATATACACAGACCACAAAAGAATGAAGTATATTTTCACTCAGAAAGAACTAAACATGAGGCAGAGGCGATGGTTGGAGTTAATCAAAGACTACGATTGTGAGATTCTATACCATCCTGGTAAGGCCAATGTAGTAGCTGATGCTCTAAGTAGGAAGGGCGGAGATAAGTTGATGATGCTGACAGCTCAGGAGAAACTGATCAAAGATATGGAAAGATTGGAGTTGGAAGTCAAATATCCGATGAATGCAGATGAGAAACTGTTCGCAGTGGAGGCGAGTCCGACTTTATTAGACAAGATAAAAGAGGCTCAAGAAAAGGATGACGAATGTGTTGCCATAAAGAAGCGAATCTCAAATGGAGAAGAATTGAAGCACAAAATTGATAGCACGGGACTGCTAAGGTTTGAAGGGAGGATCTGGATACCAATGGTTCCGGAGTTGAGAGAAGAGATTTTGCAAGAAACTCATTCTACAATGTATTCGATACACCCTGGTAGTACTAAGATGTATCAGGATTTGCGCCAACATTTCTGGTGACCGAACATGAAGAGGGAGGTCGCGGAATGTGTTGGACGATGTTTGACATGTCAGAGGGTAAAAGCAGAACATCAGAAACCGGGTGGACTGCTACAGCCGCTGGATATTTCGGAATGGAAGTGGGAGCATATCACGATGGATTTTGTGACGGGGCTTCCACCAACTCAGAAGGGTTACGACGCGATCTGGGTGATCGTGGATCGTTTAACTAAATCTGCACATTTTCTACCAATCAAGATAAGATACAATCTGGAGCAGCTAGCAAAGTTATATGTGAAAGAGATTGTGTCATGACATGGAGTGCCGGTATCTATTGTATCTGACAGAGATCCGCGTTTCACGTCAAATTTCTAGAAGAGCTTGCAAGAAAGATTGGGAACTCAGTTGAGGTTGAGTACGGCATATCATCCTCAAACGGATGGGCAAAGCGAACAAACGATTCAGACGCTGGAGGACATGCTTAGAGCATGTGTGATGGATTTTAAAGGCAGCTGGGACGATCATCTACCATTGGTGGAGTTTGCCTATAATAACAATTATCATGTGAGTATTGGCATGCCGCCATACGAAGCATTATACGGGAGGAAGTGCCGAACACCTCTGTGTTGGGACGAAGTCGATGAACGGAGACTATTGGGACCTGAATTGGTATAGCAGACTGTGGATGTCGTCAAAGTGATAAGAGCTCGATTGGTAGCAGCTCAGGATAGACAGAAGAAATACGCCGATTTGCATCGTCAGAAGCGAGACTTTGAAGTGGGCAGCTTTGTGTTTTTGAAGGTATCTCCCTGGAAGGGGAAGATTAGATTTGGAAAGAAAGGGAAATTGGGTAGGTGAAGTGGCGTACGAGGTAGCTCTACCTCCTGAACTTGAGCACATTCATAATGTGTTCCACATTTCTGTGTTGCGACCATATAAACCCGACTACAAGCATGTGATATCCTATGAACCAATTCAAGTTGAGCGAGACTTGTCATATGAAGAGATTTCTGTCCAGATATTAGATAGGAAGGAGTAGACGTTAAGAAATAAGGTCATCCATTTGGTCAAAGTGCTTTGGAGGAACCACGCAGCTGAAGAAGCCACGTGGGAGCTAGAAGAAAAGATGAGGAAGAATTACCCGCATCTTTTCGAGTAAACCCATGTTAAGTTTTCCGTACCTAGACTGTAATTCTGGGGAAATAATTCTTATAAGGGGGGGGGGGAGGATGTAACGACCGAGAATTCTGAAATTTCCTTGTAATTCGAATTTTTGATTATTAATGAATATATTATATCTTATTAATATTATATTTGTGTTACGTGTTTAAAGGTTGTGTGACAATCTAGATTATGTGAAGGTATGAAATTTTACGTGTTATAGTTTTGTTTAAGTAAATAATTGATTCCGCGTAGCGTCGCTAAATCACTATTCACGGGGCACGTTTCCCGAGGCATTATTCGTGCCAGATATTCTTGTGTCTTTTTCGATGTTAATAAATTTCATAAATACGTGTATGTGTACGAATAATTTTTCCAAGTGTCAGAAATTTTATTTGAGCTGATACGTGATTTTATCCGTATCCGAAATGCATTAATGGGTGTTCCGAATATTTGGACAAATCTCATAATAATTATTTTTACCCATCCCAATAATTATGGGAGTACCCATTTTAATTTTGGGTAGAGTTATTTACCAGTTTTGGTGCAAAAGTGGGAGTTTTCGGATATATTTTTGTGTATTTGGGTATTTATTTTAGCTTGTTATTCTAAGTGGGAACCACCCAACCACATTTGACCAATCAAATGAGAGCATGGGGGAGTATTTGCTGGAAAACTTAAAAAAAATCTGGCCACCTTGAGCCACTCCCATTTTTCTCCCACTTCTCCCTAATTCACTCCACTTCTCCCAAATAATTCAACCATTTCATTTCTCTCTTGCAATCCATCAGCTCCTTCTTCAAACCCATTTCAAATTCTGTAGAGAGAGAGAGAGAGAGAACTCACCGGAAAAAGGAGAAGAAGGAGAAGGCCGCCAGAATAGTCGCCAGAAAAGAGGAAGGTTGTCGAAAAAAGGAAGGAGGAAGAAGAAGAAGGCACGGGTGGAAGAAGAAGAGTATCCAAGCAAGGAGAACTCAAGCTAAGCAAGCCTAGCTATCTTATTAATCATCTAGGAAGGATTTATAGAGGTAAACAACAATCAAATCCATTCCATTCGATTTCTTGTTAAGTTTTTCAAGTTTTCTTAGTTTTTGAGCTCTTGAGCTTGTGGATTGATTTTTCTAGCGATCCTTGTTGTTTTTGTTTGTGTTGGATGTTTGTAAATGTTGTTAAGAGGATATGTAAGCTATTAATAACATCAAAGTAGAACAAAAATGCAATAAATCCGTACCTATGCTTAAGGAGGATGAAGAACATGAAGAACAATGGACTTTGGACATGAACATGGACTGTTGGACGAATTTAGAGGACTTTGTAGCTATGATTCCTTGCTTGTTATATTTATTTGTTATTATCATATTGTAGTTCCAAGGGTTACAAAGTTAACCCAACTGGAATCGAGTAAAAAAATGTAAAAACGAAGATTTGGTGATGATTTTAGTGAAGAACACTTAGAACATGCAAAACAGAGCATGAGTTGATACTTTAGCCTAAGATTTGGCCATGTTAATGTTGATGAGTAGCTCTGAATTTTTGATATGTTGTAGCTCTATGCCTTAGGAGTCCATAGAGTCCGGAAGGACCAATTTGAAGGTCTAGAGAAGAAGTTATGAGGATTGGAGTGAAGGAGGGTGAAAATCGCGATGTCTGACATGCCCAGCAGGCCGCTCGCGCGCCCGCACCCACCTCTCGCGTGCGGCGCGCTGTCGCACGCCGTGCGCCTGGTGCCGCCCGCCCGCGTGTGTGCTGTCAGACTCAGCTTCGACGTCCATTGGGAAAATGTCCATAACTTTCTCATACGGACTCGGATTTGGATGATTCAAGATGATCCGGAAAGCTTAAAGATAAACCTACAACATCCATTAATTAGAATTGAAATTTTCCAGATGGAGAAATTTTGAAATTGACCGTTTTTAGGGCTGTTGTGCAAACGGAAGACGTCGGTCATGCGTGTGTGCAACGTGTAATGCTCCCGACAATAAAAGACATTGTTCGAAGTCCTAAAACATGAATGTTATGAAATATAATGATACTTAGGATTAGCCAATGAGTATTAGATAAATTGAATGGTTGTGTTAGGCGTACGCAATTGCGTGTCGCTTGGGCATTCGAATAGACAAGTTTGGCGTATAGACGTGCAAGCATCGTAATGCCGTAACTAGTGGGTATAACCTTGTTTAATATTTTGTTTCTTATATGAATGAGACATTATAGAGTTGTATAAACAAATATTTTATATCCGGTATGTGACTAATTGTATGTGAATATGTACCTAATTGTGTAGGATATTAAGGAGCGTGTGTTGTAATATTGTAGCAGCGATTCAGGCAAGTTCCCTAACTTCATTCTTTCTACATATTGAATGCAAGTTTCTCTAACCCTTGTCTAACCCTTGTGTTGATCAAGTTTCTTTACCCTAACTCAAGTTAATATTGGGCGGGTTTTCTCAATCGCACAACTTTCATTTAATGTGCGAGTTTATTTATTAATTGAGCAATCATTCTATGTTATTGCAAGTTAGCGGTTTAATTGTTATTGGTTACTCTGCATCAAGGATAATTATTGATATTCGCACATTGCGCATTTAAATTCAAAATATGTTGTTGGACTGTGAAGCATAAATTCTTCATTCATGAACTGTTTAAGGGAATAGTCTACGCCATTTGTTTCGGCTGGACATGTACAGGTTATTATTTTAAAAGCTATCCAAACCAGTAGTTGGTACGGATTCTTGGACTGAGAGAGCAACCCTTATTAAGGGGATTATAATGTGTCGTTTATTCGATGCAGTCAGAGTTAAATGTTATGCATATACATGGTGTACAAGAGGCTGATCCCCTCGAGTACAACTGACGGGGCCAGGTTTTAAAAGAGTTAGTTGAATGATTGACTCTTTGGCCAAAAGTTCATGGTCGGTTGGACCACTTAGCAGTAAATAATCATTATTAATTGTTTCATTTGGACTTTGATTATGTCATTTCAGCTATTTCATCAATGTTCATAAATTGTTGATCTATGCAGCTATTATTCTTATCCATTCATGATATATCTTCATTCTTGCTTTTAAACTTGCTGAGCAAGGTAGTTGCTCACCCTTGCTATATCATGAACCTATTACAGTTAAGCCGGAGAGTTCCAAAGCGGGCAAAGGCAAAGGAAAGCTTAAGGAATAGTTATATGTACTATCCCGTTATGTAATCGTGGAATAGTTTTGTATTATTAATGTATTCTGTGATGTATTTATTTAAGGTTATAGACCTTGGGACCGTAGTGAACCTTTTGTAATGAACAACATATGTTTATTTTATTCTGCATTAGTTGATTTATGTTGTTTAGAGGTGTATGGATGTATTTTATCGTGAGCACCAAATTCGAGGTATTAGTACCTGAATTTGGCGGTGTCACAAAGACGACATGCCTTTGGTACCCCCACAGGTGGTTATAGTTCAAGTATACCCTATGGTATATTCTAACAAAAATACCATGTCACCACACATGTGACACAACACCAACAAAAATGGTTCTATACGTACATGTTGAACCAAATCAAATCATAATCATAATGTCTCAAAAGAAGGTAACAACCTGTACCGCTCTACAGATATTAAAATAAATAGTAGACATGATAATCCAACTCAAAGAGTACAAATACGAGTCATATGTATCAACTCAAAAATGAAAGAATTATATGAATTTCACAAGAAACAATTATGTGAAATAATAGCAGAATTCAAAACGCGGAACAAAACGAATTAATTAAATTTCAGAAGACTATCGCTGAAGGAGTACGGAATCCGTACCTGGAGTACGTAATGCAATACCCACAATTACAGAGGCAATTGGTTAGACTCGCTCAATATAATCTATTCACCAAAATAATACATTTTATTAAATACTACCATATTAGTATTTAACTGTTTTATGTATATATTGGACCCTCCATATATTTATTAGATTAATAAATTAAAGAGATACATAATACCTAGCCAAAATAATACCAAAATATAAACTAACAAACTAACTAAAATATATTAATAGAAATACAGAAAATTAAATTAAATAAATACACAAGAAAGAAAGAAAACATACCCGAAATTATGAGGCACGCAGTCTGCCTATGCCCTCGATACTGAAAATTTTTAACTAAGGAGGTCCTTACTAAAAAGTCCCTCTTACAAAAAGTCTTTTCTTAAAATAAGAAAATCCTTATTGTTTAATAAATAAATAAAATAAACAAAATATTAGTTATATATATATATATAGGTAAGGAAAGGGGGGAAACTTTAGTGGATGAGCGATGTGGGAGTAAAGCAAAATATGGGTATCACATTACTTCCCCCTTAAAAAGGATTCCGTCCCCGAAATAAAAAAAAAAGGAACGTGCCTAATTATCAAAAAGATGCGGATACTCCGCCTGAATAGGCTCCTCCATTTCCCAAGTTGCCTCTCGTTCCGAATTATTTTTCCACAAAACTTTAACAAACGAAATTGTTTTCTTTCTCATAATCCGCTCTTGACGATCTAAAATTTTCTCGGCTTGTTCCTCACAAGTAAGATCCTTCCGAATCTTATCGAACGGATATTGTACCACATGCAACGGATGATAATGATAACTCCTCAACACCGACACATGGAACACATTATGCACATGAGCTAATTGTGGAGGCAGAGCTAACCGATATGCAACTTCGCCAACCCTTTCCAGAATCTCAAATGGCCCAATATAACGCGGACTGAGTTTACCTTTCAATCCAAATCGTCGAATACCTGTAATATTCCGAACCCTAATAAGATCTGTATATGTAAATTATGTGTTTAATAAAGGAAATTTCTTGTTCTGACTTGGTATTATGTGATTGTGTATTTTATTAAACAATTAGGTCAAATAAAAATTTTTCGCCAAGTAGCTGTGTCGTGCTTAATCGGACAAAATGATTTGTCGTGCTTTCGGTAAATTCACCGAGAAGCGTTTCGGTAAATTATTTTTGTAAGCTGCTGTGTCGTACTTGGAATTGACAAAGTGCTTTGTCGTGCTTCAACATTAATATAATATTATATTAATTGATAAAATTCTAAAATAAGTTAAATAGGGTTTGAAATGATAAACTAAAATAGAAACCCTAATTTGAAAACCCTAATTGGTGATAATTGTTCGAATTGATCAATTAAAACCTTAAGTATTGTACAATAATCTTAATTAATATAATTAAGATTTAAATAATGAATCATAATATTAATTATGAATCATTAAGATTAAATTAAACCCTAAACGAAAGATTGAAACCCTAATTGTAGGATTAAAAACCCTAAACCCTAATTAGAAACCCTAAAACCCTAATTTGGTTTTAATAACCCTAATTTATGAAATCTAAAACCATAATTATGTTATATAAACATAATTAGGATATTACTAATCCTAAATTAACATCCTAATCATGATTAACAAAAATCAAATTTAATTAGTAAGTAAATAAATCAAAAATCAAATTTTTAAACCAATTAAAAGAAGATAGGAACACAAAATCAGATATTTATAAATATCTAGCTTAAGTAGGTGAGTCACACCAGATTACAAGCAGCACAAGTTCAGAAGTTAGATATTTTTGGGAGCAAAGTTTGGAAATTAGTTTAGGAAACCCTAATTTCCCATCCTATAAATAGAATGAGATGCTGGTCAGCTAAGCACGAAATTTCAAAGCCTATACACTCTCATAACCAGCCTAAACAAACCCTAGCAATCACAAGCTTAGAATCAGAAGCCAGAAATCAAAATTTGAAGAAAAAGGTGCACAAAACCCTAATTTATGTTTGATCTTCAAGCCTGGAAAATTTTTGTGTTTTAGATGTTTAGGAATACTTGTTAATGTGTTAATAAGTGATCTGGGCGGTCAAAACATGTTTACATAACATCTAAGTATGAAAATCAAGCCAAAATAGCAAACTGTTCTTGGCAGTCAAGAACAGTCTGACAAGCTACTTTGTCAGAGCTTTTGATCGGCTTAAAATGTTTGTTTGATGTGTTTTAAAGTTTGAATCAGTACTATGCCATGTTAGCTTTAAGGCCCGACTTGTAGCATGGTTAAATTATCTCTAGGATGAAAGTTATTGATGGTCAAAACCCATTGACCAACCCTGATAGACTGTTTCTGGGTAACCCAGAAACATGAAGAACATTCTGACAGAGTCTGACAAGACTTTTGATCAACCCAGAAATGACCTAGATGATATTTAATATGTTGTTTCTTGTTTTAAACATGTTATTTGGTATGTAAACTACAATCTTGAATCATCAAAACACATTTAGAAAACACAGAATCAAAGTTATTAATGGTCAAAAGGCGTTGACCGTTATGACTGCTTGAGTTTCTGGGTAACCCAGAAACTCAAGAACAGTCTGAACCCGGTGGTTTGACCATCAAATTTAGAGCATGATATGATATATTTTAAGATGGAATTTGTTATGTCGTTGTACACTGCCATGTTGGCTATAACAACAAACAAAAATCAAACATAAACATCAAACGAGCTGAGATTAATTTGAGATCAAAGTAGCCTGACCAGCGTTGACCAGCTGTTCTTCATGAAGAACACCTTTAGCGACGAAATGCATGTGAAAACCCAGAAACCTATAAATACATGCAGACCGTCGCTAAAGCCCTTTAGCGACGGATATTAAATAAAATTAAATAAAAAATTAATTAAATAAATTATAAAATAATAAATAAATATTAAATAATTATTAATAATTAATAAATAAATCCGAAAATTCATTTTTAAATTATAAAAATTTATTTTTAATATTTTTCTATATTCTGAAATATTATTTAATTTAATTAAATAATAATTAATAATTATGAAAAATCATTTAATAATTGTTTTAATTATTTAAAAATGATATTAAATTATTAAATAATTATATTAATTATTTAAAAATGATATTAAGGTAAATAAAATTATAATATATAATAATTAAATAAAATATTAAATATTTAAATATTATTAATGATAAATAAATCATTTAAATAATATATTAAGTATTTAAAAATTATTTTAAATGATAATTAAATCATTTAAATATTAAATTAAGTTTTGAAAATTATTATAAGTAATAAATAAATTATTTTAATGATAAAGTAAAGTCTAAAAATATTATTAATGATAAAATAAATCATTTAAATAATATTCTATCTTTCTAAAAATATTATAAATGATAAATAAATCATTTAAATAATATTTTAAATATCTAAAAATATTCTAAAGGATAAATAAATTATTTAAATAACATATTAAATGTTTTAAAATTATTCTAAATGATAATTAAATCATTTAAAAATATTCCTAAGCTTGTAAAATTATTTAAAACTACTTCCAAGCTTCTGAAAATTATTTAAAAATAATACCAAGCTTCTAAAAATGTTAGAAATAATAATTAAATTATTTAGACTAATAATTAGACTTCCAAATGAAGTTTTATCGAACAATCTATGTGTTTAGCCATTAAGGATGCGACCGAGATACCGAATCAACGTCGAACCTTAATGAAACTTGTTTAGATTAGCGTGATACATGTTTATATACGTGCTAACGCTTATTATTTGGTATACGTAGACTACGTGCGTTGACCGATTGTACTAAAATTATAGTGAGCTACGCTAAGGCAAGTGTCCTAACTTTTTCTCAATTTATATTAAGCAATTCATTTATGTCTTGCTATCAATTATTGTGAAGTTATTGCTACTTGTTCAGCATAACTTAAGAAATGAAATCATTTATTGATTGTTTGAGCTTAAAATTGTTGAGTCAAACCAAATTGTTTTGGTACGACATCTATACTGAGTAATAGGGACACCGTAGATGGAAGGTGGTCCGACAAACCTTCAGATAAGGTTTAAATTGGCAATTCAATGAATTGACCAATATTGGCAATTAACTTAAATTGACCAAAAATGTGGTAGGATGATATGCATACTCCTAGGATATTGGTGAGGCTGATCACCTACCAGATATCCGAACTCAAAGAGGTTCTAAGTCATTGAAGACTGACAGGACAATTTGAAATATATGGTTCCGGTACAGAACCCTCAGTATCAATTATACATCATTGACATCTTTCAAATCAAACACATGGTGTTTACATATTCAAATGAACTTGCTGAGCATTTGTAGCTCATTCTTGCGCATATCTTCTTTTGCAGCTTTAGATGATATCCCTTGCACGTTTGGGACCAAAAAGAGGAAAAGTCATAACTATTAAATTTTATTTCTGTTATTGAATATTGTAAGCCTTTTTACAGACTTGTTGTTGTAATAACTTAGTATAACGAATGATGTAACCGAACAAAATGTTATGTAATATATTATGATCCTTGATGTTATAGAATGCGTTATACTCTGATCTTTAAATTCTTTAGAATAGTTGTACTAAGTTAAATACAGTGTCTATACGAACTATACATCTGAATGAGGGTATTTAAATGATGTTGAGAGTCCTATAAGCTCTGGGGTTACACTTAATGAGCGCCGGTGAGGTGCCATCTTTACCGGAATGCGCCCCTCAGTTCTATGGATAATCTTATCATTAATACTGTGAATGTCAGATAGATAGGGAATATTGATATGAAAGAGATATCCACAAGATATGAATCTGTACATCCAAGTGAGGGTATCCAAACACGGATAACGTTCTGACGAGAATTATTATCTGTTATGGGATACTGTGAACCTTGGATAGATAGAAGTCATATTTTATTGAATATTTATAGTTGTATAGTTCCACGTGAGCACCAGATCTGCTACAGGGGAGTGTAGAGATTTGGGGGCGTCACAAGATGGTATCAGAGCCGTAGATTATAGCTCTAAGGTAGTTGGGAAATACCTTAGGATATAATCTTTTGAGTCCGTAAAATACTTAATACACATAAGATAACCTTAAAAGCCTTATATTTTGTGTAAACTTGCTTCATCATAATGCTAAACAAGTAAAATTCTTTTGTAGGATGGCAGACCCAGATTGGGAAGATAGTTCAAGGGAGATAGGTTCACAGGTGATAGAGCTTGAGCAGGACAGTGATCCTGAAGGACAAGAAGTTCAAAATAACTTGGAATTCCATGACGCCGAGGCGACAGAACCTAATGAGGACGCTACAGAGGTTCAGATTATAGACGAAGGAGAAGATGAGGAAGAACCAATAATATGGAGGGATATATCAGAAGTTCAAAATCAATTTGTAGAAGAATTAGAAGAAGGAAACCCAGAGGAGGAAAACCTACTAGAACAAGCCCAGATAGAAATACATACCTTGAACAATAGGGTATCATATGTGGAAGAAAGGTTGGAGAATGAAGGACGATTGAATATCCGACTTCAGGCACTGTTGTCAAGAAAGGAAAGAGAAAGATATCAAATCCAAGCAAGGCTTGATATGACTAATAAAGAATTTCGTGAAACACTTGTGGATCTGGATAAGCGAGTAGCGGATTATCCCGTAGAGAATGGAAAGACTGGATACGACATTAATAGGTGGGTGGTATCAAGTATGTTGTGTGATGAGTATCGTAAGATTAAGCTTTAGATAAATCTGGTCACTAAAGTGTGTATGTAAATAGTAGTATCTAAACTACTTTACCCAAGTTTTTGCGAAACTGGTTTGGGAATGCTAGTAGTACTTATATAAACTACTAGCCGAATATGTAAACCTTCTGTATGAATATACAAATTATGTTTGAACATTATGTGCATTCCATACTTGTAATTATACTAATTTTCTTACTTATATAACTTAACGCCGCTTGAAGGAAGAGCATAGACATTAGTAGAGGCAGAAAATAGAGTAGTAAACCCAACAGTTAATAAATTTAGATATACCTTGTAAACGTAAAAAATTGCTAATAAAGAGATAATTCCCGGTAAAACCATATAGAAATTATAATATAGAAATTAAGAGACATAAGTTTCTTATGAACCTCATTCCTATGCAGCTAGGGGAATTCGATATAATCTTAGGCAGGGATAGGTTGGTTAATCATAATACAATGATTGACTACCATCGAAAGCGTGTAAACCTATTGACGGTGTCGAAGTCAAAGGTGGGGTTCAACGGTGGTTGTTCCCCTAAACGATCTCGATGTTTGACAGTAATGCAGGCAGAGAGATTGCTTAGGAAGGGTTGTACAGGCTATTTGGCATATATAGTAGATACTCGAAAAGAAGGAGTAAAACTAGAACAAATACCTGAGATAGAGAATTTTCGGATGTATTTCCAGATGACTTACCCGGTTTACCTCCGGACAGGGAGATCGAATTTGTTATTGATCTAGCGCCGGGTACGGCACCAGTTTCCAAGGCACCGTACAGAAGGGCACCTGTAGAGTTGAAGGAGTTACTTGTGTAGTTACAAGAACTCTTAGACAAAAAGTACATACAACCAAGTGTTTCACCTTGGGGAGCACCGATGTTGTTTGTAAAGAAGAAGGATGGAACATTAAGGTTGTGTATTGATTATAGAGAATTAAAGAAGTTAATAATAAAGAACAAATATCCTTTACCACGAATTGATGATTTGTTTGACCAGTTGAAAGGGGCCGAATACTTTTCGAAGATCGACTTACGATCGGGTTATCATCAATTAAAGGTAAGAAAAGAAGATGTGCCGAAGACAGCGTTTAGGACACGCTACGGACATTATGAGTTTCTTGTGATGTCTTTTGGATTAACAAATGCGCCGGCAGCATTCATGGACTTGATGAACCGAGTGTTTAAACCATGCTTGGACAAATTTGTCGTAGTGTTCATCGATGATATTTTAGTATACTCGAGAACAAAAGAGGAGCATGCTGAACACTTAAGAAGCGTATTGGAGATATTACGCAAGGAACAACTTTATGCAAAGTTTTCCAAATGTGAATTCTGGTTGGAACGAGTCCAATTCTTAGGTCATGTAATTGATAAGAATGGAATAGTGGTAGATCCATCCAAGATAGAAGCGGTTGTGAATTGGGAACAACCAACAACTCCAACAGAAGTAAGAAGTTTTCTCTGTTTAGCAGGGTATTATCGGCGTTTTATACAAGATTTTTCAAAGAGAGCGACCCCGCTAACCAATTTGACTCAAAAGATGGTAAAAGTACGTCTGGATAGACAAATCTGAAGAAAGCTTCCAAGAGTTGAAGAAGCGATTAAGTATGGCACCAGTGTTATCTTTACCAGATGATACAGGAGGCCTCGTTGTTTATAGTGATGCATCACACAAGGGATTAGGATGTGTGTTAATGCAACATGGGAAGGTGATTGCATATGCATTAAGACAACTCAAAGATTATGAGAAGAGGTATCCTACGCATGATCTTGAGTTAGCCGCCGTAGTATTCGCCTTGAAAATTTGGAGGCATTACTTGTACGGAGAGAAGTGTGAAATATACACAGATCACAAGAGTCTAAAATATATTTTCACACAGAAGGAGTTAAATATGAGGCAAAGGAGATGGCTAGAGTTGATAAAAGATTTTGATTGTGAGATCTTATATCATCCAGGGAAAGCCAACGTCGTAGCAGACGCATTAAGTAGGAAGAACCAGGAGAAATTGAATGTGATGACTAATAACGAGGTACTGATAAAAGAGTTTGACAAACTTGAGATTGAGGTGAGAGTTCCAGTTAACTCTACCCAGAAGTTATTTGTCATGGAGGGTAGTTCGACTTTATTGGATAAAGTCAAAGGACTACAGGAAACGGATGCAGAATGTCAGAAGTATAAGGCAGAAATGACTCATGAAAAGCATGTTAAGTTTAGAATGGATAAGGATGGAGTACTAAGATACGAAAATAGAATTTGGGTACCTTCAGTACAAGAGTTAAAAGACGAAATACTGAATGAAGCCCATAATTCTAAATTCGCTGTACATCCAGGGAGTACAAAAATGTATAAAGACCTAAACCAACATTTTTGGTGGTCTAACATGAAAAGAGAAGTAGCAGAATGGGTAAGCAAATGTTTAACGTGTCAAAGGGTTAAAGCTGAACATCAGAAACCAAGTGGATTATTACAACCCTTAGAAATTCCTGAGTGGAAATGGGAGCATATTACCATGGATTTTGTAGTTGGCCTTCCAACCACACAGAAAGGTCACAATGCCATTTGGGTAATTGTAGATCGTCTTACCAAATCAGCTCATTTCCTACCCATCAAAATCAACTTCAGTCTAGACCAATTAGCCAGACTTTACATCAATGAAATTATTTCTAGACATGGAGTCCCTGTTTCTATAGTATCAGACAGAGATCCACGATTTACTTCAAATTTTTGGACAAGTCTCCAGAAAAATTTAGGAACTCAGTTGAGACTAAGTACAGCATACCATCCACAAACTGACGGTCAGAGTGAGAGAACCATTCAAACATTGGAAGACATGTTGCGTTCTTGCATCATGGATTTCAAGGGAAGCTGGGAAGATCAATTACCTTTGGTAGAATTTGCATATAACAATAGTTACCATGCCAGCATAGGGATGCCACCTTTTGAAGCCTTGTATGGAAGAAAATGTAGAACGCCTTTATGTTGGGACGAGGTCGGAGAACGACAAATGTTAGGACCTGAAATAGTGCAACAAACCGCGGAGGTAGTTCGAATTATACGGGGAAGATTACAAGCGTCACAAGATCGACAGAAGAAATATGCTGATCAACACAGGAAGTTACAAGATTTCGAAGTCGGTAGTCACGTATTCTTAAAAGTATCTCCGTGGAAAGGAAAAATACGTTTCGGCAAGAAAGGCAAATTGAGTCCGAGATTTATTGGGCCATTTCAAATATTGAGAAAGATAGGTGAGGTAGCCTATGAGGTAGCCCTACCTCCTGAACTAGAACATATTCATAACGTGTTTCATGTGTCCGTGTTACGACCGTACAAACCTGATTATAAACACGTTATTGATTATGAGCCCATTCAAATCGAGAAGGATTTATCGTATGAAGAAATTCCTATTGAAATTGTGGATAGGAAAGAACAAATTTTGCGAAATAAAAAGATACCTTCAGTTAAGGTTATCTGGAGAAATCAAAATATCGAGGAAGCTACGTGGGAGCTCGAGAGTAAAATGCGAGATAACTACCCACATTTATTTTCATAGACTGCACTGTAAATTTCGAGGACGAAATTCTTATTAGTGGGGGTGAATGTAATATTCCGAACCCTAATAAGATCTGTATATGTAAATTATGTGTTTAATAAAGGAAATTTCTTGTTCTGACTTGGTATTATGTGATTGTGTATTTTATTAAACAATTAGGTCAAATAAAAATTTTTCGCCAAGTAGCTGTGTCGTGCTTAATCGGACAAAATGATTTGTCGTGCTTCCGGTAAATTCACCGAGAAGCGTTTTCGGTAAATTATTTTTGTAAGCTGCTGTGTCGTACTTGGAATTGACAAAGTGCTTTGTCGTGCTTCAACATTAATATAATATTATATTAATTGATAAAATTCTAAAATAAGTTAAATAGGGTTTGAAATGATAAACTAAAATAGAAACCCTAATTTGAAAACCCTAATTGGTGATAATTGTTCGAATTGATCAATTAAAACCTTAAGTATTGTACAATAATCTTAATTAATATAATTAAGATTTAAATAATGAATCATAATATTAATTATGAATCATTAAGATTAAATTAAACCCTAAACGAAAGATTGAAACCCTAATTGTAGGATTAAAAAACCCTAAACCCTAATTAGAAACCCTAAAACCCTAATTTGGTTTAATAACCCTAATTTATGAAATCTAAAACCATAATTATGTTATATAAACATAATTAGGATATTACTAATCCTAAATTAACATCCTAATCATGATTAACAAAAATCAAATTTAATTAGTAAGTAAATAAATCAAAAATCAAATTTTTAAACCAATTAAAAGAAGATAGGAACACAAAATCAGATATTTATAAATATCTAGCTTAAGTAGGTGAGTCACACCAGATTACAAGCAGCACAAGTTCAGAAGTTAGATATTTTTGGGAGCAAAGTTTGGAAATTAGTTTAGGAAACCCTAATTTCCCATCCTATAAATAGAATGAGATGCTGGTCAGCTAAGCACGAAATTTCAAAGCCTATACACTCTCATAACCAGCCTAAACAAACCCTAGCAATCACAAGCTCAGAATCAGAAGCCAGAAATCAAAATTTGAAGAAAAAGGTGCACAAAACCCTAATTTATGTTTGATCTTCAAGCCTGGAAAATTTTTGTGTTTTAGATGTTTAGGAATACTTGTTAATGTGTTAATAAGTGATCTGGGCGGTCAAAACATGTTTACATAACATCTAGGTATGAAAATCAAGCCAAAATAGCAAACTGTTCTTGGCAGTCAAGAACAGTCTGACAAGCTACTTTGTCAGAGCTTTTGATCGGCTTAAAATGTTTGTTTGATGTGTTTTAAAGTTTGAATCAGTACTATGCCATGTTAGCTTTAAGGCCCGACTTGTAGCATGGTTAAATTATCTTTAGGATGAAAGTTATTGATGGTCAAAACCCATTGACCAACCCTGATAGACTGTTTCTGGGTAACCCAGAAACATGAAGAACATTCTGACAGAGTCTGACAAGACTTTTGATCAACCCAGAAATGACCTAGATGATATTTAATATGTTGTTTCTTGTTTTAAACATGTTATTTGGTATGTAAACTACAATCTTGAATCATCAAAACACATTTAGAAAACACAGAATCAAAGTTATTAATGGTCAAAAGGCGTTGACCGTTATGACTGCTTGAGTTTCTGGGTAACCCAGAAACTCAAGAACAGTCTGAACCCGGTGGTTTGACCATCAAATTTAGAGCATGATATGATATATTTTAAGATGGAATTTGTTATGTCGTTGTACACTGCCATGTTGGCTATAACAACAAACAAAAATCAAACATAAACATCAAACGAGCTGAGATTAATTTGAGATCAAAGTAGCCTGACCAGCGTTGACCAGCTGTTCTTCATGAAGAACACCTTTAGCGACGAAATGCATGTGAAAACCCAGAAACCTATAAATACATGCAGACCGTCGCTAAAGCCCTTTAGCGACGGATATTAAATAAAATTAAATAAAAAATTAATTAAATAAATTATAAAATAATAAATAAATATTAAATAATTATTAATAATTAATAAATAAATCCGAAAATTCATTTTTAAATTATAAAAATTTATTTTTAATATTTTTCTATATTCTGAAATATTATTTAATTTAATTAAATAATAATTAATAATTATGAAAAATCATTTAATAATTGTTTTAATTATTTAAAAATGATATTAAATTATTAAATAATTATATTAATTATTTAAAAATGATATTAAGGTAAATAAAATTATAATATATAATAATTAAATAAAATATTAAATATTTAAATATTATTAATGATAAATAAATCATTTAAATAATATATTAAGTATTTAAAAATTATTTTAAATGATAATTAAATCATTTAAATATTAAATTAAGTTTTTGAAAATTATTATAAGTAATAAATAAATTATTTTAATGATAGTGTAAAGTCTAAAAATATTATTAATGATAAAATAAATCATTTAAATAATATTCTATCTTTCTAAAAATATTATAAATGATAAATAAATCATTTAAATAATATTTTAAATATCTAAAAATATTCTAAAGGATAAATAAATTATTTAAATAACATATTAAATGTTTTAAAATTATTCTAAATGATAATTAAATCATTTAAAAATATTCCTAAGCTTGTAAAATTATTTAAAACTACTTCCAAGCTTCTGAAAATTATTTAAAAATAATACCAAGCTTCTAAAAATGTTAGAAATAATAATTAAATTATTTAGACTAATAATTAGACTTCCAAATGAAGTTTTATCGAACAATCTATGTGTTTAGCCATTAAGGATGCGACCGAGATACCGAATCAACGTCGAACCTTAATGAAACTTGTTTAGATTAGCGTGATACATGTTTATATACGTGCTAACGCTTATTATTTGGTATACGTAGACTACGTGCGTTGACCGATTGTACTAAAATTATAGTGAGCTACGCTAAGGCAAGTGTCCTAACTTTTTCTCAATTTATATTAAGCAATTCATTTATGTCTTGCTATCAATTATTGTGAAGTTATTGCTACTTGTTCAGCATAACTTAAGAAATGAAATCATTTATTGATTGTTTGAGCTTAAAATTGTTGAGTCAAACCAAATTGTTTTGGTACGACATCTATACTGAGTAATAGGGACACCGTAGATGGAAGGTGGTCCGACAAACCTTCAGATAAGGTTTAAATTGGCAATTCAATGAATTGACCAATATTGGCAATTAACTTAAATTGACCAAAAATGTGGTAGGATGATATGCATACTCCTAGGATATTGGTGAGGCTGATCACCTACCAGATATCCGAACTCAAAGAGGTTCTAAGTCATTGAAGACTGACAGGACAATTTGAAATATATGGTTCCGGTACAGAACCCTCAGTATCAATTATACATCATTGACATCTTTCAAATCAAACACATGGTGTTTACATATTCAAATGAACTTGCTGAGCATTTGTAGCTCATTCTTGCGCATATCTTCTTTTGCAGCTTTAGATGATATCCCTTGCACGTTTGGGACCAAAAAGAGGAAAAGTCATAACTATTAAATTTTATTTCTGTTATTGAATATTGTAAGCCTTTTTACAGACTTGTTGTTGTAATAACTTAGTATAACGAATGATGTAACCGAACAAAATGTTACGTAATATATTATGATCCTTGATGTTATAGAATGCGTTATACTCTGATCTTTAAATTCTTTAGAATAGTTGTACTAAGTTAAATACAGTGTCTATACGAACTATACATCTGAATGAGGGTATTTAAATGATGTTGAGAGTCCTATAAGCTCTGGGGTTACACTTAATGAGCGCCGGTGAGGTGCCATCTTTACCGGAATGCGCCCCTCAGTTCTATGGATAATCTTATCATTAATACTGTGAATGTCAGATAGATAGGGAATATTGATATGAAAGAGATATCCACAAGATATGAATCTGTACATCCAAGTGAGGGTATCCAAACACGGATAACGTTCTGACGAGAATTATTATCTGTTATGGGATACTGTGAACCTTGGATAGATAGAAGTCATATTTTATTGAATATTTATAGTTGTATAGTTCCACGTGAGCACTAGATCTGCTACAGGGGAGTGTAGAGATTTGGGGGCGTCACAATACCCTTCCAAGGAGACACTTTCAAAAACACGTGTTCACCAGGTTGAAACTCTAAAGTCCTCCTATGTTTATCAGCATAACTCTTTTGCCGTGATCGAGCTGACTGCAATTTCTCCTTAGCCACCGCCACCTTCTCCGTAGTGATTTAAACTAACTCAGGCCCTTCTATGATCTTCTCACCAACCTCATCCCAACAAGTTGGTGCCCGACACTTCCTACCATATAATGCCTCAAATGGAGCCATATCAATACTTGCATGCCAGCTATTGTTATAAGCAAACTCAACAAGGCTCAAGTAATCATCCCAATTACCCGACCATTCTAATGCGCAAGACCTCAACATATCCTCTAAAGTCTGGATAGTCCTCTCAGATTGCCCATCAGTCTGTGGATGGAAAGAAGTGCTGTATTTTAATCGAGTGCCCCAAGCTCGTTGAAACCCTTTCCAGAATCGTGAAGTGAACCATGGGTCTCGATCTGAAACAATTGACACTGGAGTTCCATGAAGTCTAACCACCTCCCGTTGAAAGATTTGTGCTAACTTGTCTGCAGAATAACCGTCCTGGATAGCTAAGAAGTGAGCTGATTTGGTCAATCGATCTACTACAACCCAAATAGCATCATTCTTCTTTAAAGTTTTTGGCAACCCAGTCACAAAATCCATTGTAATATCTTCCCACTTCCAAACAAGAATATCTAATTTTTGCAGTAATCCACTAGCACGTTGATGTTCAATTTTCACTTGCTGACAAGTAAGACATTTTCCTACAAATTCAGCCATATCTCGCTTCATCCCATTCCACCAAAAATTCTTCTTTACATCCCTATACATCTTCGTAGAACCCGGATGAATAGAAAATGGTGAACTATGAGCTTCAGCTAATACTGCCTCCTGAATAGTTGGATCTGACGGCACACACAACTGCTTACCCAACCAAATCACACAATGGTCATCAATACGAAACTCAGGCTGCTTTCCCCCCTCCAAATTTTGCGCTATAGCCCATAACTCGCCATCTTCTTTTTCAGCTTCCTTAACCCTCAAGATAAGAGAAGGCTCCACTCTCATACCTGCTAAAAGTCCATCTGCACCTTGTACATACAATTCCAACTCCAACCGTTCCACATCTGAAATAAGTTGTGGTTGTGTAATAAGGGTTGCTACACTCCCTGAACTCTTTCGGCTAAGTGCATCTGCAACTACATTCACCTTCCCAGGGTGATATTGAATTCTAGCGTCATAATCTTTGAGAAGCTCCAACCAACGCCTCTGCCTCATATTGAGCTCCTTCTGAGTGAAGATGTACTTAAGACTTTTGTGATCGGTGAAGATATCACAAGTATCGCCATACAAATAGTGCCTCCAAATTTTCAAAGCAAAGATTACTGCTGCCAACTCCAAATCATGAGTGGGGTAGTTTACTTCATAAGTTTTAAGTTGTCTAGAAGCATAAGCAATCACCTTACCGTGCTGCATCAAAACACACCCCAAACCCTTCTTAGAAGCATCACTATAAATTTGGTAACCTACTGTCCCTGATGGCAATGTAAGTATTGGAGCTGTCACAAGCCGTTTCTTCAATTCCTCAAAACTCTTCTCGCGCTCCTCATTCCACACAAACTTCGTGCCCTTTCTCATCAACTGAGTCAATGGCTAGGCAAGTAAAGAGAATCCTTCTACAAATCGCCTATAATACCCTGCCAAACCTAAAAAACTCCTAACCTCCGTTACTGTAGTAGGTCTTGGCCATTTAGTGATAGCTTCAACCTTTGCAGGATCCACCTTAATGCCTTCAGCAGACACAATGTGGCCCAGAAATATAACCTGCTCCAACCAAAACTCACATTTGGAGAATTTAGCATATAACTTCTCTTTTCGTAAAAGTCTCAAAATTATGCGAAGATGTTCCTCATGCTCCTCCTTAGACTTAGAGTAAATCAAAATGTCATCAATAAAGACAATGACAAATTTGTCTAAGTACGTCCTAAACACCCGATTCATCAAATCCATAAATACTGTCGGAGCATTAGTCAACCCAAATGGCATCACCAGAAACTCGTAATGCCCATAGCGAGTACGAAAAGCTGTCTTAGAGACATTCTCATCTCTTACCCTCAACTGATGATACCCTGATCTCAAGTCTATCTTCGAAAAATACTTCTCCCCTTGAAGTTGGTCAAATAAATCATCAATCCTCGGTAAAGGGTAACGATTCCTGATGGTAATCTTATTTTAACTCTCTGTAGTTTATACACAACCTCATAGACCCATCCTTCTTCTTTACAAATAAAACCAGAGCTTCCCATGGTGAAACACTCGGTCGAATGACACCACGATCTAATAATTCTTGCAACTGCTCCTTCAACTCTTGCAATTCCAATGGTGCCATCCTATACGGTGCCTTAGAGATAGGCTCTGCACCAGGAACAAGCTCAAAGTAAACTCAACTTCCCGTTGCGGTGGCAACCCTGACAATTCCTCTGGAAACACATCAGAAAATTCACGAACAATCGGAACATCTTCAATACGAGACTCTCCCATAGAGGTGTCATTCACAATTGCTAAATATCCCTCACAACCCCTAGCCACCAATTTTCTAGCTTTTAGAGCTGAAAATAATTTCACCACCTTACCTGGTCGTGAACCTTGATACACGAAATCCGGGGACTTCAAATCCCCAAAGATAACTCTCTTCGATTGACAATCGATAGTGGCCTGGTGCTTATCTAACCAGTCCATTCCAAGAATCACATCAAAATCATGCATATCCATCGGCAAAAGATTTACCCTACAAATCTTATCTCCAAAACTAATAGGACAATCTTGATACAAATTAGAGATAACTATAGAAATTCCCATCGGGGTAGTAATAGACATAGCAGAATTTAAAGACTGAGATGACACACTAAGCTATCGAACAAAAGAATTTGTAACAATCGAATGGGTATAGCCAGTATCAAATAAAATGGAAGCCTCACGATTGCCAACTATAAGAGTGCCAGAAACAGTACCTGGCGCACCTGCTGCCTGATTATGTGTCAAGGCGAAGACCCGTCCACCGCGGCGCTGACCAACATTACCACTATTATCACCACCTCCACCATTACCATGTGGCTGAGTACAATCTTTTGTAAGATGGCCTAACTGACCACACAAAAAGCATGCACCAGTAACTTTGTGACAAGGTCTCCCTGGATGATTAGCCCCACAAGTGGCACAAGGAGCTATTGGAATGAGATTAGGGTTATCCCCACCTGTTGGTCCTGGGTAACGACCCTGATTTTGCCCTTGCTGATGATTCTGCCATTGCTGACGATTATGACCTTGTTGAGGCAACTGTTGATAGCTTGTGTTCTGATTCTGGCCACGCCACTGTCCCTGTTGACCACCTCGATTCTTGTTCCACTGACCATTCTGATTTCTCCCCTGCTGACCTGAAACTTGACTCTGCTGGTCATTTTTATCCCTCTTTCGACCTCCCTCCGGTTTAGAAGCTCGAAAATCTTGTCGCTCCATCTCAATATTCTTGGCTGCATTAGCCACTGCTGACACATCTTTGAATTTAATGTTAATGAGATGTTGGCGATACTTATAATGAATTCTTCACTTAAATTTTTCAGCTTGTTCTACTGCAGTCCCTGCTGAGGTTCCTACAAAACTTGCCAACCTAGTGAACCTTGTCATGAAATCCGTAACAGACTCATCCTCCTTTTGTCGAATAGACAGATACTCTCTACCATAAGCCTCTTTATCAGCAGCTGAGAAGTATTGCTGATAAAAGATATCACAAAACTCTGCCCAGGTAAGTGCCTCTACAAATCCATCACCCTTTGTTACTTTCATTGCTTTCCACCACCTTTGCGCATCCCCCTCTAATTTATAACTAGCCAGTACCACTTTCTGGTTATCCGAGCATCCTAGTACATCAAATATCTTTTCTAAATGGGAAACCCAATTCTCTGCATCAATTGGAGTTGGAGCTGAAGTGAATGAATGTGGTTTCTGTTTTTGGAACCTTTCTAACCACAAATACATCGGAACAATGGATGGATCAACCCCAACAGTATTCACTTCTTCTTCATTTGTCTGCGAACCACCATTCCCGGGGTTCCTTTGATTAGGAATTTCTGGCGTCGGTTGTTACATTGCCTGAACGACTTGTGCCACCAATTGCGGCAAAGCCTGATTAATCGCCTGATTTACCAAAGCTGCCAATTGAGCATTATCTTGATTATTAGGCTGCACATCACGCTACATATCAGAATGTACATCGGTTTGGCACACGCCTCTTCCCCTACTATTTCCTCGTCTACCAACAACTCTAGCAGATCTACGAGCCATCTAATAAAGAAAACAATGAACTAAAGCAAAATAATTTGAATCCGATTAATATGATAGCTGAACGACATATCAAATGGAACAAAAACCTAACCCAAAGTCTACCCATAACTCACAGGTCGAACCTAAATAGGTTTTCTACAAGAAAGAATCTAAGTTCTGATTCCAACTCTGTAACACCCCCTTCCCAAAATATAGGAAGAGAGGCTACACACAAATACAACAAAAATATAAATTAATATCAAAATAATAAACTGCAAAAGATTAGTCTGAAGATGTATTAATAACCGCCCAATCGGCTCAAAATACATACTGTTTAGTACATCCTAATCTTAATAAAGGTTCAATACAACTCTAAACAGAGATCCAAACATCAAAACATAACCAAAATATCTAAACCATCTAGGCGAGGAGCTCTCATCACACTTGCCCATGATCCCCTTGAGTACCTACCGGAAGAAAGACACAGCATGAGCCAAATGCCCAGTACGGATATAGAGTACAGAATTATGAACTGAACTGAAATGAATAACAAAATCAACTAAACTGAACTGAGGTGTATCACAATAACCTAATAGTCTGAAGAAATGACATGGTATTATTTCATACCGAGCTCAAAATATAGCTTGCCACATAGACAAGTTAATAATGCCACATAGGCAATCACACATTGGACCGCGAATCCAAATGCATGCAAAATCGGAAGGTGTGTTTGGCACAACATCAGCCATCCGCAGAACATAACAGAAAACTAGGGTCGACCCATACACCTCTCACAACAAATCATCAAATGGCCAACTCCAATCGGAGCACAAAACAGAGACGCCGTGGACTAATCACACTGCCACGGAAGTGTCATGTCTCTCGTGCCAAGACGACATGCCTGTGGTACCCCCACAGGTGGTTATAGCTCAAGTATACCCTATAGTATATTCTAACAAAAATATCATGTCACCACACATGTGACACAATACCAACAAAAAAGGTTCTATACGTACATGTTGAACCAAATCAAATCATAATCATAATGTCTCAAAAGAAACTAACAACCTGTACCGCTCTACAGATATCAAAATAAATAGTAAACATGATAATCCAACTCAAAGAGTACAAATACGAGTCATATGTATCAACTCAAAAATGAAAGAATTATATGAATTTCACAAGAAACAATTATGTGAAATAATAGCATAATTCAAAACGCGGAACAAAACGAATTAATTAAATTTCAGAAGACTAACGCTGAAGGAGTACGGAATCCGTACCTGGAGTACGTAATGCAATACCCACAATTACAGAGGCAATTGGTTAGACTCGCTCAATATAATCTATTCACCAAAATAATACATTTTATTAAATACTACCATATTAGTATTTAACTGTTTTATATATATATATTGGACCCTCCATATATTTATTAGATTAATAAATTAAAGAGATACATAATACCTAGCCAAAATAATACCAAAATATAAACTAACAAACTAACTAAAATATATTAATAGAAATACAGAAAATTAAATTTAATAAATACACAAGAAAGAAAGAAAACATACCCGAAATTATGAGGTACGTAATCTGCCTATGCCTTCGATACTGAAAATTTTTAACTAAGGAGGTCCTTACTAAAAAGTCCCTCTTACAAAAAGTCTTTTCTTAAAATAAGAAAATCCTTATTGTTTAATAAATAAATAAAATAAACAAAATATTAGTTATATATATATATAGGTAAGGAAAGGGGGGGAACTTTAGTGGATGAGCGATGTGGGATTAAAGCAAAACATGGGTATCACAGAATAGCTTTAGCTTGGTACCATTTTTCCTCTAAAATGTTATATTTCGTACCATACGGTATGATATTAATAATTATGGCTTGAGCGATTGACTAAGCAATTAAACACAACAATAAACTGTGCTACTAGGATGAACACGATTATGATTTCACAGTCCTTATGTTGTGTTTCGTTGGTGAGAACAAAATCGAATTAGGAGGAAATAAAATGACCATTCCTTAAGCAATGACTTTTGATTCGTTTGGTGGTCGATAGGAATGGAATATCCATTCTATTATCTATTCCATTCCATCAATTGATTCCTTCCTAGATGGCGGGTTTAGCACATTCCATTCTAACTCAACATATTGTTACCAATTTATAATCTCAAGTAGACTTTGGAAGGAATTGTAAGGGAAGAGAGAAAGAAAGATAGATCGGAGAAGAAGTTTTAATTCATTTTCATTTAATACCCACTTCTTTACAATGATAAAGATATATAATAACACTGAAAAAGTTGAGACTAATCCTACCCGTTGATTGAAGATGAAAGACCCCGACTTTATGAAATAAAAGTTTATTATTTTCTTCATGATTATTATTCTAAACAGTAAAGTGCTTAAATGATATAATGTTATAGTTAAGGGTGTTATATATAAATTATCTGATATATAGTATGTCGGGGGAATTTTCTTTTTGTCGAAAAATATTTTTTCTGTCGGGAAATATTATATTCGGTAAAGTACGACGGTGCTGAAATAACAAAATATTGGTGGGCCCCATAACGACTAATTGTCGGATACGAAAAACGACAGTATTAATATTTTTTATACAAATTGTCAACAGTGATGGGCCCCATAATGACTAATTGTCGGATACTGAAAACGACAATCTTTTATCAACAATATTATCACCTTCAACTGTTGAAATACCCGGTGATAAAAAGAACAGTTAAAACGCGTTATTCCACAGTCGTACGCGTTATTCCACAGTAGTACGCAGTATTCCATAGTAGCACACGGTGTTGCATAGTAATTTATATTATTGATTCAATAATTGATAAAGTAGTAATTGTACAGTATTTTGATTCAATAATTGTTACAGAAGTATGTGCATAGTACTTTTTATTATTTGTCATGACACTGTAACTCATATTATTTGATATGATATTTTAGCATTATTGACAATGTCTAGAAATTCTGTCAAGAAAAGAGGTTATTTAATTGTGCGTCGTTTATGCGGAAGGCCCCCTTATTCTTGGGAATGATCTGGTTGTCAATATTATAAGTCTATAATATTAATGGTGAATAATTGTTAAAAGTCTGAAATAGTGTTGATTAAAAATACGTGAAGCGTTTATTGTAAGTTAACTTATATTTCTATGGGACCCATAACTATTTGATGGGTGGGACCCATAATCTATTTTCGTGGAATAATTTCTTCAGATTTTATTTCTTCTGTGGGACCTACAGGTCATTCAATAGTGACTTGCCGTCAATAAATATTTAATTTAGTTTTTATTTTACCTTCGGGATAAAAACCTAAGAGAAAGCATATTCTAAGAATATACTAAGGTATAAAGTATATTAAAAGAATATGTCAAGAGTATAAGTGTAATAAACCAAGAAAAGTTAGGGAGAAGACCAAAATGCCCTCACCATGATTTTCCTATAAATAGGAAGAATTATCTTAAGAAAATTCACAACTTCCTTGCTTATACTTCCTTCTACTCTCTAAATATTTTACGTTCTCTCTTAGTCTGCTGGGCTATACAAGTATTGTCCAAGTTAATAAATTTTATAGAAAGCAACATCTAGTCATTTGTTAACTAAGGTAAGGGATATCATTAATTTCATACTCGTATTTAATATCATTTGTTTTCATATTCGCAAGTAATATTATTTTACTTCATACTCATAAGGGTTGTTATTAATTTCTTATTAATCTGTGGGAATAACCTGTCTGTACAGAGTACCGTACCTGATGAATAACTCTTCGTATTCATTTCTTATTAATCTGTGGGAATAACTTGTCTGTGCGGATTGACGCATGGCTAGTGAATAACCCTTCGTATTCATTCTTTATTAAGTTATGGAAATAATCTGTCTACGCGGACGACCGCATGACGGGTGAAAATCCATTTGCAGTTTCGTATATTCTTTCATACTCGTATAGAATATCATTTCTTTGTACTCTTCAAGGAATATCGTTTTCTTTCATATTTCTCCATTTATAATAAGAAATTATTGTTTGTTTCCAAAACCTTGTTATTAAATGGTGAAAATCCCTTAAATTTGTAGAATATCCTTAATAGTTTGTGCTTCATCTAATATTTTTAGCAACATCTTTCTATTGAAAATTTATCGTTATCTTTGAAATATGAATCTTGAATATCATTCTTGAATTTAACTCCAAATTTTGGTCATCATGTTGGCAATTTGGACAATCTTTGACACTAAATAAAATAAATTTCTAATATTTATCCTTAATCTCACTATATTTATTTTATATCATTGTTAACATATTCATACTTAAATTGTGGCGATAGTTTTCTTTGGCCCGTAGTGCAAAGATGAACTGGCGTCGCATGATTATGACCAAACTGTGTATTGATATAATCATGACTTTTAGTGTTACAGAAACAGGTTGATGGTGAAAGTTCTCTTTGGCCCGTAGTACAAAGATGAACTGGCGTTTGGCATAATCATAACCGGTGGTGTTACAAATAAATATCTTTGGCACGTAGTGCAAAGAGCGGCTGTAAAACATAAACTGTTGATTTGGATGTTCATAAACAGGAACTATTGATTGATGTTATAGGGATAAAATATTGGTGGTGAACCTTTAACTTATAGAAGATGGTAGATATTATAATATACTTGACTCTTCTAATAGATTGTTCATTCTGCTGCAATTGTTGTTGTTGAAAATTATAATATCTTTAAATCTCTGATTATTACTGTTGAAGGCTAAAGATAATTTATTCTTCATTATCTTAGTCATGATTTTCCTTACTGGGTTATTTGTGCTCACCCTTTTCCTTTTTGTTACATTGTTTTCCTCAGAAAATGAGAGTGTAGTGGGGACTAGTCGGGGAAGAGAGTGATGGTCCGAGACAGTAGAAGTATCTCAATACATTATTATTAGTGTGGCAATAAGTGTATTGAGAACTTAAGTTATATTTGTATTGAAAGTCACAGTATGTGTGTTGTCATATTTTGCACGACAATTATTAGTTGTAAATAGGAAAATTCATATTTGTATTTGTATTTTGTATAATGTAATTGGCGACTCAAAATGGGTTGTGTGGACCTATTTTGGGGGCGTCACAGTTGGTACTAGAGCTTAAGGATATGATCTCTGGTAGAAATATTCCTTTTGTCGGAGAATATTATATTCGGTAACGTACGACGACGCCGAAATAACAAAATATTGGTGGGCCCCATAACGACTAATTGTCGGATACGGAAAATAACAGTATTAATATTTTTATACAAATTGTCAACGGTGGTGGGCCCCATAATGACTAATTGTCGGATACTGAAAACTACAGTATTTTGTCAACAGTATTATCACTTGCAACTGTTGAAATACCAGGTAATAAAAAGAATAGTAAAAATGCGTTATTCCACAGTCGTACGTGTTATTTCACAGTAGTACGTAGTATTCCACAGTAGCACATGGTGTTGCACAATATTTTATATTATTGATTTAATAATTGATAAAGTAGTAATTGCACAGTATTTTGATTCAATAATTATTAAAGTAGCATATACATAGTGCTTTTTATTATTTGTCACGACACTGTAACTCATATTATTTGATATGATAGTTTAGCATTATTGATAATATCTAGAAATTCTGTCAAGGAAAGAGGTTATTTAATTATGCACCGTTTATACGAAAGACCCCTTTTTTCTTGGGAATGATCTGGTTGTCAATATTATAAGTCTATAATATTAATGGTGAATAATTGTTGAAAGTTTGAAATAGTGTTGATTAAAAATACGTGAAGCATTTGTTGTAAGTTAACTTATATTTCTGTGAGACCCACAACTATTTGATCGGTGGGACCCATAATTTATTTTCGTGGAATAATTTCTTCAGATTTTGTTTCTTCCATGGGACCCACATGTCATTCAATAGTGACTTACCGTCAGTAAATATTTAATTCAGTTTTTATTTTACCTTAGGGTTAAAAACCTAAGAGAAAGCATATTCTAAGAATATACTAAGGTATAAAGTATATTAAAAGAATATGTCAAGGGTCTAATTGTAATAAACTAAGAAAAGTTAGGGAGAAGACCAAAATGCCCTCATCTTGATTTTCCTATAAATAGGAAGGATTATCTTAAGAAAATTCACAACTTCCTTGCTTATACTTCCTTCTACTCTCTAAATTTTTTACGTTCTCTCTTAGTCTGCTGAGCTATACAAGTATTGTCCAAGTTAGTAAACTTCATAGAAAGCAACATCCAGTCACTTGTTAACTAAGGTAAGGGATATCATTTATTTCATACTCGTATGTAATATCATTTTCTTTCATATTCCCAAGCGATATTATTTTACTCCATACTCATAAGGATTGTTATTCATTTCTTATTAATCTGTGGGAATAACCTATCTGTACGGAGTACCGTACCTGGTGAATAACCCTTTGTATTCATTTCTTATTAATCTGTGGGAATAACCTGTCCATGCAGATTGACGCATGCCTGGTGAATAACCCGTCGTATTCATTCTTTATTAAGTTGTGGAAATGATTTGTCTACGCGGACGACCGCATGACGGGTGAAAATTCATTTACAGTTTTGTATATTCTTTCATACTCGTATAGGATATCATTTCTTTGTACTCTTCAAGGAATATCATTTTCTTTCATATTTCTCCATTTATGATAATAAATTATTGTTTGTTTCCAAAACCTTATTATTAAATGGTGAAAATCCCTTAAATTAGTAGAATATCCTTAATAGTTTATGCTTCATCTAATATTTTTACCAGCATCTTTCTATTGAAAGTTCTATCGTTATTGTCGACGCCGGTTTCTCGCCTCTCCCATTTTTAGCCTTTTGATTAATGATTTTTGGGGAAAAGGTCGGCATTAATGTCGACGGGGTTTTGAAAGATCGTTTTTATGATGAGCCAATTAACCAGAGTCGCCAGTTGGTATATTTGAAATGGATGTACCAACTCATCCGAGTTTTCGTTTTTTTATAAATCGCTGGCTCATATGTGACTCCGAATTAATTGGTCTGTGAGCTTGAGATTCATAGAGTTCGGGGGCTTGCTTAAGTGAGGGGAAGGTGTTAGGCACCCCTCGACTTCCGTGAAACACGGTTACCGCAATCTTGATGCTGTCCTATCCTTTGATTCATAAAATGTGTATACGTGAGCGTGTGTGTGTGTGTGTGTGTGCTTATGTGAATGTTGTGGTGAGTTCTTTCATGAGAGATGAAACATTTGGCATTTTATTGAGAAATCGTGCTTTGCTTTGGGAATGTTTTAGAATGTCGTTTCCGTTAGTACGAGAGAGCTACTTTATTCATGAGAAAGATTTGATTTTACTCGTCAAAATATGAATCTTTATTAGGCGTCGTTTTGATAAAACGTGAATTTTCTTAAACCTTAACCAAAATAGGAGTCGAGACTTATACATTGCTTTCATAAATGATGGGCAATTTCTAGGATCTCTTTCGCCCTATGTATCAAGGTTTAGTAAAATGTTTATTTCATTTATAAAGCCATTTTTGGTGATGTTTGAAATGATTTCCTTTGGCCTTCTCGTAGAATGGGAATCGACTTTCGTTAGCATTTCCAATTTTTTGCCTCGTGATGCTAATATCCTACTTTGATTGATTTTTAGAAAAATCTTTATCGTTTAATCTTTTGAAATCATTTTGGTGTCACGAAATCGAACTAAAGCATAAATACGCATCGGGGCTATCCATGGGCATGTAAGCCATCAAGACATCCCCGAACGCCAACAATCACATATTCCACTATTACGGGGCCTTAAACCCGATTCTCGCCTTAGCGTCGTTTTAAGGCCCGACGATTACATGTTACAAACGAGCACCTTAAATCTATCACATACATCAAAACGTCCATCATCGGATTTGGACCACGGGGTCGCGTTCCTAGGCTCACACCCGATATTGCTACATACCCATAAATGAATACTACGAAACTAATCAACACGGATTTGCCTAATACACCATGATATCCGAGAATGACAATCTAAATAAGTTACACCCAATAAATCACCATAAACAAACTAGAAATTTCACCAATAGGATATCTTCGGGTTATTAGGAAGAATTTTGTTCCGATGGAACCCTCACTAATAATCCCTAATCCATGATTGTTCAACAAGATATATGAAAATTACATCTATTTTAACCAATCAATATGATATAAATGGCTAGAACAAATAGGAATTTTCACCTTACAATTGATCTCAAATGGATGTGAACTTGTATATTTGAATAGGATAAGGCGTGTATTTGATACAATCAAAATCAAAAGAAACAAATCCTCTCTTTTTTTCTCTCTTTTCTTCCTATTTGATTGCCAAATTTTTCTCCTTTTCCTCTCTATTTCCGTGCTTCTTGCTGCTGAATTCTCCTTCTTCTCCACAATTGCTGAACTCCTCCAACTCCCTGTATACTGCACGAAACTGAGCTGAAATAGCCAGCCGCAGATTAATCTGCGGCTGGCTGGCCGCCTGCCTTCCACTCGCCTGATTTCGAGTTCCGTGTTTTCAAAAGGCGCACTATTTGGCAGCAGATCAATCCGCGGCTAGACGGTTTGACTTTCTCGATTTTCGTGCCACGCCTCGATTTTCGTGCCGTAGCGTCAGTTTTCGCTGACAGGCTCGTATTTTGCAGTCCGAGAATTTCCGGGAGACGTGCCACCTCATTCGGGAATGCCTGCTTCGGACGGCCTTATTATCACGTCAGCCTTGGTCGCCAATCATTTTGGTGGGGTTGGACGAGCGCACTTGGGCCCATTCCCTCGCTCCCGCAAGCCGGTTCAATTGACGATTTGGCCCTCCTATCATGGTTAGTACAGGGAACGCAAAAATTGGGTGTCTACAGCTGCCCCTCTTTATCATGTTTATGCAATGTTTAATGAAATGAACAGGATAAAGAATAGACGCTCGATGCATGAATGACAGTGCACAAGGATGACAACACATACGTGATGCAACGCATAGGATTTAGGATGCAACGCAAGATGCAATGGATGCAAAACATTCATAAAAGGGTGTCAATGCGGATGATCGTCTTGTCGGGGCCGGGTTTCGTCGCCGGTCACCCATCTCGCACTCGCCGGTTATCGTCGCCGGTCGGTCGTCTCGTCGGGGCCGGGTATCGTCGTCGGTCACCCATCTCGTAACCCCCAATTATCGTCGCCGGTTGGTTATCTTGTCGGAGCCGGTTTTCATCGCTGGGCATCCATCTCGTAATCGCCGGTTATCGTCGCCGGTCGATTGTCTCGTCGGGGCCGGGTATCATCGCCGGTCACCCATCTCGTAACCCCCGATTATCGTCACCGGTTGGTTATCTTGTCGGAGCCGGTTTTCGTCGCCGGACATCCATCTTGTAATCGCCGGTCATCGTCGCCGGTCGATTGTCTCGTCGGGGCCGGGTATCGTTGCCGGTCACCCATCTCGTAACCCCCGGTTATCGTCGCCGGTCGGTTATCTTGTCGGAGCCGGTTTTCGTCGCCGGACATCCATCTCGTAATCGCCAGTTATCGTCGCCGGTCGATTGTCTCGTCGGGGCCGGGTATCGTCGCCGATCACCCATCTCGTAATTTATTTTCACTAGACACATCAAACGGCTGCAAGGGAACCAAGGGGACCCACCAGGGCCAGCCGTAGATGGATCTGCGCCCAGCCGCAGATAGATCTGCGGCCAAGATCGGTTTCTTAAGCGGCTCGCCACTTCCAGATCTGTCACTTTCAACTTCGCACCCCACATAGATTCTTGCGATTTTGCTCGTTTGCAAGGACCTTTTGTCGAGTTTTCCAACCTTTCTGCAAAAACTGCTCCGGTAGGATCGTTCTACGCGCTACAGGTAACACTTTGACCGTTCACTTTTTAATTTCGTCAATATTTTGCTATACATTTGGCTATTTACATGCTAGAGATAGAAATGTATGCTTTACAATGCTATGCTATGTATTATCATATATACATGCTATGTATCAAGTATGTGAGTCCTATTTTATGCTCATGATGCGGTCCCACATACTGTTGTTCCTTTTTTGAAAGAAAATCATGCATTATGGTCCTTTACATGCTGTAATTACACATATGAATGCAAATTTGATCTGTTTGAGGATTGGATTTAATGGAAAACATGTTTGGCTTATGCCTGGGATGTCCACTTTACAAACGGAACTCTGGCGATTTTTTTTTTCCAGGCGCATATAATAATCATGCATCATGTTGCATTAAGTCTACGATAAATACTGGAATATTTGCGACACAATTTAAACAAGGGAACTTACCTTCTTCCTTGCTTGATATTCCATTTCAGCTATGGATCCCGACGCTCCTAGCAGCTCTTCTGCGTCCCGGACCTCGGGTGTTCGCCGTCGTAGGGCGGCACCTGCCCCCGTTCTTCCTCGGACCCGTCAGGCTCGCCGCTTGGCGGAGGCTGTCATTCGTCCCGATCATCCGGACGTTGAGGAGGCTGCTCCTCCAGAGGTCGTGGCAGAGGGGCCATCCTCCAGCACACCGGCTCCATCTACTCATCATGCTCCTTCTGGCGCCCCTGTGCAGATACCTGATCTTTTGGGTCGGGATCTCAATCGTCACCCCTCGGCATCTCTTGTAGCTAACGAGGTATATTCAATTCTATTCTCATTTCATTCTCAATTTCCCAATTCTCCTTTTATCTGGACTGACCCATTGGTGATTGTCCCAGGTGCCCGAGTTTACTCAGCCGAGGGGTAACTGGTTCAACATATATTCCCTCTATACAGCTCTGCACAGCGAGTACCGGGCGGTGGTGGACTCCTGGGGCTTTCGTCACTTCTTCACCATCATTCCCCGCCAGTGCCCCTGGGGTTACATGAGGGCCTTATCTGAGCGCTGGTTCCACCAGACGCAGTCTCTTCACCTTCTTGACTGCGAGGTTGTGCTGACTCCCTGGGACTGGAGGTACATCACGGGCATTGAGTTCACTGGATCCCGCGTCCCTTTGGATCTTGATATCACTCCAGCGGAGGTCCGGGCTTTATTGGGCTTCGCCGCTGAGGACCGGGCCTTTAAGGCCCGTAATATTCGGTCCGGTGCTTTGGCTGTCGATGCTGTCGGGGGTCTGTATGCACTGCCTATTCCAGCGGATCAGGGCACCCGGGACATTCTGCTACGACGCTTGTTCCTAACCATTATGAGGGGTTGTTTCCTAGGGAACAACTCCTCCACCATTCATTTCAGCGTCGTAGGGGCCGTCAGAGACGTGGACCGTATTAGTGACTATGATTAGGGGTCATTCACCTTTGCTTATTTCCTCCACGGTATGCGTCTACGCTCGGAGGGCCAGACAAATGCTTGGCTGGGATTCTATCATTTTCTGCTGGTGAGGCTCCTCTTCCTCTCCTCTTATTGGACTTTCCTTCATTTATCTCTCTTTTCTGCTTTTGTCGGTTACTCATGCTTTTCATTGTGTCTGTTCGCAGTTCTGGGCCTACGAGCGTCTCCCATGTCTGAGGCCTGTCACTACTCTTGGCCTGGACACTTATCCCCGGGACCGGCGATGGCATCATAGCACTTTGGAGGAGGTCCCGGTATCTGGCAGCTTTGCACACTGCCGCATCCAGCTGGAGCTAATCACGGCTGCTGATGTCGTCTGGGTTCCCTACCTCTCCGAGCATCTGACTGTGGGGTTTGCTGATGGGCGTCCTTCTGGCCCGGAGTTCGAGCTTTCCACCCGTCGCCTCACTTTGCAGAGTGTTGGAGGATGGGTGATGTATCTGGGGGAGCGCGCATTCAGATGCGTCACTGGAGAGATCCGCATCCCACATTCTCCTCCTTTCACTACCTCCTGGCCGCTGGACTCTCAGCCCTCGGAGATCATGCTCGCAAGGGAGGACGGCCGGATGCTTTCGACGGGTCCCAGTACGAGTGATGCCTTCCGTACCTGGTGGGTGCCCCGCACCATCGGTCCTCAGACCCGGGCCACATTCTTCCTCGGGGATATGGTCCCCGGTTCAGTGATGATGACGGACTGGGCAGCCTGCGTTCGGAGCCCTACCCATGCTAAGCAGATCGCCACTCTGACCCGTCAGGTAGACCAGCTGTCCCTATATCTTCGGGTGTTGGGCCGGACTCCAGAGGATGCTTATGCCTACGATCCTGACGGTGCGGGATATGATGCGGGCCCGAGCTCATCTGATGCCACAGCGCAGCCATATATCCCTGACATGAACTTTGGGCCTCCGACCTCGACGACCCCAGGGGACCAGTTCGAGGATCCCGCTTTCATAGATGAGATTGATTTTATTTAGCTCAGGATAGGATAGGGCTTTTGTACCTGCACCTGTTTAGTTTTTATTTTTTATTATCCTTTTTTTCATTTTATGCACTATGTACTGAACTCATTTACTCATTTATGCACAGTTTTTATCCCTTATATCTATGAAATTTATTTGCTTTATTATTAACTGTATGATGCATGCTTTTTTATTTATGGATAGAAAATGACCCCTGGACAGTCTTTTTGATACCATTTTTCCACAGATGTCGTGGTACGTTTGGATTTCATTCCTTCCACACGGTTGGTTGGCAGTCTCTTCCGCTGGTTGGACAGTTTATTGCCGGCTGACAGGGTTGTCGCAGATGGTCTTTTGGGCCATTCTTGGTCCTTATTAACCTTTCAGGTGCCAGCGGGCTTTGTGGATGGGATTCTGAGCTATTGGGCGCCTGTCCGTCAAGTGTTCAGGTTGGGGACAGTAGAGCTGACCCCCACTCTTAAGGAGTATGCTCACTTCACCGGCTTGTCTTTGGATAGACCTTGTGCTAGGGTCACAGTTGGTTCCATGCGCCGTCAATTCTTGACTTTCACCGGTTTGCGGAGGGCTGTCTTGTTACCGGTGATCACATCAGACCATATGGTTCCCCTTCAGTTCTTGATTGACCGATTTGGCTCACCTGACAGTTTTCGTCTTTTCTTCGGTGATTTTTCCGTGTCCGAGGAGCGCTGGGATGCCTTGAGAGCGGACGTTCTGATGGCCTGTGTCATCTCAATTTTGTACTTGCACGCCGGATCTGATCAGTTGGACATGCGGGTTGTCGCGGCCGTTCGAGCCCTTCAGGAGGATCACACCATTCTTCCCATGATATTGGCGGATACCTACATGTCAGCTTCATACCGTCAATCCTTCCGAGGCAGGGTATTCAGAGGGAGCTCGACCTTGTTGTACGTGTGGTTCATGAGTCATCTTAGTCCCATCGGCCACTTCCGTCGCCAAGGATTTTGCTTTAGCCATGACATAACCACGCAGTTTTCGTTTTGTCCCGTGAGCTGTACTGATGTGGCCTCCTGGACATCATTTTTGTCGGTCGTCGAGGATCCCTTTCATCTCCTGGTCTACTCGGGCTATTGCTCCTTTATGAGCTTCTTGACTCACGTGCCCACCCTGGATTTCATCCCTATTGCTGGCTTGAGGAGCGTGACGACTTATCATCCCCTAGCGGTTATGGGGCAGTTTGATCAGACACAGGATTTACACCCTTTCGCGGGTGCAGCCGCCTACCGATTCCTTATATCATCCCGTACAGAGAGGGATCTACTGCGGGTATACGATCTTTGGTCTTGCAGGATCTTTGCCGAATATAGTGAGAGTTGCCACATCCAGACATTTGCTTACGTGCAGTGGTTGCGCGGAGACTCGGATCCGGCTAGTTTGAGTAAGATTGGGGGCTTTGATGACTCTGGAGTGATTCTCCCAGAAGATACCACATACCACTCCATCTCAGCTGATTCTGCCCCTAGTCGGGTCACTGAGGATACCCGACTCCGCCTGGCCTTGATTACTGCTGAGGCCGAGAGGGACGCCGCTCTTGTCGAGAGAGATGATGCCATTCAGGCTAGAGATACTGCCATTGCTGACAGAGAGGCCATTGTATTTCAGACCAGGGCAGTTGTAGATGCTCATTTTGGGACTGTCAGCCGAGCCACTGCTTTACTGGATCGTATTGATATGATGGGGCAGCAGATTGCAGGAGATGCTGATGCTTCAGATCTATCCACTACTTTGTCCGTCCTGCTTCAGCTAGTTTCAGATTTGTAGATTATTTTATTTCCTGCATAGACTATGTTAGTTTCATCGGTTATCGAAAGGGAAATCTTGTAACAAAATGACTTATATATATAGACATGCATTTAAATTTAGTCATTTTCCCTTTTTGTCGTATCATTGCCTTTCATTGGATCCTCATTTTATCCAGTTGACCACGATTTTGACATTTCGCCTTCTTTCTCTTCTCAAGTCTTGATGGAGATTTGACAGATATTTCCGCACACCTTTTGATTTCATCGGATTGAATCTCAGATTTTAGATAACTGTTTGGTTGGATCAGGGTTATGTCCTTTGGGATGAAGCTGGTTAGGCAGCTGGTTTCGGGAAGGTTTTGAGGGTGTAGGAAGGTTTTATCTGGCTATTGAAAATTGGTTTTGGTTAGAGAAAGGATTATTTTTTTTAATGGATCGGACCGCGCCATGATGGCTGCCTACGTACCCCCACAAGTTGGGAGATCAGGTCTTACGTAGTTCGCTCTTCAAAGGAAAAAGGGAACTGATGATCAAGCGTAGAACCGCTTCACCGAATCGGAATTTAGAGGTTGTGGAAATACCTCCCCATCCATTTCTCGCAATATGAGGGCTCCTCCGAATAGCACTTTCTTAATCACAAATGGCCCTTCCCAGTTCGGGGCGAACTTCCCCCTGGCTTCGTCTTGACAAGGCATAACTCTTTTTAGCACCAAATCATTTTCTTTGAACTTCCGAGGTCTTATCCTTTTGTCGTACGATCGAGAGATCCTTTGTTGATATAACTGACCATGCCAAACCGCGGCTACCCTCCTTTCATCAATTAGGGCCAATTGGTCATATCGACTTTGCATCCAATCCTCCTTGCTTATCTGAGCATCGATCACTATTCTGAGGGATGCCATTTCAACCTCAACTGGCAGAACGGCCTCCATTCCATACACCAAAGCGTAAGGGGTTGCCCCTGTAGAAGTACGCGTTGACGTTCGGTATGCCAGCAGGGTGAGGGGTAACAAATCCGGCCATCCCCGATGATTAGCAGACATTTTCGCCATGATCTTCTTGATGTTCTTATTTACAGCCTCCACTGCCCCATTCATCTTAGGACGGTAAATGACGGAATTGAGGTGCTTGATCTTAAATTGGTCACACAGTCCCTTCATGATGGCGTTGTTTAAATTCTTGGCATTGTCGGAGACCAAAACCTCAGGTTGCCCGTATCGACAAATGACATTATTCCTGATGAACCCGACGATGACCTCCTGAGTTACTTTGGGGAAAGAAGCTGCTTCTACCCATTTGGTGAAATAATCGATCATGACGAAAATGAATCGGTGTCCGTTGCTTGCTTTGGGCTCTATTGGTCCGATCACATCCATTCCCCACATTGAAAACGGCCACGGGGAGGTCATACAGTGCAGCTCATTGGGAGGCGTATGGATCACATTACCGTGCGCCTGGCATTGGTAACACCGTTTGACATGATCATCGCAATCGGCTTTCAGCGTTAACCAATAATGCCCTGTCCTCAAGATCTTTTTGGCCAGCATCGGTCCACTCATATGTAGCCCACACACTCCACCATGTATTTCATTCATAATCCTTCGGGCCTGTGTTTCATCTACGCATTGCAACAGTCCCAACCCAGCATCCCTTTTGTAGAGTGAATCCCCACTCAGGTAAAATTTCATCGCCATCTTTTGAATTCTCATCATCTCAGTTCGACTCGCCTGGTCGGGAATGGATCTATCTCTCAAATATTCCCTTATGTCATGATACCAGGGCTGCTTTGTCAACACCACCTCGTCTGATAACACTGCCACATGTTCCTCATATGCCGGGGCATTCCGTACGGCTATCTCAATCTGTGGAATGTCTTTTCTTTTGATTATATGGATTAAGGAGGCCAGAGTTGCCAATGCATCTGCAAAATCATTCTGTCCCCGGGGGATATGTCGAAAAGCGATATCTTCGAACTCTTGCATCAGCTGGGTAACACAACGATGGTATGGAAGTAACCGAAGCTCTTTAGTGTTGTACACCCCGATTGCCTGTCTGATTACCAATTCTGAATCCCCGAACACCGCTAGTCTCTTCACTCCCATGTCGCGGGCCAAGCGGAGTCCCAAGATACATCCCTCGTATTCAGCGGTGTTGTTCGAATTGCTGAAATGCAGTTTAGTGGCCACAGGGTATTGTTCTCCGGTGATAGAGACCAGGACCGCTCCGGCTCCTGCCCCCCGGCATTCATGGCACCATCAAAATACAGCTTCCAGAACTGTCCCTCGTCATCACATTTCTTGTGTGATACCCAAAATATATCTTCGCCCGAAAGAGGAGTTTCTAACGGCTCCATCCCTCCTGACGGGGTTTCTGCCAACTGATCTGTAATTCCCTGTCCTTTCATGGCCTTCTGAGTCACGTACACCATGTCGAACTGTTGTAAGATTAACTGCCATCTTGACAATCGACAATTCAGCATGGGCCTTTCAAAAATATATTTCAGGGGATCCATTCTTGATATCAGGTACGTCGTATGCCCATGGAGGTAGTGCTGTAATCTCCCTGCAGCCCAGGCCAGAGCACAACAGGTCTTCTCGATGGGAGTGTAATTCTGTTCATATTGGCTAAATCTTTTGCTGAGGTAATAGATGGCCTGCTCTTTACCTGCCTCATTCTTCTGTCCCAGCATACATCCCATCGCGATGGCATTGACCGATATATACATAAACAGAGGGATCCCATCCTTCGGGGGTACCAGCACTGGTGCCTCCGTCAGCTGCTTTTTAATGGTCTGAAAAGCCCTCTGACATTGCTCATTCCATTCTTGGGAAGCCCCCCTTCTTAACAGTTTGAAAATTGGTTCACATGTAGTCGTCAAGTGGGATATAAAACGGCTGATGAAGTTTATCCTTCCGAGGAATCCTCTTATCTCCTTCTCTGTGTGAGGTGCCGGCATATCCACAATGGCCCTAATCTTTGTCGGATCCAACTCAATGCCTCGATCACTAACCAGGAATCCCAAGAGCTTACCCGACTGCACTCCGAAAGCACACTTTGCTGGATTGAGCTTCAAGTTATACTTTCTGAGCCGATCAAATAGCTTTTTAAGATGGGTTATATGGTCAGATTCTACCCTTGACTTCACGATAATGTCATCCACGTAGACCTCTATCTCCTTATGCATCATATCGTGGAACAGGGCCATCATGGCTCTCTGATAAGTAGCCCCCGCATTCGTGAGACCAAAAGCCAATCGTCTATAGCAGAAAGTGCCCTAGGGGGTGATGAATGCGGTTTTCTCCCGATCTTCCTCCGCCACCATTATCTGATGATACCCCGCAAAGCAATCCACAAAAGAATACATTTCGTACTGGGCCGTGTTATCCACCAGGATGTGTATGAAAGACACCGGGAAGTTATCTTTGAGACTGGCCTTGTTTAGATCTCTGTAGTCTACACATACCCTCACCTTTCCTCCAGGCTTAGCTACTAGGACTACATTGGACAGCCATTTTGGGTAAGTGGACACCATAATGATTCCCGCCCTGAACTGCTTGATGATCTCTTCCTTCACTTTTAAGCTCCACTCCGGTTTCAACTTTCTTAATTTTTGCTTGACAGGCCTGAAACCCTCCTTGATGGGCAATCGATGTACCACAATGTCGGTGGATAAACCGATCATATCCTCATGAGACCAGGCAAAGACATCCTCATATTGGTTTAGCAACTCGGTCATCTCAGCTTTTTGGCTGGGGGTAAGGTCTGTCCCTATCTTAAGTTCTTTTGGCTTGTCAGGGGTTCCGATATCTATAGTGATGGTTTGGTCTAAGTTGGGTTTGGGTTTATCCTCGACCCATCCTTTGATCTCGTCAGGCGCGTCGTCGTAATCTGTCTCATCTTGCTCAATGCCCATCAAATCGAAATCGAGCTCAATGTCAAAATCATAATCATCATTCAAATTTGAAGGACCGTTTGTTAGGCAATGATTACTCAAATTGGTACACCTGACATGAAACAAAATACTGGTCATATATAAGTTGTTTTCGACGATCACATTTTCAAATAACATGAAGAAACGACATAATTATGCAAAATATAAAACAACAAACAAAGATAAACTTCTCCATTCCCCCGTCCTCTGGGGTCTACCACCCTGACGTCGGGTTTTACCCTTGTTTGGATATCACTGGTTTCATGGTCTAGTTGTCGATGGTCAGGTCAGATGCAATGCGCTGGATAAAAGGGGGCTTTACACCGGACACTTCCCTAATGGGCGCTCCCCATGTACTCCCGTGATCATTTATCATGTTGATCACCCCTCAATTTTCTGCACATAGTTCAACCTTGAAGGCCCCTCGGCTTCATTGGCCTCCGCCACATTGACTCCCCCCCCCATCATGCCTTGGTAGGGGATTGGCCTTAACATTCGGGGAGTCTGGCTGTTCCACCATAATTTCCCCACTGTCAATCAGGTTTTGGATTCTGTGCTTCAACGTCCAACAGTCCTGTGTATCATAACCAGGGGAACTGGAGTGGTATGCACATCGCTTGCTCGGGTCAAACCTTCTACCCTTTGGGTCACTCGGGGGTGCCAAACCAACTATCCTCTTTTGGGCTACTAATACCGCCAAGACCCGTTCAAGAGGCTCCCCGAGCGGGGTGAATATTCGATTCTGCGAGGCCTCATATCTCTTTCGCCCCTCCGCCCTCTGATCAGCGAAGTTAGGCTGTCGGGATGGCCCTACTCTCTGCACCTGTAACGGAAGATGGTTTTCTACCTTTCTGGATGATCCCTGCAAGATGAGGGAAACATCCTCTTCCCTCTTCTTTTGGACCCTCCGGGAAGTGCAGCCATAATTTCCATTTTGTATTTGCTCTGCAGCCGTTTCTAAAGCAGCAAAATCCCGGATTTTACCTGATTTCAACCCCATATCCACCATCTCTCCATGTTTAATCATTTCAGCAAAGGGTCTTCCAATCCCCGAGATGACTCGTTCATAATACGGTGCCTCTTGAATGTCTACAAAGGTCATCACCATCTCTGATTCGCTCATTGGGGGGTTCACCTGTGCGGCCATGCCCCTCCATCGTTACGCATATTCCTTGAAGGATTCCCTAGGTTGCTTCTTAACTTTTGTCATTTGGTACCCGGCAGGGGCCATCTTGGCCTGAAAGCTGTATTGGGTTAAGAAGGTATGGGCCAATTCCTCCCAATTGTAGATTCGGGCGTTGTCAAGGCGGGCATACCAGATTCTTACCTCCCCCGTTAAGCTTTTCTGGAACAGCTGCATCCTCAACCCTTCGTCCTCGGCATAAGACCCGAGCTCCCCGATATAGATTTTCAGGTGTGTGTAGGGGTCCCCCTTCCTATTGTATTTTTTAAACTCGGGGATTTTAAATTTCTCCGGGTATCTGGCTCCGGGGAAGACACATAAATCTGAATAGTTAACCCTGCCCTTCATAGATTGGATGGTTTCCTCCATTTGTCTCATTTTCTTCCGCAGGTCATCTGTATCTCCCTCTTCCGGGATAGTAATCACTGTTTTGTTTGGGACGGGAATGGCCTTTAGGACGACTGGCTCGCCCTTAAGTTGAGGTGGATCCTCCTTAGGTGGTTCCTGTCTGGGCATCAACTGCTCCTTTAGCATTATGGTCATCTCTAACATCTGCTTCTTAAAGTCATCAAATTCCTCCCTAGATATGGACCCGGAATTGGTAGATGGAATATCAGTCATTTCAGGTGCAGAGTTCTAGGCTCTTTTAGATTGCGAACGTGTTTGAGGAGCAATCCTACAGAAAACAACGGTTCGAAGTTTAGTCCTAGGGAATGAAAAATATGTGGATGCATGCTAAAGCTGTAACTTTTGTGTTTTGGGGTTTTTTAATCTTTCCCTGTAAAACAGAAAGTTAGTAGTCCTCTAATGCAATGACAAATGCTAAACATGGCTTTATTAAGCTCCCCAGCTGTTCCCTGTAAAACATAGAGATTAGTAATTTCTCTTGACAAAAAGGGAGGCATATATGAATGAGATCATGATATTTATGCGTGAATGTAAAAAGGCATGAAGAGACTTTTCCTGCGCAGGGTTAATCTGAGGCTGACCTATCCTAGGGTTACTCTCACGGGCTTTTCGGCATGAAGGTCCCCAAATCTTCGCAATCTACTTGTCTGAGCCCTTTCGATTGGAGCAGATTTGGGTGGTGCGTTTCCTGAGCCATCTCCGGGGAGCAGCCCCTTCGAGTCCAGTAATAAGCAACCGACAGGTTCACCTCAGGAGGAGGTACTCTCTCAACATACATTCACATTCATCGTCCTCACCGTATGCAAATGATTACTTAAAAGTAAAGCAATTCCATTCAAATATTCACTTATTGGACAAAATACACATTCACACAACAAAACGTACAAAAGATCAAAATATCGCATGCACACACATATTCATGAATTTTAAAGGATAGGATAGCATCAAGACTTGTACGCGGCTTAAGCCCTCTAATGTCCCCAGCGGAGTCGCCAGCTGTCGACGCCGGTTTCTCGCCTCTCCTGATTTTTAGCCTTTTGATTAATGATTTTTGGGGAAAAGGTCGGCATTAATGTCGACGGGATTTTGAAAGATCGTTTTTATGATGAGCCAATTAACCAGAGTCGCCAGTTGGTATATTTAAAATGGATGTACCAACTCATCCGAGTTTTTGTTTTTTTATAAATCGCTGGCTCATATGTGACTCCGAATTAATTGGTCCGCGAGCTTGAGATTCATAGAGTTCGGGGGCTTGCTTAAGTGAGGGGAAGGTGTTAGGCACCCCTCGACTTCCGTGAAACACGGTTACCGCAATCTTGATGCTGTCCTATCCTTTGATTCATAAAATGTGTATACGTGCATGTGTGTGTGTGTGTGCTTATGTGAATGTTGTGGTGAGTTCTTTCATGAGAGATGAAACATTTGGCATTTTATTGAGAAATCGTGCTTTGCTTTGGGAATGTTTTAGAACGTCGTTTCCGTTAGTACGAGAGAGCTTCTTTATTCATGAGAAAGATTTGATTTTACTCGTCAAAACTATGAATCTTTATTAGGCGTCGTTTTGATAAAACGTGAATTTTCTTAAACCTTAACCAAAATAGGAGTCGAGACTTATACATTGCTTTCATAAATGATGGGTAATTTCTAGGATCTCTTTCGCCCTATGTATCAAGGTTTAGTAAAACGTTTATTTCATTTATAAAGCCATTTTTGGTGATGTTTGAAATGATTTCCTTTGGCCTTCTCGTAGAATGGGAATCGACTTTCGTTAGCATTTCCAATTTTTAGCCTCGTGATGCTAATATCCTACTTTGATTGATTTTTAGAAAAATCTTTATCGTTTAATCTTTTGAAATCATTTTGGTGTCACGAAATTGAACTAAAGCATAAATACGCATTGGGGCTATCCATGGGCATGTAAGCCATCAAGACATCCCCGAACGCCAACAATCACATATTCCACTATTACGGGGCCTTAAACCCGATTCTCGCCTTAGCGTCGTTTTAAGGCCCGACGATTACATGTTACAAACGAGCACCTTAAATCTATCACATACATCAAAACGTCCATCATCGAATTTGGACCACGGGGTCGCGTTCCTAGGCTCACACCCGATATTGCTACATACCCATAAATGAATACTACGAAACTAATCAACACGGATTTGCCTAATACACCATGATATCCGAGAATGACAATCTAAATAAGTTACACCCAATAAATCACCATAAACAAACTAGAAATTTCACCAATAGGATATCCTCGGGTTATTAGGAAGAATTTTGTTCCGATGGAACCCTCACTAATAATCCCTAATCCATGATTGTTCAACAAGATATATGAAAATTACATCTAATTTAACCAATCAATATGATATAAATGGCTAGAACAAATAGAAATTTTCACCTTGCAATTGATCTCAAATGGATGTGAACTTGTATATTTGAATAGGATAAGGAGTGTATTTGATACAATCAAAATCAAAAGAAACAAATCCTCTCTTTTTTTCTCTCTTTTCTTCCTATTTGATTGCCAAATTTTTCTCATTTTCCTCTCTATTTCCGTGCTTCTTGCTGTTGAATTCTCCTTCTTCTCCAAAATTGCTGAACTCCTCCAACTCCCTGTATACTGCACGAAACTGAGCTGAAATAGGCTGGCCAAAGCCAGCCGCAGATCAATCTGCGGCTGGTTGGCCGCCTGCCTTCCACTCGCCTGAATTCGAGTTCCGTGTTTTCAAAAGGCGCACTATTTGGCCGCAGATCAATCCGTGGCTGGACGGTTTGACTTCCTCGATTTTCGTGCCACGTCTCGATTTTCGTGCCGTAGCGTCGGTTTTCACTGACAGGCTCGTGTTTTACAGTCCGGGAATTTCCGGGAGACGTGCCACCTCATTCGGGAATGCCTGCTTCGGACGGCCTTATTATCACGTCAGCCTTGGTCGCCAATCATTTCGGTGGGGTTGGACGAGCGCACTTGGGCCCATTCCCTCGCTCCCGCAAGCCGGTTCAATTGACGATTTGGCCCTCCTGTCATGGTTACTACAGGGAACGCAAAAATTGGGTGTCTACAGTTATCTTTGAAATATGAATCTTGAATATCATTCTTGAATTTGACTCCACATTTTGGTCATCATGTTGGCAATTTGGACAATCTTTGACACTGAATAAAATAAATCTCTAATATTTATCCTTAATCTCATTATATTTATTTTATATCATTGTCATTATCTTCATACTTAAATTGTGGCGATAGTTCTCTTTGTCCTGTAGTGCAAAGATGAACTGGCGTGGTATGATTATGACCAAACTGTGTATTTGTATAATCATGACTTTTAGTGTTACAGATAAAGGTTGATGGCGAAAGTTCTTTTTGGCCCGTAGTGCAAAGATGAACTGGTGTTTGACATGATCATGACCGATGATGTTACAAATAAATATCTTTGGCACGTAGTGCAAAGAGAGGCTGTAAAACATAAACTGTTGATTTGGATGTTCATAAACAGGAACTATTGATTGGTGTTACAGGGATAAAATATTGGTGGTGAACCTTTAACTTATAGAAGACGGTAGACATTATAATCTACTTGACTCCTCTAATGGATTATTTGTTCCGCCGCAGTTGTTGTTGTTGAACAATTATAATATCTTTAAATCTCTGATTATTACTGTTGAAGGCTAAAGATAATTTATTCTTCATTGTCTTAGTCATAATTTTCCTTACTGGGCTATTTGTGCTCACCCTTTTTCTTTTTGTTCCATTGTTCTCCTCAGGAAATGAGAGTGTAGCGGGGACTAGCCGGAGAATGGAGTGATGGTCCGAGATAGTAGAAGTATCTCAATACATTATTATTAGTGTGACAATAAGTGTATTGAGAACTTAAGTTATATTTGTATTGAAAGTCACAGTATGTGTGTTGTCGTATTTTGCACGACAATTATTAGTTATAAATGGGAAAATTCATATTTGTATTTGTATTTTATAGAATGTAATTGGCGACTCAAAATGGGTTGTGTGGACCTATTTTGGGGGCGTCACAAAAGACACCTAAGAGAATTAATCATAGCCTTCCATTTTATTTAATACCCCTCTCAATTATGTAATCCGTAACAATACCCTGCTCTTCAAAATCTACCTTGCCCTCAAGGTGGAAAATATGCAAAACAACAATTAGGACATTGGCAACCTCCAACATTTGCCACAGAGCTAATGCACTCATGTTCTGTCATCTAACCTACCTTTGAACCTGCTAAGAACGAGAATAGGGGAATGTGTGACACTTCTGCAATCTGAAGATACATCTTGGGCATGAAACTTTGATGCTTGACTTTCACCTTTTCAATTCTAGCCATATATGAGATATTAGTCTTAACCTTAAAGAATATCCTGACTCTTTTGTTAGTAATATGAAGGAGAAGTGTTGCCCCCCACCACAATAGCCTGGTGTATAACACATCCTATAGAAAGTGTGTTACTCATAACAAAAACTTTAGATCCATATTTATCATTTTATTTTTCACATGTAAAGACCTTCATGTCCTTTACAAATGAAAAAAAAAAACAGTAGTTGTCACTATTTTCAGCAGTAAAGCTACATACATGAACATTAAATCTTTAGCTCGAATTGCTCCATAACGAGAACTACCTTTGAAAGATACAATGCCCAGACCTAGTTCAAACATTATGTATATAACAAGACACAACCCATAGTAAGGGGGTCTTCTGCTTTCAAGTATAATGCTCCCTGATAAGGATCTTTTGAATAATGAACTTCCAGTATGACAGTTGGTAGTGATATTCACATTGATTATCCCTTTATAACTTGAACAGTAGAGATACCAAGCACACAAAACATATAATGGAAGAAGTGTTAACCTGATAAGCCCCCAATGTATAACTTTCATGATTCCAACCATGCCACAAAATTTTTTAAAGCCGTTATGTTCATCTGGATTGAAAGTTGCAGGTCCCAATGTATGTGGAACTCGAATCTTTAGTGCAGAAATTTTTAGTACTCCTCTGAGCTTGTGACCATAAGAATAGCAAGAACACACTCTGTTACATAATCACACTTACTGATGTCATGGTGTCTATCCACAAGAATCTTAAGCTCAACAATAGGGACCAGGCCATTCTCTTGGCAGATAATGACATATCAGGACAGACCATTAGCATTCTCATTAATAGCTAGCTGAGAAGATTCATTAGATCCGATCTTCAGCACAACACGCCATTTTGAAAACTTAGTACTTGTTTCAAAGTATTTAACATGAACAACGAGGTCATCAAGACCTTGGATAGTGCCAACAATTTTTAGCATTTTACTATGTATCCCATCCTCAAACAACAACTTAATCATAGATGCTCCTGGTTCACCACTGATGAAAATATGCTCAGCAGAATAATTATATACTATGTTGTCAAGAAAAATCATGTCATCTTTATTATACAAATATGTCAAGCAGTAATGTATCACATGATAACCATTTTGGTTACTGGCTAATGTTGTTCCAACAGTTATTGGCTAATGTTGTTCGAACAGGCTTTCGGTAGTCAGAGTTCAGCTCACCAGGGAGTTGTAACAACAATTAACACCAGGCATTATGGAAAAAATTAATTAGTTGAGATCACTACATCTAGGTGTGGTAAGCTTTAATGTATGTAAATAGATGTCATATGAAGCTTCAGAGTCTAGAACCATGCACTCATCTGCATTTTCAACCAATTAATGAACTGATAAAGTTGCAGTGTAAGGCTCAACCACATTATTAAACACCAGAAATCCTTGTAGACAATCACAATTCTTGGCTTCTTTCCTCACAACATCTAGCATAGAACTAATCAATTCAGTTCCTTCAATGTAATGCCCCTTTGCCCAATTGTTACCCATATCAGATTGGACAAAAACAAAGTTGCCTAGACGGATGATCTAAAACATTCTTTTATTTATCTCTAGCTACAAATACATGTAGTCAAAAATTCGACTCTCATTCTCAACAAGCTTATCAAACTTGTTCATATTCTCCACATTTTCAACAATTACCAACTTATTAGTAACATCAGCAGACTCAATATCAACAATTAGCTCCTTTGGTTTCTTAGTTAACCCACAAATAACACTTATTAGAATTTTAGTCCCACCTCCACTATCATTGTACTTTGGCAGATATTGATTGGTTATAACATACAAATAACCCTCCTTCTCGGCATAGCCAGAATTTAGAACACTCCTAGGCATTTCATCAAACACTTTGCCCGCAATACTAAACTCATTTTGATTTGTACAAAATTTCCCCACAACCAGGTTTCTTGCTAGAAAAGGAGAGAAAAATTCACTTACGGGAAGAGAATTACCTTTGACTTGCTCCTTTAGTTCTTCAACTTAATTATTAAATGGAACTGGGTCTACAATTTTCTCCTTAAAGCCTTCTTCATCTCCATTATCCTTGACAATTGGATTTAGTAGTTGATTTTGGTTGACCTCTTCCCCTTCAAAATCCAAAACCACCTCACCTAGATCATCATTTTCATCATAATCTGGCCCCATGGATTCTGTTGTTATACATAGGTAGTCATCCTCTTGGTTAGAACCATAAATTAGAACTTTTCATTGATGCTCTAGCTCTGGATTTGAGGAAGGTTGTTTCATGGCTTTAACGAATTGATCAAAACCATCGAGGGGGATCTGGGTCAAGGGAAGTAATGTATCCCCTTCTCTCAGGAATTTTATCAAACACATTACACGCATCAATTATCTCTATTTTATTTGTGCATAGAGTCAGTGTGTTTTCCACCAAGTTAAGAGAAGAGTAATGTTGTAAGAACCTGGATTTTTAGAAATTATTAAAATAAGAATTTAGTAAATAAAATTCTTACTATGTCATGTGTCGGATTCAAATTGGAACATATATGCGTTATATATATTTTGAATTCTTGTGGCTTGGTAAGAAGAAGTCAATTTATGTGAAGTTCTAAGAGATAGCTAAGCTATTAAAGAAAGTAGGATTGAACTTGAAGTTTAATCGCTGAATTAGGGAAGGAGGTAGTAATTAATTAAGTTAAAAATCATATTTTTGGATAATATGATTTGAATATTAAAGCCTTGTGTGGCAGTAACGTGATAGAAGAGGTTAACTCATTTCTATACAATGGTGAATTAATATATGTGTTTTGCATAAGGAAAACGAAACGTTTATGTTAATTAAAATTGGTATTATTTTTATATTACTTAGCATGGTAATATATTTAATATTCTGAATAATGTTAATAAATTATGTAAGTGTTGAGAAGAGAAGAAAATCAATATATCTATGAATAAATATTGGATAGGAATTTATACACGGCTAAATGTGTAGATGGGAGAAATTGTTTTAAGGCAATTATTTATTAAGATAAATTCTAGCCTTGAATTATTTTTTTAGAATATTATATTATTTTATATGTACGGCTTTATATGAGGTAATGTGTATAATTACGTAATATGGTAAATTTATTAAGTCATATTTACTATATGTAAATGAATCGATATAAATAATTTATAACAGGAGAAAATAAAGTTATTATTTATTTTCTATATGTGATATAAGGACATGCGCCTTACAGATAGTTATTTCGATGAGACATAGATATTATAATGAATATAATATCTTGAGAAAATGAGTAAATTCTTTTATTATGATTAACACCTTTATTTTCATATATAAAGTGAAAATGTAGCAGAAACATTATATGTTTTTTTATGATGGAATACATATTTTATACATTGGTATGTACATTTTTGTGATTGGCCAAGAGGGTTAAATTTATAAAGCTAAGTTATTTTACTAAATAACTTAGTAACCATGATTTTTATAATCAATAATGTGAATTTATATGTATATATATATATGTGTGTGTATATATGTATGAGTGTCTCGAAAGGTAATAATTCAATCTAAATTGAATTAATGGCAAGGGAATAAATGATTGATATTAATTAATCATCGTGGTACTTATGTGTGATTAAAATAATAGGTGTGATAATGGGTTGGGGGTACCTGATTGAATTATATTTAGCTCAATTAAAATATTATTTGAACTAACCCATTATCCCTGAAATACATAATTATACGTATTGGTGTATATTTAAAGTATGAGTATACTGTTTATGTGTGGATGTATATATATGTAGGTGTGTGTATATGTGCCCATAACTTATTTTAATGTAGTAATGATAAGTCATTATAATAATAAGCCCAAAAGGAATTAACTTTAGTAGAATGGAGACCATTTTACTAATGAGTAAGGAAGAAATAGAGTTTGTCCCAAATTCATTGTCCCAAATAATTATCAGCCGTGTATAGGCCAGTGGCCTACCCCTATATTCCTCAAACTCATTAATGGCTAGTTAGAGGTATTAATGAAGAGAGGAATGGAGGAAGAGGGAGTTGGTGACCAACTCTTCAATACCCAATGGTTTCTTCCTTCTTCCAATGGTTTGATCTCTAGGGCAAAACCCAAAATTGGCCTATCCTACTTCTATGTTGCTAAGTTTTCAAAAAGGCTAGCAAGGAGGGAGATGATGGCTATGGAGATGATGAGGGGGGGAGTGGGTGTAATAGTGACATTCCACCAACTCTCTCATACCCAATGGCTTTTTCCTTCTTCCAATGGTTTTGTAATGACCGTGAATTTTTGAAACTCCATGGTTAATTAAAATATAAATCTTAATTTTTAATGAGTTAGCTTTGTATGCTTATTTAAAATTTGTGTGATTAATTGGTTATGTGAATATCTGACTTCGCGTAATTGCCAAGATTAATTAAAGGGTGTCACTAATGGGTTAATTAAATTAGTGGACTAGCCCTAAGGTTTAATATCAAAAGAATTGATAAAGTTGTCTAGTAATTAAATATTCAAATTATTTGAATATAATGGAGGAATTTAATTTTCATAGATTAATTTATATAATTAATGTGAGCAATATTAATATTAATATTAATATTTAATAGTCCATTTAGTAATTTAATATTTACGGACTAGGTTAATTATTTAATGTATTGATTCAATCTTTTATTTAATCACAGATTGGGGAATTAATGTATACTAGAATAATTAGGTTTATATTTTATGGTTCATTTAATTAACTAATAGCATTAAGTTGGGACAAGAGTTATGGTGCCTATCCCATTTATTGTCAAACCATGGTCTGCAATAAGAGAGAGAAAAAGAAATCAGACATTAATGTGTACAGTGGAGTCATCTCCCTCAATTTCCTCAACCGTTTGTAGCCATTGCTTAGCCTATTGCTTGTTCTGATGATGAACATAATGAAGGAGGGTGTGAGTTGATGTGATCCATGCCCAACTTTCTACCAAACCTCCATTACCCAGCATCTTCTTCTTCTTTCCACTGGTTAACCAAATTGGATAATTGCATTTCCCAGTTAATGGAATTGCTATAAATTGGAACCTTTGTCTTCACAATTCCAGTTGCTAAGCTCTTGTTAAAATCATATATGTAGAGTGAGTATTACTGAGAGTGGGAGTAATCTGCTATTAAGCATTTGAGGATTTCATTTTAGCATCAAGAAGGTACACTATGTTCTTAATTTCTTAGTTATTAAACTCTAACGAAATCTATGATTCTTTCTAATTAATTGTTAAATGATCGCCATGTTGCTATCTGAGTCTATATGAATGTTTGGAACCAAGGTGGTTACACTAAGATGCTGTTAGAAGAGTCAAATCATAACTATTTTTGGATTCTGCAGAAGCAAAGTCGATTCTGGGCATGTGCAGGAGTGGCGCGGCCGCGCCACTCCCAAGGCCAAATCAAGCGCGACCGCGCCGTGCACCAGTCTTGATTTTTGGTGTTCTACTATTGCAGAATGTTAGTTACTCCATTCATGCATGAAAATAGGGTTGCCATGTATCTAGAATCCCTGTAAATACCATGAGTTGTATATATATTGCTCTAGGTATGTATTTTTCTAAAAGAAAGCTTGAACCTTGAAATAGCTAGACAAAATCTATGTCTTTTATATTTGACCATGTGAGCATGTGTGTATGGCTTAGATATGTGATCAAATGCCTATGAGTAATGATTTCAAGCTGTCTTGCATGTGCTAAGTTGCCCTGGTATGACTTAGTGTGTTTTTTCAAAGAAACATAGAATTTAACGACGAATACCGTCGATCTCCGGGTGAGTTGTGTTCTGACCATGCAAGCATAAATGTTAGGACTCATTGAGCCTTTAGACATGATTGACATGATCATTATTTAGCTAAACACGAATTTGATACATGCTAGCAAGTCTATGATGATAAGAATCCAAGTATAAGCTATGTGTTATGATGTACATATGTTGATTTCGTACAAGTATGTATATTAAGTCTTATATAGCCTCATTATGTGGTATTATGACCATGGTAATGGCTTCCTTGTGAAGTAAACTTGATCGACTTAACGTATGAGAATTTTCGACTTAGAACCATATAACTTTCAAATGGACTTGAATGAGCATGCTAGGGTTATAAACCAAGTTAATAAACCTTGACCATGTGTGTTTGATATATGTCAGTAACCCGTATGCTAAGAGTAAGCTAGAGTTCCTGCAGAATGAAATGGCATTCTTGGTCTGTCCAGAGAGTGGCGCGGCCGCGCCACTCCTAAGGCAAGAACTAGTGCGGCCGCGCAGGTTGCCAGTTTTGCCATGTTATTTTAAATTGTAAACAGAGCCTTGCAGTATGTATGTATGTATGTATGTCTTAAGCTGTATTGCATGATTTAACTGGTATGCTAGGTGTTCAAGCTTGCGTTGATGCTTAGAATCGAGGTATTCTAGACTTGTTAACTCATTTAGCTAAGATGAGAATCTATGAATATGGACTTAGTAATAATGGTTCCACCTACGTGACTATGTGTTAGGACTACGTGCTGCGTAACGTCTTATAAGAGTAAACTCATGCTAGTTATACTGTACTAACTAAGGAACCGACTTATTAATGTTAGGTCGTTTCAACGCAATTTAAATTAAAGCTAGATTATTTGTAGCTGAGCAAACATGCAAGTTTCCTAATTTCATTTAATGTTCATATTACATGCTAGTTCCTGCAGTAAACGGTAAATTTCTTGTTATGAAATATATGATAATATATGTTGAGTATATGTTAACTAGTGAGATTTGTTGTTCTATCTGGATAAGTTAGGCATGTGAATGTTATAAAAGCTGTTATCATTCAGTTAATATGATACATATATGTATGAATTGCATAAGAGCATGCTGTATTTCAAATGTATAGTATGAAATATCTGAGGCATGTATAAATTATTAAACTTGTATGCCATGTGAATCATGAAATGTGGAATGGTTAAACTTGTTGGGCAATGTAGTTACTCACTCTTGCTTTAAACAAATATTTTCAGCTAAACCAGCGCGGATCAAAGAGTTCGAGATGGATCATGGAGAAAGAAGAATTTTGATTTACTATTATTTTGCTTAGTTCTAATCCTTATTAGATGAATGTGATTATCATATAAGTATTCAAGAATCTTTGTAAAGTGCGACTATCAAATTTGGTTGAGAGTTCATGAAGATTTAAACACTGTAAATCAATTCTAAGATCGTAAGATGATTATGTAAACCTTTTAAGTTATTTAAGGTATGTAGCGAATTAAGGCTTTAGACCTTGGGTTACGCTATAGAATACTCTGAAATAAACAATGTATGTTTATATTTATATTTTTTCGCGATTACTTTATAGAATGTGTATGAAGATGATGTATCGTGACGCACCAGGTCCGTGGTTCAGGTGACAGGGATTTGGGGGCGTTACAAATGTGACACCACCAAATCTGGGTACTTCATTCCCACGGGATTTGGTGTTCACTATCTAAATAAATTGTAACGAATGCAATTTTTGTGATTAAATAAAAATATTTATTGAGTTATATAAATATTTTTATTAATTTATTTATTGAGTAAAATAAATAATAAAGTTATTGTGGAATAGTTCATGTTAAGTGTAATTATATTAAATGTTATTTGTATGTGGTTTGATGTAATTATTCTAATTTAATAATTAAATTAGATGATTATTAATTTATTTGAATAAAATGATTTATTAAATTATTTGGATTAATTTATAGATGGCCAAATAGAAGTTATGATTAAATTTATATTGTTACAATTTAATTGATTAAAGTGTGACAATTGAAGCATATCATATAATAAGTATTAAAATAATTAAAGGAAGATTAATTTATTTTTACCAAACAAAGCCTTGTGGCTTTTGAATTCCTATTTTTTAATTTGGTATTTGCCAAACAAGCCTTAGAGGCTTTTGAATTGTGTAACTGATGGATTAAATATTAGAATATGTTATCAGTTTTTTTTAAAAGCTATCAGTTTTTATTTTGTTAAAGGTTTTGTCAGTTGTTAAAAGATAAAAAAAACACAGAGTTTAAAAAAAAGAGAAGAAAAGAAAACAGAGCTTGAGAGTTCAGAGAAAAGAGAGAGCAAAAGTGGAGAGAAATTGAGAAAAGAGCTTGTGATTGAAGAGAATTCACCAAGTTCTTAAAACAATATAAGGTATAATTCCTTTTCCTCTTTGTTTTACTCTACTGTATATAGTTTTAGTTCCTGTATGTGAATTCAATTGCTAAAATACATGAATTATTTGATATACTTGTTGGTAAGCATGCATTAGTTGATTATATGGTGTTTATAAGCTAATTTGACAGATTTAGTCCATGAAAGCATGTTTAGAATAGAATTTTGGGTTTTACAGAGTTTTATTTCATGTATGGCATATATGTATGAAAATTGATGATTCAATTTGGTTATTAACCGATGAATTGGCATTTGATTATGATTATATGATGAAAAACGAAAAGAATGCATGTATAATGGATTAAAATGGTTGAAAGATGAATTCACAGTGTTTGATTTCATTAAAATGGCCAAAATATGAATATTTTGTATAAACAGTGAATTTTTGGGTTTTAATTGGTTGATTATGTGTTTATAATGGTTAAATTAGTTAGAAACATGTTGGGTAATTATTTTCTAGCATATTTTGTGACACCCCCAAATTCAGGTTACCAAACCTCGAATTCGGTGCTCACGATAATTCGACGACAAACATATTATCTAACTAAATGCGGAATAATAAACATACATTGTTTATCGAATGGAAACAAAGTCTTACAATTCTGGTCCCAAGGTTCTTTAACCTTAACATAAAACGTACTCTTAATACAAAATAAAGGCTCACTTAATCAAACCACATTCAGAAATAGCTAGTCCATAGGCACTAACTGGCATCTACTCTTGCACTTTCCCTTTTCCTTTGTCTCCTCTAGACGTTTCTGCCTTAGCTGAAATAAAGATCATGATATAGCAAGGGTAAGCAACTAATTTGCTTAACAAGTATATACACCAAGAGATATATCATGATGGAAGGAAGTTTTCGCTTTCAATGTTCAACAACAGTATAAGAGTGTGAAGGAACATGAATTAGTAAACAACAGTGGAATATTCGAATAATTGAGTAACAATTACTGAGTGGTTTGAAATAACCAAGGACGTTTTCCAAGGTTCTCAGCATTTAAACTGGACCTCTTAAAAGTTTTTGTAATCGAGGGGATCAGCCTCTCATACCCCGTGATTTATGCATAAACACTTAATAACCGACATTGATATCATGCCTTAAACAAGTTTATCCTTTTCTCAGCCAAGAGTTCTTACCATAGCAATTTAATAAGAACAGCTTTTAAAATACCTTTGATTTAACAAATTAGACATGTTTGATCTAGCTGATACAATTAGCATAGATCTATCTCATAAACAATTCCTGCTTGAAAGAACTTTAACCAAATTCACAATTTAATAATAATAGAATAGGAATTTCAATTGCACAAGGTGCGAATCTCAATGACTAGTATAGATGTGAATAATCAACAATAATTATTCACTAACATGCTTCGAAAATAATAACTCGAGTTTGAGTTAGGGAACTTGCCTGTTTGCTCAGCTACAAATAATTCTAGCTTTAACTATTTGGCCTTGAAGAACCTAATCATAGATAATGTCGGTCTAACAATTAGTACTGCGTAGTGGTACGTCGATACGCTTACTTATGCTATTTATTTAACAATTAAGAAATTCACATAGCATACAGTAGATAAACTATAGCAACTTTATAAGGCACTTAATTGACTTTTAGGTTGATGGTTTAAATAAATCAACCGTGTATCCCTTAAGTAATAAACACTTATTAATCCCTTAAACAATTAGTTATAATTGTTTAATTAATTAACATTACTTTTTCTTTAATTAATATTTATTAAACCCTTAAACAATTAATTATAATTGTTTAATTAATGAGCTATTCAAACTCTCTCTATTTTATTAACTCTATCTTCATTTAATAGTAATTCATTAATTATCTTTAGTTATTAATAATAGTAATTAATAACTAATTATATTCACTTATTATTCAATTATTAATTGAATAATAATCGAATTATAACTTTTAATTGTTTTTAATTATTATTTAAGAATAAATAATAATTGCTTAGGTTTGTTTATTATTTAAAGTTAATCATAGAAATAAATAATTAATTAGTAAATATGAATTATCTTTAGTTATTATTTAATGATAAATAATAACTAATTAGATTTATTTATTAATTAACAAGTATGAATTACCTTTAGTTATTATTTAATAATAACTAATTAGGTTTATTTATTATTTAATGTTAATCAAATGAGTAATAATTATCTTTAGTTATTATTTAATAATAACTAATTATATTTATTATTTAAAGTTAATTAAATAATAAAAATTAATTCGTGTGGAAGAGTTACCTTTGGTTATTATCTAATAGTAAATAGTAACCAATTAGGTTTATTCATCAACTAAAGTTAATCACATAATTATTAATGAACTTATCTTTAGTTATTATTTAGTAATAACTAATTAGGTCTACTTATTATTTAAAGTTAAAAATAAAATAAATAAATAAATAAAGGATTTACTACACATAGAAAAATAATAAATAATTTATTGTTTAATTTTATTCATGCATAATTATTATTTAATAATAATTAAATATTTACTATATTTATTTATTATTTATTGCTAAATAATAAATAATTAATTTACTAATTTATTTATATTTAATTAGTATCAAATAATGATTAAATGTTTATTATCTTTATTTATTATTTACTGATAAATAATAAATAATTACTTTGTTAATTTTATTTATTTGTTATAGTGACTAGTTAGTTTACAAGTGTGATATTAGCTCAATTTAATAGCCAACAATTTAGCCAAATGCTACTACCACTTGTCAGTTATTTGTTTGAACAACTCAAATGAATTACACAACCATTCTTTAATTTGCATCAATCAGTTAACAATAGTGTACCAAGCTCCTGTAATTATTTTCAATCTAACAGAATTTATTAACCAACATAATAGGCAGCAATTTCCTCACATATTCACATGATATACTAAATTTATCTAAGTATTATCATATACAGGAACCCAAAGTTTGACTCTTAACACTTTATACTACCAACCGAACCCTTTATACCCCAAAATGAAAAATGTCTGTTTCAAGCATTATAACAACATATGGTATACCTTCTATAACATAGCACTGGCTTAATTGCAATTGAAAAGAACCAATTTACCAGAACCTGTGATTTCTCAGTATACACAAATTCCCAATTCACAGTGCTATACAATACAGTTTTAACAATATAACCCAACACAAATGACTGCTTAGAACCTTTAAGGTTATTCAACATCAGTTTCTCCAATAAAGGCCTAACACAGTACAAGCAACAACTCAACAAGGAATTTTCACAAACCAACTTCAATGTATACACAATTTAATCCAATACAAAGAAACAAAATACCCCAAAACAGAGTTTATGCTATCCGAACCATAAGGTTCTGCAATTTCCAGAATTCCCAACTAGACTTAACACAGCACAATCCTAGTACAGATGAAAGGAATTACGAAAATCTACATAACATCCTAACCAGAAAAATCATCACAGATACTGGACTATTATATACCTTGGATTCGATTGAACCACTGTTCTCCTTCTCTCGGTGGCTGCTCTCCTTCTAATACAAATTGCAAGGAAAGAAAAACAAAACAAAAATCCTAGCAGCTTAATTTAGGGTTTTGGGGCTCAATTTATAGGAAATTGATTACCCACTTAATTGGGTATTACCTAAATTAATCCCCAAAATCCAGCGGTAGGAGGGAGTGGACTGTCTAAATCAAACCCCATCTAGCCGACTGCGAAAATCGCCGGCAAGCCTCGAGCCGCGCGCTTCCATCCGTCAGTCGCCGGTCACCTCGAGTCCTCCGGTCCGTTTGGTTATGGCTCGGTCACCCGTGATGACATCCGTTTAGCCGCTGGTCAACCCCTTGTAGTCGCCGGTCCTTCATCGTGCTGACACTAGTTCGCTTCGAGCTGTCGCCGGCGCACGCCTGGCGACACCTCCTTTCCGTCTCGTCCGGTCGATTGATTGAGGGGTCTAGGGTTTGGGTTCTCCTTTTTCGCAGCTGTAATTTCCCCCAACTTGATTTGCTCGGTTGCATCTGATGTGAGGGTTGAGTTTGGTTTTTTTTTTGTTGGGTTCGGTTTTCCCCCAAATCAGTTGGACCAACCCAGAGCAATGGACTAACCCGGCTGGAAGGAAAAAGGATGGGCTCAACAAATAGTTGGGCCGGCTGAAAATAATTAAAACAAAGTGGCTCAAAAGGAAAATAACAAGGGATTTGGGCTTAGTCCAATTAAAAGAAAAACAAAATGGTCCAATTATATTAACCGCCTTGTACCTCTAATATAAAATAACTAAACCCATTAATTATTTAAAATATTTACTTTACCCATAATTCTTTATTCGAATTATTTAATCCGATAGTGAAATGAAATTATTTATTTAATTTCCTAATTTTCTTACCAATTGAATGTTAGGGTTAACTCATTAATTATTCAACTTTTAATGAGTCCCTTTAATGCGAGAAAAATTATTGGACCATATATTTAGATAATTAATTAATAATACCTACATGGATCCAATTAAATTCATAAAATTATATAAGATAAATTTTATTTATCAAAATAAATTTGGTACAATGTTTGAAAATTCTCGGACATTACATCCTCTCCCCCTTATAAAAATTCCGTCCTCGGAATTTCAATCTAAGGTTACTCGAATAACTGAGGGTAATTTGCTCTCATCTTCTCTTCGAGTTCCCACGTGGCTTCTTCCATCGCGTGATTCCTCCAGAGTACTTTAACCGAATAAATGGTTTTATTCCTTAGCGTTTGCTCCTTTCTATCGAGTATTTGGACAGGAACCTCCTCGTACGATAAGTCCTTTTCGACTTGAATTGGCTCATAAGAAATGACATGCTTGTAATCTGGCTTATACGGACGCAACACTGATACATGAAACACGTTGTGAATGTGCTCAAGTTCAGGAGGTAGTGCTACCTCGTACGCCACTTCGCCTATTCTCCTTAATATTTCAAAAGGTCCTATGAACCTAGGGCTCAACTTGCCCTTCTTCCCAAAACGGATCTTCCCTTTCCAGGGAGATACCTTCAGAAACACATAACTACCAACTTCAAAGTCTCTTTTCTGACGATGTAAGTCGGCGTACTTCTTCTGACGATCCTGGGCCGCTACTAACCGTTGTCTTATTACTTTAATGATTTCCACGGTTTGTTGTACCAATTCTGGTCCCAACAATCTCCGTTCACCAACTTCATCCCAACACAACGACGTTCGACACTTTCTTCCATATAACGCTTCGTACGGTGGCATACCGATGCTAGCGTGATAACTATTGTTGTAAGCGAACTCTACCAAGGGCAAATGATCGTCCCAGCTGCCTCCTAAGTCCATCACCACTGCCCGGAGCATATCCTCTAAAGTTTGAATTGTTCGCTCACTCTGACCATCAGTCTGAGGATGATACGCCGTACTCATTCTCAACTGTGTTCCCATTCTTTCCTGCAGACTTCTCCAAAAATTTGACGTGAAGCGCGGATCTCTGTCGGATACAATAGACACCGGTACTCCATGTCGCGATACTATCTCCTTCACATAAAGTTTCGCCAACTGTTCCAATTTGTACCTGATCTTGATCGGTAGAAAATGGGCAGACTTGGTCAAACGATCTACGATCACCCAGATGGCGTCTAGACCCTTTTGTGTTGTCGGGAGTCCTACCACAAAATCCATAGTGATGTGCTCCCACTTCCACTCGGGAATCTCTAAGGGTTGCAACAATCCGCTCGGCCGTTGGTGCTCTGCCTTGACCCTCTGACAAGTTAAACACCTGCTGACGAATTCTGCAACTTCCCCTTTCAAATGCGGCCACCAATAATGTTGACGAAGATCTTGATACATCTTGGTGCTACCCGGATGTACCGAAAATCTCGTATTATGGGCCTCTTGCAATATTTCCTCCCTTAAGTCTGGTACATAGGGTATCCAGATCCTTCCCTCGAACCTCAGCAGACCTGTGCTGTCAACTTTGAACTTCAACGTTTTTCCTTCCGATAATTGTTTCTTAATGCCAATGCATTCTTCATCAAATTCTTGAGCCTCCTTTATCTTATCCAGTAGAGTCGGACCCACTGTCACGGTGAACAATTTTTCGCCCATCTCTATCGGATACTTAACCTCCAGTTCCAGGCGTCCAAAGTCCTTTATCAGCTCTGCCTGAGTTGTAAGCCTCATCAATTTCTCTCTGCCTTTCCTACTCAGGGCATCCGCTACTACATTTGCTTTGCCTGGATGGTACAGAATCTCACAATCGTAATCCTTGATTAATTCTAACCATCGGCGCTGCCTCATATTCAGCTCCTTCTGAGTGAAGATATATTTCAGACTTTTGTGATCTGTATATATCTCGCACTTCTCTCCATATAAGTAGTGCCTCCAAATCTTCAAGGCGAACACTACTGCTGCTAACTCCAGATCATGAGTCGGGTATCCCTTCTCATAGTCCTTCAGCTGGCGTGAAGCGTACGCAATGACCCTGCCGTGCTGCATTAGTACACAACCAAGGCCCTTGTGTGACGCATCACTGTATACTACAAAACCCCCAGTGTCGTCCGGTAACGCCAACACTGGTGCTTGGCTAAGTCTCTTTTTCAGCTCCAAGAATCTCTCCTCGCACTTCTCTGTCCAAACGAACTTTACCGTCTTTCTAGTTAGATTGGTCAACGGTGATGCTATCTTTGAGAAATCCTGGATGAATCTCCGATAGTATCCCGCTAACCCCAGGAAACTTCTGATCTCCGTTGGTGTCTTTGGCTGCTCCCAGTTGATAATGGCTTCCACCTTTGCTGGGTCTACCGAAACACCATTACTGTCAATGACGTGTCCTAGAAACTGCACCCTCTGCATCCAAAACTCACACTTTGAAAACTTCGCGTACAGTTTCTCCCTTCTCAATGCCTCCAGGGCAATCCTTAGATGTTCAGCATGTTCTTCCTCTGACACTGAATACACCAAGATATCATCGATGAATACTACCACGAACTTGTCCAAATACTGCTTGAACACTCTGTTCATCATATCCATGAATGCCGCTGGTGCATTTGTCAGGCCAAATGACATAACCAGAAACTCGAAATGTCCATAACGAGTTCTGAATGCCGTCTTCGAGATATCCTCCTGTCTCACCCTTAGTTGATGATAGCCCGTCCTTAAATCGATCTTCGAAAAGTATTTCGCTCCCTTGAGTTGATCAAACAGATCGTCTATCCTGGGCAGCGGATACCTATTCTTAATCGTAACTTTGTTCAACTCACGGTAGTCGATACAAAGCCTCATCGAGCCATCCTTCTTCTTTACGAACAGAACTGGCGCTCCCCATGGTGACACGCTCGGTCTGATATAGCCCTTGTCTAACAATTCCTGCAATTGAACCATCAGTTCTTTCATCTCTACTGGTGCCATTCGGTAAGGCGCCTTAGATATCGGTGCCGTCCCGGGTACCAAGTCGATTGCAAATTCTACCTCCCTAACCGGTGGCAGTCCCGGAAGTTCATCTGGGAAGACATCAGCGAATTCCCTTACAACGGGTATCTGACTCAGTTCACCCTCGACCCGTCGAGTATCTACCACGTGAGCCAAATAACCTATACAACCCTTCTTAAGCAATCTCTTCGCTTGCATCATCGTCAGACAACAAGATTGTCTCGGCGATTTACTACCATAGTACACCACCTTCGACTTACCCGGAGTCTGTAGGTGTATGCACTTTTTCTTACAGTCAATGACCGCCCCGTGGCTTGCTAACCAGTCCATCCCAAGGATTACATCGAACTCTCCAAGACGAATCGGTAACAGGTCCACGTTAAGCTTAAACCCTCTCACATCAGCACAACAATTCTTATAAATGTAGTTTACGGGTATAATCTCTTTGTTCGCTACTTCTACATTCATCGGGTGTTCTAACAGTTCACTAGGTAAATTAAGTCTTTGAGCAAATTCATCAGAAACAAAAGAACATGAAGCTCCCGAATCAAATAACACATAGGCATCTATGTTGTTGATTGGAATAATACCTGACACCACATCTCTGGATGCCACCGCCCACCGCATCTTGTACTGTCATGTTGAAGGTCCTCGCTGTTGGCTTATTTGGCTGGGCTGGTCCTCCACTGGTTGTCCTCGAGTGGTTGCCCCTATTGCCGTTTCCGCCATCCATATTCCTCTTTCGGGGACATTCTTTGCTCCGATGTCCTAACTCTCCACAATTGAAGCAACCTCCCTTCTTTGCCTTAGGACAATTGGGCGAGATATGCCCTTCTTGTCCACAGGTATAACAGACCATCTTCCCCTTCATACACTCTCCCGAGTGACCCTTTCCGCAATTCCCACATACTGGCCTTTTCTGCTGCGTGCTCCCTTGCTGTATTTCAGAATTGCTACCCCCACTGCTCCACTGACGCTTCCTGCTGTTGCTGCCACCACTGCTAACATTCATATTTCCTCCTTCTACCTTCTTCTTGTTCCTTTCCCGATTATATCTTGAAACCGCTTCACTTCCACCTTCAGCAATGAGAGCTTTCTCCAGCAAGGTTGAGAATGATGTAATTTACAAAACCGCTACCTTGCTGTAGATCCACGGCTTTAATCCATTCTCAAATCTTCTGGCCTTCCTCACCTCCGTGTCCACCTGATGTGGGGCGAATCTAGCCAATTCATTGAATTTTGCAGCGTACTCCGACACTGACAAATTTTCTTGTTTCAATTCCAAAAACTTGATTTCCATTTTCGCCTGCGTACTCTCAGGAAAGTAATTCTCGAAAAACAACGTCTTGAAAGCTTCCCACGCCACGACTCCAGTTCCAGCTTTGTTCTGATTGGCTTCCCACCAGAAGTTAGCCTCACCTTTCATTAAGTAAGTAGCAAAAACTGTCTTTTGCTCCTCAGCGACTCTAGCGATGACAAAGGCCTTTTCAATCTCCTTTATCCACGACTGGGCCTCTATCGGGTTCGCTGTTCCTCTAAACTCCGGAGGCCCTACTGCCTTGAAGTCTTTAAAATTGGCTAAGTGGTTGCCTGCATGGTTTCCTGTAGTAGTGGTTTGATTCCGCAAGGCTTCTGCCATCATGTTCACAAAATCTTGCATTGGGTTTGGTGGAGTTCCCTCTACATTGTTAACTGACTCTTCAATCCCTTGGTTTCGTAGGATTCGTCTGGGCGGCATTATCTGTTTAAGCAAACCCTAACACGTTACTCGGGCTTACTTAAAACATAAGTATTTAGCATGTAATACAATAATCACATGACTCTTGGGTGGGAGTTTTTAGATTACTCAACCTCGGAAATTCTGCGTTCCCGATTAGTGATTTAAGTTACTAAGATACCGATTCAGTCTCACTGAATTAACATAATCATTGCATAAATGGTATATCAAGTAAAATTCTCAAGCACATACCATAATAATGCACTTATATTCATATACCAACTTTAATGTTTTACAGATTCATCACAAGTATATTGCTATAAACGCTACCATCCCCATAATCTGGAGGGTGTGGTTCTGCGCCTCTAGTTGTTCAGCCCTAACCTCTAGCTCTATGGGTTCCTGGTTCACTGAACAGCATCTCGACTCTCGTCCGACATCCTACCAACACCACACAATTAAATCAACATCAGTACCACAATAAAATACATTCATTGATAAAATGGAATGATATTCTATTCGGTACAACTAGAACTCGATGAATCTCCTCAACCCCTTACCTACATACTCTACATGAGTTTTCTACTAAGGTTATATCCTAGGTTTCTCATTCCTAACGTTTATAACCTACAGCTCTGATACCAACCTGTGACACCCCCAAATTCAGGTTACCAAACCTCGAATTCGGTGCTCACGATAATTCGACGACAAACATATTATCTAACTAAATGCGGAATAATAAACATACATTGTTTATCGAATGGAAACAAAGTCTTACAATTCTGGTCCCAAGGTTCTTTAACCTTAACATAAAACGTACTCTTAATACAAAATAAAGGCTCACTTAATCAAACCACATTCAGAAATAGCTAGTCCATAGGCACTAACTGGCATCTACTCTTGCACTTTCCCTTTTCCTTTGTCTCCTCTAGACGTTTCTGCCTTAGCTGAAATAAAGATCATGATATAGCAAGGGTAAGCAACTAATTTGCTTAACAAGTATATACACCAAGAGATATATCATGATGGAAGGAAGTTTTCGCTTTCAATGTTCAACAACAGTATAAGAGTGTGAAGGAACATGAATTAGTAAACAACAGTGGAATATTCGAATAATTGAGTAACAATTACTGAGTGGTTTGAAATAACCAAGGACGTTTTCCAAGGTTCTCAGCATTTAAACTGGACCTCTTAAAAGTTTTTGTAATCGAGGGGATCAGCCTCTCATACCCCGTGATTTATGCATAAACACTTAATAACCGACATTGATATCATGCCTTAAACAAGTTTATCCTTTTCTCAGCCAAGAGTTCTTACCATAGCAATTTAATAAGAACAGCTTTTAAAATACCTTTGATTTAACAAATTAGACATGCTTGATCTAGCTGATACAATTAGCATAGATCTATCTCATAAACAATTCCTGCTTGAAAGAACTTTAACCAAATTCACAATTTAATAATAATAGAATAGGAATTTCAATTGCACAAGGTGCGAATCTCAATGACTAGTATAGATGTGAATAATCAACAATAATTATTCACTAACATGCTTCGAAAATAATAACTCGAGTTTGAGTTAGGGAACTTGCCTGTTTGCTCAGCTACAAATAATTCTAGCTTTAACTATTTGGCCTTGAAGAACCTAATCATAGATAATGTCGGTCTAACAATTAGTACTGCGTAGTGGTACGTCGATACGCTTACTTATGCTATTTATTTAACAATTAAGAAATTCACATAGCATACAATAGATAAACTATGGCAACTTTATAAGGCACTTAATTGACTTTTAGGTTGATGGTTTAAATAAATCAACCGTGTATCCCTTAAGTAATAAACACTTATTAATCCCTTAAACAATTAGTTATAATTGTTTAATTAATTAACATTACTTTTTCTTTAATTAATATTTATTAAACCCTTAAACAATTAATTATAATTGTTTAATTAATGAGCTATTCAAACTCTCTCTATTTTATTAACTCTATCTTCATTTAATAGTAATTCATTAATTATCTTTAGTTATTAATAATAGTAATTAATAACTAATTATATTCACTTATTATTCAATTATTAATTGAATAATAATCGAATTATAACTTTTAATTGTTTTTAATTATTATTTAAGAATAAATAATAATTGCTTAGGTTTGTTTATTATTTAAAGTTAATCATAGAAATAAATAATTAATTAGTAAATATGAATTATCTTTAGTTATTATTTAATGATAAATAATAACTAATTAGATTTATTTATTAATTAACAAGTATGAATTATCTTTAGTTATTATTTAATAATAACTAATTAGGTTTATTTATTATTTAATGTTAATCAAATGAGTAATAATTATCTTTAGTTATTATTTAATAATAACTAATTATATTTATTATTTAAAGTTAATTAAATAATAAAAATTAATTCGTGTGGAAGAGTTACCTTTGGTTATTATCTAATAGTAAATAGTAACCAATTAGGTTTATTCATCAACTAAAGTTAATCACATAATTATTAATGAACTTATCTTTAGTTATTATTTAGTAATAACTAATTAGGTCTACTTATTATTTAAAGTTAAAAATAAAATAAATAAATAAATAAAGGATTTACTACACATAGAAAAATAATAAATAATTAATTGATTAATTTTATTCATGCATAATTATTATTTAATAATAATTAAATATTTACTATATTTATTTATTATTTATTGCTAAATAATAAATAATTAATTTACTAATTTATTTATATTTAATTAGTATCAAATAATGATTAAATGTTTATTATCTTTATTTATTATTTACTGATAAATAATAAATAATTACTTTGTTAATTTTATTTATTTGTTATAGTGACTAGTTAGTTTACAAGTGTGATATTAGCTCAATTTAATAGCCAACAATTTAGCCAAATGCTACTACCACTTGTCAGTTATTTGTTTGAACAACTCAAATGAATTACACAACCATTCTTTAATTTGCATCAATCAGTTAACAATAGTGTACCAAGCTCCTGTAATTATTTTCAATCTAACAGAATTTATTAACCAACATAATAGGCAGCAATTTCCTCACATATTCACATGATATACTAAATTTATCTAAGTATTATCATATACAGGAACCCAAAGTTTGACTCTTAACACTTTATACTACCAACCGAACCCTTTATACCCCAAAATGAAAAATGTCTGTTTCAAGCATTATAACAACATATGGTATACCTTCTATAACATAGCACTAGCTTAATTGCAATTGAAAAGAACCAATTTACCAGAACCTGTGATTTCTCAGTATACACAAATTCCCAATTCACAGTGCTATACAATACAGTTTTAACAATATAACCCAACACAAATGACTGCTTAGAACCTTTAAGGTTATTCAACATCAGTTTCTCCAATAAAGGCCTAACACAGTACAAGCAACAACTCAACAAGGAATTTTCACAAACCAACTTCAATGTATACACAATTTAATCCAATACAAAGAAACAAAATACCCCAAAACAGAGTTTATGCTATCCGAACCATAAGGTTCTGCAATTTCCAGAATTCCCAACTAGACTTAACACAGCACAATCCTAGTACAGATGAAAGGAATTACGAAAATCTACATAACATCCTAACCAGAAAAATCATCACAGATACTGGACTATTATATACCTTGGATTCGATTGAACCACTGTTCTCCTTCTCTCGGTGGCTGCTCTCCTTCTAATACAAATTGCAAGGAAAGAAAAACAAAACAAAAATCCTAGCAGCTTAATTTAGGGTTTTGGGGCTCAATTTATAGGAAATTGATTACCCACTTAATTGGGTATTACCTAAATTAATCCCCAAAATCCAGCGGTAGGAGGGAGTGGACTGTCTAAATCAAACCCCATCTAGCCGACTGCGAAAATCGCCGGCAAGCCTCGAGCCGCGCGCTTCCATCCGTCAGTCGCCGGTCACCTCGAGTCCTCCGGTCCGTTTGGTTATGGCTCGGTCACCCGTGATGACATCCGTTTAGCCGCTGGTCAACCCCTTGTAGTCGCCGGTCCTTCATCGTGCTGACACCAGTTCGCTTCGAGCTGTCGCCGGTGCACGCCTGGCGACACCTCCTTTCCGTCTCGTCCGGTCGATTGATTGAGGGGTCTAGGGTTTGGGTTCTCCTTTTTCGCAGCTGTAATTTCCCCCAACTTGATTTGCTCGGTTGCATCTGATGTGAGGGTTGAGTTTGGTTTTTTTTTTGTTGGGTTCGGTTTTCCCCCAAATCAGTTGGACCAACCCAGAGCAATGGACTAACCCGGCTGGAAGGAAAAAGGATGGGCTCAACAAATAGTTGGGCCGGCTGAAAATAATTAAAACAAAGTGGCTCAAAAGGAAAATAACAAGGGATTTGGGCTTAGTCCAATTAAAAGAAAAACAAAATGGTCCAATTATATTAACCACCTTGTACCTCTAATATAAAATAACTAAACCCATTAATTATTTAAAATATTTACTTTACCCATAATTCTTTATTCGAATTATTTAATCCGATAGTGAAATGAAATTATTTATTTAATTTCCTAATTTTCTTACCAATTGAATGTTAGGGTTAACTCATTAATTATTCAACTTTTAATGAGTCCCTTTAATGCGAGAAAAATTATTGGACCATATATTTAGATAATTAATTAATAATACTTACATGGATCCAATTAAATTCATAAAATTATATAAGATAAATTTTATTTATCAAAATAAATTTGGTACAATGTTTGAAAATTCTCGGACATTACATATTTGATGTTTGGGTAAGTTTAAATTATGTATTGGATGGTAGAATTCGGAAAATTTTGGCCAAATTTGGCCTAAGTTTTCACTGGTTCGCGAACTGTAGAAGGTGTCAGTTGCGTCTACCGCCCCGGCGGTAGAAATAAGCTAGAAATATCGCCCCGGCGGTCTTGTCTCCCCGGCGGCATATTTGAGTTATGTTCCTCGCCCCGGTGACAGCCTCGCCCCGACGACGATTTGGTTAAGAAATTCATCGCCCCGGCGGTGGAACACTAAAAAAAAAATTATTATTATTTTTTATTTATTTGTTTTGTGATATTTCTATGTTGCTGTGTGCATGTTTAAAACCTATATTGAGGTAATAAATGACCAATGAAATTCCACGAGGGTTGTTAGCAAATATTTGTGGAATATCGATGTTAATCAAGATGGTACAATAAAATAGGATAAGAACGAGACTTAAAATGTATATGAATCTATAACTAATTGTCGTTATCATTTTGTGATCGAAGTGTATAGGTCGATTAAAGAACGTGAATTATTTAATCTGTAATCTACGCACGAGGCAAGTTCTTTATCTCAATTTATTACTTTTACGTTGAGCAAGTTTTCCTTCCTTAAACTTGTTATTTCATTTAAAGCAAGTTAATTTTCATTGAGCAAGATTATAAACCTTAGCTTATTGTTATTCAAGCAAGGTTGCTATCATGATTAAGAGCTAAAGCTTTATTCCAGTTATTTATTGTTCGATCATTGATCATTATTCAAACATTGAACAGAATTTTTATTGTACAAACTTTATTGATGAATCAATTGTTTAGTGACTAGCAAACCCTAATTGATTCAGCTAGTCCTTAGTTGATGAGCGTTCTAAAGACTTAGAATATTTTAATAATTATTCTGAACCGAGTTCCTTTTGGTACGGATTCTGATGCTAAACTGAGATGAACAACCCTTATATAGGGGATTAATTACGCGATAGCGTTAAAATGTTTGTGCACAATACATTGTACAAAGGGATGATCCCCCTAAGTATGAGATGGATGGTCCATAGTCTATAAGACTGTTAAAGGTTACGGTAGAAATACTTGTTAACCTAGGACATAGTTCGAGGTCTTATGACCCTCAGATACAATTTTAATCTTAAATCTATATTCAGTTCTTGAGCTAAACATTCTATTGAGCCTTCAGATTTTTGATTTGTTATTGATTGACTTCAGAAAAACTATTACTCCTCAGTAAGATTTATTTCAATAATCATATAAATGTTATTGTTTTCGTATTGGTGGGCAATTGTTTGCTCACTCTTGCACTAAAACATTGCAGCTAAAGCTGAGAAATCGGACGAGCCGTCCACAAGTAAAGGCAAGGGCAAGATGCCGAAGTAGCAAGAGATATGTTACACGTTTGATGTTTATTTGTAATAAGACTTATTTAAAATTATGTTTTATTTCCGCACTGATGTAATAGAGGTTAGACAACCTGGGATTTGTTTATTTAAGAGATTTGTGATGTAACCCTTTTTGTGGAAGATGTTTCATTCAGTTTAATTATGTTATCTTTAACATGGGTAGTAGTCTTGAATGTATGGTATAATGAACACCAAATCTGTGGAGTTGAAGTGTAACGATCGGGAATTTTAGATTTCCTTGTAACCCGAGTTATGTATGAATAAAATGAATTATTATTATTATTATTTTTTTTTATATTAATCTATAATACGTGTTTAGAATTGTGTTACAGCCTAGAAAATGTGCATATGTTAAATTTTATGTGTTGTTGTGTCGTTAGAGTGAATATATCGATTTTGCAAAAATTCATAAAATCACTATTAGCGGGACCCGCTGTGACGCCCCCAAATCCGGGTTTCCTAACCTCGAATTCGGTCCTCACGATACTCAACGACAAACATACTTTCTAACTAAATGCGGAATAATAAACATACATTGTTTATCGAATAGAATTAAAGTCTTACAATTCTGGTCCCAAGGTTCTTTAACCTTAACATAAAACGTACCCTTAATACAATAAAAGGTTCACCTAATCAAACAACATTCAATAATAACTAGTACATAGGCACTATCGGGCATCTATTCCTGCACCTTCCCTTTTCCTTTGTCTCCTCTAGACGTTTCTGCCTTAGCTGAAATAAAGATCATGATATAGCAAGGGTAAGCAACTAATTTGCTTAGCAAGTATATACACAAGAGATATATCATGATAGAAGGAAATTTTGCTTTCAATGTTCAACAACAGTATAAGGGTGTGAAGGAACATGAATTAGTAAACAACAGTTGAATATCCGAATAATTGAATGACAATTACTGAGTGGTTTGAAATAACCAAGGACGTTTTCCAAGGTTCTCAGCATGTAAGCTGGACCTCTTAAAAAGTTTTGGTAGTCGAGGGGGATCAGCCTCTCATACCCCGTGATTTATGCATAAAACACTTAATAACCAGCATTGATATCATGCCTTAAACAAGTTTATCCTTTTCTCAGCCAAGAGTTCTTACCACAACAATTTAATAAGAACAGCTTTTAAAATACCATTGTCTTAACCAATTTAGACATGCTGGATCTAGCTGATACAAATAGCATAGATCGATCTCATAAACAATTCATACTTGAAAGAACTTTAATTAAATTTACAGTTCAATCATAATAGGATAGGAATTCAATTGCACAATGTGCGAATCTCAATAATCAGTATAGATGTGAATAATCGACAATAATTATTCACTAACATGCTTCGAAAATAATAACTCGAGTTTGAGTTAGGGAACTTGCCTGTCTGCTCAGCTACAAATAATTCTAGCTTTAACTAATTGGCCTTGAAGAACCTAACATTGATAATGTTGATCTATCAATTAGTACTGCGTAGTTGTATATCGACACGCTTACTTATGCTATTTATTTAACAATTAAGCAAATCACATAGCACACACAAACTATCGTAAATCCTATAAGATACTTAATTGATCCTTAGGTTGATGGTTTAATTAATTACCAATGTTTCTCTTAAGTGATAAACACTTATTAAACCCTTAAACAATTAATAATAATTGTTCAATTGATTAACATTACTTTTTCTTAAGTAATATTTATTTATTAAACCCTTAACCAATTTATTATGATTGTTTAATTAATGAGTTATTAAGCTCTCTCTATTTTATTGACTCTATCTTCAATTAATTACTATTAAATAGTAATTAATTAATTATCTTTAGTTATTATTATTAATAGTATTTAATAACTAATTATATTCACTTATTATTTAATTATTAATTAAATAATAATCAAATTATAAATTTTAATTGTCTTTAATTATTATTTAAGATTAAATAATAATTAATTAGGTTTGTTTATTATTTAAAGTTAATCAAATAATTAATTAGTGCGTAACGATTATCTTTAGTTATTATTTAATAATAAATAATAGATAATTAGATTTATCTATTATTTAAAATTAATTAAATAATAAATAATTAATTAGTAAATATGAATTATCTTTAGTTATTAATAAATAATAACTAATTAGATTTATTTATTATTTAAGGTTAATCAAGTAATAAATAATTACTTAGTGAATAAGAATTATCTTTAGTTATTATTTAATAAATGATAACTAATTATGTTTATTTATTATTTAAAGTTAATCAAATAATAAATAATTAATTAGTGAGTAATAATTATCTTTAGTTATTATTTAATAATAACTAATTAGGTTTATTTATTATTTAATGTTAATCAAATAATAAATAACTAATAAGTGAGTACTAATTATCTTTAGTTATTATTTAATAATGACTAATTAGGTTTATTTATTATTTAAAGTTAATCAAATCATAAATAATTAATTTACAATTCTTAATTATCCTTAATCATTATTTAATAATAATTAATCAATTACTTAACTTTATTTGTTATTTAAACATAATTAAATAACAAATAGTTAATTTTTTTTCTAATTTTCGTTCTTGATTTCCAGATTTGGGGTCTTTCACCAAAACCTTCATAAAACGAAATCTACAACTTCGATTTACGATCCGTCAATTTTGTTGGATTCGTATCTTCCTGAACTACACTTTTCATTTATCAAACATCAAATTTGGTTATGTCTAGGTCTCGGAAAACAGGCTCAAAGTCAAGGGTCAGCAAGGTTGTTCAACAGTTGGCATGCTTTGGTAATAAATTCATGGTTTGCTCATTTTTCAACAAATTTGAGTGATTCAAAAGGGATTTTGTCCCTAACCTATGGATCTAGCATATCAAGAAAGAAAATCACAATATCCCTTTATAGATTTCAAAATAACAAGCATATAACAACCTTTTTCAAACAAAATTTCCGGAAATCTCCTTTACTTCCTTTCTTCTAAATTTTTCCAACATAAACTCACACATATGAACAAGCAAAACATTATATATTCAAGATCTAACCTTATCATAAGGTTCTAGCCATCAAGAACATAAAACTTCAAGGATCTATGTCCAAACACATTAAAATAGCTTAAAGTTTGGAGTTATACCTTTTTGATTTCTTCTTCTTCTTTTCCTTCCCAAAATAGGTTGTGAATAGGGATGGCCTAAACAATCAAGACCTTCTTCTTTCTCCCACAAGATTTGTTCTTGCTTTTTCTTCAAACTCTCTCTCTAACACTCTCTCTATACTTGGTGAATAATGAACCAACCTCACTATCATTGGTGAGGGGTCCTATTTATAGGAAAGTAGAGACCGTGGGCAAAATAGTCATTAACCATGACTAGGCAAGGGCAATTTGGTCAATTCATCAATAATAGGAAGCTTCCTAGCAACTTCCTCAAGGGTATTTTAAACATTACCCAACTTCTTTTAAGGTTAAAATAGTCTTTTCGTAAAATCTTAATTATCCATTAGTTATTACCCATTCTTCATTGGTTATTAGACATTGGTTATTATCTTGCCATCATTACATTGGTTAAACACAATGGTTATTATCCCGCCATCATTTCATTGGTTATTAACCACTTGGATATACAATGGTTATTGCTCTTACATAATTACCTTGGTTATTAACCACTATTGGCCATTTTAGTCATTACCCACCAATTCCTACACTCGACTCACCTATGGTTATCTCTTAACCATAGTTATATCATACCTGCCAACACGAGTATAGACACATCTTATACATCTCCCACCAATTAACCCAAGTTGGTTTAAATAGAACACAACGTTAACTCATTGAATTAAATTCGATTTAATTAATAAGGACGTTCAAAATTCACGGGCATTACATCCCTCTCCCCTTATAGAAATTCTGTCCTCGGAATTGCAAAAATAAAGTTACTCAAATAAGAACGGATAATTCGCCTTCATTTTCTCTTCGAGTTCCCACGTAGCTTCTTCGACTGCGTGATTCCTCCAGAGAACTTTGACGGAATGTATGGTCTTGTTTCTCAGCTTCTGTTCCTTCCTATCGAGAATCTGGACAGGAACCTCCTCGTACGATAAGTCCTGCTCGACTTGAATTGGCTCATAGGAAATAACATGCTTGTAGTCTGGCTTATATGGACGTAACACTGATACATGAAACACGTTGTGAATGTGCTCAAGTTCAGGAGGTAATGCTACCTCGTACGCCACTTCGCCTACTCTCCTTAATATTTCAAAAGGTCCTATGAATCTAGGGCTCAGCTTACCCTTCTTCCCAAAACGGATCTTCCCTTTCCAGGGAGATACCTTCAGAAACACATAACTACCAACTTCAAAGTCTTGTTTCTGACGATGTAAGTCGGCATACTTCTTCTGACGATCCTGGGCTGCTACTAACCGCTGTATTATTACTTTAATGATTTCCACGGTTTGTTCTACCAATTCTGGTCCCAACAATCTCCGTTCACCAACTTCATCCCAACACAACGGCGTTCGACACTTTCTTCCATATAACGCTTCGTACGGTGGCATACCGATGCTAGCGTGATAACTATTATTGTAAGCGAACTCTACCAAGGGCAAATGATCGTCCCAGCTGCCACCTAAGTCCATCACAACTGCCCGGAGCATGTCCTCTAAGGTCTAAATAGTTCGCTCACTCTGACCATCAGTCTGAGGATGATACGCCGTACTCATTCTCAACTGTGTTCCCAGTCTCTCCTGTAGGCTTCTCCAAAAATTTGACGTGAAGCGCGGATCTCTGTCAGACACAATAGAAACCGGCACCCCATGTCGCGATACTATCTCCTTTACGTAGAGTTTCGCCAACTGCTCCAATTTGTACCTGATCTTGATCGGTAGAAAATGGGCAGACTTGGTCAACCGATCTATGATCACCCAGATGGCGTCTAGACCCTTTTGTGTTGTCGGGAGTCCTACCACAAAATCCATAGTGATGTGCTCCCACTTCCACTCGGGAATCTCTAAGGGTTGCAACAATCCGCTCGGCCGTTGGTGCTCTGCCTTGACCCTCTGACAAGTTAAACACCGGCTGACGAATTCCGCAACTTCCCCTTTCAAATGCGGCCACCAATAATGTTGACGAAGATCTTGATACATCTTGGTGCTACCCGGATGTACCGAAAATCTCGTATTATGGGCCTCTTGCAATATTTCTTCCTTTAAATCTGGTACATAGGGTATCCAGATCCTTCCCTCGAACCTCAGCAGACCTGTGCTGTCAATCTTGAACTTCAACATCTTTCCTTCCGATAGTTGCTTCTTAATGCCAATGCATTCTTCATCAAATTCTTGAGCCTCCTTTATCTTATCCAGTAGAGTCGGACCCACTGTCACGGTGAACAATTTTTCGTCCGTCTCCATTGGATACTTAACCTCCAGTTCCAGTCGTCCAAAGTCCTTTATCAGCTCTGCCTGAGTTGTAAGCCTCATCAACTTCTCTCTGCCTTTCCTACTCAGGGCATCTGCCACTACATTTGCTTTGCCGGATGGTACAGAATCTCACAATCGTAATCCTTGATCAATTCTAACCATCGGCGCTGCCTCATATTCAGCTCCTTCTGAGTGAAGATATATTTTAGACTTTTGTGATCTGTATATATCTCGCACTTCTCTCCATATAGGTAGTGCCTCCAAATCTTCAAGGCGAACACTACTGCTGCTAATTCCAAATCATGAGTCGGGTATCCCTTCTCATAGTCCTTCAGCTGGCGTGAAGCGTACGCAATGACCCTGCCGTGCTGCATTAGTACAAAACCAAGGCCCTTGTGTGACGCATCACTGTATACTACAAAACCTCCAGTGTCGTCTGGTAATGCCAACACTGGTGCTTGGCTAAGTCTCTTCTTCAACTCCAAGAAACTCTCCTCGCACTTCTCTGTCCAAACAAACTTTACCGTCTTTCTGGTTAGATTGGTCAACGGTGATGCTATCTTCGAGAAATCCTGGATGAATCTCCGATAGTATCCCGCTAACCCTAGGAAACTCCTGATCTCCGTTGGCGTCTTTGGCTGCTCCCAGTTGATAATGGCTTCCACCTTTGCTGGGTCTACCGAAACACCATTACTGTCAATGACGTGTCCCAAGAAACTGCACCCTCTGCAAACCAAAATTCACACTTTGAAAACTTCGCGTATAGCTTCTCCCTTCTTAATGCCTCCAAGGCAATCCTTAGATGTTCAGCATGTTCTTCCTCTGACAACTGAATACACCAAGATGTCATCGATGAATACTACCACGAACTTGTCCAAATACTGCTGGAACACTCTGTTCATCATATCCATGAATGCCGCTGGTGCATTTGTCAGTCCAAAATGACATAACCAGAAACTCGAAATGTCCATAACGAGTTCTGAATGCCGTCTTCGGGATATCCTCCTGCCTCACCCTTAGTTGATGATAGCCCGTCCTTAAATCGATCTTTGAAAAGTATTTCGCTCCCTTGAGTTGATCAAACAGATCGTCTATCCTGGGCAGTGGATACCTATTCTTAATCGTAACTTTATTCAACTCACGGTAATCGATACAAAGCCTCATTGAGCCATCCTTCTTCTTTACGAACAGAACTGGCGCTCCCCATGGTGACACGCTCGGCCTGATATAACCCCTGTCTAACAGTTCCTGCAGTTGAACCATCAGTTCTTTCATCACTACTGGTGCCATTCGGTAATGCGCCTTAGATATCGGTGCCGTCCCGGGTACCAAGTCGATTGCAAATTCTATCTCTCTATCCGGCGGCAGTCCCGGAAGTTCATCTGGGAAGACATCAGTGAATTCCCTTACAACGGGTATCTGACTCAGTTCACCCTCGACCCGTCGAGTATCTACCACGTGAGCCAAATAACCTATACAACCCTTCTTAAGCAATCTCTTCGCTTGCATCATCGTCAGACAATAAGATTGTCTCGGCGATTTACTACCATAGAACACCACCTTCGACTTACCCGGAGTCTGCAGGTGTATGCACTTTTTCTTACAGTCAATGACTGCCCCGTGGCTCGCTAACCAATCCATCCCAAGGATTACATCGAATTCTCCAAGACGAATCGGCAACAAGTCCACGTTAAGCTTAAACCCTCTCACATCAGCACAACAATTCTTATAAATGTAGTTTACGGGGATAATCTCTTTGTTCGCTACTTCTATATTCATCGGGTGTTCTAACAGTTCACTAGGCAAATTAAGTCTTTGAGCAAATTCATCAGAAACAAAAGAACATGAAGCTCCCGAATTAAATAGCACATAGGCATCTATGTTGTTGATTGGAATAATACCTGACACCACCTCTCTGGATGCCACAGCATCTTGTACTGTCATGTTGAAGGTCCTTGTTGTTGGCTTATTTGGCTGGGCTGGTCCTCCACTGGTTGTCCTCGAGTGGTTGCCCCTATTGCCGTTTCCGCCATCCATGTTCCTCTTTCGGGGACATTCCTTGCTCCGATGTCCTATCTCTCCACAATTGAAGCAACCTCCTTTCTTCGCCTTAGGACAATTGGGCGAGATATGCCCTTCTTGTCCACAGGTATAACAAACCATCTTTCCCTTCATGCACTCTCCCGAGTGACCCTTTCCGCACTTCCCACATACCGGCCTTTTCTGCTGCGTGTTCCCTTGCTGCATTTCAGAATTGCTACCCCCACTGCTCCATTGACGCTTCCTGCTGTTGCTGCCACCACTGCTAACATTCACATTTCCTCCTTTTACCTTCTTCTTATTCCTTTCCCGATTATATTTCGAAACCGCTTCACTCCCACCTTCAGCAATGAGAGCTTTCTCCAACAAGGTTGAGAACGATGTAATTTGCAAAACCGCTACCTTGCTGTAGATCCACGGCTTTAATCCATTCTCGAATCTCCTGGCCTTCCTCACCTCAGTATCCACCTAATGTGGGGCGAATCTAGCCAATTCATTGAATTTTACAGCGTACTCCGACACTGACAAATTTTCTTGCTTCAATTCTAGAAACTTGATCTCCATTTTTGCCTGCGTACTCTCAGGAAAGTAATTCTCGAAAAACAACGTCTTGAAAGCTTCCCACGCCACGACTCCAGTTCCAGCTTTGTTCTGATTGGCTTCCCACCAGAAGTTAGCCTCACCTTTCATTAAGTAAGTAGCAAAAACTGTCTTCTGCTCCTCAGCGACTCTAGCAATGACAAAGGCCTTTTCAATCTCCTTTATCCATGACTGGGCCTCTATCGGGTTTCGCTGTTCCTCTAAACTCCGGAGGCCCTAACTGCCTTGAAGTCTTTAAAATTGGCTAAGTGGTTGCCCGTCTGGTTTCCTGCGGTAGTCGTTTGATTCCGCAGAGCTTTCCGCCATCATGTTGATAAAATTTTGCATTGGGTTTGGTGGAGTTCCCTCTACATTGTTAACTGACTCTTCATTCCCTTGGTTTCGTAGGATTCGTCTGGGCGGCATTATCTGTTTAAGCAAACCCTAACACGTTACTCGGGCTTTCTTAAAACATAAGTATTTAGCATGTAATACAATAATCACATGACTCTTGTGTGGAAGTTTTAGATTACCCAACCTCGGAAATTCTGCTTTCCCGATTAGTGATTTAAGTTACTAAGATACCGATTCAGTCTCACTGAATTAACATAATCATTGCATAAATGGTATATCAAGTAAAATTCTCAAGCACATACCATAATAATGCATCTATATTCATATACCTACTTAAGCATCTTACACGTTTATCACAGGCATATTGTCATAATTGCTACTATCCCACTTAATATAACAAAATGTGGGATTCACTTAAACCATTCTTTCCTACCTACATAGTTGGGAAGTACATCCTACATACGAATTACCCCGCACCTTGCTGAGGTTAATACAAACTCTAGTAATTCAGATGATAGTACCAATAACACTGCTCAAGGCATAACCACCTACTTTTACTATCCTCTAAGGGACACAAGGTGAATACAACTCAACGCTTGCCCTTGCTACTAGAGGACAGATCCATCCATCTGGCGTCGAACTGCATCCAGACGATGTCTAAGGCTCGCTCCAATTCAACTATCTTCGCATCCTTAGCCTTTACCTCGTCCTTCAATTGTCCTAACTGCAGCTCCCTTAGCAGCAGCCTCCCTCGCAACTCGGCTAACTCAGCCTGGGCCTGGTAAGCAGCGTCCTGGTACTGCTGTTCAGAAATCTGGTGGATGTGGTTCTGCGCCTCTAATTGTTCAGCATTTACCTCTAGCTCGGCGTTCCTTGCCAGCAAATCTCCTATCACATCAGGCTCTATGGGCTCTTGGGTCACTGGACAGCTATCTTGACTCTCGTTCGACATCCTACAAACACCACACAATGAATCCATGTCAGTACCTCAATAAAATATATTCATTGATAAAATGAAATGATATTTTATTCGGTACAACTAGAACTCGATGAATCTTCTCAACTCATCACCTACATACTCTATATGAGTTTCCTATCAAGGTCATAACCTAGGTTTCTCATTCCTAACGTTTATAACCTATAGCTTTGATACCAACCTGTGACGCCCCCAAATCCGGGTTTCCTAACCTCGAATTCGGTCCTCACGATACTCAACGACAAACATACTTTCTAACTAAATGCGGAATAATAAACATACATTGTTTATCGAATAGAATTAAAGTCTTACAATTCTGGTCCCAAGGTTCTTTAACCTTAACATAAAACGTACCCTTAATACAATAAAAGGTTCACCTAATCAAACAACATTCAATAATAACTAGTACATAGGCACTATCGGGCATCTATTCCTGCACCTTCCCTTTTCCTTTGTCTCCTCTAGACGTTTCTGCCTTAGCTGAAATAAAGATCATGATATAGCAAGGGTAAGCAACTAATTTGCTTAGCAAGTATATACACAAGAGATATATCATGATAGAAGGAAATTTTGCTTTCAATGTTCAACAACAGTATAAGGGTGTGAAGGAACATGAATTAGTAAACAACAGTTGAATATCCGAATAATTGAATGACAATTACTGAGTGGTTTGAAATAACCAAGGACGTTTTCCAAGGTTCTCAGCATGTAAGCTGGACCTCTTAAAAAGTTTTGGTAGTCGAGGGGATCAGCCTCTCATACCCCGTGATTTATGCATAAACACTTAATAACCAGCATTGATATCATGCCTTAAACAAGTTTATCCTTTTCTCAGCCAAGAGTTCTTACCACAACAATTTAATAAGAACAGCTTTTAAAATACCATTGTCTTAACCAATTTAGACATGCTGGATCTAGCTGATACAAATAGCATAGATCGATCTCATAAACAATTCATACTTGAAAGAACTTTAATTAAATTTACAGTTCAATCATAATAGGATAGGAATTCAATTGCACAATGTGCGAATCTCAATAATCAGTATAGATGTGAATAATCGACAATAATTATTCACTAACATGCTTCGAAAATAATAACTCGAGTTTGAGTTAGGGAACTTGCCTGTCTGCTCAGCTACAAATAATTCTAGCTTTAACTAATTGGCCTTGAAGAACCTAACATTGATAATGTTGATCTATCAATTAGTACTGCGTAGTTGTATATCGACACGCTTACTTATGCTATTTATTTAACAATTAAGCAAATCACATAGCACACACAAACTATCGTAAATCCTATAAGATACTTAATTGATCCTTAGGTTGATGGTTTAATTAATTACCAATGTTTCTCTTAAGTGATAAACACTTATTAAACCCTTAAACAATTAATAATAATTGTTCAATTGATTAACATTACTTTTTCTTAAGTAATATTTATTTATTAAACCCTTAACCAATTTATTATGATTGTTTAATTAATGAGTTATTAAGCTCTCTCTATTTTATTGACTCTATCTTCAATTAATTACTATTAAATAGTAATTAATTAATTATCTTTAGTTATTATTATTAATAGTATTTAATAACTAATTATATTCACTTATTATTTAATTATTAATTAAATAATAATCAAATTATAAATTTTAATTGTCTTTAATTATTATTTAAGATTAAATAATAATTAATTAGGTTTGTTTATTATTTAAAGTTAATCAAATAATTAATTAGTGCGTAACGATTATCTTTAGTTATTATTTAATAATAAATAATAGATAATTAGATTTATTTATTATTTAAAATTAATTAAATAATAAATAATTAATTAGTAAATATGAATTATCTTTAGTTATTAATAAATAATAACTAATTAGATTTATTTATTATTTAAGGTTAATCAAGTAATAAATAATTACTTAGTGAATAAGAATTATCTTTAGTTATTATTTAATAAATGATAACTAATTATGTTTATTTATTATTTAAAGTTAATCAAATAATAAATAATTAATTAGTGAGTAATAATTATCTTTAGTTATTATTTAATAATAACTAATTAGGTTTATTTATTATTTAATGTTAATCAAATAATAAATAACTAATAAGTGAGTACTAATTATCTTTAGTTATTATTTAATAATGACTAATTAGGTTTATTTATTATTTAAAGTTAATCAAATCATAAATAATTAATTTACAATTCTTAATTATCCTTAATCATTATTTAATAATAATTAATCAATTACTTAACTTTATTTGTTATTTAAACATAATTAAATAACAAATAGTTAATTTTTTTTCTAATTTTCGTTCTTGATTTCCAGATTTGGGGTCTTTCACCAAAACCTTCATAAAACGAAATCTACAACTTCGATTTACGATCCGTCAATTTTGTTGGATTCGTATCTTCCTGAACTACACTTTTCATTTATCAAACATCAAATTTGGTTATGTCTAGGTCTCGGAAAACAGGCTCAAAGTCAAGGGTCAGCAAGGTTGTTCAACAGTTGGCATGCTTTGGTAATAAATTCATGGTTTGCTCATTTTTCAACAAATTTGAGTGATTCAAAAGGGATTTTGTCCCTAACCTATGGATCTAGCATATCAAGAAAGAAAATCACAATATCCCTTTATAGATTTCAAAATAACAAGCATATAACAACCTTTTTCAAACAAAATTTCCGGAAATCTCCTTTACTTCCTTTCTTCTAAATTTTTCCAACATAAACTCACACATATGAACAAGCAAAACATTATATATTCAAGATCTAACCTTATCATAAGGTTCTAGCCATCAAGAACATAAAACTTCAAGGATCTATGTCCAAACACATTAAAATAGCTTAAAGTTTGGAGTTTATACCTTTTTGATTTCTTCTTCTTCTTTTTCCTTCCCAAAATAGGTTGTGAATAGGGATGGCCTAAACAATCAAGACCTTCTTCTTTCTCCCACAAGATTTGTTCTTGCTTTTTCTTCAAACTCTCTCTCTAACACTCTCTCTATACTTGGTGAATAATGAACCAACCTCACTATCATTGGTGAGGGGTCCTATTTATAGGAAAGTAGAGACCGTGGGCAAAATAGTCATTAACCATGACTAGGCAAGGGCAATTTGGTCAATTCATCAATAATAGGAAGCTTCCTAGCAACTTCCTCAAGGGTATTTTAAACATTACCCAACTTCTTTTAAGGTTAAAATAGTCTTTTCGTAAAATCTTAATTATCCATTAGTTATTACCCATTCTTCATTGGTTATTAGACATTGGTTATTATCTTGCCATCATTACATTGGTTAAACACAATGGTTATTAACCCGCCATCATTTCATTGGTTATTAACCACTTGGATATACAATGGTTATTGCTCTTACATAATTACCTTGGTTATTAACCACTATTGGCCATTTTAGTCATTACCCACCAATTCCTACACTCGACTCACCTATGGTTATCTCTTAACCATAGTTATATCATACCTGCCAACACGAGTATAGACACATCTTATACATCTCCCACCAATTAACCCAAGTTGGTTTAAATAGAACACAACGTTAACTCATTGAATTAAATTCGATTTAATTAATAAGGACGTTCAAAATTCACGGGCATTACACCCGCTTCCCGAGGCACTATTCACGAGCACTATTCACACCCAAACTTTTTCGTCTATTTCGATTTTTATTAATTTAGATGAGGCATATATGCTGAGGAATAATTTTTCCAAGTGTCAGAAATTTTATTGGGGTTGATACGTGATTTAATCTGTATCCGAAATGTATATTATGGGTGTCCCGAATAAATGGACAAATCCCATAATAAATATTTTTGCGTGTTCCAATAATTTATGGGAGTACCCATTATAATTTTGGGTAGAGTTATTTACCAAATTTGGTACAAAAGTAGGAATATTCGGGTATATTTATCTGTATATTCGAATTAATTGGTGAGACATTTAAGCCTCAAACCAATTGGGGGAGGCCACGTGTATATTGAGAGCCAATTGGGGGGAAAAGAATAAACATGCACAGTACACCATATATGGGAATGTTAACTTCACAAAGCATGCTCCTCAAATTCATTTTCAAGAGCTCGGGCATCCCATTTTCTGCATATCAAAACATTCCTTCCGAAGCCACCTTAAACCTCCCATCAGCTCATCTTCTTTCTCCTTCAAACCATCAGCATACTTCCCATTTGCAAGTAAGGAGAGAGTTACAGAGAGCTACGTAGAGAGAGAGAGAGGGAAATATAGAAGAAGAATAAGCAAGCTACGGGAAGAAGAAGAAAAGCAAGGAAGGAGGAGAAAGGAGAGAAGGGCACCAAGAGGAAGGAGAGCAGCACTCTAGCAACCATTTCACCCTACACGAAGCTAGCAACAAGAAGGTAACCATGAACCACAACCATTTCTTCTCCACTTGAAGCTTTCATGAGTTTTTTTTTTACGCTTACATGCTTGAGGGTTGGATTTTTTGCTAATTTTTTTGTTGATTGGTTGTGTTGAATCTATCATGGAGGTTCTTAAGAAGCTATATAAACCATAAACACCCTCAAAGTGGAACAAAAACAAGTAAAGATCCGAACCTTGGCTTAAAGGATGAACTTTGGACATTTTTGGACTTTTGGACATTCGGACTGTTAGAGGACTGTAAAGCCTTGATGGTGTGATTATTTTGATTGTTTGTTATTGGAATATTGTACTTCTATCAGTTGTGAAGATATACCAATTTGAATGAACTAAAATGATGCTAAAATGAAGTCACAGTAGCCATTTGTGTGAGATATTTCATGGTTGCGAAAAAACAGAGCATGCAGTTTATGTTTTAGCTCAGGATTTGGTCATGTTAATGATTATGGGTCGTCTTGAATTTGTGATATGTTGTAGCCTTGTGTCTTAGGAATCCATAGAGTCCGTAAGGGATGAAATTGATCGAGTGTAGGGGGAGATATAGCAGCTGGAGCAAGGCAAGGTATGACTGTGTCGCTGCTTGCAGGAACAGCAATTCGCTACTGCAACTGCTACTGCATGGCGACTGGTCCGGGTCGGGTCGGGCCGGACCGGGTCGGGTCGGGCCGGATCGGGTCGGACCCAGTAAATTTTTCCCGCGAGTCTAAAACTTATATTTTTGTACAAAATGATTAAAAACGCTTATATCTTGTTAAAGCTTTATGTGCTTAATTTATACCCGTGTCGAACTAAACGATGTTGTCCTAAGGCGTAAATTGAATTAACGGATTACAAATTACGCTTAGATTTCCAGGGGGCGCTGCCCCCCGACCCCCGCCGCTCGCTCACCGGGGAGCGAGACCCCCGACTGGGTAAGCGTAGTGGCAATCAATGTATTTTAATGATGTGATGACTGTAATGAACCTAGTTCTTTTGTGACAAATATTTATGACGATTTTAATAAACTATGTAGGATATTTTGTTGACGGACGATTAACGTCAAGTATTAACGCACGTACAAGGCAAGTTTCCTAACTCATACAACTCCTATTTAATTGTGCGAGGTTTCCTTACTCGATTCATTTATTGGGCAAGTGTCGAATTCATTTATCTATCGAGCAAATATTATTTATTGAGCAAGCTTATTGAGCTTCTTGACTCCGTTCAAATTACTTATCAATTTAGCAATTAATGTGCTAGTATTCATACTTCTATTCAAGTATTGCAATGAAAGCCCATTTCATGCAATGTTATATATTGTGTGATTCCAAAGATTATGAATTTTTATTCATTCAAGATATTTTTAAATGCTATCATGCATGTTGTTGAACCTTAAAGTTCTTTATTCCATAGACTGTTTAAAAGCTATGTCAAGGCTAATTGTTTCAGCTAGACACTTATTGATTTGGTTACTAAAGCGAGGTTAAAGTCCTCCAACTATTATTATTGTTAAGTAAAATTGTCCGATCAAATTGTTTTGGTCTGGACTCCCATGTAAAGCTGAGTGGAACAACCCTCACAGCAGGGGAAATTGTATAAACGTCGGGAAACCGACACGCGCGTAAATGGAAAATGTAAGGCTTATGCATAACGCCAGGTATTTTAGGCTGATCACCTATTGTACCAGTTTTGTGGATTATCGGATGAATTTTCAGTAATTCTAGAATAGAGTTCTGTGCCTTGGTGCACCCTCAGTATTGAATAGTTCCCTTCTTTGGGAAACTTTTGAAATCCTTGAATACTTCAGAAATCCTTCTGGTCCTTAGTGGCCACTATAACGGTGATGAAAGAAGTTGTTTATTTCCTTGTGTTAGCTAAATTTTTACTCCTGAGAGCTATAAAGTTATTCATGTGATTATTCACTGCTATTATACTTGCGGGGCAATTTGTTGCTCACCCTTGCTTTCCTTAAAACATTTCAGTTAGTGCGGCACGTGGCGAGAGCTCAGGAAAAGATAAGGGAAAGGAGAAAGCTACGGAGTAGTTGTATTTTGTTGTTCTAGAATTACCGTTTGTATTAAGACATATTTACCCTTTTGTATTATGTTATGTTTTGTATTAGTATTGGTTTTGAGACTTGGGACAGGTTTATTTATGTTATATCAATGTAAATATTCCTTTATTCCGCTTTAAGTTATCGATTGTATAATTCTTGTTTTAGATAGTGGCGAACCAGGTCCGTGGCTCAGGTGACCCGGATTTGGGGGCGTCACATGAAGTACCCGAATTTGGGGGTGTCACATAAATCACATCACATCTAACTACCCATAAAAATATAAGAATGAAAACTCTTAATTGAAATAGAAATTCCCCCATTAAAGGGTTACAACATCATAATAACATCAATCCCAGGTCATCTAACTTTAAATAAAACATCAGTACGGAAACATAACATAAATAACATAAGTCTTAGATACAACATCTCAATAACAAATAATATTAACACATCTTCATCACTTGTTTACTTTGTCCTTGCCCTTAATAGTAGATGGTTCATTAACTCTCTCAACCTTAGCTGCAATGTTATTATGCAAGAGTGAGCAACAATTGCCCAACAAGTATAACCGTAACAATAATAATAACATGCGAATAATCAATGGATACAGGATAATTGAAGGCTCGGCTTTTGAATCAAGATTATAAAACAAGAATAAAAAGAACATCTGAGGGTCACAATACCACAAACAATGTCCTAAGTTATCAAATATTTCTACTTTAAACCTTTAACAGTCGTAAGACTATATGGACCTTACTTCTCGTACTTAGGAGGATCAGCCCTCCGTACCATGTATTGTGCACAAACATCTCAACGCTAACGCGTAATATAATCCCCTAGTAATAGGGTTGTTCGTCTCAGTTTGACATAAGAGTCTGCACCAAAAGAGGTTTGGTTTGAATTAACTTCAATTAAAAGTTCTAAAATTTAGAATGCTCATCAACAATGGGCTAGTCGAATCAAAAAGGGTTCGCTATCCATTTAAGGTTCAATAATATAATTGATATTTAAATCGAATAATGAATCTCAAAGTATACAATTGAACAAACATTGTATAACCGAAGTACTGCTTAAAAGAATTAGAACATCTCAATCAGAATTATATAATTGGATAATCAAGAGTAAGAAACTTGATCAACATAAGTATATAATTTATGAACTTGATCAATGTAAAAATAAGGTTTAGAAACTTGCGTAATTGAAATCAAGTTAGAGTAAGGAAACTTGAGTAATTGAAATCAAGTTAGAGTAAAGAAACTTACCTCGTGCGTAGATTACACTTTTACTATTCACGTTCCTCAATTAATCCTACATACCATTTCAAGTCGCGATACCAATTAATTATAACACAATTAGCATCATGAGTATATTCTCTTTTATCTTAACTTAACTTTAAGTCTGATTATAGTAATCACATTCACAACATTAACTCTTAAACACATTATTAAACTTTACAAATAACTAGTTTAAATACGCAATCGACTTACCCATTAATCTCTTAAAAACATCATTGACATGTTGTTAATATGTTTTAACATCAAAATATATGATTATTACATTTTCATGTTCATTAGATTAGGTTACAATTACATTCTCTGGACTTGAACACTTAAATAAAATTTTCTGGCCAATCTGCTAAACGGCGCGGCCGCGTCGCTTTTGTTCTTGGCACCAGCGTGGCCGCGCTGGTGTGCCTGAACACTGGATCTGGTCTGCATGTGGCGCGGCCGCACCACTTTTGTTCTTAGCACCAGCGCGGCCGCGCTAGTGCGCAAACTCAGATACTGAAGTTCGCTATACAGACTATGCTACAAACCAAAATTCATGTATTCTTCGCTTAAAGTCCAAATCAACCAAACTCAAATGATACAAACTTTATAGAACTAAATCCAACATATACACAATGATTCTAACAATATAAACAACCTAAACAACTAAATTAAAGGCCAAAATTCACTGTTCATGTTCTATTTTCATATTTGACACATTTAGCGAAATCAATCACTATGAACTCGTTTCTTAACCAAATTAACTGCTCCCATGTTCATAAGGCCATGTTTGGTTTGTCACTTTAAGCTCCTATTTGGTTTATTTTAATTAACTTGTTTATTATAAAGTTTATTTGTCATACTTTAATAATCAAATTATATTATTTAATTTCAATTAAATAAAAATCACTACTACTCATTAAATTAAATTATCACATAATTAAAATTCTCATTTATTTAATTATGATAAATCAATAAATCTCTAATTAATTATTAAATTAATTCGAACACATCACAATTAATAAACAACTCATTTAATTTAATCATCCCAACTAAATTCACACTTTGCACTATAAAATTATTTCACATTAATATAATCAAAGTAACACATGTAATTAAATTAATCTATAATAATTTCATCAAATATTTATTTAACTCAATAAATAAATCTATACAAATATTTATTTAATTCAATAAATATTTAAAGATTAAATATAAAATTCTCGTTCGTTACAAGTAATCACATGCATGAAGGGAATTTATCTTGTCATGAATTAATTGATCAGGAAGTTGATGAATTAGTGGGCTTGGACCTTCAATTTCCGTCTGAAAACCTTCATTTTCTCCAACCTCAAAGACAATAGGATCATTATCTTGCTGAATCTGCAAATGGTTTTGATAGCCCTTTTTCTCTTCAAACTCCACAATTGCATCATCTAGATCATATTCCGACTCCATGGTCTTCGTTGATACACAGAAGTAGTCCTCTTCTTGGGTATAACCATAAACTAGAACTTTTTGATCATGCCTTGGATCAGATTTTGCACGAGATTGTCTCTAAGCTTCAAACCATTTAGCCATGGAAGCCGAAAACTCTGAAACAAATTTGTCAAGAGCGACTTGAATGGGATCAGATTCCACCGCATCTCTCAATAAAAGTACCATTGTTACCGATTTATAGTCTCAGGTAGACTTTAAAAGGAATTATAGGGAAAGAGAGAAAGAATGATAGATCGGAGAAGAAGTTTTAATTCATTTTCATTTGATACCCACTTCTTTACAATGATAGAGTTATATAATAACACTGAAAAAATTGAAACTAATCCTACCCATTGATTGAAAACACCTAAAAGAATTAATCTTAACCTCCCATTTTATTTAATACACCTCTCAATTATGTAATCCGTAACACATATATTTGTGAGCAAATGTTGTGTTTAGTTGGTGGGAATATAATAAAATTAGATGGGAATGGAATCACCATTCCTTAAGTAATGACTTTTGGTCTGTTTGGTTGATCAAGAATGGAATATCTATTCCATTACCCATTTCATTCTCACCAATTGATTCCTTCCTAGATGGGTGGGTTTAACATATTTAATTATAACTTTACATACATTTGTGACCAAAGTATCTTACAAATTTATATATTTAAATTTTTACTCTCTCTAGAAAATTTTCTCACTCTTTTTCTTTTTTCACTTTCTCTCTAGAAAATTTTCAGAGAATTTTTTCACTTTTTCTTTCTTTTTTCCCATCTATCTAGATTTCTGTATTTTCTCTCTAAAAAAATTTCGCATTCCCTTTCTAAAAACCTTTTACTTTCTCTCATTAATTTTTTTTTTTCACTTCCATGGTTCTGTTGTCCACTCCATTCAATCCGAATTAAGGAATGGGAACTAAACACAACATTAATAACTTTGATTATCAAGGCTTGTAGAAACTAGAAAGCACTCTAATGGCAATATTCCTTCTGTATACTTTCCACCCAAATAACGTATCTTGTTGGACCAAGTCAAAAGTTGACTTAGTGGGTACTAACCACCAACCTGTTCGGATCCTCCATGGGTGTGCAAGTTGAGTTACCAAACCCAAAGTCCATCAATCATCAACGCCACCTCATTGCGAATTGCTTTATTATTTTAAATTTTTAATCAAAATAACTTTATTTTCAGTTTTCCATAAACAAAGATGAGAAAAAATTTCCAAAACAGTCATGTCATGAGTTCTTTATCTAGTGTGAAAATTAACACATTCTCGCATTTCCAGTACTTGTTTGCATTAATTTGTATGGTCTCAGACCAATGCCTGGAAAAATCCTTTTGCAGCTATATGTTTAGTGAAGAATCTTGGCATATGCATTGAGAAGTTCTCCGATAATAACTGAGGAGTAATTAAGGATGTTGAATATAATCAAATTCGGAAGATAATTTAAATTTTGCATTATAAAGAAAGTTGTCAATTTACTAGAAATGTGAAATCAAAAAGAGTTTTGCTACATATGACAATTTATGTCGATAGTAAATATCGACATACTTAGATACATTAAATATAAAAGAATTAAGAAGGATCTCACATTAATTTATTTTATCTTATTGCTTACAATTTCACGTTAGTCGCAATTTTACTTCGTTATGAAATTTGTCAACATATAAATCATTTCTCAATCCAAGAATACAAAGAAGAAATTGAATGAGTTAAGACGACCCAAAACATTAATGATAATGCAGAAGGTGCTGGCAGCAACCACGACAAATATCTAAACTGTAAACACTTGGCAATCGAGAAATTTAAAAACTTAATAAGCAAAGTGATGATGACATCTTGAAGGCTCTTCACTGCAATTTCAGGTATTTCAACTGCATATTTAAATATAAGAATATCAAACAATGGAGTCTATTTAAATATAACTTAAGTTCTGTTTGACAACTCAATTTCAAGTTTTGAAATTGAAGTTGAGCGTCAAATTTTAACTAAATTTCAATTTCATAATGAAAATGTGCTATCAAATCCTAATTCCGAAACTTAGTATTGAATTACAACTTTACGACATTGAAGAAAAAAGAATTCCCACTCACCAATTATATTCTCGTAGCTGCTTGTTGTATCCTCCTCCAAGTATAAGCCAGGATTGAGAATTATGCCAATTGCCAAGAGGGCATAACACCAAATAGTACCTATTCTGACTAACTTCTTAGACTCTTGTTTTTTGGACTCCATTTCCCCTCCTCCTTGTGTTCTGTTTCTCAATCTATTTAATTGATTAAATATTATTCCAAGTACAAGGTTATATATAGCTGTTTTGGATCAGCTAATTCTTGTTCAACACGCTCTATGATTAATTAGGGTGGCAAGACTCTTCAGTTGACTTGGTTTTGATTTGAATACTTCAAAGCAAATATATTCCAAGAAACTGATGAAACTCAACATCTAGATAAAAATAACTAGATTCTTGCATAGGACGTGAAGAACCTTCCGTTAATCTGTGATGAATCTTGTTTGTAATTTTTAGTGTCAAAATTTATTCTAATTAAATATATTATCTCATCTATTGTCTCATTCATGTATTCAGGGACGAAGCTGTCTTAGGCTTAGGGTCGGGCTATCTTGAGATTTTTGAAAATAAAAATAAAAATTTAAGCTTTTAATGAATTATTAAAAAATATAATATTCTTTGAAAAAACTATAAGAAAGTATTGTTTGGGTTTCCACTTTTTTTAGATGTTTATTCCGATGATTAAAATTAATAACATTTAATAGATTGGTAAATGAAAAATATTTAATTATAATCTTTTCCATAGGATTTATATTATAAGTATATTTATGTACTTTAATTTTTTATTTTGAAAACTTTCACCAAAATTTTTTTTTTCACTTATTGAATTAATTTATCATGTGAACTTGATAATCAAATATCAAGTTTAAATAAATTTGATTCATAAAACAATATAAAACTAAAATGAATAAAACAAAACTTTGTCCTCCTAAATAGAAGCAAAAACAGCTAGTTTATTTGGTTAAAGGCTTTGTCCAATTTCTCCCTAAAACAAAAGGAGTACCTTACGGACATTACCTTCGGCCGAAAAGTTGGCAAAATAAATTATAAACCAGTCTATTGCCCTTCTAGATCAGCAAGTATTCTTCTCATTTGATTTTTATGGGCTTAACATTGGCATATTTGGTTTAGTAGAAAAATGAGGCCATATCCTATCTCTTGCCATGGGCTTAACAAATTTGAAATTGGTGGTCATTCCACCTTTCCCCCCTTTCGGCCGAAAATGCTAGATTAAATGGGCTGATCTTGGCCTTTAAATTCAAATTAAATTGATCTTAGCCAGTGAAAATATTTTCGATAAAAATATCCTTGGAGCCTTATATTTTGCCTATAAATGCAAGGTCTCCCATTCATTTCAATTCACTAATTCACAAATATTCATTAGCTTGATAAGCTTAAATCTCCTTAAATACATTTTCTAAAACTTTCAATAAATCTCTTCCGAGTAAAATTACAATCAATTTTTTTAAAAAAAATTAGTCAAAAACTTTCTGAGATATGTTTTTAAAGTTATATAATTTGTTTATATCTTAGCTGTTATATTTATTCTATCAAGTAGTATTTAAGTGAGTTAATTTTTTATACTTGATAGTTGATATAATATATTGCAAGTATTTGTGCTTATGAACTTGATTTATACTTGTGATACTGTTATGAAAGTTATCTAAACTTTTATACTTATGATCTGAAAATTTATATTTGCTTATTTTAAAAGTAAAAATCTGTTGTATAAAAGTTACTTTTATATCTATACTGATACATATATATCTGTTTATATACAAAATATCTGTCTTACACACACACTTTAATTAAAAAGAGATTTGAAAGTTAGTTTATTTTTATGTATCTGTGAGAAAGAAAGTAATTCTTTATCCAAGATCAGAATTTTAGAGAGCTCAACGAGTAATTAGGTCTCTAGTGCACTTGTGTGGATATCGAAAGAGAGACTTCTGTTTCAAGATCAGATCTAAAAAATAGAAGTGAACTCAAGTAACAGGTATAACTAGATTTGAGGAAGCAACAATGAGCTACTGTCCAAGATAATTAGTTGTAGAATAATTGAAGTTGAATTAAAAATTTGTAAAGATTTCTCTACCTGTAAAATGAGCTATTTATTATTGATAATAATAGGATCTCAAGTTCTGTAGAAAAGGTTAAGACTGAACGTAGAAACATATGTATGTTGTATGTTATGAACCATCTAAATTTTTGTGTCTCGTATAATTGATTTATTTGTCTTTTATTTATCTTACATATCTCTTAGAATAAATGTAATTACTTCTCAAAAAGGCTAAGGTAAAATTTTCAATGGTAATAATTTATTCAACCCCTTTTAGATTATTATTACCCTTCAAGTATTTTCTCTCTTTCGAATTTAAGAGTTATTTTAATTCTTTTTAAGTAAATGTGAAATACAAGCAAATTCATAAATATATCACTCTTCCTAGTTCATTATATAAATATTAAATTTTATGGTCTATATCTACTCCACTTTATGTACTATAAAGGATTCATATATGTGATATTTCAGACCTTGATAAGATTCGTATATATAAATTATGTGATTATTAAATAAAATTTCTTATTCCGACTCTGTGTTATGTGATTGTATACTCTAATGAAGAATTATGTCAAATAAAATTATTTTTTTCGAAGTTGCTTAGTTGTGCTTACACTGACAAAGTGATTTGTCGTGCTTTCCACGATTTCATTGAGAAGCATCCCGACAAATTATTTTCAGTAAGCTGTTGTGTTGTACTTGGGAATGACAAAGTGATTTGTCATGCTTCGAAGTTAATATAATAATATATTAACTGATAAAAACCTAAATAAGTTAATTAGGGTTAAAAATGATAAGTTGAATTATAAACCCTAATTATAAAACCCTAATTGACAACCGTCACCCGAATTAGCGAACCGAGACCTTAATTAATGCAGAAGAACCCTAATTGATATAATTAGATCCTAAGTAATGAAACATAATATAAATTATGAATCATTAAAGTTAAAATTAAACCTTAATTGAAGGATTGAAACCATAAATCATAATTTGTAAAAACCCAACCTTAAATCAAAACCCTAAACCCTAATTTAAAGCCCTAAACCTTAATTATAAAGTTTAAACTCAATTAAGGTAGTACTAAACATAATTAAGTTATCCTAAACATGAATTACAAAACCCCAATATCAATTAGTGTGAATTAAACCTAAATTAAGTAAACTAACCAATTAAAAAACTTGTACGAGTGCTAGCTTGTGTCCAACACACTCCAGCACAAGTATGAGGCTAAGATCAGATCACAAGTAGCACAAGTTCAGTTGTAAGATCTTTGTGGAGGCAAAAATGGGTGAAAAGTCCATAAAAGCCCTAATCTTGCAATTCTATAAATAGCCCAAGCCTCTGATCATTAAACCTACGAATTTACAAGTTCAAACACTCACAAATACAGTCTAGATAACATCCAAGTGAAGTTCCAATCAGATCCTAACAATCAGATCAAGAATTTGCTCAAGAAGGTAAATATATTATTCACACTTGTAGATCTTTGATGCTTTGTTCAAAATTTTGTTTTAATGTTTAGGAATACTTAATAACATGTTATTTAGTCATGTGGGTTGTTATAACATGAATCCATAACACCTAAATGCATAAAAATGACGAAATTAGTAAACTGTCAAAGGCAGTCAAGAACAGTCTGACAAGCAAGTTTGTTAGACATTTTGATCTTCTTAGGTTGTTTGTTTGATCTGTTTTAAAGCATGTATTTGTAGTTTGCCATGAGGTTAACAATTGGGAACTAGAATCACACTAACAGAATCAATGAATTGAAACTTATTAATAGTCAAAACTCGTTGACCGACCATGGAAAACTCATTTTTGGCTAACCGAGAAACCTCAAGAACAGTATGAACCAGGTAGTTTGACTGGATTTAATTGAGCATCATATGATGTTTTTTTTATCTCAAACAAAGTGTGTCATTATACCTTGCCATAAGTACTACACCTACAAACAAAAATCAAACCTAAATAATTAACCAACTGGAAATTAAATCTAGTCAAAACTCCCTCCCCGGCCATGATCGGCTGTTCTTCCTTAGCTCAAGAACACCTTTAGCGACGCCAGACTGTCGCGATAGCCTTTTGCGATGGTATTGATTAAAAATTAATAATAATTAATAAATTAGAAATAATTAGTAAATAATTATTAATAATTAAATGATAAAAATTCATTTTAAATTATATTAATTAAATTTTAATATTTTAACATAAATTTCATTAATAATTTAATTTAATTAAATATTAATGATAATAAATCATTTAATAATTATATTAAATAAATCATTTAAAAATGATATTAAAGTATTAAAATTGTTATAAATGATAAATAAATCATGTAAACAATATACTAAATTTCTAAAATTATTATCCATGATAATTAAATCATTTAAATGTTATATTAACTTCTTAAAATTATTATAAATGATAATTAAATCATTTAAAAATACTACCAAACTTGTAAAATTATTATAAATGATAATTAAATCATTTAAAAATAATATTAAGATTCTAAAAATATTATAAATGATAATTAAATTATCTAAGTATATTAAGCTTTTAAATAAAGTTTTATTAATAAACCTACGTATTTAATTATCTAATAACGCGATCGAAAGGCTGAATCAACGCCGAACCTTAACGATACTTGACTAGTTCAATTCGATACATGTTATTATAAATTCTAACGCTTACTATTGGTATAAATAGAAATAAATAGACTACGTGACGCTGATAAACTGCTTAAACTAGACGTACTATGCACAGGCAAGTCTCGAAACCTTGTTACCTTTATGCAAGTCTTTTACATCTTGCTATCAATTGTTGTGAAGTTATTGCTTCTTGATTCAACATAACTTAAGAAATGAATCATTATTCATATATTGTTATCAGAGCATAAATTGTTGTGTCAAACTAAATTATTTGGTACGACATCTTATACTGAGTATACAAACACCCTTTTTAGGGATGTTATTGTCGATAATATATTGACATCAAGTGTAGTTGGGCACGATTAGGATGGTATGCATACTCCTAGGATATCGAATAGGCTGGTGCCCTATAAGATATCTGAACAAAGCTTTTCTAAGTCATTAAAGATTGATAGAACTGGTTAAAACACATGGTTCATGTACTGAACCCTCAGTTAGGCAAAATCTTTGAACTTCCTTCAAATCAAACACATTGTGTTTACATTTTTGAATAAACTTGCTGAGTATTTTGTAGCTCATCGTTGCATAAACTTTCATTTGCAGTTTTAGATGGTAATCCCGGAACTTCAGGGACGAATAATGGAAAGAGGCCGTGTTAATTAGTATTATCTTACTGTTTTAATAAATTCAAGTCTTATAAGAACTTTGTTATAATAAGAACATGGTACTGAGAATGATGTAACCGAACTTAAAGTTATGAAATATATATTATCATCTTTTGGTATATCAATTGCGTTATATTTACATTCTTAGATAAGTTAGAAAGTAGTATTGATTTAGTACAATATCTATATGAACTATACATCTGAATGAGGGTATTTGAATGATATTGGGAGTTCTGTAAGCACTGAGGTTACACTTAATGAGTGCCGATAAGGTGCCACCTTTACCAAAATAAGCCCCTTGGTTCCAAGAACAATCTTATCATTAATACTGTGAATGTCAGATAGATAGAAACTATTGATATGAAAGAGATATCCATAAGATATAAATTTATACATCCAAGTGAGGGTATCCAAACATAGTTAGTGTTTTGACGAGAATTACTATCTGTTATAGGACATTGTGAACCTTGGATAAATAAAAGTTATACATTATGGAATATTTATAGTTGATTAGTTTAACGTGAGCACCAAATCTGCTATAGGGAGTGTAGAGAATTTGGGGGCATCACGTTTTGGTATCAGAGCCTTAGACTATAGCTCTAAGGTAGGGAGTGCCTTAGGATATAGTCTGTTAGAGATAGTAAAAGTAGGATTTGACATGCGCGTAAAAGAGTTCGTAAAATAAGCAATACACATAAGCTAACCTTAAAAGCTTTATATTTATGTGTAAATATGTTTTACTATAATACTAAACAAGTAAAATTCTTTTGTGGGATGACAGATCGTGATTGGGAAGACCTTCTAGTATTGTTAGATCTACCTATGGGAGAGTTTGAGACAGATAGTGACCCAGAGGAGGATCCTGAGGAGGAGGAGGAGGAGTTGATAATGGCAGAATTAGATGAGGATCCTATAGAAGGTCAGTTGATAGATCCCGAGGAAGAGGTATTGGATGAGGATCTTGGAGCATGGCAGTTGATGATTGTAGAAAGGCATAAGGAAATAGTTACAGCAGTGATTCAACAGTCAACAGAGGACGTGGAGGCTGCTAATTTTAGGACAAATATAGCAGCATGACTGCTAGAGGTAGAGAGGGACACCACCAGACGTCTTAGGACACTGCTCTAGAATGCTCAAGGGGAAAAGTAGGGTGTGCAAATTCAGTTAGACCGAGTTGCCAAAGGATGTTGTAACTTGTTCAACGAATTAGAACGTCGAGTAATTAGATATCCGGTGGAAGATAAGAAGGTGGACTATCTTATAAATCAATCAGTGGTATGCCACATGATCCAAGATTCCTATGATGAGGCGCGTGGTTGTTAAGTATGGGATAGTACTTAGGGTTACTTTCAGTAGTGTGTACTATAAAAATTTTGGTTGTAAATAGGGAATCCTTTGTATTAGCTAGTGGTAGTATAAACTACTAGTCGGATATGTAAACTTTCAGCATGTAATATACAAATTATATTTGTAAAAATCAAGTTGTTAACTCTATGTGCGGTATATATTTGCATTTATACTTGTCTTATTTATACTTGTCTTTCCTTTATTTATAGAATTATGGAAATAAGAAGGAGAAATCAGACAGAAAGAGAGAATGAGAATAGAGAAATAAACCCTACCCAGCAGTTAGTTCATATACTATTAGGAGCCTTATAGGGTCGTCAAACAAACCAACCCAATGCAGTTACCCCACATGACACAATATTCAAAGACTTTAAACTTATTGGTCCGCCTGAGTTTAAAGGAACCACAGAGCCAGTGGAGGCTCAAACATGGATTACTGAAATAGAGAAGTTCTTTATTGTAACTAATGTCAGTGAAGACAAAAAGACGGTCTTTACCACCTTTTTCCTCAAAGGTGAGGCGAATCATTGGTGGAAAACTAATAAAGTTCGCGCAGGTGTAGGGATAGTTTCTTGGGGTAGGTTCAAGGAACTATTCTTTGAGAATTACTTTCCCCAATGAATCTAGGATCGTATAGAGGTACGATTCCTAGAGTTGAAATAAGGGGAGCTTACTGTATCTCAGTATACAACTAAGTTCAATGAACTATCTAGGTTTTCCTCGCATCAAGTAGATTCGGAGGTAGGGAAGACCCGAAGATTTTAGGAGGGTTTAAAACCCCAGATACGTAGTAAATTGTCGGTGTTCCAAATAAAAACCTTTCCAGAAATTCTCGAAAAGGCTATCATAGTTGAGAACGAGAATGAATCCCTTATAAAATTTCACAAGGATAAAAAGAGTCAAAATTAAGGGGGAAGGTTTAAAGGAGAAGCAAATATAGGTGGGTATAATAATAATAAGATAAAATGGGATACCACTTTCACTAATAACTCTGGGAATAAGGGAAATAATTATAACAGCAGCAACAACAACAACAAAAACAACAATAATAGGATTGACCCTTGTGTTACATGTGGAAAAAATCATAGAGGAGTGTGTCTTAAAAATAAAGTTAATTGTTACAAATGTGGTCAGGAGGGACATTATGCCCTTGAGTGCCCTAAAACTAATAGGAATATGTGCTTCAATTGTGGGTCAATGGATCACCTAGCTAGAAATTGCACAAGACCCAGGAATCAAAATGGAGGGGAAAACCAAACAACAAACAGTAACCTTAAATCAACAGTAGCAGGAGTTGAAGGCCAGAGTCGTCTAACCGACAGAATATTTAATATGACAATGAGGGATGCTGTTGCTTCACAGGACGTGGTGACAGGTATCATCCCTATCAACACTTTAAATGCATATGTCTTATTCGACTCTGGTGCTACTTGTTCATTTGTGTTTAATAGCTTTGCTAAAAACTTGGATATGCCATGTGAAAACTTAGACATACCTTTCAGTGTAAAAATTGCAAATAGAGAGACAATTCCCGTTAAAACCATATATAGAAATTGTAGCGTAGAAATTAAGGGACACAAGTTTCTTATGAACCTTATTCCTATACAACTGTGGGAATTTGACGTAATTTTAGGCATCGATTGGTTGGTTAATCATAATGCAATGATTAACTGCCATTGGAAGCATGTAAACCTGTTGACTGCGTCAAAGTCAAAGGTAGTGTTCAACGGTGGTTGTTCACCTAAACGGTCTCAATGTCTGACAGTAATGTAGGCGGAGAGATTGTTCAGGAAGGGTTGTACGGGTTATTTGGCATATATAGTAGATACTTGAAAGGAAAGAGTAAAGCTAGATCAAATACCTGTAGTTAGGGAATTTCAAGATGTGTTTCTCAATGACTTACCAGGTCTTCCTCTGGATAGGGAGATCGAATTTGTTATCGATCTTGCACCTGGTACGACGCCAGTTTCGAAGGCACCTTACAGGATGGCACCAGTTGAGTTGAAGGAGTTGCTTGTGCAATTACAGGAACTCTTAGACAAAAAGTACATACAACCTAGTGTTTCACCTTGGGAAGCACTGGTGTTGTTTATAAAGAAGAAGGATGGAACTATGAGGTTATGTGTCGATTATCGAGAATTAAATAAGTTAACCATAAAGAATAAGTATCCCTTACCAAGAATTTATGATCTGTATGACCAGTTGAAAGGGGCCGAACACTTTTCAAAGATCGACCTACGATCAGGTTATCATCAGTTAAAGGTAAGAAAAGAAGATGTGCCGAAGACAGTGTTTAGGACACGATATAGACATTATGAGTTTCTTGTGATGTCCTTTGGGTTGACGAATGCACCGACAACATTTATGGACTTGATGAATAGAGTGTTTAAACCATGCTTAGATAAATTTGTAGTAGTTGAAAGTAGTATGCACACAAGCCAATCATATTTGATATGATGTAGCATATACTTTGTAATCTTATTCGGTTATTAATAAAAGAATTGATTTTCTTAAAAGGCATTTTATATTATCTACATAGTGCTGTTATATTAAATGTGATAAACCCATAGTTTTGAGCAATGCTTTTAGAATCATGATGGTGATCCTGCTAATGAGATCTAAATTCTAGATAGCTCACAAACTAAAATCGTTCCTAATCATTGGATTACTAAAAAGGGGATTAGTGAATCCGGATAGATTAGTACATACGTTGCTTGCTCTTAAGAAGAGGATGATTGATCTCATAATCATTTGTGTGGAGACACTAAAGCAAGTATCTAGGTGCTTATTGGAGAATAAGTTCACTGAACGTGGCTCGTTAAGGAATACCTAATGGAGTTTTACTCGTCTGTCAATAGGAATTCCTCTAGTGATAGTAGTACAAGTGATCCTTGGACTTGAGATCATCATAGTATCTTGTGTATGATGAGTTATACTTTGACATGTCCCTTAAGACCTTTAGGGTATAACAAAGGGTATGATTGGGTATAATAAGTTGTACATGGAGATAGGTGAATGATCAACAAAGAATCTACCACGTCTAGTAAAAGATGTGAATGTCCTATGTGATTCGATAAATGACAACTCAGTAATCCTTGGCCAAGGCAGAATGAAATTAGAAAAGAGTTTCTAATTTGCATCATTTAGAGTTGTGCATTTGAGAATCGAAATACATATAATTAAATAAAATAAGACTTGACAGTAATTCCATGTCTTATATTTAATTGGGACATTGTATGGTAGAAGGATTGAATTGTACGGTAACTATGCACTGAAAGGTTCTTTTATGATTAATGTTGAAATCTATATTATCTGAAAAGTCGTTGATCGCTAAGGGGGCTTACCCTTATTGTAGAATAAATATTATTTATTTAAATGAATTAAATAGTTTAATTTATTTATTTAAATAAGATTAGAATTGTTCTAATTTATTTATTCACAACCGGTTTAATATGGAGAACCTAAAGGGTCACACTGCAAAAGAAAAATATTTATTTAAGAAGTAAATGGCATAATTGTAATAATAAGTTAAGTGTATTTAATTTAGTCTATAGAGATAGAATAAATTAAATAGCTTAATATTTATTATTTAATATTTTAGAAATATTAAATATAAATTAATAAGAGGAGTCTTATTATTATTATTACTATTACTATTATTTAATTCCTAATAGGGATTGAGAATTAATTAATATAAGTACTCTCACATGAATTCCTGATTGGATTAGAAGTTTAATTTAATTAAAGGAGTTTAATTAGAATGGAAACCCTAATCCGAAATAGTTTAGGGAAGGGTTTTCTTACATCTATAAATAAGAGAAGTCTTATCATAGATTAGGGTTACACACTCTTACATAAGAATTGTGAAGAGTACTTACAATTTCTATAGAGATAGAAACTAGGGTTTTGCCAACACCCATCTTTTTGAACAAGTATTATTCCTTGGTGGATCACCTCTAGAGGCCAAACACTTGGGTGGCTAACGTTGATCAAAGGAAGGAATTTAATCGGTGGAATTCAAGGAGAACGCGAAGGAATTGGAGGTGAACTTGTACCTGAGGAAGCTAGAATTCTACAAGGGTATAATTCTTATTCTCCATCTCTTTCGTTTAATTAATAATTGTGCATAAAGAAAGATCATGGTGATGGTTTGTATAACATTTTAAAATCTGATTTTATCGCGCTTCCGCTTTATTTCTGTAATTTAATTGCATGTTCGCGTTATACAAACCGAACAGTGGTATCAAGAGCCAAACTTTATGCGAATTATTAATTGTTTTGATTCTGTATATACATTGATATGTGTTTAGAACAATTTAATTCGGCATAATTGTTTGTGTAATTTTTTTTTTATTTTTTTTTATTTTTGTAAATTAAAATAAAGGAGTTTATTTTGATTTGGAATTTGATTAAAAATAAAGGAGTTTATTTTTATTCAAAAAAAATTGGATAAATTAAAATAAAGAAGTTTATTTTGATTTGAAATTTGATTAAAAATAAAGGAGTTTATTTTATTCAAAATTGGATAAATTAAAATAAAAGAGTTTTTTTTTATTTGGAATATGATTAAAATAAAGAAGTTTATTTTAATTAAAATTGGATTTCATGATAACTAATTAGAGTTGGAATTGGATTCCATGATAACTAATTGGAGTTGAAATTGGATTTTATACTAACTAATATTGCCCATTAAATGATATCAATGCATATATGGAATGGTTTTATTATTCATGGGATGAATGTTATTTATTGATACATATAGAGATATGTATGATAATAAATAGGGGTTGATTATGGACTATTGACCAATGTGTGATTGGATTTATTTTAGTGGATGCTTGAATGTATGAATTTTTATAAATGAGGTCTGCGTACCTCGTCTTCTCTAATTTTTTCTTAATGTAAATTCTATCTCCCTCCTATGTACTTCCCCTTGACTGCTGATCAAGGTTTCTATTTATTATAAGTAGTTTTTGTAATAAAAATAGTTAGAATTAATTTTGAAGAATTGGAGACAAAGGAGCAAGGAGCGCTTGAAGACCCGTTTGTAATGGAGCCCGGGTTTAAATGTAATAGTTATATTTAAATTTAATTCTTGCACCCTAGGTTTGACCTTTTGGTTCACTTGGTGGCTCTAGTGAACCAAACTAGAATAAAAGTCCATAATCAATCCGGGTAGAATATAGTATTCTATATGTGCATGCTTTATATATATTTATATATATATATATATATATATATATATATATTATCCAACATGCTTCGCATGTAAAATAATATGACTCGTATTTTATATATATATATGTGCATGAGCGCTAAACAAGTTGAGACTAATAATAATAAATCCCTCAAGAAATTATATTAAGTCCTAAGCGTTCAAAGATATTTGGAATATCGAACGTTGCTTTCTAGCATGGTAAAGCGATAGAGTATTAAATATTTAATATGAGTTTGTTGTGTCACACAAGGCAAGTATTAAATATTTAAGATGTTGCTTTATCACATTTGATGCTTATACATAGACTGAACGATTTTGTTTTGTTGTGTCACACAAGGACAGTGTTTTTCTTTCGAATATATGGAAGTGCTAGGTTGGACTTAACTTGGATAATTTTGATTCGGATGTGTCACACTTGATCAAAATAATCTAAGAGGCAAAATACAAGGAGTTACATAGTGATGTAATTGACAATAGTTGTCTACCTATTTATTTATATATAGTTTGTTGTGTCACATAAGGCTATATACATTTGAAATGGGATCCTTAATCTCACTAGCAAATCTTTAATTAGAATTGTCGAACTATATAATGAGGGTAATATAGTTTGATAAAAATAGTGGGAGATACCAATTTAAATAAGACCTAATTTATTTTGGTAATTAATTAAAATGAATGTATGCTAAAATGTTGTTAAATTACAAATTCATTTAACAGAATTTTATAATATCTAATTCACTATCACTGCGTAGCATATTAGATGCTAATTAACCGGATCGAATTACACGGACTGGTTAAGGAATCTGAGAATAGTTCTCAAGGCTGAAAAGTTATCTTATATCCTTAATACGCATATCCCTGCAATGGTTGCAGACAATGCCTCTGCGGAAGAGATTGCTACTTTTAGAAAGTGGCAAGATGATGCACAGTTGGCTCAATGCGTCATGCTAGCATCCATGAGTAACGAGCTTCAGCGTCAGCATGAAACTATGGATGCTCTTACTTTACTCTTGCACCTTCAAGGAGTTGAATGGTGAGGAAAGTAGGACTGCTAGATATTAGATATCTAAGGAGCTCTTCCAATCTAGAATAACCGATGGCACTATAGTATAGACAAATATCCTTAAAAATGATCAATCTGATTGAACAATTGGGATAATTGGGTTTAGTAATGGATGGAGAGATGATCCAGGATTTGATCTTGCAATCAGTTCCAGACTCTTTGTCACAATTTGTTGTGAATTTTCACGTGAACAAGCTATATGTCAGCCTGCATGAGTTGCTTAAACACGTTGAAAACTGTAAAGAGTCACTTTCCAACCAAGAAAGACCAAGTCTTACTGGTAGATAATTCTTTCAGAAAGCGGAAGAGGGCCAAAGGATCTTCTTAAAAGAAGAACAATTCAAAGAAGGTATAAAGAAAGGCAATAACTAAGGACACTAAGAACAAAACTGATGCAGATAGCAAAGGAGTTTGCTTCCACTGCAATAAGCCTGGACACTGAAAAGGAAACTGTAAGGAACATCTTGCAGAGGCTAACCAGAAGAAGCTTAGTGAAGCTTCGGTTACAGATATAGGTTTGTTCATCATTGAAATATATCTTTCTGTAAGTCAAGGTTCTACTTGGGTATTGGATACCGGCTATAGTTCTCACGTATGCAATCCAATACAGAGACTAAGCAGAAGTAGAAAGCTAAACAAAGAGTAAGTAATCTTACGTGCGGAGAATGGAGTAATGGTTGCTACATTAGCCGTAGGAACTTATAGTTTAGCGTTGCCTATGGGCAAGTCTGTTAAGTTAATAAGTTGTTATTATGTTCCAGTTCTCTTAAGAAATATTATTACTTCCGTTGTTGGACAAGGAAGGTTTTGGTATTATATTCAAGAACAATTGTTGTTCTATTTATAATGATAATGTTTTGTTTGAAACTTGAAGATCATTTGATGGACTTTGTAAACTTGACTTACATAAAAAATAATTTTGCAAATTGAACAAACTAGTAAAAGAAAAGGAGATGATCATTCAAAGAGTTGAATATGTATATTTGATGAAATACAAGTCTGAATCATTTGAAAGGTTCAAAGAATTCAGAAGTGAAATAAATTGACAAAGTATTAAGATTCTTTGATCAGATCGAGGAAGGAATACTTGTGAAATACGTTTCTAGATAATCTCAAAATGGTATTTTCTCATAATGGACACCTCCTGATACGTAATAATTGATTGGTGTATCTAGAAGGAGAAATTGTACCTTGTTGGACATGGTGCGGTCCATAATGATTTTTACCGACATTCCAGTATCCATCTGGGGTTATGCCTTAGAAACGGTTGCATATCTACAAAATAAGGTAACCTCAAAATTTGGCCCCAAGACTCTATAAAAGTTATGGATAGGGAGGATTCCTAGTCTTAAGTATGTTAAGATAAGGGGTTGTCCAACTTATGTGAAAAGGTTTCAAAAGATAAGTTTGGGACAAAATTTGACAAGTGCAGAGTTGTGGGATATCCTAAAGAAAGTTTAGGGCATTATTACTATAATCCTATACGCTGCCTTCTTGGATAAAGATATTTATCATTAAAGGAGCTAGTGGGAGGGTAATAGATCTTGAAAGAGTTCAAAAATCACAAAGCACTTTAAATCAAACCGAGGGACCTGTAGGTAGATCTATTGTACCACAACCGAATCGTAAATCTAGAAGAGTACCGAAGATACCTAGGAGGTATGGATTCATCATAGAAGATGATGATGAGGTATGCATCATAGAAGATGATGATCCAGTTATATACGATGAGGCTATGAGTAGAAAACACTCAGAGAAATGGCAGATGGCCATGAAATCCGAAATGAACTCCATGTATGAGAACCAAGTATAGACTCTGGTTACTCCACCGAAAGGCATAGTGTCTAAAGGGTGTAAATGGGTTTTTAAAGAGAAAGACTAGGGCAAATGGCAAGGTGGAGACCTATAAGACCATACCTGTTTAAAAGGTTTCAAATAAAGTCAAGGAGTTAACTGTAATAAAACCTTATTACTGAGTAATGCTCAAGTCCATTTGGATTTTGCTTGTGATTGCAACTTATTACGAAATCTGGCAAAATGGATGTGAAGACTTCCTTCCTCAATAAAGACTTGAGGAGAATGTATGTATGATACAGCCAGAGGAATTTGTTTCAAAGGTTGAAGCAAATCGTGTTTTAAGCTACAATGATCCATTTATGGATTGAAGCAAGCTTCTCAAAGATGGAACATTCATTTTGATGAGACAATCAAAAGAGTTTGATTTTATCAAAAACGAGAACGAACCTAGTGTGTACAAAAAAGGTCAGTGGGAGCACTGTGACATTCCTAGTATTATATGTTGATATATTACTGATAAGGAATGACATACCAATGCTACAATCAGTAAAGATAAAATAGTCTAAATATTCCTCCATGAATAACTTGGGAGGAGCATCCTATAAATTGGAGATATAAATCTATATAGATAGATTTAAAAGGATGTTCGGCTTGACCCAATGAACGTATATTCATTCGATGCTAAAGGCGTTTAGCATGGCAAACTCCAAGAGAGGTCTCATGATGATGAGCCATGGAGTGAATCTCTATAAAATTGTCTCCAATTTAAAGAGAGATCGCATGAGTTACTATCATGTATGCAATGAATATACAAGGCCTAATGTTGATCAGTCATATTCTGGAGAAGATCACTATAAGACAGTGATAAACATCTTAAGTACTTAACCGGTATTGAAGATGTGATCATGATTCATGGTAGGTCTGAATTAAAACTAGAGGGCTAAACAGACTCAAGTTTTTCAGACTGACCAAGACGATAACAAATCCACTTTAGGGTAAATTGTTACCTTGAATGGTGGTGCAGTGAATTGGAAAGGTTCCAAAATAGCAAAGAGTTGCTGATTTAGTGACAAAGACAAAGTATATAGCTGTAAGTGAAGCTTCAAGTTGATTGTTTGGATGAAAAGTTCATCACAAAACTAGGAATAGTTCCTAAGTCTCATCTTGGATTCAAACATGTGTTGCAGCACTTTCATTTGATTAGAGGAATCATTGAAAGAAGAAAAGTCACTATAGAGATAGTGGACTCTCAAGAACAACATTGCATATCCATTTACTGAAGTTTTATCCAAACGGCAGGATGATCGTCACTTAGAGAAGAAGGGTATTAGATACCATGACGATTGGCTTTAGTGCAAGTGGGAGATTGAAAGTAGTATGCACACAAGCCAATCATATTTGATATGATGTAGCATATACTTTGTAATCTTATTCGGTTATTAATAAAAGAATTGATTTTCTTAAAAGGCATTTTATATTATCTACATAGTGCTGTTATATTAAATGTGATAAACCCATAGTTTTGAGCAATGCTTTTAGAATCATGATGGTGATCCTGCTAATGAGATCTAAATTCTAGATAGCTCACAAACTAAAATCGTTCCTAATCATTGGATTACTAAAAAGGGGATTAGTGAATTCGGATAGATTAGTACATACGTTGCTTGCTCTTAAGAAGAGGATGATTGATCCCATAATCATTTGTGTGGAGACACTAAAGCAAGTATCTAGGTGCTTATTGGAGAATAAGTTCACTGAACGTGGCTCGTTAAGGAATACCTAATGGAGTTTTACTCGCCTGTCAATAGGAATTCCTCTAGTGAAAGTAGTACAAGTGATCCTTGGACTTGAGATCATCATAGTATCTTGTGTATGATGAGTTATACTTTGACATGTCCCTTAAGACCTTTAGGGTATAACAAAGGGTATGATTGGGTATAATAAGTTGTACATGGAGATAGGTGAATGATCAACAAAGAATCTACCACGTCTAGTAAAAGATGTGAATGTCCTATGTGATTCGATAAATGACAACTCAGTAATCCTTGGCCAAGGCAGAATGAAATTAGAAAAGAGTTTCTAATTTGCATCATTTAGAGTTGTGCATTTGAGAATCGAAATACATATAATTAAATAAAATAAGACTTGATAGTAATTCCATGTCTTATATTTAATTGGGACATTGTATGGTAGAAGGATTGAATTGTACGGTAACTATGCACTGAAAGGTTCTTTTATGATTAATGTTGAAATCTATATTATCTGGAAAGTCGTTGATCGCTAAGGGGGCTTACCCTTATTGTAGAATAAATATTATTTATTTAAATGAATTAAATAGTTTAATTTATTTATTTAAATAAGATTAGAATTGTTCTAATTTATTTATTCACAACCAGTTTAATATGGAGAACCTAAAGGGTCACACCGCAAAAGAAAAATATTTATTTAAGAAGTAAATGGCATAATTGTAATAATAAGTTAAGTGTATTTAATTTAGTCTATGGAGATAGAATAAATTAAATAGCTTAATATTTATTATTTAATATTTTAGAAATATTAAATATAAATTAATAAGAGGAGTCTTATTATTATTATTACTATTACTATTATTTAATTCCTAATAGGGATTGAGAATTAATTAATAGAAGTACTCTCACATGAATTCCTAATTGGATTAGGAGTTTAATTTAATTAAAGGAGTTTAATTAGAATAGAAACCCTAATCCTAAATAGTTTAGGGAAGAGTTTTCCTACATCTATAAATAAGAGAAGTTTTATTATAGATTAGGGTTACACACTCTTACATAAAAATTGTGAAGAGTACTTACAATTTTTATAGAGATAGAAACTAGGGTTTTGCCAACACCCATCTTCTTGAACAAGTATTATCCCTTGGTGGATCATCTCTAGAGGCCAAACACTTGGGTGGCTAACGTTGATCAAAGGAAGGAATTTAATCGGTGGAATTCAAGGAGAACGCGAAGGAATTGGAGGTGAACTTGTACCTGAGGAAGCTAGAATTCTACAAGGGTATAATTCTTATTCTCCATCTCTTTCGTTCAATTAATAATTGTGCATAAAGAAAGATCATGGTGATGGTTTGTATAAAATTTTAAAATCTGATTTTATCGCGCTTCCGCTTTATTTATGTAATTTGATTGCATGTTCGCGTTATACAAACCTAACAGTAGTGTTCATCGATGATATTTTAATTTACTCGAGAACAAAGGAGGAGCATGCTAAGCACTTAAGGAGCGTATTGGAGATACTAAGAAAGGAACAACTTTATGCAAAGTTTTTCAAGTGTGAATTCTGGTTAGAAAGAGTCCAATTATTGGGTCATGTAATTGACAAGAATGGGATTTAGTAGATCCAGCTAAGATAGAAACGGTTGTGAATTGGGAACAACCAACAACTCCAATTGAAGTAAGAAGTTTTCCCGGTTTAGCGGGTTACTATCGACGTTTTATACAAGATTTTTCAAAAATAGCAACCCCGCTAACCAATTTAACTCAAAAGACGGCAAAGTACGTCTGGACAGATAAATGTGAAGAAAGTTTCCAAGAGTTGAAGAAGCGTTTAAGCATGACACCAGTGTTATCATTACCAGATAATACTGGGGGTCTTGTAGTTTATAATGATGCATCACACAAGGGATTAGGTTGTGTGTTGATGCAACATGGGAAGGTGATCGCGTATGCGTCATGATAAATCAAAGATTATGAGAAGAGGTATCCTACCCATGATATTGAGTTAGCCGCCGTAGTATTTGCCTTGAAAATTTGGAGACATTACTTGTACGGGGAGAAGTGTGAGATATGCATAGATCACAAAAGTTTAAAGTATATTTTCACACAGAAGGAGTTAAATATGAGACAGAGGAGATGGCTATAACTGATAAAGGATTTTGATTATGAAATCTTATATCATCCTGGGAAAGCCAACGTTGTTGCGGACGCGTTAAGTAGAAAGAACCAAGAGAAATTGAATGTAGTAACAAATAACGAGGTATTGATAAAAGAGTTTAATAAACTTGAGATTGAGGTAAGAGTTCCAGCTAACTCTACCCAGAAATTATTCATTGTAGAGAGTGGTTCGACTTTGCTGGATAGAGTCAGGGAACTACAAGAGAAAGAAGAAGAGTGTCAGAAGTGTAAAACTGAATTAACTCATATAAAGAATATCAAATTCAGAATAGATAAAGATGGGATACTGACGTACGAGGATAGAATTTGGGTTCCCTCAGTACAAGCATTAAAAGATGAAATTCTAAATGAAGCCCATAGCTCTAAGTTCGTTGTGCATCCGGGTAGTACAAAAATGTACAAAGATTTAAGTCGACACTTTTGGTGGTCGAACATGAAAATAGAAATAGCTGAGTGGGTAAGTAAATGTCTAACTTGTCAAAAGGTTAAAGCCAAACATCAAAAACCTAGTGGGTTACTGCAGCCCTTAGAAATTCCCGAGTGGAAGTGGGAACATATCACCATGGACTTCGTAGTTGGTCTTCCAAATACATAGAAAGGTCATAATGCCATTTGGGTAATTGTAGATCGTCTTACCAAGTCAGCCCATTTTCTACCCATAAAAGTTAGTTTTAACCTTGACCAATTAGCCAAACTTTACATTAATGAAGTTATCTCTAGGCATGGAGTGCCTATTTCTATAGTGTCAGACCGAGACCCTAGATTTACTTTAACTTTTTGGAAAAGTCTCCAGAAACACTTAGGAACTCAATTAAGATTAAGCACAACATATCAACCACAAACAGACGGTCAAAGCGAGAGGACAATTCAAACATTGGAGGACATGTTGCGAACTTGCATCATGGACTTCAAGGGAAGTTGGGAGGATCAGTTACCTTTAGTAGAGTTTGCTTACAACAATAGTTACCATGCTAGGATAGGAATGCCATCGTATGAAGCTCTGTATGGAAGGAAGTGTAGAACACAAATATGTTGGGACGAAGTCGATGAGCGACAATTGTTAGGGCCAGAAATAGTTCAACAAACCCCTGAGGTAGTTCGGATTATACGAGAGAGATTGCAAGCGTCTCAGGATTGACATAAGAAGTATGCGGATCAACACAAGAAATGACGAGATTTTGATGTCGGTAGCCACGTATTTTTGAAAGTATCTCCGTGAAAGGGCAAAATATGTTTCGGCAAGAAAGGAAAATTGAGTCTCAGATTCATTGGACCATTCCAGATATTGAGGAGGATAGGTGAGGTAGCCTATGAGGTAGCCCTACCTCCTTAGTTAGAACATATCCATAACGTGTTTCATGTGTCCATGTTACGACCATACAAACCCGATTATAAACACGTTATAAATCACGAGCCTATTCAGATCGAGAAAGATTTATCGTATGAGGAAGTTCCTATTGAAATCATAGATAGAAAAGAACAAATTCTACGAAATAAAGTAATACCTTCAGTCAAGGTAATTTGGAGAAATCAAAACATAGAGGAAGCTACGTGGGAACTCGAAAGTAAAATGTGAGACAACTATCCACATTTATTTCTGTAACCTGTACTGTAATTTTGAGGACGAAATTCTTATTAGAGGAAGTGAATGTGATATTCCAGGCCTTGATAAGATTCGTATATGTAAATTATTTGATTATTAAATAAAATTTCTTATTCCGACTCTGTGTTATGTGATTGTATACTCTAATGAAGAATTAGGTCAAATAAAATTATTTTTTTCGAAGTTGCTTAGTCGTGCTTACACTGACAAAGTGATTTATCGTGCTTTCTACGATTTCACCGAGAAGCATCCCGACAAATTATTTTCAGTAAGCTGTTGTGTCGTACTTGGGAATGACAAAGTGATTTGTCGTGCTTCGAAGTTAATACAATAATATATGAACTGATAAAAATCTAAATAAGTTAATTAGGGTTAAAAATGATAAGTTGAATTATAAACCCTAATTATAAAACCCTAATTGACAACTGTCACTAGAATTAGTGAACCGAAACCCTAATTGGTGCACAAGAAGATATAATTAGATCCTAAGTAATGAAACATAATATAAATTATGAATCATTAAACTTAAAATTAAACCTTAATTGAAGGATTGAAACCCTAAATCATAATTTGTAAAACCCTAACCCTAAATCAAAACCCTAAACCCTAATTTAAAGCCCTAAACCTTAATTATAAAGTTTAAACTCAATTAAGGTAGTACTAAACATAATTACGTTATCCTAAACATGAATTACAAAACCCTAATATCAATTAGTGTGAATTAAACCTAAATTAAGCAAACTAACCAATTGAATAACTTGTAGGAGTGTGCTAGCTTGTGTCCAACATACTCCAGCACAAGCATGAGGCTAAGATCATATCACAAGTAGCACAAGTTCAGTTATAAGATCTTTGTGGAGGCAAAATGGGTGAAAAGTCCATAAAATCCCTAATCTTGCAATTCTATATATAGCCCAAGCCTCTGATCATTAAACCTACGAATTTACAAGTTCACACACTCACAAATATAGTCTAGATAACATGCAAGTGAATTCCAATCAGATCCTAATAATCAAATCAAGAATTTGCTCAAGAAGGTAAATATACTATTCACACTTGTAGATCTTTGATGCTTTGTTAAAAATTTTGTTTTAATATTTAGGAATACTTAATAACATGTTATTTAGTGATCTGGGTTGTTATAACATGAATCCATAACAGCTAAATGCATAAAAATGACAAAATTAGTAAACTGTCAATGGTAGTGAAGAATAGTCTCACAAACAAGTTTGTTAGACATTTTGATCTTCGTAGGTTGTAAGTTTGATCTGTTTTAAAGCATGTATTTGTAGTCCGCCATGAGGTTAACAATTGGGAACTGGTGTTGTCCGATTTCAGAATCAACAATTACGTGCAAGTATACACGATCAACAAGTAATAAAGTGATAAGATAGAGTGTCGAACCCACAAGGAATTTCCGTTCAATAATTCCCAACTACTAGTATTGAATCAATTCAATTTTATTTAAACAATCGCAATTTGTGAATAATGACTAAAAATAATTAATCTAAAATTAAACTAGCATAAATGTTGAAATTCAGATATTTAAAGGCTTAAAACTACAATATCCCCAATTATGTAATACAAACTAATTATCCAATTCATCCAATTATCAAGTTCAATAGAGTTGTTAACGGGAATTCAAAATTATTTATAAGCCCTTTCCCAAGTGATGAAATAAATTTATTTAACTCAATTAATTCTGCGATATTCCTATGCAAACTAAATAATTAATCATTAAGCATCAATTCCCAATAGTTACATGCAGCGAAGAGATATCCCTATTCACTTCACAACCCTAATTATTCATCCCATGCAAATAATTAAGAATACATGCTATCACATTCAAATCTAACTCTAGATTTCATCTCCCGAATTTATCTAAAGTATCCCACTAATTGTTGATCAGACAATTACTTAATAAACAAAAAATATGATAGACAACTCAAGATGAAATAATAACTAGAATCAAATAGATAATTAATCCATAATCATAAAAGGTTAAATTGTTGCCTTAATTGAAAGTTTAGTTCATACTGAAAATAGTAATCATGAATTTCAAATAAGTCTTCACAATTAAATTATAAATCTAAGATAGAGGATAAGAAAAACTTAGTAAAAGTTCTTCAATCTTCAAGTCTCTAATCTGAATTCATTCGCGATGCATCTCAAGTTTCTAGTCTCCAAGTTCAGCTATGTATCTCAATCCTTACATAAGTATGTAACTATGAATGTATCATGTAAATCCCTATTTCCATCTTTCTTTGTCTTTTTATAGTTTCTGAATCAAATCAGTAGAAAGAATCCAATTTCAACTCAACTCCCCAAAATAACTAAATTATAATATTTTTTCCTTTCCGCGCATCTTCGCCCCGGCGAAGAAATTAAGCCTAAGAATCTTGCCCCGACGCCGGCGAAGAATTTATGCCTTGAAAAGCTGGCCCCGGCGAAGACTCTGGTCCAGAATTTATAGAAATGCCATTAAGCTCTAATTTTCCTCTTTTAACCCTCTGAAGCCGTTTCCTACAAAACCAATGCATAAACAAGTAAAATAACACTAAAAATACTCAAAGATAGTAAAGAAATAAGCCTAAGATATATTTAATTCACAGATATAAAACCCACTCATCAAATACCCCCAAACTCAAGACTTTGCTTGTCCTCAAGCAAAAACACAAGAAACACAAAAATAAACAAACCTATCTAAATGAATGCAGATGCATGATGTATTATGATTGAGCAATCAATCAACATAGATTATAAATATTAAGCCTCAGAGATCAGTAATTAACAATTCAGCAAAATCTCCAATTTATACATCATCAGAAATTTAACTTATCACCCTTTGTGTGTGTGTGATTCCAAATGTATCAAACTAGCGAAAAACACTCAAAGAAGCTCATGAAATCAAATGCATCATCAAAGATATTAAAAAGATTAGTATAATAACAAGAACTCTATATGCTTATCTTCCACAACTCAAAGTGAATACAAAAAACATAACTAGAGGATCACAAGGTTATTTAAAACATTTAATCCCCTTTTAAAACCCTTTTCCCAGAAATTCAAACAAAATTTTTTCTTTTCATTCTCTTTTCTTTTTCTATTTTTCTATTTTGTGAGTGCGTTTTACGCTCCCTCTCACTTTCAATTAAACGAGTGCGTTTTACGCTCCATCTCACTGCATGTGTTTATGAGTGAGTGCGTTTTACGCTCCATCTCAACCCACCACATGATCCATTTTTTCAATTAGGGACGGTTCAAAATTTTCAATTTTTTTTTTCAGATTAACCAAGATTTCCCCCAATTATATTCTTCCTCATATTACACTTTAAGTTATGATCAAACAAGATATAAAGTTCATAAATATCTTCCGTGAGCATTTAACATATAAACTTCCTTAAAGTTAAAACTAGCTCAACCAAACGGATATGTGCATAAAAGAATTAAAAGGGTCTCAAGTTTGACAAAATCAGAAACAGTTAAAATTCCTAATTTAGCACTCCTTAGCTGTCTTGCTAAACTAATTAGCTAACTGATCATAATTTTCATCATCAGCCTTCCTTAAATGCTCTATATCAATTCATTGCTCAAACTATCCTAAATGCAATTCTATATGATCCCTAAAGCTATAAGGGAAAGCAATTTTTATGATTTTAAAATTTTTACTTTTTTTAAAATTATTTCTACAGTATGCAAAAATAACTAAACAATGCGTAGTACATGAACTAAACAATTATATAATGCAATATGACATGACTATGTATAATGACAGCAAAGCTACCCCCAAACTCATAATGAACAATGTCCTCATTGTTTGCAAAATAAAGAAATTAAAATGGAGAATTTTCCTGACTGGTTAAGCGGCGTGCTTGACCTTGCTCATTATCCGAATCTAAATGTGAGAATGCTTGCAGCGGCTGAAGCTCGAGAAACTGGAACCTCACTCGGATTCTTCTTGATTTTGATGTTTGATGTTCATGAATGCCTTGCTCAATTGGATACTCTCCCCAATTTACTGGAAGAAACCGTGTAAATGTTTGACAAATCCGAATGAGAGAGGAGAATATTGAGCCCAAGTATGAGGAGAAATGATTAAGAGTGTTTGTTTAGGGTAGGAGAGGGTTTAGGTTGAATTTGACTTGGTTAGGAGAGTATTGGAATGAATGGGATCTGATTTTGGAAAGAAATTAAAAACTTAAATCTTTCGTCTTCGCCGGGGCAAAGAAAATTGACCTACGAAGCTCGCCGGGGTGAAGAGATGTAGAGAGGTCTGGGCCGGGGCGAACTCTGGAGTCGCTGGGGCGAAGATTGACAGAAGACTTCTCGCCGGGGCGAGATTTTCTAGCATTATTTTTTCGCCGTGCCAAAGTCCCATGTTTTTGAAAAAAATATTTTTCCTTTTTTTGCTTTCAGCTACAATCTCGATACCCGATACCTATAACAATGATAAGTTACATGGATCATAAAGACTCATAGAAGATCATGACTGAGATTAAAAAGCACATAAAATTCTTAAAATTAACTAACTAACTATACTAATAAATAAAAAACTTGAAAATATGACAAATGGAAACTAAGATAATGATTGGGTTACCTCCCATCAAGCGCTTGGTTTATAGTCATCAGCCCAACTTTCCTGCATTCTTAACCCGGATCAAGTTTATACTTGGAAGACCGCTTCACAATTCAACGCTTGGTTTTGTCCCTATATTGTTTGACTTTTCTGTGAGATCGAACACCCCCAAACTCGAGTTGATCCGCCTTGTTCATTAGGTTGACATTTTTTCCATCCACTTCCTTCCTAAGTCCACCTACAGTTGCTCTGATTCGAAAGCCTTCTTCATGAACATTCAGAATCTCTATTGCCTTGAACACCATAAATGTCACTTGTTCATCTTGGACTCTCATCGTTAGCTCGCCTTTTTGCACATCTATTAAAGTTCTTCCCGTGGCTATGAATGGTCACCCAAAAATGATAAGTATATCTCGATCCTCCTCATAATCCAAAATAATAAAATCTGCCGGAAGATGAACTTATCCACTTTAACTAAAACATCCTCCATAATCCGCTTTGGATAAGTATATGACCTATTTGCCAGTTGCAACGTGACATTAGTGGGCTTTGCTTCCTTCAAACCAAGTTTTTTATAAACAGAGAGCATCAAGTTGATACTGGCCCCCCAAATCACACAATGCCCTCCCAAAAAACTGATTACCAATCTTACATGGGATGGTGAAGCTTCCAGGATCTTTCAACTTCGATGGTAATTTCTTCTGCAGGATAGCACTACACTCCTCTGTTAATGCCACAATCTCAAATTCTCCCAATTTCCTCTTTTTAGACAAAATTTCTTTCATAAACCTGACGTAACTCGACATTTGCTCCAAAGCTTCGGCAAATGGTATGTTGATGTGGGGCTTTTTAAACACCTCGAGAAATTTAGAGAACTATTTTTCTAGCTTTGATTTTTGGAGTCTCTGTGGAAAAGGAACGAGAAGCACTACACTGTTTTGCTTACTTTCATTGGGTGTCACAACCGAATTTGTATCCTTAGTCTTGACAGCCTCATCACTCACCTCCTTTTCTTCAGTTACCTCATTCTCATCCATATTTTTCAGATTTAAATTTCCTTTCAGCTCGGGCAGCTCTTTCCCACTTTGTAAAGTTATAGCCTTACAATGCTCCATTCCATCCCTCTTCGGGTTAACTTCAGTATCACTCGGTAACGTTCCTTGAGGACGGATGTTGAGAGCATGAGCTAATTGACCCATATGGTTCTCCAAATTCCTTATTGATACTGCTCGGCTTTTCACGTTCAGGTTCACTTGATTCAACAACCGATCTTGATCATTCATTCTCCTTTCCGTACCTGTAATGAATTTTGTTAATGCATCCTCCAAACTTATTTTCCTCATAGCCTGTTATGGAAATTGATTTTGGAAACCTGATGGATTTTGTGGCCTTGGAACTAGAGTTTGAACCTGAATATTGTTACTCTAAGAGAGATCCGGATGATTCCTCCACTCCGGATTATAAGTATTTTGATACGGTTGTTGCGGTCTGTTATAACTCCCCAAGAACTATACTGACTCTGCACTAATAGCACACTGATCTGTCGAGTGATTTCCTGCACATAATTCACAAATCATCGCCACTTGTGAAGTTGTTTGTGGTCCCCATGTATCAATCTTTCTAGTTAATGCAACTACCTGTGCGGATAAAGCTGTTACCGCATCCACTTCCAACCTCCTTGCTGTTTTAAACGGATTGGACCTTGTCGTAGGCCACTGATAGTTATTGACTGCCATAGTTTCTAATAACTGGTAGGCATCTTCAAAATTCTTTCCCATGATAGCGCCTCCAGCCGCTGCATCAATGCTAGTTCTTATGGGCCCATGCAATCCATTGTAGAACGTCTATACCTGTAACCATTTCAGGATCCCATGATGCGGACACTTACAAAGCAAATCCTTAAACCTTTCCTAAGCCTCGTACAAAGTCTCTAAATCAAGCTGGTTGAATGAGGTAATGTCGTTCCTCAATTTCGCCGTTTTCGCTGGTGGAAAGAACTTAGCAAGAAACTTTTGAGCTAAATCATTCCATGTAGTAATTGAGCTTGGCGGCAAAGAGTGTAACCAATTTTTTGCCTTATCACGTAGTGTAAAAGGGAAAAGTCTCAATCTCACTGCCTCATCTGTAACATTATTGAACTTGAACGTGTCGCAGATTTCCAGGAAGCTTATGAGATGTTCATTTGGATCATCATTTGGACCACCCCCAAATTGCACTGAATTCTATAACATCTGAATGGTTCCCGGTTTGATCTCAAAACTATTTGCATTGATAGCAGGCCTTCAAATACTGGACTGTATATCTGTTACCAACAACATGGCATAATCCCGTAGTGATTTCTGTTCTTCTATAGCCATAGTTTCTTGCGTTTCGGTTTCCTCTACCAGTTTGTCTCCCGTTTGTGTTTCTTCACCAAATAATTTTAGTTTTCGAAACTTCCTTTCGATATCGTCTGCGTACGACAAAAGTTCCTCTTTACCCTTAGACTTACTGTGCATACACCGATGAGATAACCTACAAAGGTGAAATAAACAAAGAAAATAGAAATGTTTAAATTAAGACCGAATTGATTATAACTAATATGGAAATAAATATTAAACACCGATTCCCCGATAACGGCGCTAAAAACTTGTTATCCGATTTCACAATCAACAATTACGTGCAAGCATACACGATCAACAAGTAATAAAGTGATAAGATAGAGTGTCGAACCCACAAGGAATCTCCGTTCAATAATTCCCAACTACTAGTATTGAATCAATTCAATCTTATTTAAACAATCGCAATTTGTGAATAATGACTAAAAATAATTAATCTAAAATTAAAATAGCACAAAGGTTGAAATTCAGATAGTTAAAGGCTTAAAACTACAATATTCCCAATTATGTAATATAAACTAACTATCCAATTCATCCAATTATCAAATTGAATAGAGTTGTTAACAGGAATTCAAAATTATTTATAAGCCCTTTCCCAAGTGATCAAATAAATTTATTCAACTCAATTAATTCTGCGATATTCCTATGCAAACTAAAAATTAAATTCATTAAGCATCAATTCCAAATAGTTACATGCAACTAAGAGATATCCCTATTCACTTCACAATCCTAATTATTCATGTCATGCAAATAATTAAGAATACATGCTATCACATTCAGATCTAACCCTAGATTTCATCTCCCGAATTCATCTAAAGTATCTCGTTAATTGTTGATCAGACAATTACTCAATAAACAAAAAATATGATAGACAACTAAAGATGAAATAATAACTAGAATCAAATAGATAATTAATCCATAATCATAAAAAATTCAATTGTAGCCTTAATTGAAAGTTAAGTTCGTACTGAAAATAGAAATCATGAATCCCAAATAAGTCATCACAATTAAATTACAATTCTAAGATAGAGGTTAAGAAAAACTCAGTAAAAGTACTTCAATCTTCAAGTCTCTAATCTGAATTCCTTCGCGATGCTTCTCAGGTTTCTAGTCTCCAAGTTCAGCTCTGTATCTCAATCCTTGCATAAGTATGTAATTATGAATGTATCATGTATATCCTTATTTCCATCTTTCTCTGTCTCTTTTATAGTTTCTGAATCAAATTAGTAGAAAGAATCCAATTCTAACTCAACTTCCCAAAATAGCTAAATTATAATATTTTTTCCTTTCTGCGCATCTTCGCCCCAGCGAAGAAATTAAGCCTAAGAATCTCGCCCCGGTGAAGCTTAGCCCCGACGAAGAATTTATGCCTTGAAAAGCTGGCGCCGGCGAAGACTCTGGTCCAGAATTTACAGAAATGCCATTAAGATCCAATTTTCCTCTTTAAACCCTTTGAGCCTGAATATTATTAATCCAAGAGAGACCCGAATGATTCCTCTACTCCAGATTATAAGTATTTTGATACGGTTGTTGCGGTCTGTTATAACTCCCCAAGAACTGTACTAACTCTGCACTGATAGCACACTGATCCGTCGAGGGATTTCTTGCACATAATTCACAAATCATCGCCACTTGTGAAGTTGCTTGTGGTCCCCATGTATCAATCTTTCTAGTTAATGCAGCTACCTGTGCAGATAAAGCTGTTACCGCATCCACTTCCATCTTTCCTGCTGTTTTAGATGGATTGGACCTTGCCGTAGGCCACTGTTAGTTATTTGCTACCATAGTTTCTAATAACTGGTAGGCTTCTTTGAAATTCTTTCCCATGATAGTGCCTCCAGCCGTTGTATCAATGCTGGTTCTTGTGGGCCCTTGCAATCCATTGTAGAATGTCTGTACCTGCAACCATTTCGGGATCCCATGATGCGGACACTTACGGAGCAAATCCTTAAACCTTTCCCAAGCCTCTTACAAAGTCTCTGAATCAAGCTGGTTGAATGAGGTAATGTCGTTCCTTAATTTTGTCATTTTCGCTGGTGGAAAGAACTTAGCACGAAACTTTTGAGCTAAATCATTCCATGTAGTAATTGAGCCCGGCGGCAAAGAGTGTAACCAACTTTTCGCCTTATCGCGTAGTGTAAAAGGGATAAGTCTCAATCTCACTGCCTCCTCCGTAACATTATTGAACTTGAACGTGTCATAGATTTCCAGGAAGCTTACGAGATGTTCATTTGGATCAACATTTGGACTACCCCCAAACTGCACTGAATTCTGTAACACCTGAATGGTTCCCGATTTGATCTCAAAACTATTTGCATTGATAGTAGGCCTCCGAATACGGGACTATATCTCTGTTACCAACGACATGGCATAATCCGGTAGTGATTTTTGTTCTTTTGTAGCCATGGTTTCTTGCGTTTCGGTTTCCTCTGCCAGTTTGTCTCCCGTCTGTGTTTCTTTACCAGATAATTTCAGTTTTCGGAACTTCCTTTCGATATCGTCTGCGTACGACAAAAGTTCCTCTTTACCCTTAGACCTAGTGTGCATACACCGATGAGACAACCTGCAAAGGTGAAATAAACAAAGAAAATAGAAACGTTTAAATTAAGACCGAATTGATTATAACTAATATGGAAATAAATATTAATCACCGATTTCCCGGCAACGACACCAAAAACTTGTTGTCCGATTTCACAATCAACAATTACGTACAAGTATACACGATCAACAAGTAATAAAGTGATAAGATAGAGTGTCGAACCCAGAAGGAATCTCCGTTCAATAATTCCCAACTACTAGTATTGAATCAATTCAATTTTATTTAAACAATCGCAATTTGTGAATAATGACTAAAAATAATTAATCTAAAATTAAACTAGCATAAATGTTGAAATTCAGATATTTAAAGGCTTAAAACTACAATATCCCCAATTATGTAATACAAACTAATTATCCAATTCATCCAATTATCAAGTTCAATAGAGTTGTTAACGGGAATTCAAAATTACTTATAAGCCCTTTCCCAAGTGATGAAATAAATTTATTTAACTCAATTAATTCTGCGATATTCTTATGCAAACTAAATAATTAATCATTAAGCATCAATTCCCAATAGTTACATGCAGCGAAGAGATATCCCTATTCACTTTACAACCCTAATTATTCATCCCATGCAAATAATTAAGAATATATGCTATCACATTCAGATCTAACCCTAGATTTCATCTCCCGAATTCATCTAAAGTATCCTGCTAATTGTTGATCAGACAATTACTCAATAAACAAAAAATATGATAGACAACTAAAGATGAAATAATAACTAGAATCAAATAGATAATTAATCCATAATCATAAAAGGTTCAATTGTAGCCTTTATTGAAAGTTTAGTTCATACTGAAAATAGAAATCATGAATCCCAAATAAGTCATCATAATTAAATTACAAATCGAAGATAGAAGATAAGAAAAACTCAGTAAAAGTACTTCAATCTTCAAGTCTCTAATCTGAATTCCTTTGCGATACTTCTCAGGTTTCTAGTCTCCAAGTTTAGCTCTGTATCTCAATCCTTGCCTAAGTATGTAACTATGAATGTATCATGTATATCCCTATTTCCATCTTTCTCCGTCTCTTTTATAGTTTCTGAATCAAATCAGTAGAAAGAATCCAATTCCAACTCAACTTCCCAAAATAACTAAATTATAATATTTTTTCCTTTTCGCGCATCTTCGCCCCGGTGAAGAAATTAAGCCTAAGAATCTCGCCCCGGTGAAGCTTAGCCCCGACGAAGAATTTATGCCTTGAAAAGCTGGCGCCGGTGAAGACTCTGGTCTAGAATTTACAGAAATACCATTAAGCTCTAATTTTCCTCTTTTAACCCTTTGAGCCTGAATATTATTGCTCCACAAGAGACCCAGATGATTCCACCACTCCAGATTATAAGTATTTTGATATGGTTGTTGCGGTCTATTATACCTCCCCAAGAACTGTACTGACTCTGCACTGATAGCACATTGTTGGTCGAGTGATTTCTTGCACATAATTCATAAATCATCGCCACTTGTGAAGTTGCTTGTGGTCCCCATGTATCAATCTTTCTAGTTAATGCAGCTACCTGTGCAGATAAAGCTGTTACCGCATCCACTTCCAACTTCCCAGCTGTTTTAGACGGATTGGACCTTGCCGTAGGCCACTGATAGTTATTTGGCTGCCATAGTTTCTAATAACAAGTAGGCATCTTCGAGATTCTTTCCCATGATAGCACCTACAGCCGCTGTATCAATGCTAGTTCTTGTGGGCCCATGCAATCCATTGTAGAACGTCTATACCTATAACCATTTCGGGATACCATGATGCAGACACTTACGAAGCAAATCCTTAAACCTTTCCCAAGCCTCGTACAAAGTCTCTGAATCAAGCTGGTTGAATGAGGTAATGTCGTTCCTCAATTTCGCCGTTTTCGCTAGTGGAAAGAACTTAGCAAGAAACTTTTGAGCTAAATCATTCCATGTAGTAATTGAGCCCGGCGACAAAGAGTGTAACCAACTTTTCGCCTTATCGCGTAATGTAAAAGGGAAAAGTCTCAATCTCACTGCCTCCTCCGTAACATTATTGAACTTGAACGTGTCATAGATTTCCAGTAAGCTTACGAGATGTTCATTTGGATCAACATTTGGACTACCCCCAAACTGCACTGAATTCTGTAACATCTGAATGGTTTCCGGTTTGATCTCAAAACTATTTGCATTGATACCAGGCCTCCGAATACGGGACTGTATGTCTGTTACCAACGACATGGCATAATCCGGTAGTGATTTTTGTTCTTCTGTAGCCATGATTTCTTGCGTTTCGGTTTCCTCTGCCAGTTTGTCTCCCGTCTGTGTTTCTTTACCAGATAATTTCAGTTTTCAGAACTTCCTTTCGATATCGTCTGCGTACGACAAAAGTTCCTCTTTACCCTTAGACTTTCTGTGCATACACCGATGAGATAACCTACAAAGGTGAAATAAACAAAGAAAATAGAAATGTTTAAATTAAGACCGAATTGATTATAACTAATATGGAAATAAATATTAAACACCGATTCCCCGATAACGGCGCTAAAAACTTGTTATCCGATTTCACAATCAACAATTACGTGCAAGCATACACGATCAACAAGTAATAAAGTGATAAGATAGAGTGTCGAACCCACAAGGAATCTCCGTTCAATAATTCCCAACTACTAGTATTGAATCAATTCAATTTTATTTAAACAATCGCAATTTGTGAATAATGACTAAAACTAATTAATCTAAAATTAAACTAGCATAAAGGTTGAAATTCAGATATTTAAAGGCTTAAAACTACAATATCCCCAATTATGTAATACAAACTAATTATCCAATTCATCCAATTATCAAATTCAATAGAGTTGTTAACGGGAATTCAAAATTATTTATAAGCCCTTTCCCAAGTGATCAAACAAATTTATTCAACTCAATTACTTCTGCCATATTCCTATGCAAACTAAAGAATTTAATCCATTAAGCATCAATTCCCAATAGTTACATGCATCGAAGAGATATCCCTATTCACTTTACAACCCTAATTATTCATCCCATGCAAATAATTAAGAATATATGCTATCACATTCAGATCTAACCCTAGATTTCATCTCCTGAATTCATCTAAAGTATCTTGCTAATTGTTGATCAGACAATTACTCAATAAACAAAAAATATGATAGACAACTAAAGATGAAATAATAACTAGAATCAAATAGATAATTAATCCATAATCATAAAAGGTTCAATTGTAGCCTTTATTGAAAGTTTAGTTCATACTGAAAATAGAAATCATGAATCCCAAATAAGTCATCATAATTAAATTACAAATCGAAGATAGAAGATAAGAAAAACTCAGTAAAAGTACTTCAATCTTCAAGTCTCTAATCTGAATTCCTTTGCGATACTTCTCAGGTTTCTAGTCTCCAAGTTTAGCTCTGTATCTCAATCCTTGCCTAAGTATGTAACTATGAATGTATCATGTATATCCTTATTTCCATCTTTATCCGTCTCTTTTATAGTTTCTGAATCAAATCAGTAGAAAGAATCCAATTCCAACTCAACTTCCCAAAATAACTAAATTATAACATTTTTTCCTTTTCGCGCATCTTCGCCCCGGTGAAGAAATTAAGCCTAAGAATCTCGCCCCGGTGAAGCTTAGCCCCGGCGAAGAATTTATGCCTTGAAAAGCTGGCGCCGGTGAAGACTCTGGTCTAGAATTTACAGAAATACCATTAAGCTCTAATTTTCCTCTTTTAACCCTTTGAGCCTGAATATTATTGCTCCACAAGAGACCCAGATGATTCCACCACTCCAGATTATAAGTATTTTGATATGGTTGTTGCGGTCTATTATAACTCCCCAAGAACTGTACTGACTCTGCACTGATAGCACATTGTTGGTCGAGTGATTTCTTGCACATAATTCATAAATCATCGCCACTTGTGAAGTTGCTTGTGGTCCCCATAAATCAATCTTTCTAGTTAATGTAGCTACCTGTGCAGATAAAGCTGTTACCGCATCCACTTCCAACTTCCCAGCTGTTTTAGACGGATTGGACCTTGCCGTAGGCCACTGATAGTTATTGGCTGCCATAGTTTCTAATAACAAGTAGGCATCTTCGAGATTCTTTCCCATGATAGCACCTCCAGCCGCTGCATCAATGCTAGTTCTTGTGGGCCCATGCAATCCATTGTAGAACGTCTATACCTATAACCATTTCGGGATACCATGATGCAGACACTTACAGAGCAAATCCTTAAACCTTTCCCAAGCCTCGTACAAAGTCTCTGAATCAAGCTGGTTGAATGAGGTAATGTCGTTCCTCAATTTCGCCGTTTTCGCTAGTGGAAAGAACTTAGCAAGAAACTTTTGAGCTAAATCATTCCATGTAGTAATTGAGCCCGGCGGCAAAGAGTGTAACCAACTTTTCGCCTTATCGCGTAATGTAAAAGGGAAAAGTCTCAATCTCACTGCCTCCTCCGTAACATTATTGAACTTGAACGTGTCATAGATTTCCAGGAAGCTTACGAGATGTTCATTTGGATCAACATTTCGACTACCCCCAAACTGCACTGAATTCTGTAACATCTGAATGGTTTCCGGTTTGATCTCAAAACTATTTGCATTGATAGCAGGCCTCCGAATACGGGACTGTATGTCTGTTACCAACGACATGGCATAATTCGGTAGTGATTTTTGTTCTTCTGTAGCCATGGTTTCTTGCGTTTCGGCTTCCTCTGCCAGTTTTTCTCCCGTATGTGTTTCTTTACCAGATAATTTCAGTTTTCAGAACTTCCTTTCGATATCGTCTGCGTACGACAAAAGTTCCTCTTTACCCTTAGACCTAGTGTGCATGCACCGATGAGACAACCTGCAAAGGTGAAATAAACAAAGAAAATAGAAACGTTTAAATTAAGACCGAATTGATTATAACTAATATGGAAATAAATATTAATCATCGATTTCCCGACAACGGCGCCAAAAACTTCTTGTCCGATTTCACAATCAACAATTACGTACAATTATACATGATCAACAAGTAATAAAGTGATAATATAGAGTGTCGAACCCATAAGGAATCTCCGTTCAATAATTCCCCGGTACTAGTATTGAATCAATTCAATTTTATTTAAACAATCGCAATTTGTGAATAATGACTAAAACTAATTAATTCAAAATTAAACTAGCATGAAGGTTGAAATTCAGATATTTAAAGGCTTAAAACTACAATATCCCCAATTATGTAATACAAACTAATTATCCAATTCATCCAATTATCAAATTCAATAGAGTTGTTAACGGGAATTCAAAATTATTTATAAGCCCTTTCCCAAGTGATCAAACAAATTTATTCAACTCAATTACTTCTGCCATATTCCTATGCAAACTAAAGAATTAAATCCATTAAGCATCAATTCCCAATAGTTACATGCATCGAAGAGATATCCCTATTCACTCTACAACCCTAATTATTCATCCCATGCAAATAATTAAGAATATATGCTATCACATTCAGATCTAACCCTAGATTTCATCTCCCGAATTCATCTAAAGTATCTTGCTAATTGTTGACCAGACAATTACTCAATAAACAAAAAATATGATAGACAACTAAAGATGAAATAATAAATAGAATCAAATAGATAATTAATCCATAATCATAAAAGGTTCAATTGTAGCCTTTATTGAAAGCTTAGTTCATACTGAAAATAGAAATCATGAATCCCAAATAAGTCATCATAATTAAATTACAAATCGAAGATAGAAGATAAGAAAAACTCAGTAAGTACTTCAATCTTCAAGTCTCTAATCTGAATTCCTTTGCGATACTTCTCAGGTTTCTAGTCTCCAAGTTTAGCTCTGTATCTCAATCCTTGCCTAAGTATGTAACTATGAATGTATCATGTATATCCCTATTTCCATCTTTCTCCGTCTCTTTTATAGTTTCTGAATCAAATCAGTAGAAAGAATCCAATTCCAACTCAACTTCCCAAAATAACTAAATTATAATATTTTTTCCTTTTCGCGCATCTTCGCCCCGGTGAAGAAATTAAGCCTAAGAATCTCGCCCCGGTGAAGCTTAGCCCCGGCGAAGAATTTATGCCTTGAAAAGCTGGCGCCGGTGAAGACTCTGGTCTAGAATTTACAGAAATACCATTAAGCTCTAATTTTCCTCTTTTAACCCTTTGAGCCTGAATATTATTGCTCCACAAGAGACCCAGATGATTCCTCCACTCCAGATTATAAGTATTTTGATATGGTTGTTGCGGTCTATTATAACTCCCCAAGAACTGTACTGACTCTGCACTGATAGCACATTGTTGGTCGAGTGATTTCTTGCACATAATTCATAAATCATCGCCACTTGTGAAGTTGCTTGTGGTCCCCATGTATCAATCTTTCTAGTTAATGCAGCTACCTGTGCAGATAAAGCTGTTACCACCGCATCCACTTCCAACTTCCCAGCTGTTTTAGACGGATTGGACCTTGCCGTAGGCCACTGATAGTTATTTGGCTGCCATAGTTTCTAATAACAAGTAGGCATCTTCGAGATTCTTTCCCATGATAGCACCTCCAGCCGCTGTATCAATGCTAGTTCTTGTGGGCCCATGCAATCCATTGTAGAACGTCTATACCTATAACCATTTCGGGATACCATGATGCAGACACTTACGAAGCAAATCCTTAAACCTTTCCCAAGCCTCGTACAAAGTCTCTGAATCAAGCTGGTTGAATGAGGTAATGTCGTTCCTCAATTTCGCCGTTTTCGCTAGTGGAAAGAACTTAGCAAGAAACTTTTGAGCTAAATCATTCCATGTAGTAATTGAGCCCGGCGGCAAAGAGTGTAACCAACATTTCGCCTTATCGCGTAATGTAAAAGGGAAAAGTCTCAATCTCATTGACTCCTCCGTAGCATTATTGAACTTGAACGTGTCATAGATTTCAAGGAAGCTTACGAGATGTTCATTTGGATCATTCTTTGGACCACCCCCAAACTGCACTGAATTCTGTAACACCTGAATGGTTCCCTGTTTTATCTCAAAACTATTTGCATTGATAGCAGGCCTCCGAATACAGGAGTGTATGTCTATTACCAATGGCATGGCATAATCCCGTAGTGATTTTTGTTCTTCTGTAGCCATGGTTTCTTGCGTTTTGGTTTCCTCTGCCAGTTTTTCTCCCGTCTGTGTTTCTTTACCAGATAATTTCAGTTTTCGGAACTTCCTTTCGATATCGTCTGCGAACGACAAAAGTTGCTCTTTACCCTTAGACCTAGTGTGCATACACCGATGAGACAACCTGCAAAGGTGAAATAAACAAAGAAAATAGAAACATTTAAATTAAGACCGAATTGATTATAACTAATATGGAAATAAATATTAATCACCGATTTCCCAACAACGGCGCCAAAAACTTGTTGTCCGATTTCACAATCAACAATTACGTACAAGTATACACGATTAACAAGTAATAAAGTGATAAGATAGAGTGTCGAACCCATAAGGAATCTTCGTTTAATAATTCCCAGCTACTAGTATTGAATCAATTCAATTTTATTTAAACAAACGCAATTTGTGAATAATGACTAAAAATAATTAATCTAAAATTAAACTAGCATGAAGGTTGAAATTTAGAGATTTAAAGGCTTAAAACTACAATATCCCCAATTTTGTAATATAAACTAATTATCCAATTCATCCAATTATCAAATTCAATAGAGTTGTTAACGGGAATTCAAAATTATTTATAAGCCCTTTCCCAAGTGATCAAACAAATTTATTCAACTCAATTACTTCTGCTATATTCCTATGCAAACTAAAGAATTAAATCCATTAAGTATCAATTCCCAATAGTTACATGCATCGAAGAGATATCCCTATTCACTCTACAACCCTAATTATTCATCCCATGCAAATAATTAAGAATATATGCTATCACATTCAGATCTAACCCTAGATTTCATCTCCCGAATTCATCTAAAGTATCCTGCTAATTGTTGACCAGACAATTACTCAATAAACAAAAAATATGATAGACAACTAAAGATGAAATAATAAATAGAATCAAATAGATAATTAATCCATAATCATAAAAGGTTCAATTGTAGCCTTTATTGAAAGTTTAGTTCATACTGAAAATAGAAATCATGAATCCCAAATAAGTCATCATAATTAAATTACAAATCGAGGGTAGAAGATAAGAAAAACTCAGTAAAAGTACTTCAATCTTCAAGTCTCTAATCTGAATTCCTTTGCGATACTTCTCAGGTTTCTAGTCTCCAAGTTTAGCTCTGTATCTCAATCCTTGCATAAGTATGTAACTATGAATGTATCATGTATATCCCTATTTCCATCTTTCTCCGTCTCTTTTATAGTTTCTGAATTAAATCAGTAGAAAGAATCCAATTCCAACTAAACTTCCCAAAATAACTAAATTATAATATTTTTTCCTTTTCGCGCATCTTCGCCCTGGTGAAGAAATTAAGCCTAAGAATCTCGCCCCGGTGAAGCTTAGCCCCGGCGAAGAATTTATGCCTTGAAAAGCTGGCGCCGGCGAAGACTCTGGTCTAGAATTTACAGAAATACCATTAAGCTCTAATTTTCCTCTTTTAACCCTTTGAGCCTGAATATTATTGCTCCACAAGAGGCCCAGATGATTCCTCCACTCCAGATTATAAGTATTTTGATATGGTTGTTGCGGTCTATTATAACTCCCCAAGAACTGTACTGACTCTGCACTGATAGCACATTATTGGTCGAGTGATTTCTTGCACATAATTCATAAATCATCGCCACTTGTGAAGTTGCTTGTGGTCCCCATGTATCAATCTTTCTAGTTAATGCAGCTACCTGTGCAGATAAAGCTGTTACCGCATCCACTTCCAACTTCCCAGCTGTTTTAGACGGATTGGACCTTGCCGTAGGCCACTGATAGTTATTGGCTGCCATAGTTTCTAATAACAAGTAGGCATCTTCGAGATTCTTTCCCATGATAGCACCTCCAGTCGCTGCATCAATGCTAGTTCTTGTGGGCCCATGCAATCTATTGTAGAACGTCTATACCTATAACCATTTTGGGATACCATGATGCAGACACTTACGGAGCAAATCCTTAAACCTTTCCCAAGCCTAGTACAAAGTCTTTGAATCAAGCTGGTTGAATGAGGTAATGTCGTTCCTCAATTTCGCCGTTTTTGCTAGTGGAAAGAACTTAGCAAGAAACTTTTGAGCTAAATCATTCCATGTAGTAATTGAGCCCGGCGGCAAAGAGTGTAACCAACTTTTCGCCTTATTGTTGTCAGATTTCACAATCAACAATTACGTGCAAGTATACACGATCAACAAGTAATAAAGTGATAAGATAGAGTGTCGACCCCCCAGGGAATCTCTGTTTAATAATTTCCAACTACTAGTACTATATCAAATCAATTTTATTTAAACAATCACAATTTTAATAATAATTAAACTATTTAAATCAAAACTAAGAATAAGAACTAACACAAAGGTTGAAATTCAGATTTTTAAAGGCTTAAGACTACAATATCCCCAATTATGTAATACAAACTAATTATCCAATTCATCCAATTATTAACTTCAACAGAGTTGTTAAACAGAAATTCAAAGTTATTCATAAGCCCTTTTCCAAGTGATCAAATAAATTTATCTAACTCAATTAATTTTGCGATATTCCTATGCAAAACTAAAGAATTAAATTAATTAAGCACCAATTCCCAATAGTTACATGCTGTAAAGAGATATCCCTATTCACTTCACAACCCCAATTATTCATCCCATGTAAATAATTAAGAATACATGCTATCACATTCAGATCTAACCCTAGATTTCATCTCCCGAATTCATCTAAAGTATCTCGCTAATTGTTGATCAGACAATTACTCAATAAACACACAAAATATGATAGACAACTCAATATGAAGTAATAACTGGAATCAAATAGATAATTAATCCATAAACACAAAAGATTCAATTGTAGCCTTAATTACAAATTTAGTTCATACTGAAAATAGAAAATATGAATCCCAAATAAGTCATCACAATTAAATTACAAATTTAAGATAGAGGATAAGAAAAACTCAGTAGAAGTTTTTCAATCTTCTAGTCTCTAATCTGAATTCCTTGCGATGCTTCTCTAGTCTCCAATCTCTCAATTCAGCTCTGTATCTCAATCCTTGCGTATGTATGTAACTATGAATGTACCATGTATGTGTGTATCTATGTATGTTCTCTATTTCTATCTCTCTATGTCTCCTTTATAGTTTCTGAATCAAATCAATAGAAAGAATCCAATTCCAAATCAATTTCCTAAAAGAACTGAACTTCAATATTTTTTTCCTTCCGCGCATTCTCGCCCCGGCGAGAAATTTAAGCCTGCAATTCTCGCCCCGGCGAGAAAATATTTTCTGCTTCGACGTCTGTTGGTAAAATGGCCATAACTTGTGATCCGGGAGGAGTTACGAGGCCTGCCACCTACCAAATCGAAGATATCGACGAGATCTACAACTTTTATTCTTTGAGAATTGAGAGACTCAGGCCGGAGCATGGTTGAAATTGAGCTTGAAGTGGCTGTTATGTAAATGACAACTCCAAACCTTGATCTCTGTTGATAAAAATGTCATAACTCTCGCATCCGAACTCTGATTGAGGTGATTCAAGATGTTCCGGAAAGCTAAGAAGTAAATCTACAATAAAATCCAAGTTTCAAACCAAGAACATGCATCTATTTTAATGTTAAAAGCCCTGTAATCTTCCCTTCTCGCACTTGCTCGCATGTTATACTCCAAAAGATGTTCGAATTGCGTTTCCTTGCTCATTCCTACAAAATAACATAAAAACACTATAAATATCTAATACTAACTTAAAATACTTAAGAACTAACAAATTGTCAAGTCAAACGTACTTAATTCGTAAGTATAAACCCACTCATCAAATACCCCCAAACTTAAATCTTTGCTTGTTCTCAAGCAAAAACACAAGAAAAACAAAAATAAACAAACCTATCTAAATGAATTCAGATGCATGATGTATTATAACCGAGCAATCAATCAATATAGATTATAAATACCAGACCTCAAAGATCAGTAACTAACAATTGAGCAAGAATTCAAATTTATTCACCATCAAGAAATCAACTTATCACCAATATCATCTTACTTTCAACCCTTTCGTGTGTGTGTGAATCCAAATGTATCAAACTAGCGAAAAAAACACTCAAGGAAGCTCATGAAACCAAATGCATCATCAAAGATATCAAAAAGGTTAGTATAACAACAAAAACTCTATATGCTTATCTTCCACAACTCAAAGCAAATATAGAAAAACATCACTAGAAGATCACAAGGTTATTTAAAATATTTAAGCTCCTTTTAAAACCCTTCCCCACAAATTCAAATAATTTTTTTCTCTTTTCATTCTCTTTTTTTTAGTGAGTGCGTTTTACGCTCCTTCTCACCTTCAATTGAACGAGTGCATTTTACGCTCCATCTCGCTGCATGTGTTTATGAGTGAGTGCGTTTTACGCTCCATCTCAACCCACCACATGATCCATTTTTTCAATTGGGGAAGGTTCAAAATTTTCAATTTGTCTTTCAAATTAACCAAGATTTCTCCCAAATTATATTCTTCCTCATATTACACTTTAAGTTATGATCAAACAAGATATAGAGTTCAGAAATATCTTCTATGAGCATTTAACATATAAACTTCCTCAAAGTAAAACTAGCTCAACCAAATGGATATGTGCATAAAGGAATTAAAAGGGTCTTAAGCTTGACAAAATTAGGAACAGTCAAAATTCATAATTTAGCACTTCTTATCTATCTCGCTAAACTAATTAACTAACTGATCACAATTTTCATCATGGCCTTCTTTAAATACTCTACATCAATTTATTGCTCAAACTATCCTAAATGCAATTCTATATGACCCTAAATCTATAATAAAATGCAATAAAAAGAAAATATTTTTGTGATTTTTAAATTTTTTTTAAACTATTCCTACAATATGCAATGCATAGTATGTGAACTAAACAATTATGTAATGCAGTATGACATGACTATATATAATGACAGCAAATCCACCCCCAAACTCATAATGAACAATGTCCTCATTGTTTGCAAAATAAATAAATTAAAACGGAGGACTTTCCTGACTGGTCAAACGGCGTGATCGACATCATTAGAGTCTGGATGATAGAAAAACTGGCAATGACTGAGGCTCGAGAAACTGGAACTGGAACTACACTCGGATTCATCCTCACGAACATATTTGATTGATTTCGAATGGAAGAAGTCGGATTAGAGATTTCGTTGAAGGTTGGTGAGGGATTTCAAATTAAAAGTTTTTTTTTTACTGATCTCGTCGGGGCGAACATTTTTGCCTTGGGATCTCGCCGGGGCGAGAATCCTTGTTTTTGAAAATTTTAATTTTTTTCCTCCTCTCTTCAATTGCTACAATCCCAAAACCTTTTACCTGTTCAAAGCAACATAGCATAGCATGGATTAGCACAACCTTTTTAGAAGCATGAGAGACTAGCAAAGCACTGAAAATCTTAGAAATTAACTATTACTATCCTAACTAAATGCAAAAATATAGAAAACTAAAATACTAAGACTAATAAAATAATTGGGTTGCCTCCCAACAAGCGCTTGATTTAGAGTCTTTCAGCCTGACTACTTCCTTTTTTATCCAATGCCTCTTCGAAAATTGAGGAATCCTCCATCTAGTAGTAATAATGACACGTCTGAGGGCTTTGCTTCTGTATGGGCCATTGATCCAAAATCACCTAGCATACTCTTTTCCTGTAGAATCTCCTTTATAACCTTCAAATAGCCAGGCTTATGCTCCATTGTGTTTGTGAACGAAATATTGAATTGAAACTTTTTGAACACAACTGGATCATCAACTAACTTCTTATAGACCCCTTTCTCATCCCACCATGGCTCTAGATTCATGTTAGCTCCGATGTTAAATAGAGCTTTGCCGACGATATGACTACCAATTGGGCAGGGGATTGCAAAACTACCCGGATCGTGGTGGTTTGGTGAAGAAGGCACATGGGGCACTAACAAAATCAGTACATCAGCGTCGGAACTCACGACTAGATTTTCTTCGGCTGTATCTTCCTGATCCCCACTATTCTCCTCCATATCAAAATTATCATCAATTAGCACATCCGGTTGCAGCTTTGGCACGGGCAATCCATCAGCCTCGAGAACCACGTCACTGGGCCATACACAATGATAGCTACTGTTGACTGCGTTGATAAGCTGTCCCATCTGGTTCTCAAGATTTCGAATCGACACTGCTTGGCTTTTTATATTTAAATCCACTAAGTTCAACAATTGATCTTGATCACTCATTCTTCCGTCCATAGCTGTAATAAAACTCGCCAAGGTCTCCCCCAAACTCAGTTTCCTTTCTTCATGTGGAGAGGTTGAATCCTGAGATTTTGGAGTGTGTGAGTGACCTGGAGCAAAGATTTGGACTTGATTATTATGGCTCCATGAAAAATCCGGCTGATACCCCCAATCCTGATGATAGTTGTTTGGATAGGCATAACTGTTGGGGTAATCATCGAAATTTCCACCATACTGCATCGACTCAAAATTGGTGGCACATTGATGACTCAGATGATTTCCAGCACAATAATCACAAATCACCGCCACACTTTGACTACGTTGTACTGCAAAAGCGTCAATCATCCTCGAAAGTGTCTCAATCTGTGCTAACAATTCATCGAACTCATAAATCCCTGCCGCTCTTGGTTGCGTCATTCTCGTATACGGCCACTGATAGTCATAGTTGGCCATGGTGTACCTCACAAGGAAGTAAAACAGAAAAAGAAATAAATAAAAATAAAAATAAAACGTTTAAATTAAGATTGAATTGATTATAACTAATATGGAAATAAATATTAAACAAAAAGATTCCACGGCAACGACGCCAAAAACTTGTTGTCAGATTTCACAATCAACAATTACGTGCAAGTATACACGATCAACAAGTAATAAAGTGATAAGATAGAGTGTCGAACCCACAGGGAATCTCTGTTCAATAATTTCCAACTACTAGTACTATATCAATTCAATTTTATTTAAACAATCACAATTTGAATAATAATTAAACTATTTAAATCAAAACTAAGAATAAGAACTAACACAAAGGTTGAAATTCAGATTTTTAAAGGCTTAAGACTACAATATCCCCAATTATGTAATACAAACTAATTATCCAATTCATCCAATTATTAACTTCAACAGAGTTGTTAAACAGAAATTCAAAGTTATTCATAAGCCCTTTTCCAAGTGATCAAATAAATTTATCTAACTCAATTAATTCTGCGATATTCCTATGCAAAACTAAAGAATTAAATTCATTAAGCACCAATTCCCAATAGTTACATGCAGTAAAGAGATATCCCTATTCACTTCACAACCCCAATTATTTATCCCATGTAAATAATTAAGAATACATGCTATCACATTCAGATCTAATCCTAGATTTCATCTCCCGAATTCATCTAAAGTATCCCGCTAATTGTTGATCAGACAATTACTCAATAAACACACAAAATATGATAGACAACTCAATATGAAGTAATAACTAGAATCAAATAGATAATTAATCCATAAACATAAAAGATTCAATTGTAGCCTTAATTGCAAATTTAGATCATATTGAAAATAGAAAACATGAATCCCAAATAAGTCATCACAATTAAATTACAAATCTAAGATAGAGGATAAGAAAAACTCAGTAGAAGTTCTTCAATCTTCTAGTCTCTAATCTGAATTCCTTGCGATGCTTCTCTAGTCTCCAATCTCTCAATTCAGCTCTGTATCTCAATCCTTGCATATGTATGCAACTATGAATGTACCATGTATGTGTGTATCTATGTATGTTCTCTATTTCCATCTCTTTATGTCTCCTTTATAGTTTCTGAATCAAATCAATAGAAAGAATCCAATTCCAAATCAATTTCCCAAAAGAACTGAACTTCAATATTTTTTTCCTTCCGCGCATTCTCGCCCCGGCGAGGAAATTCTCGCCCCGGTGAGAAAACTTCTGCTCATTCTCGCCCCGGCGAGAAATTTAAGCCTGCGATTCTCGCCCCGGCGAGAAAATATTTTCTCCTTTGACGTCTGTTGGTAAAATGGCCATAACTTGTGATCCGGGAAGAGTTACGAGGCCTGCCACCTACCAATTCGAAGATATCGACAAGATCTAAAACTTTCATTCTTTGATAATTGAGAGATTCAGGCCGGAGCATGGTTGAAATTGAGCTTGAAGTGGATGTTATGTAAATGACAACTCCAAACCTTGATCTCTGTTGATAAAAATGTCATAACTCTCGCATCCGAACTCCGATTGAGGTGATTCAAGATGTTCCGGAAAGCTAAGAAGTAAATCTACAATAAAATCCAAGTTCCAAACCAAGAACATGCATCTATTTTAATTTTAAAAGCCTTGTAATCTTCCCTTCTCGCACTTGCTCGCATGTTGTACTCCAAAAGATGTTCGAATTGCGTTTCCTTACTCATTCCTACAAAATAACATAAAAACACTATAAATATCTAATACTAACTTAAAATACTTAAGAACTAACAAATTGTCAAGTCAAACGTACTTAATTCGTAAGTATAAAACCCACTCATCACTTATCGCGTAATGTAAAAGGGAAAAGTCTCAATCTTAGTGCCTCCTCCGTAACATTATTGAACTTGAACGTGTCATAGATTTCCAGGAAGCTTACGAGATGTTCATTTGGATCAACATTTGGACTACCCCCAAACTGCACTGAATTCTGTAACATCTGAATGGTTCCCGGTTTGATCTCAAAACTATTTACATTGATAGCAGGCCTCCGAATACGGGACTGTATGTCTGTTACCAACGACATGGCATAATCCCGTAGTGATTTTTGTTCTTCTATAGCCATGGTTTCTTGCGTTTCGGTTTCCTCTGCCAGTTTGTCTCCCGTCTGTGTTTCTTTATCAGATAATTTCAGTTTTCAGAACTTCCTTTCGATATCGTCTGCGTACGACAAAAGTTCCTCTTTACCCTTATACCTAGTGTGCATACACCGATGAGACAACCTGCAAAGGTGAAATAAACAAAGAAAATAGAAACGTTTAAATTAAGACCGAATTGATTATAACTAATATGGAAATAAATATTATTCATCGATTTCCCGGCAACGACGCCAAAAACTTGTTGTCTGATTTCACAATCAACAATTACGTACAAGTATACATGATCAACAAGTAATAAAGTGATAAGATAGAGTGTCGAACCCATAAGGAATCTCCGTTCAATAATTCCCCGGTACTAGTATTGAATCAATTCAATTTTATTTAAACAATCGCAATTTCTGAATAATGACTAAAAATAATTAATCTAAAATTAAACTAGCATAAAGGTTGAAATTCAGATATTTAAAGGCTTAAAACTACAATATCCCCAATTATGTAATACAAACTAATTATCCAATTATCAAATTCAATAGAGTTGTTAACGAGAATTCAAAATTATTTATAAGCTCTTTCCCAAGTGATCAAACAAATTTATTCAACTAAATTACTTCTGCTATATTCCTATGCAAACTAAAGAATTAAATCCATTAAGCATCAATTCCCAATAGTTACATGCAGCGAAGAGATATCCCTATTCACTTCACAACCCTAATTATTCAATCCATGCAAATAATTAAGAATACATGCTATCACATTCAGATCTAACTCCAGATTTCATCTCCCGAATTTATCTAAAGTATCCCACTAATTGTTGATCAGACAATTACTTAATAAACAAAAAATATGATAGACAACTCAAGATGAAATAATAACTAGAATCAAATAGATAATTAATCCATAATCATAAAAGGTTAATTGAAAGTTTAGTTCATACTGAAAATAGAAATCATGAATTTCAAATAAGTCTTCACTATGAAATTACAAATCTAAGATAGAGGATAAGAAAAACTCAGTAAAAGTTCTTCAATCTTCAAGTCTCTAATCTGAATTCATTCGCGATGCATCTCAAGTTTCTAGTCTCCAAGTTCAGCTCTGTATCTCAATCCTTACATAAGTATGTAACTATGAATGTATCATGTAAATCCCTATTTCCATCTTTCTTTGTCTTTTTATAGTTTCTAAATCAAATCAGTAGAAAGAATCCAATTCCAACTCAACTTCCCAAAATAACTAAATTATAATATTTTTTCCTTTTCGCGTATCTTCGCCCCGGTGAAGAAATTAAGCCTAAGAATCTCACCCCGGTGAAGCTTAGCCCCGGCGAAGAATTTATGCCTTAAAAAGCTGGGGCCGGCGAAGACTCTGGTCTAGAATTTACAGAAATACCATTAAGCTCTAATTTTCCTCTTTTAACCCGTTGAGCCTGAATATTATTGCTCCACAAGAGACCCAGATGATTCCTCCACTCCAGATTATAAGTATTTTGATATGGTTGTTGCGGTCTATTATAACTCCCCAAGAACTGTACTGACTCTGCACTGATAGCACATTGTTGGTCGAGTGATTTCTTGCACATAATTCATAAATCATCGCCACTTGTGAAGTTGCTTGTGGTCCCCATGTATCAATCTTTCTAGTTAATGCAGCTACCTGTGCAGATAAAGCTGTTACCGCATCCACTTCCAACTTCCCAGCTGTTTTAGACGGATTGGACCTTGCCGTAGGCCACTGATAGTTATTGGCTGCCATAGTTTCTAATAACAAGTAGGCATCTTCGAGATTCTTTCCCATGATAGCGCCTCCATCCGCTGCATCAATGCTAGTTCTTATGGGCCCATGCAATCCATTGTAGAACGTCTATACCTATAACCATTTCGGGATACCATGATGCAGACACTTACAAAGCAAATCCTTAAACCATTCCCAAGCCTCATACAAAGTCTCTGAATCAAGCTGGTTGAATGAGGTAATGTCGTTCCTCAATTTCGCCGTTTTCGCTAGTGGAAAGAACTTAGCAAGAAACTTTTGAGCTAAATCATTCCATGTAGTAATTGAGCCCGGCGGCAAAGAGTGTAACCAACTTTTCGCCTTATCGCGTAATGTAAAAGGGAAAAGTCTCAATCTCGCAGCCTCCTCCGTAACATTATTGAACTTGAACGTGTCATAGATTTCCAGGAAGCTTACGAGATGTTCATTTGGATCATTATTTGGACCACCCCCAAACTGCACTGAATTCTGTAACACCTGAATGGTTCCTTGTTTGATCTCAAAACTATTTGCATTGATAACAGGCCTCCGAATACAGGAGTGTATGTCTATTACCAATGGCATGGCATAATCCCGTAGTGATTTTTGTTCTTCTGTAGCCATGGTTTCTTGCGTTTCGGTTTCCTCTGCCAGTTTGTCTCCCGTCTGTGTTTCTTTACCAGATAATTTCAGTTTTCGGAACTTCCTTTTGATATCGTCTGCGAACGACAAAAGTTCCTCTTTACCCTTAGACCTAGTGTGCATACACCGATGAGACAACCTGCAAAGGTGAAGTAAACAAAGAAAATAAAAACATTTAAATTAAGACCGAATTGATTATAACTAATATGGAAATAAATATTAATCACCGATTTTCCAACAACGGCGCCAAAAACTTGTTGTCCAATTTCACAATCAACAATTACGTACAAGTATACACGATCAACAAGTAATAAAGTGATAAGATAGAGTGTCGAACCCATAAGGAATCTCCGTTTAATAATTCCCAGCTACTAGTATTGAATCAATTCAATTTTATTTAAACAATCGCAATTTGTGAATAATGACTAAAAATAATTAATCTAAAATTAAACTAGCATGAAGGTTGAAATTCAGAGATTTAAAGGCTTAAAACTACAATATCCCCAATTATGTAATATAAACTAATTATCCAATTCATCCAATTATCAAATTCAATAGAGTTGTTAACGGGAATTCAAAATTATTTATAAGCCCTTTCCCAAGTGATCAAATAAATTTATTCAACTCAATTACTTCTGCGATATTCCTATACAAACTAAAGAATTAAATCCATTAAGCATCAATTCCCAATAGTTACATGCAGCGAAGAGATATCCCTATTCACTTCACAACCCTAATTATTCATCCCATGCAAATAATTAAGAATATATGCTATCACATTCAGATCTAACCCTAGCTTTCATCTACCGAATTCATCTAAAGTATCTGCTGGAATATTTGTATGTATAACAAATACGACTCATACACGCAAGTGCACGTGGTCCACAAGTAATATAAAGTAAGTAAAGTATCGATCCCACGAGGAATAAAATTGCATTTATGACTACAAACACCAATTTTATAATTATTTCGGTCTCTTTAAACAATTGATTACAATGATGAAATTATATAATGATTACTAAGTGAACAAATAGAACAAATTAATATTGTATAAATACAGATTTTATGGGCTTGGGATTATAATTTCACTTAATGCAAGCTTAGATTTCCATACTTCCTATTGTTGCTAATCGATTATTATAGAATGTTGGTCAAGAACACGAATGTAAAATATGACCATCTCTCGATGCACCATATTCATATCACACTAAATCCACAATTGATAGAATGAATGTGAACACCCTAGATGACTAACGCACTATATTTCTATGTGAATTGCAATCAAAAAGGGTTAAAGCATAAGTTCTCAATTGGCCACATATGGTACTTCGGTATATCTTTATCCTAAGCACGAAACATAACATCACGAGGAATGTAAAAATTATGAACATATGCTAGCATAATCAGATCTCAATTTATATTTCCTTTCTCAATTCCATATAAATTATCATGGTAATTGGTGATCAAGCAATTAAACATTAAGTATAAATTATGCTAGACATTCATTTCATAACCAACTAGCAATAATAAGGAAGCAGTTCAATTTTCAGTAATGCAAAAGATTCATTATAATCCCAAGAATTAAATTTAGTTCATGATAACAATAATAGAATTCATCATACACAATTGGTTCATCATCATAATTACAGAAAAGGAAAATTAATCAAAAACATGAAATATTAAAGCTCCCTGTTTCTGTTCTGCAACTTCTGATGATTTTCCAAGTTGTGTATATTCTTGATTTCTTGCTCCCAAGCTCCAATTCAGCATCCATATAGCTCCATTCTTCAGTTCCTAAGTGAATTTGAAGCTCAGCTGGTTCTTTTTAATATTGGAACCAAGAATGCAGTAAACTTTTCTAATTTTCGTGTGTGTGGAGCTCTCTCCCAATTGAATTCTTAATTAGCTATATTACATGCTTAATTTATCTTCATTTGACTTATTCTGATTCCCACTAATAAAGTTTAAACCCACTAATCCCTCAAAATCTGGCATTGCATAATTTCATGGTAGTGCTGCTTCGCTGGATGGAACGTGTCTGCATGGCTGGCTGGCGATAGGCGCAGCTGCGCCGGCACCCTTTGCAAAAGGGGCGCAGCTGCGCCGGGGGGGCATGGCAGGAACAGGAGGGGCGCAGCTGCGCCGGCCACAAAGCCAAGATAGGCGCAGCTGCGCCGGCTGCCAGTCTGCTGTTGTACTGCTGTAGCTTGATTTCTCGATTCTCGTGTCCTGTACAAGCAACAAAAATTCATTAAGCTCCCAAACAACAATTGTAACAAAACTCGTGGCAAATTAACCAAAAACCGTGCAAAAGCCATATAATGAGAATAGTGAATCGATACCGAAAGAAAGGGGAAAATGCATGTAAACATACTAAGGAGCTACTAGATAAGCAACAAATGAAACCAAAAAGTAACCAATAAGTAGGTATGAAACCTACTTATCAAATACCTCCAAACTTGAATTGTTGCTTGCCCTCAAGCAATTACAATGAAATGAATGCAAACATGAATGAAATGCGATAATCTAAGAATGCACCATGACCCTCATCAATTAGTAAACAATCCAAATGTTTTGCCTCAGAAGAATCTAGCGTCTCATCAAAACTTGGCTTGTGTACCATGATAGTCATGCAACTCAAATCCTGTAGTGAACGATAAAGTGTGTGTGTGTAGTATTCATCAAACTTATAGCAACCCAAATGATTCTCATAATATGTTTCTTAGGGGGAAATTCGTATACTCAAACTTGCAACACAACAAATGGGGTAAGTTACAGTTAACACAACGCTATGTCTAAATTGGGGACCGACTTAGAGATTATTCGGACAATGACACTTGGTTGTGCAATGCCTAGTTTCCTTAGGCTTTTCAAGGATACCCATGTAGCGAGCTTTCGACCAACGACTCTCAAACCAATTGGTCATAGGGCGCTAGGTGTAGAGACATCCCCTAGGGCGTACTTACTCGAATATTAAAGGCCACAAAACTAGGCTAACCAAGCATTTATTCAATAAATATTATTATTATTATTATTATTATTATTTTTTAATAAGTCAACGAATGCGTTTTACGCTCCATTTTGTTGCTCAAATGCTCCACTAAGTTTTCCCCCAAACTTAGATACATGTTGTCTCAGCTAACACTACCCACAATTGCTTTATTCAAAATAACACATCAAATTCCCCCCAGAACTCAATTATGCAAATCTTTAGGCTACTTAGTGAGATAACTACTAAAAACGTGCTAACCGGTTCTATCATAATCAACACAAGACAAGAGTTGCAATATATCATGGCAATCGACCCAAGTCTTAACAATTAGCAATTTCCAAAAATTCTCATCACAAGCAAGTGAAGATGTTTACTAATCAAGATATTAGGATCATGCAACTAAACTACATGATATGATATGCATGATAGATTCACCAAATCTTTTTATTATTATTGATAGAAATTAAAGCAAACAAGCAACTAAACTAACAATAAAAACAGATAATTAAAAGCATCACAAAAGAAACTAGGCAAGCCTAATACCCCCAAACTTAAAATATGCAATGTCCTCATTGGAGATAAAAGGGTAAAGAGTATTCCCCTAAGAGTTGTCCTGGGCGCCGCCAGGCGGTGTGTCGGGCGGAGGATAAGGGATGCCGGCATAGAAGGTGGGAAACTTAACGTGGACCCCCTGCTGGCTGAAAGCCTCTGACAGTGCACCTGCAAAGGAGACACTGTAGTCTCTAAAGCTCGTGTGCAACGCGTCCATGCTGCGCTGCAGGCGGCGCATCTCGCGCTCATGTCCACCACCTCCTCCCTGCTGCACTGGCGGTGCAGGCACGTCCTCCTCACTGGCCTCCTCCTCCTCATCAGCAATAATAAAACCCAACCCATTAGGCCGGGACTCTCCACCGCGCCATACATTGTACTTTCTAATCGTGGTGCTGTCAATGTCCCGCATGGGCAACTGGAGGGTCTCCTCGCCCCATTCCACCTTCGCCGTAAGACAAACGCATGTGATAACCGAGGCGTGTGGAATGGCACCAGAAGTGACTGCACGCATGAAACGAAGCATGGAGTGGTGAATGATGTAACCCACGTCAATGCTCCCCCCATACAGAATGCGGTGTAAGAGGACCGCTCGGTCCCGGGTCACATCCTGATGATGGGTGGTTGGCAATATACTCGCGCAGATGAAGGCGTACCATGCCTTGGCATATTTGTTCAGCGCGGTCTGAGGGAAGTGAACCTTTAGAGTGGTGCCTGGCTGAGTCCTCCACTGAGTGCCCGGCTGGCACATCTCCCGCACCAAAGCATCGAGATCAGTCTCGAAGCGCTCATGTACCACCCAATTGGTGGCCTCAACAGTAGCAGACGGCAGGCGAAAAAGCTCGTTGATTGTCTGCGCAGTGTAGGAGACCTGCTTGCCCCGAACGGAAGTGATGCCATTTTGGGTCTCACGGGCATTGACATAAAATTCCCGAATAATGGCCATCGGGGCGGACCTAGGTGTCTCAATGAAAAGCAACCAGCCCAGACGCCGGATTTGGTCCAGAATTCGCCCATCCTGTGCCTTGGGCTTTAAACCCCTCTCTAGTATGAAGGATTTGGCGCTCAGCACCTCCCAGTAGTAGTGTTGGGCTGAAAGATTGACAAACTTGGTGGCATCCAGAGTGTTGATGCCACCACCCGCAGATTTGGATTCACTGCTAAATGAAGAAGAAGGCTGGGGTGTGCGTGCACGCTTCGGCATGGTTGAATGTGATTAGGGTTTGGTGTGGAGATTAGGTGTAGCTAGGGTTTGGTTAAGAATGGCAAGGGATGAGGGGATAGGGTTTGTTGCTGCTGCTGCTAGGGAATGTTTAGGTTTAGGGTTTATGATTTGTGATGTGACTTGACTGATGGGGACGTATCTTTATATAAAAAAAATAAATTTTAGCGAGGGGCGCAACTGCGCCATAGCTGTACTAGGAATGGGGCGCAGCTGTGTTGATGCTCAGATTTGGCGCAGATGGACCACGGCGCAGCTGCGCTGATGATGAACTGATGGAGGGGCGCAGCTGCGCTGTTCCTCAGATGCCGCTGGCTGACAGACCCCGGCGCAGCTGCGCACCGAATGACTTGAGGAACGGCGCAGCTGCGCCGGCCTTCTAACTCCCTGGATGAATTTTTTTTGTTTTTTTTTTGAAAACACACTTGACACACATTAAATTTCCAGGTGAAAAACTCAATTCCTATAAATATCCAACACATCTAAAACAAAACAGAAATCTCAATTCAAACTAGTAAACTTACGAACGATGCATACGCAATGCAATGAAACTATGCACCCCCAAACTTAAAGTCTGTTTAAGTCATATGGTTGAAGGCGCGTTTGGACACCTGAAAAGCAAACAATCATGTTAAAATGAAATCATACAAACTAAGTTAAAACCACACAAGAATAAAAGAGTAATAATAATAAATTCGAGTTGCCTCCCGAGAAACGCTTTGGTTTAAAGTCGGTTAGCTCGACTATCCATTTGTGCTTAGTCCAGGGCTAGGACAACTGAGGATTCTTGGCGATCGACTTCGCCTCCCCAATAGTGTTTCAGCCTTTGGCCATTAACCTTGAATGGTTGTCCACTGTCCTTCTCAATTATTTCCACGGCCCCATGTAGGAATATAACTGTGATGGTAAAGGGACCCGACCAACGGGATTTAAGCTTTCCTGGGAATAATTTGAGCCTGGAGTTGAATAGCAAGACCGCTTGGCCAGGTTCAAATTTCCTCTCAATGATTTTAAGGTCGTGCCATCTCTTTACCTTCTCCTTGTAAAGTTTGGAATTCTCATAGGCCTGCAATCGGAACTCATCAAGTTCATTTAGCTGTAGAAGTCTCCTCTCTCCCGCTGCAGATGGGTCAAAATTCAACTTTTTGATCGCCCAATAGGCTTTGTGCTCTAGTTCCACTGGGAGATGACAAGCTTTGCCGTAGACCACATGGTAAGGGGACATGCCTAGGGGTGTCTTATAGGCGGTTCGGTACGCCCATAATGCTTCGTCTAGCTTTAGTGACCAGTCTTTTCTGGAAGGATTAACAATCTTTTCTAGAATTCTCTTGACCTCTCTATTTGACACTTCGGCTTGCCCATTTGTTTGTGGGTGGTATGCCGTGGCAATTCTGTGCCTCACTCCGTATTTAGCCAGGAGGGCTGTGAACTGTTTGTTGCAAAAGTGACTTCCCTCATCACTGATGATCGCGCGAGGAGTGCCAAATCTAGTGAAAATGCTCTTTTGTAAGAACCTGAGAACCACCTTGGCATCATTGGTTGGTAAAGCAGAAGCCTCCACTCATTTGGACACATAATCAACCGCAAGAAGGATATAAAGATTGTTACAGGATGACGGAAATGGTCCCATGAAGTCTATGTCCCATACGTCAAAGATCTCCACCTCCAAGATCACATTTAGTGGCATTTCATTACGGTTAGAGATGTTGCCCACCCGTTGGCATCGATCACAATTCTTTATGAATTGGTGGGCATCTTTGAACAAAGCGGGCCAATAGAACCCGGCCTAGAGTACTTTGGCTGCAGTTCTTTGCGTTCTAAAATGGCCGCCATACAGAGAAGAATGACATGCATGTAATATACTGATAGTCTCGACATCGGGAATGCACCTCCGAATTACAAGATCTGTACATTGTTTGAACAAGTAAGGCTCGTCCCACATGTATCTCTTTGCATCATGCAAAAATTTCTTCTTTTGCTGAGAAGTTAGATCCGGTGGTAGTACATGACTAACAAGATAGTTGACAATATCAGCAAACCATGGGATCTCAGATGTGATTGCAAATAGCTGTTCATCAGGGAAGCAATAATTTATTTCAACCTTCTCTTTGCTCCCCAAATCCGGATTGTCTAATCTGGAAAGATGATCAGCAACTAGATTCTCCGTGCCTTTCTTATCCTTTATTTCCAAGTCAAATTCTTGGAGCAAAAGGATCCACCTGATTAATCTTGGTTTGGCATCTTTCTTTGAGATCAAATACCGAATTGCGGCATGGTCTGTGTACACCACTACCTTTGTTCCAATGAGATAGGATCAGAACTTGTCGAATGTATAAATAACAGCGAGTAGTTCCTTCTCGGTGGTGGTGTAATTCATTTGGGCCTCTGAGAGTGTTTTGTTGGCATAGTAGACTGCATGTAGAACCTTATCTCTGCGCTGTCCCAATACCACACCCACAACGTAATCACTAGCATCACACATGAGCTCAAATGGTAAAGACCAGTCCGACGCCACTATCACAAGAGCTGTTGTAAACTTCTTTTTCAACAATTCAAAGGCTGCTAAGCAATTTTCATCGAATATAAATGGAACATCCTTTTCCAATAGATTGCACAGGGGTTTTGTGATTTTGGAGAAGTCTTTGATAAATCTCCGGTAGAACCCAGCATGGCCCAAAAAACTTCGAACTCCCTTTACAGAGGTTGGTGGAGGTAATTTCTCGATGGTTTCTAATTTTGCTTTATCCACTTCCAACCCTTTTGCTAAGACTTTGTGACCCAAGATTATTCCTTCTTGAACCATGAAGTGACATTTCTCCCAATTAAGCACAAGGTTTGTTTCCACGCATCTCTTTAGTACCATGACCAAATTCTCTAGACAGCTGTCGAAGGAATTTCCAAACACCGAAAAATCATCCATGAAGACCTCCATGTTGATTTCTACCATGTCAGAAAATATTGCCATCATGCACCGTTGAAATGTAGCTGGAGCATTACATAGACCGAAACACATTCGCCTAAAAGCAAACGTTCCATATGGACAAGTAAAAGTGGTCTTCTCTTAATCCTCTGGAGCTATGGCAATTTGATTATAACCAGAATATTCGTCAAGCAAACAGTAGTATTCGTGCCCTGCAAGTCTGTCCAACATTTGATCTATGAATGGAAGTGGGAAGTGATCTTTCCTCGTGGCTTTGTTGAGCTTTCGATAGTCCATACAAACTTTCCATCCCGTGACTGTTCGAGTTGGTATCAACTCGTTGTTCTCATTTCTCACCACAGTTATTCCTCCCTTCTTTGGTACACACTGCACAGGGCTTACCCACGGACTGTCGGAGATGGGATAGATGATTCCGGCGTCTAGCCATTTTAGAATTTCAGCTTTCACTACCTCTTTCATGATGGGATTCAGCCTTCTTTGATGTTCAATGGTGGGCTTGCTGTCATCTTCCATCAGAATCTTGTGCATGCAAAATGAGGGGCTGATTCCTTTTATATCAGCAATGGTCCATCCAATAGCCCCTTGGAATTCTCGAAGGATTCTAATCAGTTTGCCTTCCTGTAAATATGTTAGTGCAGAAGAAATAATGACAGGTAGTGTATCTGAAGTGCCTAGATATGCATACTTGAGGTGATTTGGCAAGGGCTTTAGCTCAAGTTTAGGGGGTACCTCTCTAGATGGTTTCAAATGAGATAAAGAATCATTTGAACTTCTCAAGGGCTCAATTGGTACCTTGAACCTCGCCATCCTGGGTATTGCTTCTAGAAAATTAACATACTCACAGTTTTCGGGTTCGCCCAAGTCGATGTCTCCTGTCAGTGTCATCTTAAGCAAGTCACTATATGTGGATTTAATGAATTCCTCGGTCACTGCACTTTCAATGATATCAACTCGGAAACAATCTTCCTCTTTGGCCGGGAATTTCATAGCTTGAAAGACATTAAAGGTGACTTCTTGGTCTTGAACCCTCATTGTCAATTCTCTTTTTTGCACATCAATGAGAGTTCTCCCGGTAGCTAAAAATGGCCTCCCAAGTATGATGGGAATATCCTTGTCTTCCTCGAAGTCTAGGATTATGAAGTCAGCTGGGAATATGAACTTATCAACCTTAACAAGAACATCTTCCACAATTCCTCTCGGGTATGTGACTGAACGATCCGCTAGCTGAAGAGAGACATTTGTTGGCTTGGGTGCTGGTAATCCCACCTGAGTAAAGACGGACAATGGCATGAGATTAATGCTTGCACCAAGATCACATAAGCATTTCTTGAATGACAGGTCTCCAATGGTGCAAGGGATGGTGAAACTGCCCAGATCCTTCAACTTTGGAGGTAGCTTTCTTTGTAATACCGCACTGCATTCCTCTGTCAAAGCTACAATTTCAAAATCTTGCAATTTCTTCTTCCTTGACAGAATCCCCTTCATGAACTTGGTATAGCTCGGCATTTGTTCTAAGGCTTCTGCAAATGGTATGTTGATTTGAAGCTTTTTGAAAACCTCAAGAAACTTAGAGAATTGTTTGTCCATTTTCTACTTTTGTTGCCTCTTCGGGTACAAAACTGGTGGATAATATCTGGTGGGAGGGGGTTGAGTCTTTTCTCTGCTTTTTGTTGGTATGGGCTCAGATTTCTCCATACTATCTTCCTTTTCAAGAAATTCAGCAGTCAGTTTCTGGGGAAGGGCGCAGCTGCGCCGGCTCCCCTTGCACAATGGGAGCAGCTGCGCCGGCTGGATCAACTTCAGGAGGAGGGCGCAGCTGCGCTGGTTCTCTTTGCAAATTGGGCGCAGCTCCGCTTGTTGGCAGAGTTTGCTTTCCACTTCTGAGTGTTACAACTTGGCATTGCTCCTTTCCATTCCTCCTTGGGTTGATTTCTGTGTCGCTAGGAAGAGCCCCCTGAGGTCTATTAGATAACAAGTTGAATAATTGACTCATTTGATTTTCCAAATTCTTGAAGCCTAATGTTTGGCCTTGCTCCAACTTATCAGTTTTGGCCATATATCTCTCCAAATTTTCACTCATTTCAGCAACCTTCTTATCAGTGGCTGTGACTTGTTGCTGATTGTGGAAGCCCGGAGGATTGGGAGGTTTTGGAGCTTGTGGATAATCTTGACGGTTGCTCTATGAGAAGTTCGGGGGATTCCTATTCCCCGGATTGTAGTTGTTCTGATATTGATTTGCTGGCCGCTGGTAGTTGCTCACAAATTGCACAGACTCAACATTGATGGCACATTGATCAGACGAGTGTGAACCTGCACAAAGCTCACAAATCATGGAAACTTGCTGCCCCTTTCCTTCATATAGGTTGTCAATCTTTTTGACTATAGTAGATATCTGGGCTTGAAGTGAAGTGGCTGTGTCAACCTCTAATACCCCTGCTACTTTTGGTTGGTTGGATCTAGACGATGGCCATTGATAGTTATTTGCAGACATGGTCTCCAAAAGTTCATAAGCTTCGTCATAGTTTTTACCCATGAAAGCTCCTCCCGAAGCTGCATCAATGCCTGCCCGTGTTTGAATATTCAACCCATTGTAAAATTTGTTAAGTTGCATCTATTGCGGCAAACCGTGATGTGGACACTTTCTCAATAGTTCCTTGTACCGCTCCCATGTCTCATACAAGGATTCTCCATGATGTTGCTCATATGAGGAGATGTCATTTTGTAACTTAGCAGTTTTGGCTGGTGGGAAGAATTTTGCTAAGAATTTATGCGCCAAATCTTGCCAAGTAGTAATAGATCCCGGTGGTAGTGAGTGTAGCCAACTCTTTGCTTTATCCCGCAATGTGAATGGGAATAACCGCAATCTCACTACATCTTCTGAAATCCCACTGAATTTGAATGTATCACAGATCTCTAAAAAATTTATCAAGTGCTCATTTGGGTCATCAACCACCATTCCCCCGAACTGGACAGAGTTTTGGATCATATGGATAGTCCCTGGTTTGATTTCAAAGGAATTGACTATTATGGTCGGCCTTGAGATACTTGATTGCAAATCATTGATCCTTGGCGTAGCATAATCTCTCAATGCTTTTTGTGCTTCTCCCGCCATTGCTTGTGGTTGGTCTAGATTCTCCAGAGTATTTTCAGCACACTTTCTTGACTGTTGAACCCTTTTCTCAATGTTATCCACGAAAGGCAATAGGTTAGGATTCTTCGATCGAGTATGCATACACTACTCAAGAGTACCTATGACAATGTAAAAGAAAATAAAATAGAATTAAGACAAGAACAGATTTGTTTAACTAAAACCAATCTAATTTAAATTGATGATGAAAGTTATAAATGCAATTACAAGTCCCCGGTAACGGCGCCAAAAACTTGTTGGGATATTTGTATGTATAACAAATACGACTCATACACGCAAGTGCACGTGGTGCACGAGTAATATAAAGTAAGTAAAGTATCGATCCCACGAGGAATAGAATTGCATTTATGACTACAAACACCAATTTTATAATTATTTCGGTCTCTTTAAACAATTGATTACAATGATGAAATTATATAATGATTACTAAGTGAACAAATAGAACAAATTAATATTGTATAAATACAGATTTTATGGGCTTGGGATTATAATTTCACTTAATGCAAACTTAGATTTCCATACTTCCTATTGTTGCTAATCGATTATTATAGAATGTTGGTCAAGAACACGAATGTAAAATATGACCACCTCTCAATGCACCATATTCATATCACACTAAATCCACAATTGATATAATGAATGTGAACACCCTAGATGACTAACGCACTATATTTCTATGTGAATTACAATCAAAAAGGGTTGAAGCATAAGTTCTCAATTGGCCACATATGGTACTTCGGTATATCTCTATCCTAAGCACGAAACATAACTTCACGAGAAATGTAAAAATTATGAAATATGCTAGCATAATCAGATCTTAATTTATATTTCCTTTCTCAATTCCATATAAATTATCATGGTAATTAGTGATCAAGCAATTAAACATTAAGTATAAATTATGCTAGACATTCATTTCATAACCAACTAGCAATAATAAGGAAGCAGTTCAATTTTCAGTAATGCAAAAGATTCATTATAATCCCAAGAATTAAATTTAGTTCATGATAACAATAATAGAATTCATCATACACAATTGGTTCATCATCATAATTACAGAATAGGAAAAATTAATCAAAAACATGAAATATTAAAGCTCCATGTTTCCGTTCTGCAACTTCTGATGATTTTCCGAGTTGTGTAGATTCTTGATTTCTTGCTCCCAAGCTCCAATTCAGCATCCATATAGCTCCATTCTTCAGTTCCTAATTGAATTTGAAGCTCAGCTGGTTTTTTTCAATATTGGAACCAAGAATGCAGTAAACTTTTCTAATTTTCGTGTGTGTGGAGCTCTCTCCCAATTGAATTCTCAATTAGCTATATTACATGCTTAATTTGTCTTCATTTAACTTATTCTGATTCCCACTAATAAAGTTTAAACCCACTAATCCCTTAAAATCTGGCATTGCATAATTTCATGGTAGTGCTGCTTCGCTGGATGGAACGTGTCTACATGGTTGGCTGGCGACAGGCGCAGCTGCGCCGGCACCCTTTGCAAAAGGGGTGCAGCTGCGCCGGGGGGGGGCATGGCAGGAACAGGAAGGGCACAGCTGCGCCGGCCACAAGGCTAAGCTGGGCGCAGCTGCGCCGGCTGCCAATCTGCTGTTGTACTGTTGTAGCCTGATTTCTCGATTCTCGTGTCCTGTACAAGCAACAAAAATTCATTAAGCTCCCAAACAACAATTGCAACAAAACTCGTGTCAAATTAACCAAAAACTGTACAAAAGCCATATAATGAGAATAGTGAATCGATACCGAAAGAAAGGGAAAAATGCATGAAAACATACTAAGGAGCTACTAGATAAGCAACAAATGAAACCAAGAAGCAACCAATAAGTAGGTATGAAACCTACTTATCAGTATCCTGCTAATTGTTGATCAGATAATTACTCAATAAACAAAAAATATGATAGACAACTAAAGATGAAATAATAACTAGAATCAAATAGATAATTAATCCATAATCATAAAAGGTTCAATTGTAGCCTTAATTGAAAGTTTAGTTCATACTGAAAATAGAAATCATGAATCTCAAATAAGTCATCACAATTAAATTACAAATCTAAGATAGAGGATAAAAAAAACTCAGTAAAAGTACTTCAATCTTCAAGTCTCTAATCTGAATTCCTTCGCGATACTTCTCAGGCTTCTAGTCTCCAAGTTCAGCTCTGTATCTCAATCTTTGCATAAGTATGTAACTATGAATGTATCATGTATATCCCTATTTCCATCTTTCTCCGTCTCTTTTATAGTTTCTGAATCAAATCAGTAGAAAGAATCCAATTCCAACTAAACTTCCCAAAATAACTAAATTATAATATTTTTTCCTTTTCGCGCATCTTCGCCCCGGTGAAGAAATTAAGCCTAAGAATCTCGCCCCAGTGAAGCTTAGCCCCGGCGAAGAATTTATGCCTTGAAAAGCTGGCGCCGGCGAAGACTCTGGTCCAGAATTTACAAAAATACCATCCTCTAATTTTCCTCTTTTAACCCTTTAAGCCTGAATATTATTACTCCAAAAGAGACCCGGATGATTCCTCCACTCTGAATTATAAGTATTTTGATACGATTATTGCGGTCTATTATAACTCCCCAAGAATTGTACTGACTCTGCACTGATAGCACACTGATCCGTCGAGTGATTTCTTGCACATAATTCACAAATCATCGCCATTTGTGAAGTTGCTTGTGGTCCCCATGTATCAATCTTTCTAGTTAATGCAGCTACCTGTGCGGATAAAGCTGTTAACGCATCCACTTCCAACTTCCCCGCTGTTTTAGACAGATTGGACCTTGCCGTAGGCCACTGATAGTTATTGGCTGCCATAGTTTCTAATAACTGGTAGGCATCTTCGAAATTCTTTCCCATGATAGCGCCTCTAGCCGCTACATCAATGCTAGTTCTTGTGGGCCCATGCAATCCATTGTAGAACGTCTATACCTGTAACCATTTCGGCATCCCATGATGCGGACACTTACGAAGCAAATCTTTAAACCTTTCCCAAGCCTCGTACAAAGTCTCTGAATCAAGCTGGTTGAATGAGGTAATGTCGTTCCTCAATTTCGCCATTTTTGCTGGTGGAAAGAACTTAGCAAGAAACTTTTGAGCTAAATTATTCCATGTAGTAATTGAGCCCGGCGGCAAAGAGTGTAACCAACTTTTCGCCTTATCGTGTACTGTAAGAAGGAAAAGTCTCAATCTCACTGCCTCCTCCATAACATTATTGAACTTGAACGAGTCATAGATTTCCAGGAAGCTTACGAGATGTTCATTTGGATCATCATTTGGACCACCCCCAAACTGCACTGAATTCTGTAACATCTGAATGGTTCCGGTTTGATCTCAAAACTATTTGCATTGATAGCAAGCCTCCGAATACGGGATTGTATGTCTGTTACTAATGGCATGGCATAATCCCGTAGTGATTTTTGTTCTTCTGTAGCCATGGTTTCTTGCGTTTCGGTTTCCTCTGCCAGTTTGTCTCTCGTCTGTGTTTCTTTACCTGATAATTTCAGTTTTCGAAACTTCCTTTTGATATCGTCTGCCTACGACAAAAGTTCCTCTTTACCCTTAGACCTAGTGTGCATACACCGATGAGACAACCTGCAAAGGTGAAATAAACAAAGAAAATAGAAACGTTTAAATTAAGACCGAATTGATTATAACTAATATGAAAATAAATATTAAACACCGATTCCCCGACAACGACACCAAAAACTTGTTGTCCGATTTCACAATCAACAATTATGTGCAAGTATACACGATCAACAAGTAATAAAGTGATAAGATAGAGTGTCGAACCCATAAGGAATCTCCGTTTAATAATTCCCAGCTACTAGTATTGAATCAATTCAATTTTATTTAAACAATCGCAATTTGTGAATAATGACTAAAAATAATTAATATAAAATTAAACTAGCACAAAGGTTGAAATTCAGATATTTAAAGACTTCAAACTATAATATCCCCAATTATGTAATACAAACTAATTATCCAATTCATCCAATTATCAAATTCAATAGAGTTGTTAATGTGTGAGTTGTGGGTAAACAATTGGGTAGACGTAGGAATTTGTTTCGATTTGGTTCTCTGTTTGGTTGGTTTTGATTTTTACCAGGTGTTGATCTCTTTTTGCTTTGTAGTTGATTTGAGGAAGGTGAGATAATTTTGCCAAGGTTATTATTGTTATGCGATGGAGCAATAATATTAGTAAGAATTGTGATTAGATCATTATGGAGAATAAAGCTATATTTTGTACGATTAAGAAATGATCATACGATTATAATATGAGTATTTGTATCAGCGAGTTTTTGATATTGGATATTTATTTGTTAGAGTTATTTTTCTATTAAGCATAGAGGATCTCTTATAAATTTGAGTTGTTGATATTCGAGGTGATTAGATTAATCATTTGGAGTTAATTATCAATTCTGCGGTTATTTTTAGTGGAATGTAATATTAGAATTATGTTATGCAAAGTTTCTTTGTGATAGTATGAGGAGATCTTTGAATATGCTGGGTTAAGGTTTACACTAAGAGAATGATGATTTATTAAATGGTTAATATATATGATTAGTAGTGAATCCAATTGATTTTGAGAGATCTTGAATATCTATAGTTTGCTTATACTAATAATAAAATGTGACTTAGAATTTGATATGACGATGAAGAGGTCTTAGTAATATATTTTTGGTATAATAATATTTGAGAATTAATTTGGATTGAGTTTCTTGAAGAACTTAGGAAGAGTTGGTATCAGAACTTAGTTTATGATTCTGTAGATTGTCTTTAGGCTTGACCTGTGAGTTGTGGGTAAACCATTAGGTAGACGTAGGAGTTTGTTTCGATTTGGTTCTCTGTTTGGTTGGTTTTGATTTTGACCAGGTGTTGACCTCTTTTTGCTTTGTAGTTGATTTGAGGAAGGTGAGATAATTTTGCCAAGGTTATTATTGTTATGCGATGGAGCAATAATATTAGTAAGAATTATGATTAGATCATTATGGAGAATAAAGCTATATTTTGTACGGTTAAGAAATGATCATACGATTATAATATGAGGATTTGTATCAGTGAGTTTTTGATATTGGATAATTATTTGTTAGAGTTATTTTTTTTATTAAGCATAGAGGATCTCTTATAAATTTGAGTTGTTGATATTTGAGGTGATTGGATTAATCATTTGGAGTTAATGATCAATTTTGCGGTTATTTCTAGTGGAATAGAATATTAAAGTTATGTTATGTGAAGTTTCTTTGTGATAGTATGAGGAGATTTTTGAATATGTTGGGTTAAGGTTTACACTAAGAGAATGATGATTTATTAAATGGTTAATATATATGATTAGTGATGAATCCAATTGATTTTGAGAGATCTTGATTATCTATAGTTTGCTTATACTGATAATAAAATGTGACTTAGAATTTGATATGGCGATGAAGAGGTCTTAGTAATATATTTTTGGTATAATAATAGAGAATTAATTTGGATTGAGGCTCTTGAAGAACTTAGGAAGAGTTGGTGATATAATTTGTAGAGTTATTTTGTTTATCTAATGTTATTGGAGTTTAGCATGATTTGTTTTTATATATTTTTTTTTTTTTTTATACTTTTTTTATATAATAATTTGCTAGATCCTAGTCATGTCTGGAATATAAATTTTTTACCAATTAAAGATTATTTTGAATATTTTGGGTATTCGAACTCGATTATCGATGTGGAGAAAATTATTTGTTTTCGAATTACGTTTCGAAGAGTATGTTTACAAGAATGAAAATCAAGAAATTGACGGGGCCGTACCAGCTGTGGAGCATGTGGTTTATTTTGATGCAAAACGAAGAACCTTGTCAACGCTTGATGTTGTAGCTGTCAAATCTTCTACAAGTACATGGATAATTTTGTGGACCAATGGACTTATCAGCCTTGATCGTTACAAAGGGAGATACTACGTCTTAACTAAAGTTCATGACTAATTATTCAATTTAAATAAAAATAAAACTTTCTATAACTTATTTGAATTTTGAGGACGAAATTATTTTTAAGGGAGAAAGAATGTAATAACCCATATTTTTGTTAATAATTAAATATTAATTGATTTCATTTATAATAGTATAATTGAATTGGAAAAGGTAAGTTACTATTTTTTTTTCTTCCTTATTTTGTTTGGAAAGTTAAATTCTTTTAGTAGAGAATTAAATAATTGATTAAATTAAAATTGAGAAATCCATTAGGGTTTTAGTAACTCTCATATTGATTCCTATTTATATTTAAATAGTGAAAATGTAACCCTAAGCCTATTCTAATTTAATTAGTTAAATTCCCGCGTAGAATACTTATACGCAGTGCAGCTCATTAGAAAAATCATAATTAATTTATCCGATGTCGGAATTGAGTGAATCCAAAGCCTATTTCTTCAGTTTTTCGTTCTCTACAATTATAAAGAGTTAGAAGAGTTATTTGACATCATATTCATGTCTGAAATTACTGGAAACCACAACTTATTCTAATTTCCGCGACTATTTTCAACCCTAGTTTTAAAAATTCATAACTCAGTCATATTAACTCTGAATCGAGTGATTCTTGAGCCTATTTCGTGTATCTTTTCGAGAGCTAAAATTTTCATGAGACATGAAGAGATTTTGAAGATTCTAGAAGACCCACAAGTTAGATTCTTTACTGCTGCGTATTGAAGAAAGGCGAACAAGGAAGGTAAATATTATTTCGTATTTTGATTTTAAGTTTAATTATGAGATTTTTTAAATTAGTGATTATTTTTAAATAAAATATAGACATGAAATTACATATCATGATAATCGAAAAGAGGAGATAAATTTATACAGAGATTGATTGAACATAAACGTTAAAATCTGAATATCAGTTTTCTATATTTTTAGGTATAATTGTGTGGGGTTATATTTCTTAATCCGGCCGTTGGATCGTTATAATTTTTGGATATGTTATACATATACAAGCTTAGAATATGTTCACTAATTTTGAACCATTAAAGATTAACGTAAAATTTGTTATGAATTTTAAGAAAGGGCTGATCTAAAATTTTTGTAGTAGAATTTTCAGCAACAAGTTCTAATATTTAAAAGTGTATAATTTAATGATTTTAAATCCGATTTGGGTGATTCTTGAGGCTAAATTGGAGTGTTTGAAGTCTAATTTCTGTTAAAATTAGTTAATTTGACAAATAAATTTTAATTAATGGTGATAAGATCAGAATAGCGGACTGACATTTTAAAAATAGTTGTCATATTGGGGTTTTAAGATTTCTTAAGTTTTGTTATTGACTTTTAAGTTTTGAAATATTAATAGTGATCTAAGGCAATAATTAAAGGCATCTTAAGTGAGTTATGAATTATTATGGAATTATTAGTTTGTATTATATATAATTAGAGGCAAATATATTTAGGTGGTGATTAAGATTTCTTATTTGATATTGTTAGCATTGGAGGTTAAGATTTTGTGGAGTGTGATATAAATAATTTTGCGTATCAGGTACGGATTCCGTACTCCACTCTTCTGATTATTGATTCTATATATCTTGAGATATCTCGTTATCCGTTACATTTTTCTTATATTCCTGTTGACACTCTTGAATAGAAGTTTGATCTTTAATACTTTGATTTTATTCTGTAATTTGAACTCCTTTCCTTCTATTATAATTTGAACATATTCCATAGTTTTTCAGCGATACTCTCATCATATTGATTTGTTTATTTTGTTAATCATTCAAAATTTGGTACTCACTTAATTATTTCGTTTCTAATTAGATCCTTGTTTTGCTTTGGTTTGATCTAGATGTTCCAAACTCCATATTTTGTATTCTTTTAAATTTATTCTTCATGCATAAAATTTTATTGATCTTTGTAGAGCGATACATGTTGTTACCTTCTTTTGGAGACATTATGTTTATGATTTGGTTTGGTTCAACATGTACGTTTAGAACCCTTTGTTGGTATTATGTTGCATGTGTTGTGACATCATATCTTTGTAGAATAAGCGATAGGGTATACCTGAGCTATAACTACCTGTGGGGGTACCACATGTATGTCATCTCGGCACGAGAGACATGACACTTTCCGTGGCGGTGTGATCAATCCACGGCATCTCTGTTTTGGGGTCTGGAGGAAGTGGGCCATTTGGTGTTTTTGTTGTGGGAGGCGTATGAGTTAACCCTAGTTTCTGTTCTGCGGATTAGTGATGTTGTGCCAAACACACCTATCCGATTTGCATACATTTGGATTCGCGATCCAATGTGTGATTTGCCTGTGTGGCATTATTTTGATTACCTATGTGGCATTATTTGACTTGCCTTTGTGGTAAGACATATTTCTGATTTGTTCTAAGCCCAGTATGAAATTATACCACCCAACCATTTGATTCAGCCTATTAATTCATTGTGTTATTTTTGTTCAGTTCAGTTCAGTTCAATTCGTTGAGTCTGTTATTTCAGTTCATTATTTTTGTACTCTATCTGTTCGTCTTATTAATTCTGTTGAGACAGTTATATTCTATTCAAACTTTGGAGATTTTATTTTCGTCGATATTTAAGGTTGAGGCTTTGTTCAGTATTTTGTCGCAGTTGACTCCGTATTTTTCATTGTGCATCTTTGCATATCTATATCCGTACTGGGCATTTGGCTCATGTTGTATTTTTCTTCCGGCAGGTTTGCAGGGGTGATTCAAGGCTAGTGTGATGAGAGAGTTGCCTTTGACCATCTAGGTTTATTTGATTTTAGGTTTTGATTATTTTATCTTCTTTTGGAGAATGGTATTCAGTTCATCATTGATGGTGTGTCATTATTATATATTTTGAAGTTATTAGTGCTCTAATACCAACTCTGTAACACCCCCTTCCCGAAACAGGAAAGGGAGGTCACGTGCAAAACACTTGCAAAATTATTTATAAGCCCTTTTGTAACACCCCCGAAACTCGGGTCTTACCTTGAACCCGATTCCGGCGCGTCACGGTACTACCCATACAACATAGGTTTACTAAAAATATGTAATAACAATAATATAACAACATATCCTCATCTAATCCCAGGCACGAAGACCTTAAATAAAACACTTATGACCAAGGTTGAATAAATACCATGATCCTTTACAATATCTCATGTGTGAACGCAAGGTTCAGATTCTGACTTTATCCAATCCCTGAATATTCGCAAGGTTATTCAATAACCAATACATTCGTTATAAAAATGTCCTTTATACAACATCGACATCCTTGTAGTTTACTATAACAAGTAACTAACATAATCACATCATAAATATTATAATGGATAACCTTCATTTCTAACTCAGGGTTTACATAGTCAAATTCACGTACATCATATACCGTCATCATAGCTAAATAATTACAGTAAAGGGACATTTAGCAACCTTCCTGTTTCCATGCACCTCTAATCCTTATCATCACGATGTCAAGATAATGCATTGCATCGTAAATCTGCAAAAGTTTTATTTTTGCAAGAATGAGCACGACGGCTCAGCAAGAACTGACAGTTTTCACATTTCATGCTTCACGTAACACATAAGTTTGCATTTTATCCATGCATCATGATTCTCATACTATGCATCTTACTCATGCATTATAAATCTTATGCAATTCATCCATATATATGCATCATGTATCTCATAGCATACTTCATGCATCTCACATTGTATATTTACAATAATTCAAGTTCCACATAGAACAATATGGTCACATAATTGCACATTATGCACACTTTAATCATGCTCTCATATAATCCACATAATAGTGAAAGATTTAGTAATCAAGTCATGTACATCAATACATTTAAACAAGTTAACAAGTTACTGAAAGAACTTGCCTTTAAGCGTTCCTTGCCAAATTATGATGGCTCGTCCTTCAAATATCCTACACAATTTATTTAACAATAAAATACCAATTAGCCACTAAAAAGGCTTCATATAATGGTTTATATTATAAACCCACTTCATATCTTATAATGTTCGTTTTGTTTAACTCGAAACACTATTTAAGTTCTTTAACACTTTACGCGGCGTTTCGACGTTTACACGTCACACCCCTAATTCGCCTCCTTTGCATGTGCTTAGCATGCTCATACATTGATTTATAACAAACTATCATGTTTCATTATTATTAGAAACACAATATTAAACAAAGTTATACACACTTGTCGCGGCGTTACGACGCTTGCACGCCCATACGCCAAACTTGTTTACTCGAACGCCCAAGTGACACGCAATTGCGTACGCCTAGCACGCCCATTCAAATTGTCTAATACCCAAAGGTTAATGTTAAGTATGATTATAAATCATAATAACCATGTTTTAGAACTTAGAACATCATTTAACAATGTCGGGAGCATTATACTATGCACACACGCATGACCGACGCCTACCGTTTGCACAATAGCCCTAAAAACGGTTAATTTCAAAATTGTTCCAGGTAATAAATTTCAATTCTAATTAATGTATATTGTAGGTATATCTCTAAGCTTTCCGGATCATCTTGAATCGCCTAAATCTGAGTCCGTATGAGAAAGTTATGGCCATTTTCCCAACGGACGTCGAAGCTGAGTCGGGCAGCGCACACGCGGGCGGGCGGCACCAGGCGCACGGCGTGCGGCAGCGCGCGGGCGCGCGCGCGCGGGGCCTTGGTGCGGGCGCGCGGCTGGCCTGGTGGTCCTTGTCAGACATCGCGATTTTGACCCTCCTTCACTCCAAACCTCATAACTTCTTCTCTAGACCTTCAAATTGGTCCGTTCCGGACTCTATGGACTCCTAAGACATAGAGCTACAACATATCAAAAATTCAGAGCTACCCATTAACGTTAACATGGCCAAATCTTAGGCCAAAGTATCAACTCATGCTCTGTTTTGAATGTTCTAAGTGTTCTTCACTAAAATCATCACCAAATCTTTGTTTTAACACCTTTTTACTCGATTCTAGTTGGGTTAACTTGGTAATCCATGGAACTACAATACCATAACAACAAATAAATTAAACCAACACGAAATATTAGCTACAGATTGTCCAAAACAGTCCATAGGTCCAAGATTTGTCCAAAATGTCCATTGTTCTTCATGTTCTTCATGTTCTTCATCCTCCTTAAGCATAGGTACGAATTTCTTCCATTTTTGTTCCACTTTGATGTTATTAATAGCTTAAATAACCTCTTAACAACATTTACCATCATCCAACATAAACAAAAACAACAAGAATCGCATCACAAATCCAACCCACAAGCTTAAGAGCTCAAAAACCTTCAAAACCCAAAAATCTTAACAAACTTAAATGAAATGGGTTTGAATGAGATGTTTACCTCTGTAAATCTCTTTCTAGATGCTAAGAAACTCGGTTAGGCTTTGTTTTGGGGTTCTCCTTGCTTGGATTTCCTCCACCCGTGCCTTCTTCTTCCTCCTTTCGTTTTCCGGCGACTCTTCTTCTTTTCCGGCGACTTTTCCGGCAAACTTCTCCTTCTCTTTTCTTCCTCCTCTTGGCTGTAGATTTTCCCTCTCTCTCTCTCTCTAATTGAGCTGATGGTATGGGAGAGAAGGAATGCAAGAAAGAATGAATGATTTAGGAGAAGTGGAGGAGTGATTTTTGGAAGAGTGGGTTAGGTGCTCAAGGTTGGCTAACAAATTCAAATGCTTGCCAGCAATCTCTCCCTCTTTGCTCTCATTTGATTGGTCTAATGTGGTTGGGTGGTTCCCACTTGGAGTAACAAGCCAAAATAAATACCCGAAAGCACCAAAAATATATCCGAAAACTCCCACTTTTGTACCAAAACTGGTAAATAACTCTACCCAAAATTAAAATGGGCATTACCATAAATATTGGGATACATAAAAATAATTATTACGGTGTTTGTCCATTTATTCGGAACAGTCTTATTATACATTTCGGATACGGATAAAATCACGTATCTGTTCGAATAAATTTTTTGACGCTTGGAAAAATTATTCCTTCGCATATACGTCTTAATGAAATTTATAGAAACCGAAAAAGACGTAAAAATATTCGGGCGTGAATAGTGTCTCGGGAAACGTGCCCCGTGAATAGTGATTTTGCGATCTTTCGCAAAAATTAATTATTTGCTCATACGGTTCAACAACGCATAAAAATTCATACATTGACCTCATCCAGGTTATAAAATAACCTTAAAACATGTCGCATAAAAATAATATTTAATCCGTTAATACTATTAATAAACCCAAATTACAAGGGTATTCATGATTCGCGATCGCTACTCTTTCCGATTAACTCCCCATAATCATATACATCAACGTACATATATCTCACCCATATTTTGGGTTAGCGTCTTTACAATAAATAACTCGTCCAATAATATTATCCTTTAACTATTTATTTAATCCAATAAATAGCACTCTAGAGATATTTCTCGAATCCGCCAAATTAGCTAATACGAACACTTTGATACTTACTAATCATCGTCTACACATAATCTAGGTTATAACATAACCTTTGAACACTTACCACATAATATTATCAATAAAAGTCTATTTTATTCAATAATATTCATAAGCTCGAATTATCAAGCTACCCATGACTCGCGATCGTTGCAATAATTAACTATTAACTCATTCATTCTGAATCTATGTATATATTTCACATTTATATATATACATATTAAGCTCATCAATTTAATCACATAAATATATATAACACATATATATATATTCAAACGCGACTCATAATAAGAATTATTCTATATTAAATTCTTATTATAATTATTCTCGAAAATCCAGGTTGTCACACTTTTCCCAAGTGATCAAATAAATTTATTCAACTCAATTAATTCTGCGATATTCCTATGCAAATTAAAGAATTACATCCATTAAGCATCAAATCCCAATAGTTACATGCAGCGAAGAGATATCCCTATTCACTTCACAACCCTAATTATTCATCCCATGCAAATAATTAAAAATACATGCTATCACATTCAGATCTAACCCTAGATTTCATCTCCCGAATTCATCTAAAGTATCCCGCTAATTGTTGATCAGACAATTACTCAATAAAGAAAAAAATGATAGACAACTAAAGAAGAAATAATAACTAGAATCAAATAGATAATTAATCCATAATGATAAAAGGTTCAATTGTAGCCATAATTGAAAGTTTAGTTCATATTGAAAATAGAAATCATGAATCCCAAATAAGTCATCACAATTAAATTACAAATCTAAGATAGAGGATAAGAAAAACGGTAACGAATGCAATTTTTATGATTGAATAAAAATATTTATTGAGTTATATAAATATTTTTATTCAATCATTGAGTTAAATATGGGTATTTGTTGAGTTTAATAATGTTAAATATTATTTGAATGTGATTTGTTATGTTTATTCTAATTTAATTTAATGATTAAATTAGATGATGAAAAGGTTTATTTGAATAAATAATTTATTTGAATAAGAGAATTTATTTGGTATTATTGTTATTTGTTAAATGAAATTATTATTTGAGTTAATTATATTTAATTGAATTTATTTAATAATAAGTTCAATTGAATTAAATGTGTGACATTTTAAACTATATGTTATATTGGTTTATTAAAATAAATGAAAGGAGTTTTAATTTAGTTTTTCCAAACTAGGCCTTATGACCTTTGGTTGGAAAAATGAGTTATTTTAATTGTGTTTTACCAAACAAGACATAAGAATAATATGTTATTTTTATTAGTGTTTACCAAACATAGCCTTATGGCTTTTGAATTTTATAACTGATGAATTAAGTTAGATTATACGTTATTATATTAAGTATCAGTTTTATTATTTTAAATTAACAGTTTTTATTCCATCAGTTTTATTTTACGTCAGTTGAAAGAAAGAAAAGAAAAGAGAAGAACAGAGTTTGAGAGAAAGAAGAACTCTGTGAATTTGAGAGTTGAGAGAAAAGAGAGAAAATTGTGAGAGAAGCTTGGAGATTGGAGTAAGAATTCAAGCAAGGAAGCTTAATCAAACTTTCTAAGAATTAGAAGGTATAAACTCTTACTGTATTTTATTTTTTTTAGTTCTCTGTATATTATTTACTTGCTTAAAACATGAATTACTTGGTTGTAATTGTTAGAAAACATGTGTTAGATGATTATGTAATGATTATAGATTAATTGGAATGATTAATCCATAAAAGCATGTTTAGAATAGAGTTTTTTTTTGAGTTTTACAGAGTTTATTTTCATGAGTGGTATATATGTATGAAGTTCATATTCAAATAGTTTGTTAATTGGTAAAATTAACATTTGTTTATGATTATTTGATGAAAAACAAGAATATTGCAAGAAGAATGGTTTAAATTGGTTGAAAGGTGAATTTACAGAGTTTAATTTCATAAGAACGGTTGAAACTTGATGTTTGGTTTTAACAGTGAATTTTTGGTTTTAAATTAGTTGTTTATGTGTTAGAATGATTAAAATGTTTACAGAACATGTTAGGTAAATGTTTTATATCATATATGATGTCTGGGTATGTGTAATTTGTTTTCTAGATGGTAGAATTCGGAAAAATTTGGCCAAATTTGGCCTAAGTTTTCACTGTTCGCGAACTGCAGGAGACGACTGCCGGGTGTCTCGCCCCGGCGAGAAAATAAGCTGTTAAACTTCGCCCCGACGAAGTCTCGCCCCGGCGAGAAATTTGTTAAGGAAAACCTCGCCCCGGCGAGAAAATTTAAAAGGGAATTCTCGCCCCGGCGAGAATCACTGCTGGATAAAAAAAAATTATTATTATGTATTCTTTTCTTGATAGCTATGGTGTATCATTGTATGCATAATTAAACTGTTATATATGTGACTAAAGTATTGTCAAGATGGTTGCTAAACTAGTTCTTGTTGACTATGGTATGCTAAATGAGATACTATAATTAGGTAAAAGGAACCTAAAGTGATTATAAATTTTGTAACTAATTTATGTTACCATTTTATAATTAATTGTATAGGTTGATTTAAGGATCGTGAATTATTTAATTTGTAATCTACGCTTGAGGCAAGTTTTCTTTCTTTAAACTTGTTAAATTATTACAACAAGTTATTTATTTCTTAAGCTTGTTATTATTTCAACAAGTTTACTTCCTTTGAGTGAATTAATTAACCTTAGCTTATTGTTATTCAAGCAAGGTTGATATCATGTTGAGTAATTATATTTTGTTCCAGATATTATTTATTCAGTTATTGATTATCATTCAAACTTCGAATATAAACTTTATTGAAGAACTAGACTAGCAAACCATTATTGATTCAGCTAGTCCTTAGTTGATGAGCGTTTAAAAAAAACTTAGATTATCTAAACTTGTTCTAAGCCAAGTTCCTTTTGGTAAGGACTCTTATAATAAACTGAGATGAACAACCCTAACATAGGGGATTATTACGCTTAGCGTTAAAATGGTTGTGCACAATACATTGTACAAAGGGCTGATCCCCCTTAGTACGAGATGAAGGTCCATTTATAGTCTTTAAGACCGTTAAAGGTTACGGTAAAAAAATACTTGTTAACCTAGGACATAGTTCGAGGTCTTGAGACCCTCAGATATATTCAAACTTTGATTACTTATTGATTAACTTCAGAAAATCATTGCTTCTCATTTGAACTCTATTTCAATTAAAAGTTATTGTTATCATTCTTGTGGGCAATTGTTTGCTCACTCTTGCACTAAACATTTCAGCTAAGCCTGAGAAGCAGGACGAGCCGTCCACCAGTAAGGGCAAGGGCAAAATGCAGAAATAGTTCTAGATTTATTATTTAATTGATAAAAATTTGTACCAGACTTGTTTTAGACTATATTTTTATTCCGCATTTGATGTATTAAGGTTGTGGTGACCTGGGATTTTAATTATTGATGTAACCCGGTTTGGGAGATGATTAATTAAGTTTATTTTAATTGCTTAATTATGGGTAGTTAGATGTGAATGAATGGGATAGTGAACACCAAATCAGGGGGAATTGAGTACCCAGATTTGGGGGTGTCACAGGTTGGTATCAAAGCGGATAGGTTATGAACCTTTAGGTGGGGAAAACCTTAGGGTAGTAGCCTTTTAGAAGATAGAGAATATAGTGGTGATAAACTCTTATCGAGTTCTAAGGAATGGATTATGGAAATTCATAAAAGACAATAAAACGATTATGTGCTATGTGCTTATTTGATAATAAACTTATGTGCTCGCGAGTACTATCGAGTATTATCGATTAGTAATTAAAACTTAAAATTTTGTTGTCAGGATGACTGATAGAGGAGAGCCCAACCAGATTAGGGAGGAGGAGCCCCGAGATATTCACGTAGTTCACGAGCAGCTAGTACAGAGGGAGCCGTCCCCATTGATTACAGTTACAGGTCATGAGTATGAGCCTGAGACTGAGCCTGAGACGGACCCTGAGGAGGATCCTGAGGAGGACCCTGAGGAGGATCCTGAGGAGGAGGAAGACCCTGAGAGGATATCACTATCTTCTTTAGGTGTTCAGATGTACGAACAGGTGTATGATCGCAACATAGAGTTGCAGGACAGAGTGGAGGAGTTAGAGGGGCAGTTGGCTGAGCGACAGACTGCTTTGGAGCAGAAGAACAGTGAGATAGAGGAGCTAGATATACGTCTTGGAGACGTGGAGTGGAAGCTGGGTCATGTAGAGAGTGAAAAGGAGGAGTTAGAAGAACAGTCTCCAGAACGTCAAACCACTTTGGAGCAGAAGGATGCTGAGATTCAAGACCTTTCATCACGTCTTGCAGAGGCTGAGCAGAGGCTAGTACAGTCTGAGTATCGACGAGGACAGCTGATAGCCAGGAATGAGATTGCGCGAGATGAGTTGAAAAAGGAGTCAGCTGAGCGGGCGAGAGCTGAGATAGCTTGGCTGAGGGAGGCTAACCGCGCAGATCGAGTTGAGTGCGAGGTGCGATCGAAGAAGACCAGAATTGATGAGATGGAGTACATTTTTCACACTACCATAGATAGAGCTCAGGATCGAGCTAATCGTCATCCAGATATGATGGATCGTAGGATTATGACACGTATTATGGAGCAGGAACGACAGGAAGCTATGCGTCGTGGGATGTCATCATAGACTGTGATTAGTTATGTTATTATGAAATTTATGAAGTGAATAATTTGTAAATCCCAATTTTCTATAATGGGATAGAATAATGATGTAATCCTGAAACTTTGTGATTTCAGGATAGATGATGTAAATAACTACGATGCTATTTGTATTATGTTCTGAAAGCAGTTAATGAATAAAATGTGAAAGTTTATCAGATGTGTTATGTATTTAAGTGTTGTTCATAAATGTTTAAGTTAAGACTTAAATGTTTAGGTAATTGAGTAATAATCTAATAACGAGAATTCTTAACAGTACGATGCCGCCAAGAAGACAACCAACCCGTCAACAGACCCCTGAGGGATCTACAAACAACAATGATGAAACCACCGCTAATCCAATGCAGCAGTTGGTGAATCTATTAACTGGAGCACTCGCGAACCAACCCCAAGCGCAGGCCACGACCTTCAAAGACTTCAAGGCTGTCGGACCTCCAGAATTTCAGGGCTCCATGAATCCGATTGAAGCTCAAACATGGATCATGGAGATGGAGAAAGTGTTCGATGTCGCCAGAGTCGGTGAAGACCAGAAAATGGCATTTGCGACATTCATGCTGAAATCAGAAGCCAGCTACTGGTGGCAGGCGAACAAAACTCGTGGTGGTCAGGGTATAATACCGTGGGAGCGGTTTAAAGAAATATTTTTCGAGACATACTTCCCAGTAAGCGCGCAGAACCAGATGGAGGTGCAGTTCCTAGAGCTGAAGTAAGGTACTATAACGGTACCTGAATACGCTGCTAAGTTCAATGAGTTGGCAAGGTTTGCGCCGTATCAGGTAAGTACAGATGAGCGCAAGGCCAGGAGGTTCGAGCAGGGATTGAAGCCCTAGGTGTACAGTCGAGTCTCGATGTTTCAGCTGAATTCTTTTGCAGCGATTCTGGAGAAGGCAATCATCGCTGAAGGAGGCAGTGATGCTCTGACCAAATATAATCAGGAGCAGAGAAAGAAGAAGAGTGAGAATGATTATAAGACTAGTGGTAACCATGGGGGAAATAGCCAGAAGAGGAAGTGGACTGAAGGTAACTCTGCGGGAAGTCAGCAGGGTAGTTTGAAGAAGAAGATGGAAGTATGCAACACCTGTGGTAAGACCCATATGGGTGCTTGTTTAAAAGGAAAAAGGGTGTGCTACAACTGTGGACAGGAGGGTCATGTCGCACCGAATTGCCCTAATCCGAAGAAGGGTGCATGCTTCATTTGTGGACTGAAGGATCATTTTGCACGGGATTGCCCTAAGAAAACTGCAACAGGTGGACCTAGTGCTGGAAAGGGGAACAACGGAGGTGGTGGCAATCTGACCATAACAGGAGCGACGCAGCCCAGCCGATCTACTGCTCGGACATTCAACATGACAGTGCAGGACGCTGTGCAGTCAAAGGATGTGGTGTCAGGTATCATTCCAGTCAATAATATTAATGCTTATGTATTGTTTGACTCGGGTGCTACTTGCTCATTTATATCCGATGATTTTGCTAAGAACTTAGAATTACCCCAGGAAGAACTAGATTACCCTATGAACATAGAGATTGCGAATAGGGAAATAATTCCTGTTAAACTTATCCACAAGAACTGTCAAATAGATATTAAGGGTCAGATAACGACGATAAACTTGATCCCAATTCGACTTGGGGAGTTTGACGTTATATTGGGTATGGATTGGTTGACTAATCATGGGGCAGTTATTGACTGTCAAAAGAAGTGTATAAACCTTATGACTCCGTCAAATGTTGTGTTTTATGGTAGCAAATCGCCTAGACAAGCGAGTTGTCTGACGATGATGCAGGCCAGAAAGATGTTGAGGCAAGGCTGTGTAGGGTATCTAGCCTACATAGTTGATACACGAAAGGAAGGTGCAAAGCTGGAAGAGATACCAGTGGTTATAGATTTCGTAGACCTGTTTCCTGAAGATTTACCAGGATTACCGCCAAATAGGGAAATCGAGTTTGTGATTGATTTAGCACCGGGAACGACCCCTATATCGAAGGCCCCGTATCGAATGGCTCCAGTGGAGTTAAAGGAGTTGATGGCTCAGCTACAGGAGTTGCTAGATAAAAAGTATATTCAACCGAGCGTTTCGCCGTGGGGAGCGCCGATATTGTTTGTTAAGAAGAAGGATGGATCAATGCGTCTTTGCATTGATTATAGAGAATTGAACAAGGTCACATCAAAAACAAGTATCCGTTGCCAAGAATCGATGACCTGTTTGACCAACTGAAGGGGGCAAGGTACTTTTCAAAGATAGATTTACGAAGTGGGTACCATCAGTTGAAGGTGAGACAGGAGGATATACCAAAGACGGCATTTCGGACTAGATATGGTCACTATGAGTTTTTGGTTATGTCATTTGGTTTAACGAATGCGCCTGCAGCATTCATGGACTTAATGAATAGGGTGTTCAAACCATTTCTGGATAAATTCGTAGTGGTGTTTATAGACGACATCCTCGTATATTCCAAAACTCAGGAAGAACACGTCGAGCATTTGAGGGTGACATTAGAGGCGTTAAGGAAAGAGAAATTGTTTGCAAAATTTTTGAAGTGCGAATTTTGGTTGGAACATGTGCAATTTCTTGGGCATGTGATTGATAAGGACGGAATATCGGTAGACCCATCAAAAGTCGAAGCTGTGATAAACTGGGATCAGCCGAAGACACCGTCAGAAGTGAGGAGTTTCCTAGGTTTGGCAGGATATTACAGGCGTTTCATTCAAGATTTCTCGAGAATCGCCACTCCGTTAACGAATTTAACAAGAAAATCAGTGAAGTTTGTTTGGACGGAGAAGTGCGAAGAGAGTTTCCAAGAACTAAAGAAGAGACTAAGTTCGGCACCTGTATTGTCTTTGCCAGATGATACAGGAAATTTTGTGGTGTATAGCGACGCATCGCATAAGGGACTTGGTTGTGTGTTGATGCAGAATGGAAAGGTTATTGCATATGCATCGCGCCAACTAAAAGACTATGAAAAAGGGTATCCGACCCATGACTTAGAGTTAGCAGCTGTGGTGTTTGCTCTGAAAATCTGGCGACACTATCTCTATGGGGAGAAGTGTGAAATATACACAGACCATAAAAGTCTGAAGTATATTTTTACACAGAAGGATTTGAATATGCGGCAAAGGAGATGGATAGAGTTAATCAAGGACAATGATTGTGAAATTCTATACCATCCGGGAAAAGCCAATGTGGTTGCAGACGCTTTGAGCAGAAAGGGTCGGGAGAAATTGTTTTTGTTAACCGCTCAGGAGAAGCTCGTGGAGGAAATGGCTAAGTTGGAACTAGAAGTGAAGAATCAGATGGAGTCGACCGAAAAATTATTTCAGATAAAAACCCAACCAACTCTGGTGGAAAAAGTGAAGGAAGCGCAACTCAAAGATGAGGAATGTGCTGAGATACGGAAAAGATTGCTTGAGGGAGAAAAGCTTAAATACAAAGTTGACACTGAAGGACTGCTTAGATTCGAAGGCCGAATTTGGGTTCCGGCAGAACTAAAGATCAGAGAAGAGATTTTGACCGAAGCCCATAGTTCAAGATTTTCGGTTCACCCAGGAAGTACGAAGATGTACCAAGATCTTCGCCAACATTTCTGGTGGCCAAACATGAAAAGAGAGGTTGCTGAGTTTGTTGCGAAGTGCCTAACCTGTCAGAGAGTAAAAGTAGAACATCAACGACCAAGTGGTTTGCTACAACCTTTGGAGATACCAGAATGGAAATGGGAGCATATCACGATGGATTTCGTGGTAGGTCTTCCAGCTACTCAGAAGGGATATGACGCGATATGGGTCATAGTGGATCGACTGACGAAATCAGCGCACTTTTTACCATTCAAAGTCAGATTCACTTTAGATCAGCTGGCGAAGTTATATGTCAAAGAAATTATCTCGAGGCACGGTGTTCCAGTATCAATAGTGTCAGACAGGGATCCGCGGTTCACATCAAAGTTTTGGAGGAGTCTGCAAACTTGTTTGGGGACACAGTTGCGAATGAGTACAACCTATCATCCTCAAACCGATGGCCAGAGTGAAAGAACAATTCAAAAGTTGGAGGACATGCTGAGAGCGTGTGTCATGGATTTCAAGGGCAACTGGGATGATCATTTACCTTTGGTCGAATTTGCTTACAACAACAGTCATCACGCCAGTATCGGCATGCCACCCTACGAAGCGTTGTACGGAAGGAAATGCAGAACTCCGTTATGCTGGGATGAGGTTGGTGAACGTCGACTATTAGGACCCGAGTTGGTGCAACAAACTGCTGAGATTGTTCACGTAATAAGAGCCAGACTGATAGCCGCTCAAGACAGGCAGAAAAAGTATGCTGACCAACACCGACAAAATCGCGAATTTGAGGTCGGCAGCTTCGTGTTTCTCAAAGTATCTCCCTGGAAAGGGAAAATCAGATTTGGAAAGAAGGGTAAACTAAGTCCGCGATTCATTGGACCCTTTGAAGTGCTGAAACGGGTGGGTGAGGTAGCTTATGAGGTAGCTTTACCTCCTAAGTTAGGCCACGTCCACAATGTCTTTCATATATCGGTGCTACGACAGTATAAGCCCGATTATAAGCATGTAATCGAATACGAACCAATACAATTTGAACAAGATTTATCCTATGAAGAGGTTCCTGTACAGATAGTAGACAAGAAAGAGCAAGTGCTTCGCAATAAAGTGATACCTTCCGTTAAGGTAATCTGGAGGAACCACAGTGCTGAAGAAGCTACGTGGGAACTCGAAGATAAAATGATGCAGAATTACCCTCACTTATTTGTTTAACTTTTGTATTGCGATTCTGGGGACAGAATCTTTGTAAGGAGGGGAGAATGTAACGGACGATTTAATTGCATTGTGATTCTGGGGACAGAATCCTTTTAAGGAGGGAAAGATGTAACGAATGCAATTTTTATGATTGAATAAAAATATTTATTGAGTTATATAAATATTTTTATTCAATCATTGAGTTAAATATGGGTATTTGTTGAGTTTAATAATGTTAAATATTATTTGAATGTGATTTGTTATGTTTATTCTAATTTAATTTAATGATTAAATTAGATGATGAAAAGGTTTATTTGAATAAATAATTTATTTGAATAAGAGAATTTATTCGGTATTATTGTTATTTGTTAAATGAAATTATTATTTGAGTTAATTATATTTAATTGAATTTATTTAATAATAAGTTTAATTGAATTAAATGTGTGACATTTTAAACTATATGTTATATTGGTTTATTAAAATAAATGAAAGGAGTTTTAATTTAGTTTTTTCCAAACTAGGCCTTATGACCTTTGGTTGGAAAAATGAGTTATTTTAATTGTGTTTTTACCAAACAAGACATAATAATAATATGTTATTTTTATTAGTGTTTACCAAACATAGCCTTATGGCTTTTGAATTTTATAACTGATGAATTAAGTTAGATTATACGTTATTATATTAAGTATCAGTTTTATTATTTTAAATTAACAGTTTTTATTCCATCAGTTTTATTTTACGTCAGTTGAAAGAAAGAAAAGAAAAGAGAAGAACAGAGTTTGAGAGAAAGAAAGAAAAAGAGAAAGAAGAACTCTGTGAATTTGAGAGTTGAGAGAAAAGAGAGAAAATTGTGAGAGAAGCTTGGAGATTGGAGTAAGAATTCAAGCAAGGAAGCTTAATCAAACTTTCTAAGAATTAGAAGGTATAAACTCTTACTGTATTTTATTTTTTTTAGTTCTCTGTATATTATTTACTTGCTTAAAACATGAATTACTTGGTTGTAATTGTTAGAAAACATGTGTTAGATGATTATGTAATGATTATAGATTAATTGGAATGATTAATCCATAAAAGCATGTTTAGAATAGAGTTTTTTTTTGAGTTTTACAGAGTTTATTTTCATGAGTGGTATATATGTATGAAGTTAATATTCAAATAGTTTGTTAATTGGTAAAATTAACATTTGTTTATGATTATTTGATGAAAAACAAGAATATTGCAAGAAGAATGGTTTAAATTGGTTGAAATGTGAATTTACAGAGTTTAATTTCATAAGAACGGTTGAAACTTGATGTTTGGTTTTAACAGTGAATTTTTGGTTTTAAATTAGTTGTTTATGTGTTAGAATGATTAAAATGTTTACAGAACATGTTAGGTAAATGTTTTATATCATATATGATGTCTGGGTATGTGTAATTTGTTTTCTGGATGGTAGAATTCGGAAAAATTTGGCCAAATTTGGCCTAAGTTTTCACTGTTCGCGAACTGCAGGAGACGACTGCCGGGTGTCTCGCCCCAGCGAGAAAATAAGCTGTTAAACTTCGCCCCGGCGAAGTCTCACCCCGGCGAGAAATTTGTTAAGGAAAACCTCGCCCCGACGAGAAAATTTAAAAGGGAATTCTCGCCCCGGCGAGAATCACTGCTGGATAAAAAAAATTATTATTATGTATTCTTTTCTTGATAGCTATGATGTATCATTGTATGCATAATTAAACTGTTATATATGTGACTAAAGTATTGTCAAGATGGTTGCTAAACTAGTACTTGTTGACTATGGTATGCTAAATGAGATACTATAATTAGGTAAAAGGAACCTAAAGTGATTATAAATTTTGTAACTAATTTATGTTACCATTTTATAATTAATTGTATATGTTGATTTAAGGATCGTGAATTATTTAATTTGTAATCTACGCTTGAGGCAAGTTTTCTTTCTTTAAACTTGTTAAATTATTACAGCAAGTTATTTATTTCTTAAGCTTGTTATTATTTCAACAAGTTTACTTCCTTTGAGTGAATTAATTAACCTTAGCTTATTGTTATTCAAGCAAGGTTGATATCATGTTGAGTAATTATATTTTGTTCCAGATATTATTTATTCAGTTATTGATTATCATTCAAACTTCGAATATAAACTTTATTGAAGAACTAGACTAGCAAACCATTATTGATTCAGCTAGTCCTTAGTTGATGAGCGTTTAAAAAAAACTTAGATTATCTAAACTTGTTCCAAGCCAAGTTCCTTTTGGTAAGGACTCTTATAATAAACTGAGATGAACAACCCTAACATAGGGGATTATTACGCTTAGCGTTAAAATGGTTGTGCACAATACATTGTACAAAGGGCTGATCCCCCTGAGTACGAGATGAAGGTCCATTTATAGTCTTTATGACTGTTAAAGGTTACGGTAAAAAAAATACTTGTTAACCTAGGACATAGTTCGAGGTCTTGAGACCCTCAGATATATTCAAACTTTGATTACTTATTGATTAACTTCAGAAAATCATTGCTTCTCATTTGAACTCTATTTCAATTAAAAGTTATTGTTATCATTCTTGTGGGCAATTGTTTGCTCACTCTTGCACTAAACATTTCAGCTAAGCCCGAGAAGCAGGACGAGCCGTCCACCAGTAAGGGCAAGGGCAAGATGCAAAAATAGTTCTAGATTTATTATTTAATTGATGAACATTTGTACCAGACTTGTTTTAGACTATATTTTTATTCCGCATTTGATGTATTAAGGTTGTGGTGACCTGGGATTTTAATTATTGATGTAACCCGGTTTGGGAGATGATTAATTAAATTTATTTTAATTGCTTAATTATGGGTAGTTAGATGTGAATGAATGGGATAGTGAACACCAAATCAGGGGGAATTGAGTACCCAGATTTGGGGGTGTCACAAAAACTCAGTAAAAGTACTTCAATCTTCAAGTCTCTAATCTGAATTCCTCCGCGATACTTCTTAGGTTTCTAGTCTCCAAGTTCAGCTCTGTATCTCAATCCTTGCATAAGTCTATGAATGTATCATGTATATCCCTATTTCCATCTTTCTTTGTCTCTTTTATAGTTTTTGAATCAAATCAGTAGAAAGAATCCAATTCCAGCTCAACTTCCCAAAATAACTAAATTATAATATTTTTTCCTTTTTGCGCATCTTCGCCCCGGTGAAGAAATTAAGCCTAAGAATCTCGCCCCGGTAAAGCTTAGCCCCGGCGAATAATTTATGCCTTGAAAAGCTGGCGCGGGCGAAAACTCTGGTCCAAAATTTATAGAAATACCATTAAGTTCCAATTTTCCTCTTTTAACCCTTTGAGCCTGAATATCATTACTCCAAAAGAGACCCGGATGATTCCTCCACTCCGGATTATAAGTATTTTGATATGGTTGTTGCGGTCTATTATAACTCCCCAAGAACTGTACTGACTCTGCACTGATAGCACACTGATCCATCGAGTGATTTCTTGCACATAATTCACAAATTATTGCCACTTGTGAAGTTGCTTGTGGTCCCCATGTATCAATCTTTCTAGTTAATGCAGCTACCTGTGCGGATAAAGCTGTTACCGCATCCACTTCCAACTTCCCTGCTGTTTTAGACGGATTGGACCTTGCCGTAGGCTACTGATAGTTATTGGCTGCCATAGTTTCTAATAACTGGTAGGCATCTTTGAAATTCTTTCCCATGATAGCGCCTCCAGCCGTTGTATCCATGCTAGTGCTTGTGGGCCCATGTAATCCATTATAGAACGTCTATACCTATAACCATTTCGGGATCCCATGATGCGGACACTTACGGAGCAAATCCTTAAACCTTTCCCAAGCCTCGTACAAAGTCTTTGAATCAAGCTGATTGAACGAGGTAATGTCGTTCCTTAATTTTGTCGTTTTTGTTGATGGAAAGAACTTAGCAAGAAACTTTTGAGCTAAATCATTCCATGTTATAATTGAGCCCGGCGGCAAAGAGTGTGACCAACTTTTCGCCTTATCGCGTAGTGTAAAAGGGAAAAGTCTCAATCTCACTGCCTCCTCCGTAACATTATTGAACTTGAACACGTTGCAGATTTCCAGGAAGCTTACGAGATGTTCATTTGGATCAACATTTGGACCACCCCCAAACTGCACTGAATTTTGTAACATCTGAATGGTTCCCGATTTGATCTCAAAACTATTTGCATTGATAGCAGGCCTCCGAATACAAGACTGTATGTCTATTACCAACGGAATGGCATAATCCCGTAGTGATTTTTGTTCTTCTGTAGCCATGGTTTCTTGCGTTTCGGTTTCCTCTGCCAGTTTGTCTCCCGTCTGTTTTTCTTAACCAGATAATTTCAGTTTTCGGAAATTCCTTCCGATATCGTTTGCGTATGACAAAAGTTCCTCTTTACCCTTAGACCTAGTGTGCATACACCGATGAGACAACCTACAAAGGTGAAATAAACAAAGAAAATAGAAACGTTTAAATTAAGATCGAATTGATTATAACTAATATGGAAATAAATATTAAACACCGATTCCCCGGCAACGGCGCTAAAAACTTTTTGTCCGATTTCACAATCAATAATTACGTACAACTATACACGATCAACAAGTAATAAACTGATAAGATAGACTGTCGAACCCGCAAGGAATCTCCGTTCAATAATTCTCAAGTACTAGTATTGAATCAATTCTATTTTATTTAAACAATCGTAATTTGTGAATAATGACTAAAAATAATTAATCTAAAATTAAACTAGCACAAAGGTTGAAATTCAGATATTTAAAGGCTTAAAACTACAATATCCCCAATTGTGTAATACAAACTAATTATTCAATTCATCCAATTATCAAATTTAATAGAGTTGTTAACGGGAATTCAAAATTATTTATAAGCCCTTTTCCCAAGTGATCAAATAAATTTATTCAACTCAATTAATTCTGCAATATTCCTATGCAAACTAAAGAATTAAATCCATTAAACATCAATTCCCAATAGTTACGTGCAGCGAAGAGATATCCCTATTCACTTCACAACCCTAATTATTCATTCCATGCAAATAATTAAGAATACATGCTATCACATTCAGATCTAACCCTAGATTTCATCTCCCGAATTCATCTAAAGTATCCCGCTAATTGTTGATCAGATAATTACTCAATAAACAAAAAATATGATAGACAACTAAAGATAAAATAATAACTATAATCAAATAGATAATTAATCTATAATCATAAAAGGTTCAATTGTAGCCTTAATTGAAAGTTTAGTTCATACTGAAAATAGAAATCATGAATCATAAATAAGTCATCACAATTAAATTATAAATCTAAGATAGAGGATAAGAAAAACTCGGTAAAAGTACTTCAATCTTCAAGTCTCTAATCTGAATTCCTTCACGATGCTTATCAGGTTTTTAGTCTCCAAGTTCAGCTCTGTATCTCAATCCTCGCATAAGTATGTAACCATGAATGTATCATGTATATCCCTATTTCCATCTTTCTCTGTCTCTTTTATAGTTTCTGAATCAAATCAGTAGAAAAAATCCAATTCCAACTCAACTTCCCAAAATAACTAAATTATAATATTTTTTCCTTTTCGCGCATCTTCGCCCCGGTGAAGAAATTAAGCCTAAGAAAATTGCCCCGGTGAAGCTCAGCCCCGACGAAGAATTTATGCCTTGAAAAGCTGGCCCCGACGAAGACTCTAGTCTAGAATTTACAGAAATGCCATTAAGCTCCAATTTTCCCCTTTTAGCCCTTTGAGCCTGAATATTATTACTCCAAGAGAGACCCGGATGATTCCTCCACTCCGAATTATAAGTATTTTGATACGGTTATTGCGGTCTGTTATAACTCCCCAAGAACTGTACTGACTCTGCACTGATAACACATTGATCCGTCGAGTGATTTCCTACACATAATTCACAAATCATCGCCACTTGTGAAGTTGCTTGTGGTCCCCATGTATCAATCTTTCTAGTTAATGCAGCTACCTGTGCGGATAAAGCTGTTACCGCATCCACTTCCAACTTCCCTGTTGTTTTAGACGGATTGGACCTTGCCGTAGGCCACTGATAGTTATTGGCTGCCATAGTTTCTAATAACTGGTAGGCATCTTTGAAATTCTTTCCCATGATAGCGCCTCCAGCCGTTGCATCAATGCTAGTTCTTGTGGGCCCATGCAATCCATTGTAGAACGTCTATACCTGTAACCAATTCAGGATCCCATGATGCAGACACTTACGGAGCAAATCCTTAAACCTTTCCCAAGCCTCGTACAAAGTCTCTGAATCAAGCTGGTTGAATGAGGTAATGTCGTTCCTCAATTTCGCCGTTTTCGCTGGTGGAAAGAACTTAGCAAGAAACTTTTGAGCTAAATCATTCCACGTTATAATTGAGCCCGGCCGCAAAGAGTGTAACAACTTTTTGCCTTATCGCGTAGTGTAAAAGGAAAAAGTCTCAATCTCACTGCTTCCTCCGTAACATTATTAAACTTGAACGTGTCGCAGATTTCTAGGAAGCTTACGAGATGTTCATTTGGATCATCATTTGGACCACCCCCAAACTGCACTGAATTTTGTAACATCTGAATGGTTCCCGGTTTGATCTCAAAACTATTTCCATTGATAGCAGGCCTCCGAATACGGGACTGTATGTCTGTTACCAACGGCATGGCATAATCCTGTAGTGATTTTTGTTCTTCTGTAGCCATGGTTTCTTGCGTTTTGGTTTCCTTTGCCAGATTGTCTCCCATCTGTGTTTCTTCAACAGATAATTTCAGTTTTCGGAACTTCCTTTCGATATCGTCTGCGTACGACAAAAGTTCCTCTTTACCCTTAGACCTAATGTGCATACACCGATGAGACACCCTGCAAAGGTGAAATAAACAAAGAAAATAGAAATGTTTAAATTAAGACCGAATTGATTATAACTAATATGGAAATAAATATTAAACATCGATTGCCCGACAACGACGCTAAAAACATTGTGTCCGATTTCACAATCAATAATTACGTGCAAGTATATACGATCAACAAGTAATAAAGTGATAAGATAGAGTGTCGAACCCACAAGGAATCTCCGTTCAATAATTCCCAACTACTAGTATTGAATCAATTCTATTTTATTTAAACAATCGTAATTTGTGAATAATGACTAAAAATAATTAATCTAAAATTAAACTAGCACAAAGGTTGAAATTCAGATATTTAAAGGCTTAAAACTACAATATCCCCAATTGTGTAATACAAACTAATTATCCAATTCATCCAATTATCAAATTCAATAGAGTTGTTAACGAGAATTCAAAATTATTTATAAGCCCTTTCCCAAGTGATAAAATAAATTTATTCAACTCAATTAATTTTGCGATATTCCTAAACAAACTAAAGAATTAAATTCATTAAGCATTAATTCCCAATAGTTACATGCAGCGAAGAGATATCCATATTCACTTTTCAACCCTAATTATTCATCTCATGCAAATAATTAAGAATACATGCTATCACATTCAGATCTAACCCTAGATTTCATCTCCCGAATTCATCTAAAGTATCCCGCTAATTGTTGATCAGACAATTACTCAATAAACAAAAAATATGATAGACAACTAAAGATGAAATAATAACTAGAATCAAATAGATAATTAATCCATAATGATAAAAGGTTCAATTGTAGCCTTAATTGAAAGTTTAGTTCATACTGAAAATAGAAATCATGAATTCCAAATAAGTCATCACAATTAAATTATAAATCTAAGATAGAGGATAAGAAAAACTCGGTAAAAGTACTTCAATCATAAAGTGTATAATCTGAATTCCTTCGCGATGCTTCTCAGGTTTCTAGTCTACAAGTTCAGCTCTGTATCTCAATCCTTGCATAAGTATGTAACTATGAATGTATCATGTATATCCCTATTTCCATCTTTCTCTGTCTCTTTTATAGTTTCTGAATCAAATCAGTAGAAAGAATCTAATTCCAACTTAACTTCCCAAAATAACTAAATTATAATATTTTTTCCTTTCCGCGCATCTTCGCCCCGGCGAAGAAATTAAGCCTAAGAATCTCGCCCCGATGAAGCTTAGCCCCGACGAAGAATTTATGCCTTGAAAAGCTGGCCCTGGCGAAGTCTATGCTCCAGAATTTATAGAAATGCCATAAAGTTCTAATTTTCCTCTTTTAAACCTTTGAGCCTGAATATTATTACTCCAAGAGAGACCTGGATGATTCCTTCACTCCAGATTATAAGTATTTTGATATGGTTGTTGTAGTCTGTTATAACTCCTTAAGAACTGTACTGACTCTGCACTGATAGCACACTGATCCGTCGAGTGATTTCCTGCACATAATTCACAAATCATCGCCACTTGTGAAGTTGCTTGTGGTCCCCATGTATCAATCTTTCTAGTTAATGCAGCTACCTATGCGGATAAAGTTGGTACCGCATCCACTTCCAACTTCCCTGTTGTTTTAGACAGATTGGACCTTGTCGTGGGCCATTGATAGTTATTGGCTGCCATAGTTTCTAATAACTGGTAGGCATCTTCGAAATTCTTTCCCATGATAGCGCCTCCAGCCGTTGCATCAATGCTAGTTCTTGTGGGCCCATGCAATCCATTGTAGAACGTCTATACCTGTAACCAATTCAGGATCCCATGATGCAGACACTTACGGAGCAAATCCTTAAACCTTTCCCAAGCCTCGTACAAAGTCTCTGAATCAAGCTGGTTGAATGAGGTAATGTCGTTCCTCAATTTCGCCGTTTTCGCTGGTGGAAAGAACTTAGCAAGAAACCTTTGAGCTAAATCATTCCACGTTATAATTGAGCCCGGCCGCAAAGAGTGTAACAACTTTTTGCCTTATCGCGTAGTGTAAAAGGAAAAAGTCTCAATCTCACTGCCTCCTCCGTTACATTATTAAACTTGAACGTGTCGCAGATTTCTAGGAAGCTTACGAGATGTTCATTTGGATCATCATTTGGACCACCCCCAAACTGCACTGAATTTTATAACATCTGAATGGTTCCCGGTTTGATCTTAAAACTATTTGCATTGATAGCAGGTCTCCGAATATGGGACTGTATGTCTGTTACCAACGGCATGACATAATCCTGTAGTGATTTTTGTTCTTCTGTAGCCATGGTTTCTTGCGTTTCGGTTTCCTTTGCCAGTTTGTCTCCCATCTGTGTTTCTTCAACAGATAATTTCAGTTTTCGGAACTTCCTTTCGATATCGTCTGCGTACGACAAAAGTTCCTCTTTACCCTTAGACCTAGTGTGCATAGACTGATGAGACAACCTACAAAGGTGAAATAAACAAAGAAAATAGAAACGTTTAAATTAAGACCGAATTAATTATAACTAATATGGAAATAAATATTAAACACCGATTCCCCGGCAACGGCGCTAAAAACCTGTTGTCCGATTTCACAATCAACAATTACGTGCAACTATACACGATCAACAAGTAATAAAGTGATAAGATAGAGTGTCGAACCCACAAGGAATCTCCGTTCAATAATTCTCAAGTACTAGTATTGAATCAATTCAATTCTATTTAAACAATCGCAATTTGTGAATAATGAATAAAAATAATTAATCTAAAATTAAACTAGCACAAAGGTTGAAATTCAGATATTTAAAGGCTTAAAACTACAATATCCCCAATTATGTAATACAAACTAATTATCCAATTCATCCAATTATCAAATTCAATAGAGTTGTTAACGGAAATTCAAAATTATTTATAAGCCCTTTCCCAAGTGATCAAATAAATTTATTCAACTCAATTAATGCTGCGATATTCCTATGCAAACTAAAGAATTACATCCATTAAGCATAAAATCCCAATAGTTACATGTAGCGAAGAGATATACCTATTCATTACACAACCCTAATTATTCATCCCATGCAAATAAGTAAGAATACATGCTATCACATTCAGATCTAACCCTAGATTTCATCTCCTGAATTCATCTAAAGTATCCCGCTAATTGTTGATCAGACAATTACTCAATAAATAAAAAATATGATAGACAACTAAAGATGAAATAATAACTAGAATCAAATAGATAATTAATCTATAATCATGAAAAGTTCAATTGTAGCCTTAATTGAAAGTTTAGTTCATACTGAAAATAGAAATCATGAATCCCAAATAAGTCATCACAATTAAATTACAAATCTAAGATAGAGGATAAGAAAAACTCAGTAAAAGTTCTTCAATCTTCAAGTATCTAATCTGAATTCCTTCGCGATGCTTCTCAGGTTTCTAGTCTCCAAGTTCAGCTCTGTATCTCAATCTTTGCATAAGTATGTAACTATGAATGTATCATGTATATCCCTATTTCCATCTTTCTCTGTCTCTTTTATAGTTTTTGAATCAAATCAGTAGAAAGAATCCAATTCTAACTCAACTTTCCAAAATAACTAAATTATAATATTTTTTCCTTTCCACGCATCTTCGCCTCGGCGAAGAAATTAAGCCTAAGAATCTCTTCCCAGTGAAGCTTAGCCCCAACGAAGAATTTATGCCTTGAAAAGCTAGCCCCGGTGAAGACTATGGTCCAGAATTTACAGAAATACCATTAAGCTCCAATTTTCCTCTTTTAATCCTCTGAAGCTGTTTTGTATAAAACCAATGCATAAACAAGTAAAATGACACTAAAAATACTCAAAGATAGCAAAGAAATAAGCCTAAGATATATTTAATTCACAGGTATAAAATCCACTCATCAACTGGAATCACACTAACAGAATCAATGAATTGAAAGTTATTAATGGTCAAAACTCGTTAACCAACCATGAAAAACTGATTTCTGGGTAACCTAGAAACCTCAAGAACAGTATGAACCAGGTAGTTTGATCGGATTTAATTGAGCATCATATGATGTTTTTTTTATCCCAAACAAAGTATGTCGTTATACCTTGCCATGAGTACTACACCTACAAACAAAAATCAAACCTACATAATTAACCAACTAGAAATTAAATCTAGTCAAAACTCCCTCCCCGACCATAACCGGTTGTTCTTCCTTAGCTCAAGAACACCTATAGCAACAGACCGTCTGTCGCTATAGATCTTTTTAGGCTACAATCTCCTCCCAGCCTTAAAAACACCTTTAGTGACGCCAGACTGTCGTGATAGCCTTTTGCGACGGTATTGAATAAAAACGAATAATAATTAATAAATTAAAAATAATTAGTAAATAATTATTCATAATTAAATGATAAAAATTCATTTTAAATTATATTAATTAACTTTTAATATTTTGACATAAATTTCATTAATAATTTAATTTAATTGAATATTAATGATAATAAATTATTTAATAATTATATTAAATAAACCATTTAAAATTGATATTAAAGTATTAAAATTATGATAAATGATAAATAAATCATTTAAATAATATACTAAATTTCTAAAATTATTATCAATGATAATTAAATCATTTAATGTTCTATTAACTTCCTTATATTATTATAAATGATAATTAAATTATTTAAAAATACTCCCAAGCTTGTAAAATTATTATAAATGATAATTAAATTATTTAAAAATAATATTAAGATTCTAAAAATATTATAAATGATAATTAAATTATCTAAGTATATTAAGCTTTTAAATAAAGTTTTATTGATAAACCTACGTGTTTAATTATCTAATAGCACGATCGAAAGGCCGAATCAACGTCGAACCTTAACGATACTTGACTAGTTCAATTCGATACATGTTATTATAAATTCTAACACTTATTTTTGGTATAAATAGTCATAATTAGACTACGCACAGGCAAGTCTCCAAACCATGTTAACTTTATGCAAGTCTTTTACATCTTGCTATCAATTATTGTGTTATTGCTTCTTGATTCAGCATAACTTAAGAAATGAATCATTATTCATATATTATTTATCAGAGCATAAATTATTGTGCCAAACCAAATTGTTTGGTACGACATCTTATACTGAGTATACAAACACCCTTTTAGGGATGTTATTGTCGATAATATATTGACATCAAGTGCAGTTGGGCACGATTAAGATGGTATGCATACTCCTAGGATATTGAATAGGCTGATCCCCTATAAGATATCTGAACAAAACTTTTCTAAGTTATTAAAGACTGATAGAACTAGTTGAAACACATGGTTCTTGTACTGAACCCTCAGTTATGCAAAATTTTTGAACTTCCTTCAAATTAAACACATTGTGTTTATATTTTTTAATAAACTTGCTGAGCATTTTGTAGCTCATCCTTGCATAAACTTTCATTTACACTTTTAGATGGTAATCCCAAAACTTAAGGGACAAACAATGGAAAGAGGCTGTGTTAATTAGTATTATCTTACTATTTTAATAAATTCAAGTCTTATAAGACTTTGTTTTAATAAGAACATAGTACTAAGAATGATATAACCGAACTTAAAGTTATGAAATATATATTATCATCTTTTAGTATATCAATTGCGTTATATTTACATTCTTAGATAAGTTAGAAAATAGTATTGATTTAGTACAGTATCCATATGAACTATACATCTGAATGAGGGTATTTGAATGATATTGGGAGTTCTATAAGCACTGAGGTTACACTTAATGAGCGCCGATAAGGTGTCATCTTTACCGGAATGCACCACTCGGTTCCAAGAACAATCATATCATTAATATTGTGAATGTCAGATAGATAGGAACTATTGATATGAAACAGATATCCATAAGATATAAATCTATACATCCAAGTGAGGGTATCCAAACATAGTTAGTGTTTTGATGAGAATTACTATCTGTTATGGGATACTGTGAACCTTGGATAGATAAAAGTTATTTCAATCAGAATGTATAAAGTTGTCCTCAAAATTTAGACCGTTCGGACTCTACTAAATTATTCATGACTTTAGACTATTATGTCATCCGCTCATCACTTAATTTTTATATAGTTATGTACAAACTACTTGTAGATACATAGATTAGAAATATATAGCAGTAATACAACAAATAAAATAAGATAGATAGTGTAAATTTATGTGCTACCTTAATCAAAAAATAGTAATCTTATTTTTTCGACAACTTTTTCTTTTCTTTTTTTTATAATCTTATCTTTATGGCCACTTTTTCTTTTCTTATAGGTACCCTGTCACTCTTTTGAGTTGTGTATTTAAACCCTGGCCCGCAGTGCCTCTATATACAAAGTTTTAAACTCGTGACATGTACCTAGTAAAGATAGTTATCATATTATTCTATGTCATTTGAATTTGAACAACTCCTCGCACTACAAGAAAGGTACTTAAGGCCGACAAAATTATTTTCGACGGAATATATTTCGTCGAAAATACCTCAATTCTGACGGAATATTCCGTCGAACATAATTCCATCAGAAATATTATAATTTCGTCGAAATAATGCTACCCCAAAGGCGCTATAATTTCACACCAGCGCGAAGTATAATTTCGACGAAATATATTTAATCCCCGATGGAGGTACCGTCAGAAATATGATAAGCCCGAGGGAACTAAGTTCGACGGAACTTCTGTCGAAAATAGAGAGTTTTTAATTAGGAATCAGAACCGTTTCTTCTTCCTCTCATTTCTTTCTCTCCATTTTCTCTCTCTAGCGGCGGCGAATAACCTTCCTCAACTCTCACTCTCTCTGTCCGGCACCCTCCTCCCTCCGTCGGTCCTTCGTCGGAGACCTCCTCTCTCTCTCTTTCTTTCTCTCTCTCTCTCACACACATAGTAGATCCCTAATTAAGGTCAAACCCTTGTCCCTACAGTTCTAGCCTCCTCTTTGTCATGGTTGAATTTGGTTTTTCGACGATAATTGGTGGTTATCGGCGGCAACTGATGGCAATAATACTCTCTCTAGCATTCAAATCAAGTGAGATACACAATTTCAACATAAATTAAGTGGTGTTAGGGTTTGAATATTATATAGGTTATATATATGCAACTGATTGTGGGGCTTAATTTAGGGTTTAATTTGTTTTGGTATGAAACTGATATTTAGGCTTCATGTTTAATTTGGGTTTGATATTTAATTTAGGGTTTAATTTATTTGGTATAAAACTGATATTGAGGCTTCATGTTCAATTTGGGTTTGATATTTAATTTAGGATTTAATTTGTATTGGTATGAAACTGATATTGAGGTTAAATGTTCAATTTGCGTTTGATATTGATGCTTCAAATTAGTTTTGAGAAAGCTTCAAACTGATATTAAGGCTTCAAATATCCATAATCTGATATTGAGGAGATGAATATATATATATATATATATACACACACACACACACACATGTTCATCAGTTTGTTTGGCTTTGATTATGAGGTTCAAGTGTACCATGTTTTGTATCAATTTGGGTTATATGTTTATGAACTTACTGAATGTATATGGAGCATATGAATTTAGGTTATATTGTATATATACACATGTTCAGTAAGTGTTTCATTTATATTATTGAATGTGCTATTTCTGACGGAATTCCAGATAAAATTTCTGTCACAATTATTTAATTATAAATTTTGTGGACCCTGCATGTATTTATGTATTATTTTCCTAATATTAAAATAACTAAGTAGCATTTACTTAGTTTCTTAGTACTAAAATAAAATGAAATATGTTGGGAATCAGCATGCGATTGTTAAGCTCATTATCATAAAGGAAAAATGTTATAAGATCTGCATGTGATTACCCTTATTTATTATATGTGATTTGATAGATGACAAAATGATAAGAAGAACATTCATAATGTTAAAACCTTTGTAAAGTCCTTAATAAAATATATGTACAAGGACTTAGAAGATCAAATATGTTAGGTTGATCTAAGCTGAATGAATATCTATCTGATCAAAGTATGTTTGTAATATTAAGTTTTGTAAAGCCCTTAAATGAATATGATGTACAAGGACTTAGAATAAAAAAGATCAAATTTATTAGGTTGACCTTATAAGCTGTAATATGTACAAACAAGGGCCAAACTGAACGTAGAGCATCGCACTAACTAAGTGAAGGGACGTAGATTTCTCTATGCAGAATGTAAAGCACTATTGGCAGGACGTAAAGTTGTCCCGGCCAAACGTAGAGCACTCTCGGCAGGATGTAGAGTTGCCCCGGCCAAACGTAGAGCACTCTAGGCAGGACTTAGAGTTGCCTTGGCACTGCAGTGCTAAGTCCCAAGATCGTAGAGTCTGCCAGGCAAGCACAGTAACAGGCTCAGCAGATCATAGAGCTCACTTGGCAGCACTCTCTCGGCATCGTAGAGCTGCGCATGTCAACTCAGAGCTTGCAAGGCAATCGTAGAGTGTGGCTAGGCAGAACAAGGAGCTTACTCAGGTTCGTAGAGTGAGAACCATGAAGAGAAGATCGTTGTGCTAATATGGATCATAGAGTCAATCCAAGTCAACCACTCTACGACTCCCATGAAAAGTATGCAATCAAGCAACAACGTAGAACAGTCGCTGCTGAAGCACCTAAAGTTAAAGTGGCAATCTTCAAGACTACCAAGCAAGCTGAGCATGAGCCATCAGACATGTAAAGATCTCTGAGCACAACCAAAGCATCAAACCATAACAGAGATCACAGCACAAGCTCAAGTAATCACTCTACGATCCATCAAGACTTTAGACATGCATCGAAGACAAAGGTCGTAGAGTAGGAAAGTTCAACAAGATCAAGTGATCGTAGAGTTGAGTCTAAGACAACAGAAGCACTCTAGCAGTCTCAGCAAAATAAAGCAAGAAGATCATAGAGCAGTACTATATGACAAGGTATAAGAGAGAATGTCTGAAGATAAAAGTAGAGCAGTCCTCTACATCAATGGTGCCACAACAAACAGAACATCATAGAGCAGTCCTCTATGACATAGCAGCAGAGCCAACACCTATAGAACATAGAGATGTCCTCTAGGATAAGCACATTGCTGCAATGGCTCAACGAAGATTATAATGCTACACTCTGGGAACGAAAAGCCAAACGGATATCACAGAGCATAAGGGAACACAAATTATAATGAGAAGCTCATCAAAGCACAATGCAAGTACAGTCAGCCGCTCTACGAACTACAAGGCAGCACTGAAGTTTATAATTTACTCTACGACCCAAAGTAACAGTCTTCAGTCTAAAGCAAACAAATTGACTCTACGATCAGAAGCAACAGGCTGCACTCTAGACGATCGTAGAGCAAGTAAGTGCCAGCTAGATTTAAAGTATTAGAGCACTTAGGGTTTCTATCCCAAGATGAGCAGCTGAGTAATTAATTGAGTAAAATAAAAAACCCAATCTGAGTGGGGCTCAAACAACTATATTTACAACAGTCAACAAGCAGCACATGTGACTCCACTATCTTGGTACCAGCTAATGGATGCTGACTTAGCCATTACTAGCAGACTTAGGGAAGTAAAATACTCGGTGGTACAATAAACAAGTCTGTAGAAAGTTTGTCTCCAACGGAAAGAAGTGCAATGGGAAGACATCAACGACAAACTTCCAACGGGAAGAAAATGGAGAACTACAAAAGAGAAAATCAAACTCAAGTGTGAGCGTGCGTTGGTATACAGTAAGCAAGAGAGCAAGAACACAAACTGTACAATCAGTTAGAAGCTTCACTGCAACATAAGAGGTATGCTAAAGGGCTGACATATGAGCTAAGAGTCGAATGACCAAGAAGCTAAAATATAGAGTAACCAGATCCAGAACGGACAACTCTATGATTAAGCAAGAAACATTATGTGCTAAATAGATAAAGAACTGACTTGGACAAGTCAACCAGTGTTCAACAGAAGTGATCATTTGCATCTGCTATGTACCAGAAGAAGGAAGGGCTTCAACGACCATCATTAATAGCATCTAGAAGAAGATCACCAACAGCTGCCAAGTACCTGAAGATGAAGGAGTTCAAAGTTTATCTTGGCAGCACAACCCAACAAGCAATCAACACACCAAAGAGGGCGGGGCATCCTTGTCTTAAGTGACTAAACAAAGTCAAGTCTGTTGGAGTTGCTGAGTACCAAAGGGTATAAGAGATTCTAAGGCTGCTGGCTTAGTCTACAGGATTCCAAGGCTGCTGGACTTGAAGAAGTTCTTTGTGAACTGGTTTTCAAATCTGCTGGGCATGAAGAGGGTCATTGGATCCTTGTCTGAGGGACTAAAAATAACTCACGTCTGCGGGACACAAGAGGGGTTAGAGGATCCGTGTCTGCGGGACTTGAGGAGGGTCATAGGATCCTTGCCTTAGTGGCTAAAAACAACTCTTGTCTGCTGGACTTGAGGAGGGCATAGAGTCCTTATCTTTGTGACTAAAACAATTAGTGGATTCCTACTTGTTGAAGTAGAAGAGTGGAGTAGGAGATATTCAGTCTCCGAACTACTTAAAATCTCCTGTGTTATTTACTTTCTGTCATTTACTTTATGCTCAATGAACTGCTATATCTGTTATCAACCATACCATAGATTTGTAAATTGAACTGAGATTATGCTTGAATCTATGAAGGGGTTATTAATGATTATTCCGTTGTGCATGAATTGATTCTCTATTTCATAGCTGTTATACTTTTATTAATAAATGGAAAAAGTTTTAAAGGATCTATTCAACCCCCTCTTCTAGATCCACATTGTGTCCCCGAGAACTAACAATTGGTATCAAAACGGGTTCTCATAAATATGTTAAAGCTAACGCTTTGAGTAGATCCATGACATAAAGTTTGATCAGTTCTAAATCTTGGTATTGGTTGACAAAACAATGAGCTAATAAGTTGAAAATTGTATATGCAGGAAAAACTGTCCTAAGCTATCCAGGCTATTCCAGGGGCTTAAATGGAAAAATCATCATCACCAGGCATGTTGATGTCATTGAGCATATCGATCATCTCATAAGGAAGAAATAGTCAGATTCAGCAAGAACAAAGATATTCTCCATTAAAAAGGGAATCTGTATCTCCACCTAAGATGTTATGAAGTCCTATGAAGGATAATCAAGGAGTTATCTAAAGGATAATACGCCATCATCAATGCACTTACAACAACGTCTCCATGAGCTTCTCAACATTTATGACATGTTCCCACTTTACAAAATATGAACTCAGAGGTTCATTCAAGCGTATCAGTGATTATGGGATGTCATAACTAACCAAGTGCATAATTCAAATATGTGCTCAATATATCAGTCAATGTAGCACAATGAAGGAACAAATAATGAGACAGCAATGGCCTGAGGGATTTCAACTAACAAGGAAAGTGCATCATTGCTTGCAGCACCACTGACTGTCAAGAAATTGACATCAGTGAGGTATCTATCACTGTCTCCCTAAAATGCAAATGTCTTTAAATGTTAATATGTATTGCATAGCTGCATGTCTTCATACTTCAGTAGCATATCAAGAAATTATTTTCCACCCCAAAAGGAAAAAGAAAGAAAGATGGTTTAACAATCACTTTGTTGTCGATCCATATTTGAGGCTAAAAATCAAACTCTTGAGATGAATATCTGAAGTCTTTGCAAATAGAGTCTTCTTCTATCGTGTTGCTAAATGAGTATAATGTGCTTAAACTGTTTTGCAATTACTATTGTGTGTACTGATAAAGACTCATAATTATTTATCTTGCTATTGATAGTTTATTCTTAGATGTGGAAAACTAAGTGTTCTGGGATTGTAATCTGTAATATCACCTCAAGCTATTTAAACTCTGTTGTTTAATAGGTGACTGTGCTTAATGAGCTTTTTGCATCCTACCTTAGTCCTCACACTTTATTTGATGAGTAGTGCATTACTTCATGATCTAAGTCATTGATAAAGTCGTAGAGTGTAGCCATGTCTGCAGTTGTGCACTGAAGGGTTGTAGAGACTGATCAACTCTACGAACTATCTAGGTACAACTCACAGAACTGACCACCACTCTACTAAGGTTCAAACACTTAAAACATGATGCAAGCAATGACTCATCTAAGGAGAAGGATTGAGGACCCACATCCGTTTTAATCATGTTTTCTCTCACACACATTCTCTTGCAGCATGTTTAATTATCATCTCATATAAGCTGCATAATGCAAAATTGTGAAACCACAGTTTGGAAAAGACTTGAGCTTTCAAAATATCTAACCTCACATGACTCAAAGAATATTGGGTACCAAGTTAGAAATTTATTTAATCTGCAGGTATCACGATTGCTCTATCCTCACTCAAGCACATTCAAGGAAGAAGTTAGAAAAGGATGATCCTCATCAACAAACTTCTGGCAAACGGCAAAGGCATGATTCTCCAGTAAATCCCTCTCAGACGTTGGAGCTCCATACAGCATAATAAAGCTCCTCAAGAAGCAGTACAAAAACCAGGTCTTCATCAACTCTACGATCACATCGTAAATGGAAGGATCGTAGAGTAACTAAAGATCCAAGACTTCATCCACTCTATAGTAGCAGTACAGAGAAATGGATCGTAGAGTAACCAGTGCTAAAGAAAATGCTCTACGATCAGATGAAGAAAGATGGACATTCATCCAAGATGGAGGTATCAATTACGGGGGAGCAACCATCTAATAAGTTCAACAATGCTCAGTTTGAGGAGAGTATGAAAAAAAGCTACAAAGCTATAGCCTTTGGTGCAAAAGAAAGTAGTTGAGCCCAACAGATGGTATGTGAGCATGCTGGGTCAAAAGTTCTCCAGCAGGATAAGAGACAAATCAAATCCTTAATCTCAAACTTTTCACAACTCAAACAAAATGAAGCTCCTATAGTCCTTAAGATGACACTTCATCATACATAACCCTATCCCAGACTTAGGATCCCAAAACTCTATGCATGATGAACCAAATGAATCCTCATCATAAAATCCCTAAACTTTACGACTGTCAAACCATGTCAACCATAATATTCAAAGTCGTAGAGTCATTATGATTGATATCATGATCGTAGAGTATGTTGACTCTACACCCACAACCTACTAAACACTACTCCCATACTTTATATCTTACCAAATCTAAGGAGTACAGTGATGATATTCTATACACTATATCTAAACAGTCCTTCTTCAGATAAGCGCCTCAAAGACAAACCAAGCCTTAAGTTCTTAAACCTAAAGGCCTGCCCTTTTTGAGCTTCCTTAGTCCAGTCGAAAGACTAAATGAGAATGCATCACCATCATTTCTCCAGAGCTTAAGATGTAAATGAAATAAAGGAAAAAAGTTGATCCCTTAAACAAGAATTGATCATGGGATTCTCTAGAAGAGAAAGAAGCTGGTCCTAAAGGCAAGTCTTCACCAAGCAAGTGGTTCAACCCTACTACAGGATCAGATAAAAAATATGAAGATAATCATTTCAGATGTCAAGAGAAAACAAGGTTCCTTCAAAGATTTCTTATTCTAGAAGGAAGCCACTACAAGCCTAAATGAAGTCTCTTTCATCAAAGTTTGCACTCACCAAGATAAGTGCAAGTCAGTATCTGAGCAGCAGTAGGTGTGACCAAGCTCTATTCTCAAGGAAGACACGATCGTAGAATGAAGAGCAAAGACATTTAGGTACTCTACGAACGGGCAAAGTCAACAGTCAAAAGGACATGGGCCACGTTCTTAGGACAGAATAACTGATGTGCAGCAATTATGGAAGTCTCAACAGAGTTGGCCACGTTCAGCAAATGGGTCTCTCATACGTGTACTTGACAAAAAGAGGGAACTGATATAAGTCAAAATTCAAAAACTACCTGTTGCTCTTACCTATCAGTTATCAATATCATTCCTCTCATAAAGCTGTACTGATCTCTCAAGACCCTAAAATCATCAAATGTTCAGCAAACCAAAACCAGCAATCTCCAGAAGCCTCAAAACCCTTATCGCTTCAAATCTCTATCAACAGTCAAGTATTCTTCAACCACCCTTATTATGGAAAACTGTCAAGTCGTGTCAGGTATCCAACTTGGCTTCGACAAATTTGAAGAATCAGATGAGAAATTCAAGGACATCCTCAAAACGTGAAGCAAGCAGGATTCTCAGAATGCTTAGGATCAAACACCAAGATCTTCTTTGATCTTATCAAGGAATTCTACCAGAATGCAGTAATCGATGGTGATGTCCTGACTACTAAAGTTCGTGGAACGAAACTGAAGATAAATGCTACAAAAATCAATTAATGTCTGGGATTTACCAACCAACGTCTATCATCCCTAGAAGAAATCGATTCTGATGAAGGTAAGAAATTGATGGGCTATGTGAAGAATCCCCATCTGAAAGGTATGAAGAAAAAGAAATTTCCTGAGAAGTTCGAATTCCTAGCTGAGATTGTAGGCAAATATATCCTATGTAAAGATAGTGCCCATGACACTGTGAGTGATCTGCAACTAAATATTATAATTGGCACTGTCATGAAGAGAAAGATGAATTTTGGAGCTATGATGTCTGATTGGTTAGCCAAAGAAGTCAAGAAAGTGAAGGCCTCAAACAAACATGTCTTGAAGGTTTACTATGGAATATTTTTGAGTATCATATTGAAGAAAAAGCTGAAAACCAAGATTAGGGATGATGAAGCAGAAACCCTAAATGTCCACAAAATCATGTCACCCAAATTGTTTGACAATTGGAAGAAGAACCCCATGGAGAACAAGATCATCACCTGAGCCCATTCCCTCAAAATCACTCAAGAAGAAGGTGAAAGTTGAGGCAGCCCCAGTGAAAAGTTCCTCCTCCTCGAAAGAAAAATCTAAGGAAGAGAAAGTAGCATCCAAGGCACCTATGGTCTAACCGTCAGAAAGGAGACAAAGTGCAAGACTAAGGCAAATGATGGTACTCTCAAGTCAAAGAAGTAAAGAAGAGATTCCACCAGTGACAGTTGACCTTGGAGATAATGATGATGAGAGTGATAAAGCTGAAGCTGCAGAGATAAGTAAAAATGTGGCATCTAGTGATGAATCTGCTGAAAAGAACGTAACCCTAAGTATGTCTAAATCAAAACGTGAGAATACAGCTATGTTTATTGAAAAGAGTCTCCGTAAATCAACAGAAGATGATGATGACATGGAAGCAAGCTATGAAGATTAGACAACTGGTGAGTCAGTTGAAAAATCAAAAGAAGCAACTATGGAAGAGGGAATTCAAAAGGAAAGAGTACCAAGAAAGCTGACACTGATAAAGGAGAGGAAGCAAGTTCAAAGAACATGAGTATCATAGGATCTGATAAAGGGAAAGAAGCAATGGATGATGATGAAGTACAACAGGATTCTGATTCTGAGAACAGTGCATCAGAAAGCCACTTCAAGCCAGCAACCACGAGAATGCGAAAGAGGATTGTGCTGGAGGCCTGTGACAAACCAGGAGCTGTGTTGCCAACAAGATGGATAGATTATGGCGATGGTCAAATAAAAGTGGTATCAATGACCATAGAGGATCTTCTTAACAATTTTCAAGACATTGAGCTTCATCGTACTACAGTTCTATATGATCCTGACAGTGAACAACTGGCATGGTTTTACCCATGGATGCCCTAGTTGAAGGCCATTGAATTTGGAGATACAAGCTTCATCAACTAGTGTTACTCAAAATTTCCTAATCTGAAGCTGATTTCTTAGAACTTCCCAAGAGTTCAATCTTATCCAAAGATGCTGATAAAGGACACTCAACATTTCAAAGTCTACCGTCGTGCTGAAGGTACATACATTCCTTACTATATGTTGGAAACCAGTGATAAAGGAAAATCAGCAAACCAATTCGTAGAGACAATGGTTGTGGAACCCCTTAACTCTATGACTACAACTTCTCAGACTAAGCCAACTGTCAAACTCCCTGATACTCCCACTAAAATACCTTCTGATATCCCTTCTTCATCTAACAAAGAGCTATTTGATATTATCACCGCTCTTGAGAACATCTACAAGAGTGAGAGATTCAAGTCGACTACCCAAATTTTGAAGACGTCTTATTTGACCAAGAGTTGTTGAAAAACTCCGAAGAATTGCTTGGAAACATTTCCTCAGTCACAAAAGCAGCAAAGAAGATGGCTGGAGGCGAAGACAATGAATTCTACAAAAAGTTGCAAGTCTCATTCACAGACATATCTTTAAAGCTTCATCAACGAGATCAGTTATATCTCAAATCAATTGAGCAGCAGAGAGCTAAAGCTTTGAAACTCCAACAACAGAACAAAAGCTCAGCAAATGGAGCTTGGCTAGTAGGAGGTGAAAATGGAAGTTGGTAATACCTCCTACTTAGTTGAACAGCTCATTACGTATGTTCAGTATCTCTCCCAAATGATTGATGACAAAAAGGGGGAGAAAAAGATGAAGCATAAGAAGATGAAGAACAAAAAGAGGATAAGAGACACCATGAAAAGAAAGGAGCTGAAGAAGAACAAGAAGAACAAATATGAAGCACCAACAACTGAGGGGGGGAGCCAGGAGAAGAAGAAGATGAAGAAACAGCTGCAAGAAGTAAGGGGGAGCAGGAGCCAGAGGAGGATGCAGAAGATGTAGAAGAATAAAGAGGACAACAATAGGAGAAAGTAGTCACAAGATACCATCAAGAAGAAGGTATATCTCTAACAAGCAAGGAGGAATTAACTGTCTTATGCTTGTAACTAGGATCTCCTTGTTAGATTACTATAGCTTGTGAACTGCATATGTTTAAATTTATTGGCATGATGAAAATGACTATCTTGAATGCACAATCATTTCATTTCATCTAGCAATACAATGACTTACTGTATCTCAAGTCACATCAGCACTCATACACTTGAATGTATTGCCTAAATAGAATGTTATGCTATAAATGTTTTTCTCATCATCAAATAGGGGGAGATTGTTGGGAATCAGCATGCGATTGTTAAGCTCATTATCATAAAGGAAAAATGTTATAAGATCTGCATGTGATTACCCTTATTTATTATATGTGATTTGATTGATGACAAAATGATAAGAAGAACATTCATACTGTTAAAACCTTTGTAAAGTCCTTAATAAAATATATGTACAAGGACTTAGAAGATGAAATATGTTCGGTTGATCTAAGCTGAATGAATATCTATCTGATCAAAGCATATTTGTAATATTTGGTTTTGTAAAGTCCTTAAATGAATATGATGTACAAGTACTTAGAATAGAAAAAGATCAAATTTGTTAGGTTAATCTCCTGAGCTATTATATGTACAAACAAGGGCCAAACTGAACGTAGAGCATCGCACTAACTAAGTGAAGGGACGTAGAGTTCTCTATGCAGAACATAAAGCACTCTCGGCAGGACGTAGAGTTGTCCTAGCCGAACGTAGAGCACTCTCGGCAGGACGTAGAGTTGCCCCGGCCGAACGTAGAGCACTCTTGGTAGGACGTAAAGTTGCCTCGGCACTGCAGTGCTAAGTCCCAAGATCGTAGAGTCTGCCAGGCAAGCACAATAATAGGCTTGGTAGATCGTAGAGCTCACTTGGAAGCACTCTTTGGGCATCGTAGAGTTGCGCATGTCAACTCAGAGCTTGCAAGGCAATCGTAGAGTGTGGCTAGGCAGAACAAGGAGCTTACTCAGGTTCGTAGAGTGAGAACCATGAAGAGAAGATCGTTGTGCTAATATGGATCGTAGAGTCAATCCAAGTCAACCACTCTACGAATCCCATGAAAAGTTTGCAATCAAGCAACAACGTAGAACAGTCGTTGCTGAAGCACCCAAAGTTAAAGTGACAATCTTCAAGACTACCAAGCAAGCTGAGCATGAGCCATCAGACATGTAAAGATCTCTGAGCACAACCAAAGCATCAAACCATAACAGAGATCACAGCACAAGCTCAAGTAATCACTCTACGATCCATCAAGACTTTAGACCTGCATCAAAGACAAAGGTCGTAGAGTAGAAAAGTTAAACAAGATCAAGTGATCGTAGAGTTAAGTCTAAGACAACAAAAGCACTCTAGCAGCCTCAACAAAATAAAGCAAGAAGATCATAGAGCAGTACTATATGACAAGGTATAAGAGAGAATGTCTGAAGATAAAAGTAGAGTAGTCCTCTACATCAATGGTGCCCCAAGAAACAGAACATCATAGAGCAGTCCTCTATGACATAGCAGCAGAACCAACACCTATAGAACATAGAGCAGTCCTCTATGATAAGCACATTGCTGCAATAGCTCAACGAAGATTATAATGCTACACTCTGGGAACGAAAAGCCAAACGGATATCACAGAGCATAAGGGAACACAAACTATAGTGAGAAGCACATCAAAGCATAATGACAGTACAGTCAGCCACTCTACGAACTACAAGGCAGCACTGAAGTTTACAGTTTACTCTACGACCCAAAGTAACAGTCTTCAGTCTAAAGCAAACAAATTGACTCTACGATCAGAAGCAACATGCTGCACTCCAGAAGATCGTAGAGTAAGTAAGTGCCAACTGGATTAAAAGTATTAGAGCACTTAGGGTTTCTATCCCAAGATGAGCGGCTGAGTAGTTAATTGAGTAAAATAAAAAAACCAATTTGAGTGGGGCTCAAGCAGTTATACTTACAGCAGTCAACAAGCAGTGTATATGACCCCACTATCTTGGTACCAGCTAATGGATGCTGACGCAGCCATCACTAGCAAACTTAGGGAAGTAAAATACTAGGTGGTACAATAAACAAGTCTGTAGAAAGTTAGTCTCCAAGGGAAAGAAGTGTAACGGGAAGACATCAACAGCAAGCTTCCAACGGGAAGAAAATGGAGAACTACAAAAGAGAAAATCAAACTCAAGTGTGAGCGTGCGTTGGTATACAGTAAGCAAGAGAGAAAGAACACAAACTGTACAATTAGCTAGAAGCTTCACTGCAACATGAGAGGTATGCCAAAGGGTTGGCATACGAGATAAGAGTCGAATGACCAAGAAGCCAAGATCTAGAGTAACCAGATCTAGAACAGACAACTCTATGATCAAGCAAGGAACACTATGTGCTGAACAGATAAAGAACTGACTTGGAAAAGTCAAATAGTGTTCAACGAAAGTGATCATCTGCATCTGCTATGTACCAGAAGAAGGAAGGGCTTCAACGATCATCATTAGCAGCATCCAGAAGAAGATCACAAACAACTGCCAAGTACCTGAAGATGAAGGAGTTCAAAGTTCATCTTGGCAGCACAACCTAACAAACAATCAACACACCAAAGAGGGCGGGGCGTCCTTATCTTAAGTGACTAAACAAAGTCAAGTCTGCTGGACTTGCTGAGTACCAAAGGGAACAAAAAATTCTAAGGCTGTTGGCTTTAGCCTACAGGATTCCAAGGGTGCTGGCCTTGAAGAAGTTCTTTGTGAACTGGTTTTCAAGTCTGCTGGGCTTGAAGAAGTTCTTTGTGAACTGGTTTCCAAGTCTGCTGGGCTTGAAGAAGTTCTTTGTGAACTGGTTTCCAAGTCTGCTTGCCTTGAAGAAGTTCTTTGTGAACTGGTTTCTAAGTCTGCTTGCCTTAGTGGCTAAAAATAACTCTTGTCTGCTTGACTTGAGGAGGGCGTAGAATCCTTGTCTTTGTGACTAAAACAATTAGTGGATTCCTACTTGTTGAAGTAGAAGAGTGGAGTAGGAGTTATTGAGTCTCCAAACCACTTAAAATCTCTTGTGTTATTTACTTTCTGTCATTTACTTTATGCTCAATGAACTGCTATATCTGTTATCAACCATACCATAAATTTGTAAATTGAACTGAGATTATGCTTAAATCTATGAAGGGGTTATTAATGATTATTCCGTTGTGCATGAATTGATTCTCTATTTCATAACTGTTATACTTTCATTAATAAATGGAAAACGTTTTAATGGATCTATTCAACCCCCCCTTTTAGATCCACATTGTGTCCCCGGGAACCAACAAAATAAATTATAATAAATTAAATAATATAATATAATATAATATAATATAATACAAATTTAATTTAATTTAATAAAATAAACTAAAATAAAATAAATAATATAATACAAAATAAAATAAAATAATAAATATTACATTAGAATAACATAAAATAAATTTAATAAAATAATTTAATTAATTTAATGAAAATAAATTAAATAATATGATATAATGTAATAGGAAATAAATTAAAGAAAAAAAATAAAATAAAACTAAATGAAATAACTTAAATTATATCTAATAAATAAAATAAAATAAAATTAATTAATTAAATAATATAATATAAGCTAATAAAAAATAAAATAAAATAAAATAAAATAAAATAAAAAAGAATAAATAAATTAGACTAAAATAAATTATATTTAATAAAATAAAAAAATTTAATTTAATAAAATAAATTTAATTTAATTAATTAAATCAAATTTAATAAAATAAAATAAATAAAATATAATTAATTTAATTTAATTTAATAAATTAAATCAAATTTAATAAATAAAATAAAATAAAATAAATATTTTTAAATTAAATTAAATTATAGCTAACTAAATTAATAAACTAAGTAGCATTTTCTTAGTTTTTCACAATTAAAATAAACTGAAAAAAGTGTTTATGCATGTACTATATTTTGAAACTTAGAAACTCGTTTGACGATTAAGAGTAAATATCGAATAATAGTCCCCATATTCAAATGATAGTTCTCATAAATTGAGTAGCATTTACTTAGTTTATCATCGAAAAAATAAACAAAGTAGAATTTACTTAGTTTTTCACAATTGCAATAAACTGCATATATACATGTGCATGTAGTATATTAATTAGGAGCTTAGAAACCCATTCGACACTCACTCAATAGGAGTGAATGCCGAATAGTCCCTAGTCTAGGACTGTTGCTGGATGCTATGTCTTTCACTTAGGCCGGTGCCAAATGTCTTAGGTACATTTTTTCTGAGAAGAGGCCCAGAGTCTCTACATGTTCTCCGAACGCATACTTAGACTAAGTTATCTTGGTCTATTTTATGTACTTGGAGACCGTGGGGAGGTGATGCCGAAATTTTCTTAAAACAGAAGAGTGTTGGCACTAGTGAGGAGACGCATCTAGGAACGGGATAAAAGCCTAACCCCTGTAGTGTGGTTGATAAGAATAAAATATGTTATATTTTTATCCCTTAATGCTTAATCTTTTGTATTTATTTTGTGCCTAAATACACTCATTATTCTTATATTTTTATTTAAGGTGCAATTACATGTTTTTTCATTTTAAATTGTATAGTTTATTTAATTAATATGTTTTATTTTATTTTGTAGGATTTAATATATTATTATAATAAAGTCAATATATATTTTGGTGATCAAGCAATATTTAATACTCCTATTCATGGAAGGAAATAAACAAGAAAAATTCTACAAGGATAAGGAATGAAGTAGCATAAATTAAACAATGTTATTATTATTTCAGTTATTTTATAGACGAAGTGTATGCTTCTAACCCGGGACTAACTACAGCACAATTGGAAGCATTCACCACTGAAAATTTTCAACAATGATTTAAGAGAAGGGTTAAAGAAGATAACACTTCTCAACGTTTTAGAGATGTTATTTCAGGTCCATACAAACTTATTAGTTCATATCCCAGCTGCATCGTTAATGGGTGCAGATTCAAGGTTGATGACTTGAATGCACTGACATCAGTCAATTCTGGCATTGTCACATTGGGAAGCTATTACCAAAATTCCGAGTCCAATTACTATGGACGATTAGAGGACGTGGTTGTGCTCAATTATCCGGGAGGTAAAAAGGTTGTTACATTTAAGTGTCGCTGGTTTGATAATGAAAAGGGTGTTAAAGTTAATCGTAATAGAATCGTCACAGTAGATATAAAGTCAAAGCTACAGTTTGATGACGCATTCGTATTAGCCAGCCAAACGACTCAAGTGTACTACGCCCCTAATGTAGTAAATTCTAGAAGTCCCTGGTATACAGTTGTCATAATGAAAACTAGGGCATTTGATGGTACTGATTTGTCTGGAACAGATGGCTCATTGCAAGAACAAGTTAGTACTCCCAGCCACGTATTGGCAGATGATGATGATGATGTGCTGGCAAAAGATGTCATTAACGTAACTGATGATGAAGAAGCCGAGGATGACGTTGTTGTCACTGACTATGTCATTATAGAAGATGATTATAATGACGAAGAAATTAATACGGAAGAGGAAGAGACTGAATCTGAGGATGAAATTGATTTTAATTCAGATAGGTTTAACGACGTTCTAAGTCATAAATTATTGTTGTTTTTAAATAATTTACTAATAAAAACGGTATTTATGGCTAATAAATTAACTAGACATTAATTATATCATTATTTCTAATTACAGTAGTACAGTTATGACGCGTAATAGCGATGGAGGTCGCCGCGTTGGTGGTCGTGCAGGATCTGGCGACAGCTCCCAGGGCAGGACGTCGTCATCAGCGAGTAAGTTTCCATCATTTTGGAGTTTAACTTTTCTCTATTTAATTTTTTAACGCATATTAAAATACTATATTTAAATAATTTCATCACTTAAACTTACAGATACTAGTCGTCGACGTCAGCGAGGGACTAACCTCGGATTATTTGGGCGTCAGCCAGCAGTTCCACACACTGTCCATGTAGATGTCGACTCGGCGCAGTAAGTGTATAATATAATAAAACTCATGCAATTAAATTACTTTATATGATTGCATGAACAAATTTAACACATATATTGTCTGCCTATCTCGTATTATAATATCATGGACCATGTCGCTAAGCATACGCTACCGCCATATACTTGAAACACTTGTCTACTTGTTGTATGCGATACACTTAGTACGCGTATTATGATGCCAGATTTATGGAGACTGTGCTACGAGAGTTTCACGAAAGTCTGAGCAGGCAAAAAGGAATCGTGGCCAGCTTCGAGTCATACACAGTACCGGGTCACGGTCATTTGAGGAGGTGAAGTCAGTAAGTATCTCAATTTAGTTCATTAGTTACTCAATTGTCATTAGCATACTTAATAAATATTATTTGAATGTATTTATTAGGCTATGCGGGAGAGCTAGGGCTGACCTCCTACCATGCTAAAGTTTTGGGATAGAGCCCACACGCCTAAGGAGTCTAGCATATCTCCTGCGGTATTAGTTATACGGGTAAGACTAATATCAATTAATTTTTAGTAATTATTATATTAGGTAGTTATTAAAATGATTTAATTAACTCACATATACAAATTAAATTAAAGGATTAATTTCATAATCTTCGGGACCAGTATGTAGTTAAGTACAGGATGCCAGGGGGGTTTTTGAGCCGTTAGATTTCACCATCCCTCCGCCCGAGATTGAATTATATTGGGATGAGGAGCTGAGACTATGAGTCGCGTCTCAGGATCCCCCTAGTAGTAGTACCAATAGGTATCAAGTGCTGAGACTTTCGAGGATACCAGCGTATACACTACCTGGAGGTAATATTATTTCTGATAAGTTAAGATAAATTAACTGCAACTATTATTAGTAATGTTATATTTATTTTCGCAGGTTCTAGCCAGCGCCAACGTCCGAGAGCACCTGTTGGACCATCTTATACAGGTGCTGGCTTAGACGACGAGATTTTTCAGAGGGTCATAATGGCGGTGTCGGAGACGTTTTGTACGGATCCGGTTATCCGTCATCAGGAGTTGCTCAGCCGAGCTCGCCTTCACCAGCTAGCTCAGGATATTGCAGCAGGGGCCACCGTCGAGAGTACGAGTATCCCACAGGAGCAGTTCGTCACAATACGCGACGAGGTACTCCGATTAGTGGTTACCTTACTCTCGGAGGTATTATATTTATTTTAAGTTAATTAATCTGCATGTCATTTAATTTTCATACTGTCTCTTTAATTATCTCATACGGACTAATGCATTATATTTTTAATTGTATCAACAGAGTGGCGATATCGCTGGTGATGGCGAGTAGGGGGATGACCATGAGGATTTCCAAACACTAGAGCAGCTTCGTCGACCCCCGCCCGATGATTCCCCTACTGGTAATGGTAGTACTAGATTAAGTTGATAGTGTATAGCATATATATCTATACTTAGATGATTTGTAAAACATTATATAGTTTAATGATTTTATGTAAATACATGTAGCTTAGTTTGATTCTTTGTAAATCAATGTAATTTACTTTAGTTTTGTAAATATTTCGGCACCATATCGTTGTTTTTTGTACTTTATAAATTATAGCATTGTTATTTAACGTTATATGTTCGAAGAAAGGAAATACGTTGTATTATAGGTTAATTATGATATATATTGTTGTTTGACGTAGTTATTGGTATATTATTGTACGATTGTTGGGATAAAACAGGTTACAGAACCTGGAAACTGTAAAAACAAAAAAATTATTTTAAAAAATTTGCTTTTTCGACGGAATAAGGTAAATCCGATGGAATTTTCCTCATTTTGACAGAAATTTCCGTCGAAATTAGTCCTCGCCCGAGCTGCCAGAAGGTTCCACGTGGCCAACCCCGCTTCTGATGGAATAATGACGTCGGGAATATTTCGTCGAATATAGCGTAAGTCCGATGAACATTCCGTCGAACCGATGTATCTTCGACGGAAGTTTCGACGGACTTAAGTTCGACGCCTATATTTCCGACTGAAATTTCGACGAAATATTCCATCGAAAATAGGCTAACTCTGACGGAATAAGCACATTTACGACAGAATATTCCATCGGAATTAGGCATTTTTCTTGTAGTGTCGAGGTTAATCATAAATTTTCCTCATTATCATTATATGATATAAGTTGATAACATATTTATGTGTAAGTGCGTTTGGGTGTATAATATATATATATATATATATATATATATATATATATATATAATGATCTATAACCAACGTTGTAAGGATAAAGTTATCATTATAATAGATCTCAGTCATCCATCCCTCCATCAAACGGTAAGAAGAATCTTCTATCCGCAATTTAATATGGGAGAGTTTGCAGTTTAGTTCTGTGGACGGGAAAATTATCAAAAATACCCTTCTCTGTTTACAAAATTAAACTGCGGACGCTAGGTATGGCTCGACCCGTCCGCATTTTATACGACGTTGTTTTTGGTCAGCCCGTCCACAGTTTAATACTGTGGACGCTAAGTCTATTAATGATATAATATCCAAACAACGTCGTTTTGCAGTCAACCATGAGTCCACAAAACTAAACTGGAGACTTTGAGTTTTATATAAAACGGTCAAGTATTGCATTCTTCATATCATGACTTATGGATCTCATCTCATTTTGGCAGTAGCGATCTGAAACTAGAAGAGTTCAATTTAAAACTATTAAACTTTCTATTTCTTTTTGCATATTATTGTTCTTACTGATTTATGTGATTTAGGCTTGTTATTTCCCAGAGGCATAATGAAATCTAGAAGGGGGGGTTGAATAGATCCTTTAATTTTTTTTTGATTTATTAAGAACGTATTACTAGATAATTAATTAAATCAATTTAATTAAGTACATCGGAATATTAGTTTGAAATTCCCTTAAAGATATAATGAAATCTCATCTCTGAATTTAGTTCTTGTGAAGTTAAGTCACAAATAAATATGACAGTTAATTTGTAGAATATAAATGCAGAAAGATAAACGACATAAGATGTTTTAAGTAGTTCAGAGTATAAACGACTCCTAGTCCACTCTTCCACTCTACGAGTAAGAAATCCACTAAGGATGTTTGGGGGTTACTTAGACCAGATCACTACGATCTATTATAAATGAATCACTAAGATTCCTTCAAGTCACTTAGACTTAGCAAATGACATAAAGGTCACTAAGAACAGATCACTCAAATCTCTCCAAGTCACTTAGACTTGGAATAATGGTCACTTAGGTCAGCGAATCATAGATGGTTGATTGTCTGTTGAGGTGCTACTAAGTTGCAATTAAGCTCAGCAACTGAAGACTTAGTAGCAGGACAAGTTGTTCTTGAATCGTAGAGTTGGGCGCTTAGAAGTTTGGCAGAGATTTAACTTGATGATTAGTGATTCGTAATTTTGATTTGAATCTTCTTGCCCTTTTATACTTCTCTTTGACAGCTTCCCGATACAAAGTTATCGTTGTGCATTTAATACTCCGATACTCGAAGATCTTTGATGTTAACTTCCAAGAGGGTTGTGTCAGCTTACTTTTCGGTTCTAACCTGTCACATTAGTCTGTTGCTCCACCAACCACGTGGGTGTTATCACTGTAATATCCCAGATATTCCAAAAATTTAAAATAAGAATTTAATAAATAAAATTCTTATTAAGGGATGAAGTAGATTTGGACATATATGTATATATGTATTTCATATAATGTGAAGTATGTGATTTTGTGTAATAGATTAAATGTGTATATATAAATGTGAAATATATACATATATTGAGTAAAATTAATTAATTAATATTAATTGATTGAGATTAAATTGAAATTATATTATGAAATAATATAATTTGAATATTGAGCCTTAGACGATGATAGAATTATTATGAACTAAATTTTCATATATGAGTTAATTAATTCACTTAGTTAAAATTAGTGAATTAATGTATGTACTTTGTTCTAATAAAATGAAGTTTATATGGATAATATTTTGCGTAAGTGTGATGAGTAAATAAATATATGTGATATATATTTATTTGCTAGTATGTGTGTTATGTATTTGCTAGTAAGAAATTAATCTAGGTTGCAAGCCCAATGTATAAAATAGTTGTGGAGAATTTAGTTGGCCCAAATTTTGGTCTAACTTTATATGAGAAAAGTCCAAAGAATTATAGTGCCAAGCCCAAATTTTAAAGAATTAAGATGGCCCGAGTTATTTAATTAAAAACTTGTGACAAGTCCAATGAAGAAGCCTAATGAGAATTTAATTTAGTAGCCCAAAATAATGGGACATGTGTTAGTAACTATGGTTAGGAACTAACCATGTTTGAGTTAAATGTAGGAAATTGTGAGAAATGATTATATTATCCAAGAGAAAGTGATTAATGACTCATGTGTTCTAAGAAGGAAATTGCTAGGAAGTTTCCTAGTAATTAGAGAATGACTATTTTGTCCCAAAAGAAAAGTATTAATGACCATGGTATCCTTGAAGGAAATTTCTAGAAAATTTCCTAATAATGAAGGAAAGACTATTTTGTCCTTAGAGAAAATTATTAAAGACCATTATGTCCTAAGAGGAAATTGCTAGGAAGTTTCCTAGTAATTGGAGAATGACTATTTTGTCCCAAAAGAAAAGTATTAATGACCATGGTATCCTTGAAAGAAATTTCTAGAAAATTTCCTAATAATGAAGGAAAGACTATTTTTCCTTAGAGAAAATTATTAAAGACCATTATGTCCTAAGAGGAAATTGCTAGGAAGTTTCCTAGTAATGGGGGAATGACAATTTTATCCTTGAAGAAAATTGCTTATGACCATTGTGTCCTAGGAGGAAATTTCTAGGAAATTTCTAGGAAATTTCTTTGAGATGTTTTAAAGACCATTATGCCCTTCCCTAGCAATGGTTGATGACCATTTTGCCCTTGATGTTTCTTATGTAATTGAGCCTAATAAGGCAAAAAATTTCAGCACTTCTCTATTGTTATACTCCTTCCCGAACCAAAATTTTCAGCAAAGTAAGAGAGAGAGAGAAGGGAGAGAAGAAGAGAGGAAGAAAGAAGAAATGAAGAAAATAAAAAGGTAATTCTTAAATCTTAAGTAAACTTTTGATGTAGATGTTAATTTTTATAGAAATTTTGTAAGGAGGATATGTTTAAGTTGATATGTGATGGTTTAGCCATGGATGAGCAAGAATCCAACAAAAGAATTCAAGGAAAGAAAAGAAATGAAAGAAGAACAAAAACAGTTTTTAAGCTCAAAAGTCCTAAATTTCAGTCCACTTTGGACTTTTACCATTTGAAATCTATAACTTCTTTTTGTGATCCGTCAAAGAGTAATGTTAGATATATGAGTTATCTGATGAACTCAAGTGGAATTAATAAAAAAGATTAAACGGATCAACCGTGGTGTAATTTTTGGCAAAACACTTCCTGCCGACAAAAATCTGGAAAAATAAATAAGTCTCCTGGCCAGTTTCTTTCGTGGACTGTTTCGGTCACTTTTGTTATTCTAAAAATTCTGATCTTTTGTGGTATGTTAGTATATCAAGTTACTAGATGTTATCCAAAGATGAGAATTGTTTGATGTCCTGAGAGGGAGTTATGGCTTTTATAAGAAAATACAATTTTAAAAGTAAACTACTATAACGCAGCGAATACAACCCAGAAAATTGTGCAACTTTAACTAGGATCAGTATATGGTAACATGAGTCTACCATATAAATTTCATAATTGTTGAACAAACAGATAATTTATGATAAATGTAGCCATTTTGGACTGTTTTAGCCTATTTAAAAATAGGAAACGAAATTGAAAAATTGTAGGAAAATTATTTTGTAACTAAAATATCATATACTGATATTCCCCAGAAGATATAAAAATAATAAGTTGTTTTTGTATTTTTCATATCTTTAATCAAGTTAAGAATAAATGAGTAAATTAAGTTATGTTAAGTTGAAAAATGTGTTAATGTGATTTTATTACTTAATGACCTTTAATATGATATATTAAGATTTTATATGGGTAATTTGGTCATTTTTAATTAAATATTATGTGTATGACCAAATATGTATGTTAACTAAATTAAATAGTAAGGATAAACAATTAAATTAAATTGTTCATGAGTGTAATAAATGATTAAAATATTATTAAATAATTAATAATAGTAGATTAAATTATTATTAGATGATTAAAATATTATTAAATGATTAATAATATTTGTAATGATTAAGACATTTATAAATGATATTAAGTGATCAAAATATTATTAAAGGGTTAATAATATTTGAAAGTGAATTAAAATATTATTGAATGATTAATAATATTAGAAAGTGAATAAAATATTATTAAATAATTAATAATATTAAGAAGTAATTTTGAATATTATTAAATGATTAATAATATTAAAGTGTGATTAGAATATTATTAAATGATTAATAATAGTTCTAAGTGCCTAAGATATTATTAAAATAGTATTAAATGATTAATAATATTAGACGAGAGTTTTAAGATGTTGATTAAGTGATTGAAATATTATCAAAGGACGATAATAATATTGATGGTTTAAGGTATTATCTAACATTTGATTATGTGGCTAAATGTTAGATAATTTATTTATAGAAGTAGCAGTATTATGTGGTATGATATGATATGCTGATTGAAATATCAATCTTATAAATGATAGGTCTTTCATAAGAGATTAAATTAGATTGTGTAGCAGTAATCGACGGACGAGGCAAGTTCTTAATCCTAAACTTCTTACGTTATTGCAAGTTTCCTAACTCAAACTTGAGTTAATATTTTCAAGCATGTTAGTGGTTTAATTATTGTCAATTATTCCACCTCAATGAAATTTATTGTTAATCGCACTTAGTGCAAGTTGCATATGTTTACCTGGTATGAAAGGTTGATCACCTTGATTACCAAATTTGTTCATTGTCATTGTTGGCCACTTAGCGTTATTGATTCAGTTATTCATTTATTGAAATTTGATTATCGTTCTTTCACAATTATTATATATTGTTGAAAATTCGAAAGCCTATTCTTTTTCAATCATGATATATCTTTCTTGTATTTAAACTTGCTGAGCAAAGTAGTTGCTCACTCTTGCTATATCATGATAATATTTCAGTTAAGCTCAAGTGCTTCAGGAAGGACAAAGACAAGAAGAAAAGTTCAAGAGTAACTTAATATGCGTTAACTATTATGATATCTTATGAAAATGATTAGGTAAACCTTGTAAGTTAATAAAGGAATGTATCAAGATAAAGGTTGTAGACCTTGGGACATGTTGTAGAATACTCTGAAATAAACAATGTATGTTTATATTTTCGCATTAGTTATAGAACATGTATACGAAGATGATGTATCGTGACGCAACAAGTTCGAGGTTCAAGGGACACGGATTTGGGGGCGTTACAATCACTTCGCCAAGCTAGCTATTAGACACAACATACTCTGATCTTCGATTTCAACTAAGGATGTTTGGCAATTTGTCTTGGGTTCTTCAATTTGCAATGCTCCTTATTGTCAGTCCTTTGTCAACCCTGACATGCTTTACGATTTTGACTGATCGTAGAACTTCATGAAGACCGTAGAGTATTGAGCTTGATTCACTCAATGATCCGAACTCTACGTTCTGCTTTACGAAGCTTGCTCTACGATTGGCTCTACGATTTTGAGTCACTCTGCGGTCCTTACTTTACTTTATGACCTTAGAGTGAACTCTACGATTTGACTGCAGGGTCTACGACCTTGACTTAACTCTGCAAACTTTTGACAGGCTCTACGATCTTCCATTAAATACTCTACGATAGGAAGGCTGACTCTGCAATCTTTAACACACTTTACAATTTGCCAAAGTAGCTATACAATCATCCAAATTGACTAAACGATCGATTATATCCTATCATCTATACATCAGTTCAGCTCATAAGATCAACCTAACAAGTTTGATCTTTCTACTCTAAGTTTTTGTACATTAAATTCTTATTAAAGACTTTACAAAAACTACTAATACAAATATACATTAATTATATCATCATCAAATTAACCATGCAGACTCTAACAATCTCCCCCTATTTGATGATTATAAAACTAGTATTTTTAGAACATTCATCAATTCTACGATGCAAATTACGTTAAAGATAAACATGAGCTATTATAAAGCGAGCAACTGTATTGTTAGAATAAAAGAATGAATTTATTGATATATGTCAAAAATTGTATAAATTGTTTTTACAAAGAATAATTTACAATGTATACATATACTTTTACTTATCTTTTCCCTCTCTTGGACCTTGGAGGATCCCTTTTTTCAGTTGTAGACACCCAAAATTGTGCACTTGCTTTCTAACCTTGGCAGGAGAGTAAAAGCGTCATTTAACTTCAATGCCAAGATAACTAAGCAAAGATTGCAAGTTGGAAACAAGTATATAAAGATATCACCACAATTCCCGAGCAGCAGACTATTCAAGGCAAGACAGTTGACTAGCCAGCGTATTATGGAAGATACTTTTTTTGCTTTTTTGTTCCATCTTTCTGAACCTAGAATTTGTTAAACTTGATGTCATTACATAGTAGAAGCTGAGAACAAGTATATAATGCTCCCACAAAGGCCTCCAAACAACCGACTACGCAAAGCAAGGCGAATGATTAGCTAGTATCTACCAAGGGATGATTTTCCCCTTTTTCTCTATCTTCTCGAACTCAGAATTGAGTGAATCATATATCATTTCGAAGATCTCAGAAAGAGCTTTCCAGATTGGTATGGCACATTTTCTAACTCTTTCCAAATTGAAAGTTATGGATATTTTAGCGCACAGTATAAAAAATTGACTTTGCGACACGAAAACCGAGCAAGTGGGGCCCACCCTATGCCAGTCACAGGTGTACCTGCGGCCAACAGCAGGTGTACATGCGGCTATCCTAGTTCCCTATATACGGGCAAATGTTTAGCATTTTTAGAGAGGAATAACATTGGTAGAGAGAGAAAGAGTGTAACCTACTAAGAGAAATAACAAAAAACCTCTTTAATTTCCACATAGATCTAGCTATTTTCATCAAATCTCACCCCAATTTAGATCCAAACCTTCAAGATCCAAGCTCAAGGAGGAGGATTTCACCATTCCCAAGGTGAAAGATTCAATCTTTATGTATATTTAATGTAAATTTAATGGTTCTAACATAGATCCGTTTTATGGTGAAAGATCCGATTTTTATGTAGATTCAATGTAGATCTAATATAGATCTAGTATATATCTCATTTATTTTGGCAAAGGATTCGATTTTTATATAGATTTTATATAAATCTATAAGATCTAGTATAGATCTTGTTCATTTTATACGTTGTTGTGCTTGGATTTGGTTTGTTTTCTGATTAATATTGTATTGAGGCTCTCCCTGCATCTTAAATTTATATCTAGGGTGTCGGGATCCTCTTTATGGGACTATGAATGGTTAGAAATGATTTTCTATAGTTAAAATCTCCTCCTAATCATCCAATGATATCCTCGAGTCAATTTATCGCTTTCGAGTCAGATTTGGCTTATTTTACCGATTATTTTAATTGTGGGTTATTAAAGTTTGAATCTTTTTCTTAGATTCACATGAGATCTAGCTTGGATCTAAAGTGAAAAGCTTTAACCTTTATGTTAGATTCGACATGGATCTAGTGTGGATCTATGTATTTTCATTGCTTTCAAGTTTATTTTTAGTTTACCTCGAAAAATCCTAGATTCATATTAGCCGTCAAGGGATTCTAACAAATTAAATCACCTGATAGCTAGTTTGGGATATATTGTCGGTTAAATCCTGGTTGTGCATTATATAGATCTATTAGATCATATATCTACGGATATCATATCCTAGATTCTAAATCTTTTCGCTAGATCTCATCAATACGTAGTAGTCCCTCGAAATGTTGATTTCATTGTATTATCTACGGATCAGGGTCTTCGGGAGCCCTTTTTCTAGATCTTGTCCCTCGTTTCCAGGTATTGTTTGATATGATTCCGAATTATTCGAGTCTAGGAATAGAGTCAGGGTCCTCAAATCGAGCCTTGACATAATTCCCACGATGGACATAGTTTTGATTGTAATAGTTGTTATCCAATCATTGTACATGTAATTTGGGCCTTCAAATAGTATCGATGGTTCTATCCCATGAAAATCGAATTTAAGGCCCTTTAATAGTGAAAAAATGTGATTGTGGGTGTTCGGGGTTATTGAGATGACTTCCATGCCCACGGGTGGCCCCGACCCCATTTCGATGTTTTATTTTTCCGTTTATCACCAAAAAATGATTTTCGAGCAAAACAATAAAGATCTTCTAAAACCAAATCGGGTCGGGTTATTACAACAACCTTAAGCTAAAATTGAAGGTAATGAAGGATCTCGATTCCTATTTGATGAAGGGTTTGAAAACTGATGGGCTAAATCTATACTAGCAATTTACGTGCAAGTATACATGGTCAATCAAGTAATAAAGTGTAAGTAGAGTTGTCGAACCCACGAGGAACAGTAATAATAATTAATCCAAATACTAATATGTAGTCAATTCGATTCTATTTAAACAATTGAATTTTAAGTAAATTTATTAATAATTAAATAACTAAAGAAAGGTGAATTCAATAAATAAGAGAAAATATTAAGAACTCAATTTCCCCCGATGAATCATTTAATTAATAACATCCTTCTTTCATTAAATCAATTCTTCAAAATTCTCAACAGAAAATCACTAATAATTATTATAATCATCTTTCGAATAATTATAAAGCATACATATTATTATTATAAATTTCCCTATAGTCCTATGAGAAACAATAATAATAAATTCATTAAGAATTATTTTCCACCCGTTGCTTGCGGTATTCAGGTATATTTCTATCCCGTCCATAAAATTAGTATTCACTTAGCAATTAATATTACTAAAAAGAATTACTAATCACAAGTTATTATACCCAGATCTTAATTTAGAATCTATCGTCAGATTTCATCAAAATCCATCCAATAATTATTAATTACGCAATTATAACAACCAACACAAGATATAATAAACAATTTATCCCATAATCAATTTAAATCAAAGAAAGAATAAATATTAAATTAAATTATCATCGGGTTCCATTGAATCCTTAATGAAAAGACTACTTCATATTAAATAATAAAATAAACAATATAATAGGTTCGGAAAACATCTTAAAGTACAAGAAATTAAATTAAGAAGGAAGAATAAACTCTATCACAGTTTTGCTTCGCTCCTTTCTGCAATCCCTGCCTCCTTCAGGTGCCTCCTTGAAACCCTAACTAATATCTGAAACTATGTCTAACTATCTCCACCTTACTCCTCATAATATCAGAATACTTATAGGAGTTATTCCACTTAACCCTAATAGAATTAAGATTACATTTATAACCCTAGGAGAAAATATTTGTATTGAAGTCAGCCTTGTAGTCTTTGTAACTCTCTAGGCTTCAATTGGTAAATATCTCATTTTATTTGGAAAACAAACAGCTATTAAACCCTTCAGCTCCGCCGCACCACGTGCCACGCACGCGCGATCCTCTCGAGCGCCGCGACTCGCCTTATCGAGCGCAGCGGCCCATGATCCGCGTCACGGCTCACATTAGTGAGTGTCGCGGCCCATAATCCCTGTCCGTTTTTCTCTTCTTGCTTCCTTGCTCCCCCAATTGCTTCAAATATTCATGATTTTGCCACTTAACTCCTTTATTCCTATAAAATAAATAAAAACAATAAATTAAATAAAAACTCTATAAAATAACATGAAAGACTTAAAAACACACAAATTATTAAGCATAAAAATACCCAAATAATAGGTATAAAATCTACTCATCAAATACCCCCAAACTTAAATATTTGCTTGTCCTCAAGCAAAAACTCAAAACAATAAACAAATCCTAAAAACTAAGAACATGTATCCTACTACTAAAATAATCATGAATCAATTCATAGCCTCCAAGATCATACAATAACTTTCAATAATTAAACCTGTATAAACTTATCAACCTCTCAGTCATCAATTCACAGTAGTTACAATCCCATAGTGTGTGTGTGTGCAATCTCTACTAAATCAATCAGACCTTAACAGGACTATATCACTAATACATGGTACGAGGAAGTCATCGACCTATAGGACATATCACAACAATAATCTCAGCTAGGGTACTCATCGTTCAAATCAAGAGAGTTCTGTTCAATCTAATTTTCTGCTATTCCTCCTAGAGTATTGCCATTCATTTTTTTAAGGTGAGTGCATTTTACGCTACTTCTCACATGCATGACGAGTGCGTTTTACGCTCCATCTCGTCTTAATTATTATCAAGGAGTACACTTTGAAGCTCAATTCACTCCACCATATTTCTAAACTTTAGGAAGCATAACGTCTTTTTTTTTCTTTTCATTTGAACCATACGTTTCCCCCAAACTTAAACAATTCACTACCCCTGCTTCAATTAAGGCCGTTGTCGACGCCGGGAAATGTCGCTCCTTTTGTGATTGTTACCCTTTCCAATTTTACCCTTTTGGTTTAGATGATTCTTTTGGAAAAGGTCGGCATTAATGTCGACGGGGTTTTGAAATATCGTTTTTTATGATAAGCCAATTAACCAGAGTCGCCAGTTGGTATATTTGAAATGGATGTACCAACTCATCCGAGTTTTCATTTTTTATAAATCGCTGTCATATGTGACTCCAAATTAATTGGTCTGCAAACCGAGATTTAAAGAGTTCGGGGGCTTGCTTAAGTGAGGGGAAGGTGTTAGGCACCCCCCGACTTCCGTGAAACACGGTTACCGCAATCTTGATGCTTTTCCTATCCTTTAATTCATGAAATGTGTATGTATGCGCGTGTGTGTGTGTGTGTGTCTATGTGAATATTGTGGTGAGTTTGCATGAAAGAATCATTTGGGTTTTTTATGGAAAGTCGTGCTTTGAGAAAGCTTTAGAATGTCCTTCGATTTATACGAGAAAGCTTTATTCTTTATGAAAAAAGTTTAATTTTAATTGTCAAAACTAAGGTTTTCATTTAGGTGTCGTTTTGGCAAAACAAGAGTTTTTTAAACCTTCGTCAAAATAGGAATCGAGACCTATACGTTGCTCTCATAATTAAAATGACGGCAATTTTCTAGGATCTCTTTAACACTATGCACATTGGTTTAATAAAACATCATTTATTCTCTAAAACCATTCTTGATATTTGAAAACGATTTTTCTTTGCCTTCTCGTTAAATAGAAATCGACATTCATTAGCACTCTCAATTTCTTATCCTCGTGATGCTAATAACCTAGTTCGATTGATTTTATGAAAATCTCTTCATCGTTTAACTTTGAAATCAATTTGTATATCATGAATCAAATTAAGCATTAAAATGCGTTGGGGCTATTCATGGGCATGTAAGCCATCAAAATAACCCCAAACGCGTACAATCGCATATTTTCACTATGACGGGGCCTTAACCACGATTCTCGCCTTGGCGTCATTTTAAGGCCCGACGATTACATATTTACAATGAAAACTACATCATTCCTACTACTTACATCAAGAGATGTCCATCATCGGATTTGGACCACGGGGTCGCGTTCCTAGGTTCACACCCGAATTTTTTCACACACCACAAAGCGGAGATTACAAAAAAATAACTAACACGAATAATCTAACAACGCCAAGACATCCTAAATAGCAACCTAAGGGAACCATACCCAATATATCACCGTAAAACAAATAAAAAAAATCAACAAATGAATATCATAGGGTTATTAGGAAGAATTTTGTTCCAATGGAACCCTCACTAATAATCCCTAATTCATTGTTCTATCATAAATTACATGAAAACTACATTAAATTTGACCAAATGATATGATAGAAATTGCAATAATAAGGAGATTTTCACCTTGCAAATGATATCAAAATGGATGTAAACTTGTGTATTGGAATAGATTGGGAAGTATATGTGATACAATCAAATCAAAAGATTATAAATCTTCCCTTTTTTTCTCTCTTTCTCTCCTCTTTTGTTGCAAATTTATGCTATTTCTTCCTCAATTCCCGAGCTGTTGTTGCTGTTTTTTCTTCTCCTTCTCGCCTGATCCAACCTTCTGTATGCTGAATGGGGGATGAGCTGAAATAGGCTGGCCAGAGCCAGCCGCAGATGGATCTGCGGCTGGCTGGCCGCCACCCCTCCACTCAGCTGAATTTCGGGTTTCCGTGTTTCGAGTTCCGTGTTTTCAAAAGGCGCACTAATTGGCCGCAGATCAATCCGCGACCGGCTGGCTTGACTTTCTCGATTTTCGTGCTACGCCTCGATTCTCATGTCGTGACTTCGGTTCTCGCCGATAGGCTGGTATTTTGCAGTCCGGGAATTACTGGAAGACGTGCCACATCATTCGGGAATGCCCATTTCGGACAGCCTTGTCGTCACGTCGATTTTGACTTGCAAATCGTCGCGGTGGCGTCGAGTGTTCGTACTTGCCCATCCTTTGCTCTCGCAGGCTGGTTCATTTGCCGAATTTGCCCTCCTGTCAGGGTTAGTATACAAAGTGCAAAATTTGGGTGTCTACAGCTGTAATATAACCCTAACTCATGACAATATCTCCTACCAAGGTTTCGAACTATAGTCTCCTTAAAATTCAATCAATCTCGTTGGGATCTAAGTGCTCAAGATAATAGGGATCATAACTACGCAAATTCGACTACTAAAATGATATAAAAGCTAAGCACAAGGTTCAAAGGTTTTCTAACCTGCTATCACCTTTAATGATCTTTTATCATCGGCTATTCTAAAAATTCACTACTTATTTTATTTTTATTTTTAAAATTTTATTTTTTATTTTTATTATTATTATTTTTACTAATATGCAATCTAATATGCAACTTAATAGGCAATCTATCTATAAAATAACTAAAATGTATAAATAAAATCCCAGGTACTAAATAAATAAAGTATCAAATAAATTCAACTAATACCCTCAAACTTGAAACGTACATTGTCCTCAATGTTCCAGAAAAATAAAAACAATAAAGTAAAGAAACTTCCCTGAACAATTAAGCATCACCAGCATCATCTTCATCATCCTCCTCCTCCTCCTCTTTCGTGATAAATGTGTATTCGAGGAACACTAGTGAAGTAGGAAAGTTGCATAAGGATGTATGACACCATTAAGAACAATGTAGAACAACATACACACTCCTTTTCTCTTCATAATCCTTTTTTGGTACCTGTGAAATATTATCGCATTATTACTAACTAAAACATAACTAACTTAATAATTCAAATAATTCCTAATTAACATGCAACTTATTTCTATTTATTTTTTTTATTTTACTTAATTAATTTAAACTAGCTATAATTAATAAAATGAACTAAAATTCAAATATGCAAACTAATAATAAACTTAAACTCTTGGGTTGCCTCCCAATAAACGCTTGGGTTATAGTCGTCAGCCCGACTTCTTCAATTTCTATCCAATTCCCAATCGAGAAGTGATTGACATGTCCATCGGTAGCAAAGTAACATTTGTATGCTTCTCTTTCAAACGAGTCAATACTTCAAATTCGCCTAGCTTGCTCTTTTCAAATAAACTAATCTTCATGAACTCCACAGAGCTAGGCTTTTCTTCCCATGATTCCGTAGGCGCGATGATGACGGAAAGCTTCTTAACCAATTTCGAGTACTCATGCAGTTGCTCATCCAGCTTCCTTTTTTGATTACACTTCGATGAAGGCACTGGATTCAACATATAGATCTGAGTCCTTGTATCACTACTCGAATCAAGATCTTCTTTATCCTTCTTTACCGGTTCTTCACTATTTACCTCCTCCATTAGAGCGTCCTCATCATTGTCCATGGCTGTTTGTAGCAATACTGTGGCTCCTCTATCACTCCCGGAAACCATGTCGCTTGGTAAAATATCTTGAGGATGATTGGTGAAGATGTTGATCAACTGATTCATGTAATTTTTGATCTTTTGCATCCTTTCCTCATTCATAACTCTATAATTTGATATAAGTTCTTCGAATTTTGACTCCCTTTATTGTTGAGGTGAAGCATAATCATAAACTTCCGGTTTGTATGTTTGGCATGGAGCAAAAGTTTGAGCCTGATTGTTATTTCTCCACAAATACTTCGGGTGATTTCCCAAATCTTGATTGTAATTGTTGTGGTAAAGGTACTCGTTGGGGTAGTCGCCGAAATTGCCACCATACGGTACTGCTTCGGAATTGAAGTTACACTGATGGCTTGGATGCTTTCCACGATAAAAATCATAAATCACCAAAGCATTCTGACTACGTTGTGCTATAAAGGCATCCACCTTCTTTGACAACGTTTCAATTTGTATAGCCAATGTAGAAAGTACATTGCTTTCAATAATCTCTACTGCCTTCGGCTGATTTATCCTCGACATAGACCACTGATCATTATAAAATGCCATAGGTTCCTGTACCTACGTATCTTGGAAAAACAAATTAAAACAAAAATAAAAAAACGTTTAAACTAAAATCAAATCGACGTAAACTAATATTAGAATAATAATTTTTAACTATTCCCCGACAACGGCGCCAAAAACTTGATGGGCAAAATCTATACTAGCAATTTACGTGCAAGTACACACGATCAATCAAGTAATAAAGTGTAAGTAGAGTTGTCGATCCCACGAGGAATAGTAATAATTAATTAATCCAAATACTAATATGTAGTCAATTCGATTCTATTTAAACAATGGAATTTTAAGTAAATTTATTAATAATTAAATAACTAAAGAAAGGTGAATTCAATAAATAAGAGAAAATATTAAGAACTCAATTTTTCCCGATGAATCATGTAATTAATAACATCCTTCTTTCATTAAATCAATTCTTCAAAATTGTCAACGGAAAATCACTAATAATTATTATAATCATCTTTCGAATAATTATAAAGCATACCTATTATTATTATTATTATAAATTTCCCTATATTCCTATGAGAAACAACAATAATAAATTCATTAAGAATCATTTTCCACCCGTTGCGTGTAGTATTCAGGTATATTCCTATCTCGTCCACAAAATTAGTATACACTTAGCAATCAATATTAGTAAAAAGAATTATTAATCACAAGTTATTATACCCAGATCTTTATTTAGAATCTATCGCCAGATTTCATCTAAATCCATCCAATAATTGTTAATTACGCAATTATAACAACCAACATAAGATATAATAAATAATTTATCCCATAATCAATTTAAATCAAAGAAAGAATAAATATTAAATTAAAGTATCATCGGGTTCCATTGAATCCTTAATGAAAAGACTACTTCATATTAAATAATAAAATAAACAATATAATAAGTTCGGAAAACATCTTAAAGTATAAGAAATTAAATTAAGAAGGAAGAATAAACTCTATCATAGTTTTGCTTCGCTCCTTTCTTCAATCCTTGCCTCCTTCAGGTGCCTCCTTGAAACCCTGTGACGCCCCCAAATCCGGGTACCTCAAACCCGAATTCGGTGCTACACGGTACATCCCATTCCATACAATATAATAGACATGAATGTAATTACTATTTATTACAACACGTCTTACTCTCAATTCCCAGGTTCTAATACCATAACATCATTCCAAATACAAAATAAGTCTTAGTATTACAACATTACTAATACAAATAAACTATGATGCCATCTAGACGTTCATCTTGCCCTTTCCCTTGTCCTTACCGGAACCTTCAGCCCGCTCGGACTTAGCTGCAATGTTTAATATAAAGCAAGAATGAGCATTCAATTGCCCAGCAAGTATAACAGTTGAATAACAACAATATCATCAATCATATCATTTCTCTTCGACAACTGGACAATAGTTGTGAAATATTCTGAATAAACAGGAATCATACTTTGCTTTCTTTTGCTTTCTTGAAAAGGTACACAGCATTATAACTGCAAACCGTCTTACTTACGAGCACTTCTAGGTGATCAGCCTATTGTACTCTATGTTGATCAACACTCTAGCTGGAAACGACTATATGCGTTTGTTTAGGCGCTCGATGCCTTGTCAGAATAACTGACTAAAAACTGCCCCTAATATTAGGGTTGTTCATCTCATTCATGTCTTGGAATCCTAACCAAAACAGTTCGGTTGGATAGCTCTACTTAATCATCAATAACATTTCAAGGATTTATTATCAAATCAATAAAATATTTCAATATCTGTCTAGCCGAAACAATTGGCATCGACGTTCTCTATAACAGTTCATATATATGTGAACTTGAAAGCTTCAACAATTTATGTCATAACATAGCTTGAACACTTGTGCAAATACTGAAAGATTTACATAAGTAAGGAATTCACACAACCATGTATGTATTGCGTAAATCGAAACTTCAAACATCGCATGAGAGTCAAGAGAATATAATCAAATGAATCAAATAACTTGCACAATATACGTCTTTTGTATAAGATACGAAACTTGCATTCAATACTGAAAATGAATGAAGCTAGTGAACTTGCCCAACACAAAGGTTAGACAATGGTTTAGGAAACTTGCCTTAAGCGCTTGCTACTAGTTGACGTTAATCGTCCTTCAAATACGTCCTACGCATTTAAACATATATTCACATACCAATTAGTCTCACAATAGACACCAAACATTGGCTTACATTAATCAAGACATTATAATCATTACAAACATTGATTGCCACTACGACTACCCAAACGGGGGTCTCGCTCCCCGGTGAGCGAGCGGCTGCCCAACTCGCCGGTGAGCTGGCGGGGGAGTAGGGGGCAGCGCCCCCTGAAAGCCAAACGAAAATTGCAACTATGTTATTCATTTCATTTAAGCAAATCTCACGTGACTTAGTCATTTCATGCTTGGGGTTATTCAACTATTACACTAACATATCATACATATGTCTTGGGGTATTTACAACATGTTGGGTCTATGTAAACATGCATCGCATCAATAACACAAAGCAGCAGAACAGTTCACCTCTGCAGACCGGCGCAGCTGCGCAGGTCTTGTACTTGGGAGTGGCGCAGCTGCGCCACTCTAATCCAGGGACTTCCAGCTCTGCAACCCAGCGCAGCTACGCAGGTGCTATGCTTGGGAGTGGCGCAGCTGCGCCACTCTGCATCCAGGGACTTTCAAGTTCTGCTACTGCAGAACCCAAAAATCCAAACTCTTGATTCCGTCCCTTTTGCTTCTTAGCCATTATACAACAAGTCTATATGACTTAAAACATGCTTTTACAACTGAGCTAGGCATCCTAACATCATTTAATCAATTAATCATCTCTAATTCTCATGTTCCTTAGAGAAATCATTCTCTTGGACATTAAACCAAATAGTTGGTGGGCATGAGTTGAAAACTCACATTGGAGTAGAGTTTCATTATACTCTAGTCCAGATTTCCCATTGAAATCATTACTCATACCTTCTTGGCATATACCAACAATACACAACCAATGCACATAACCAAACCAAGATGATTACAACTTCATTATTAACAAAACATGAATAACAGTCCACTAATGTCCATTTCAGTCCATTTCTTGATTCCTTAAGCATAGGTTTGATTCTCATTCATTGTTCCACTTTTACATACCATTAACAAGGTTTAATAGAGCTAACAACATTCATACACACGTTCATGAACAACCAAGCAATTCAGCTACATAACTCCAACAAAACAATCACAGTAAAACTATAAACTTGGAAAGAATGTGGAAATGAGCTAAGCTCTATATTGCATACCTCTTGAGCTACTTCTAAGGATGCTAAATGGATTAAAACCAGCTGCTACCACAATTCCTCTTCTTCCTCAAATCACCCGAACACACTCTTCTCACTATTTCTCTCAAGTTTCAGTTTTAACACTTAGCAACAAGAAAGGGATGGAAGGCTTGCAATGGGAGGAGTATTTATAGAAGAAGGACTGAGTTTCTTGGAGGTGGCAGAGCTGAGCATGCTCGGGCATGGCAGCTCCCCATGTATGGGCGACTGAGCTTTTGCTCTTCCCATGGCTCGGGTACTCCCCCCCTCTCTTCTCCCAAGTTGCTTTGTGACATTCTTCCTTCACCAAATGCAGATTTTGCTTCTACTCACGCCATCCACGTTCTTGGCTCTTCTCCCTCTCATTCTCTCCTTCTCCCGTACTCTTCTCCCACCTTCAAATGACCAGCTGCGTTCTATAACCCATTTCCCTTCATGGGTCATGGGTTTGGGTCATGGATGGTGGGTTTGGTTCATGGACTAAGTCCATGGGTTTTGGGCTTCCAATAATAATCTATTGGGCTTCTAATTTAATACCAATTGGGCTTCTAACAAATAATCAATTGGGCTAAAATAAAATCCCACACTTGGATTATTAACCCCTCTCATTAACGCTTTGACGAAATTATGAAAAGTCATAAAATCGAAAAGGTATCTTGGCGTAAATAGCGTTTTAGTGCTATTTCTCTAATGATTTAATTAACTCCAATAAAAATAATAACAATAAAAAAAATTATCACATACACATCATATGTAGTAATAAAATATTCAAACACATAACACGGAATAATATTAATAAAAGTTCAATTTATTCAATAAAATTCATAGGCTCGCGTGACAAAGCTACCCGCGATCGGCGATCGTTACAAACCCTAACTAATATCTGAAAACTATGTCTAACTATCTCCACTTTACTCCTCATAATATCAGAATACTTATAGGAGTTATTCCACTTAACCCTAATAGAATTAAGATTAGATTTATAACCCTAGGTGAAAATATTTATATTGAAGTTAGCCTTGTAGTCTTTGTAACTCTCTAGGCTTCAATTGGTAAATATCTCATTTTATTTGGAAAACAAACAGCTATTAAACCCTTCAGCTCCACCGCACCACGCGCCACACGCGCGCGCGATCCTCTCGAGCATCGCGACTCGCCTTATCGAGCGCCGCGACCCATGATCCGCGTCGCGGCTCACATTAGTGAGTGTCGCGGACCATAGTCCCTGTCTGTTTTTCTCTTCTTGCTTCCTTGCTCGCCCAATTGCTTCAAATATTAACGATTTTGCCAGTTAACTCCTTTATTCCTACAAAATAAATAAAAACAATAAATTAAATAAAAACTCTATAAAATAACATAAAATACTTAAAAACACACAAATTATTAAGCATAAAAGTACCCAAATAATAGGCATAAAACCTACTCATCAAAAATCATGCTTTCCAAACATCACCCCAAAATGTTTTATCAACTAAAACCTAAAACGAATTTTTCCTTCAAATCAAATCCTTTGTGCATATGTTCAAAGAGGCTCGAAATTACTTTCAAAATAACACATTTCTCACGATTTCGATTCAAAGTTAGTGATCGATATTCTAGATTTTCTTCCAAATCACACACATGCACACACACACACACACACAACCCTCAATTTAGGAAAACATTAAGAAAGCGATAACCGTGTTTTCACGAAAGTCGGGGGGTACCTAATACTTTTTCCTCGCTTAAGTAAGTCCCCGAACTCTATGAATCTCGGTTGCAGACCAATTTTACGGAGTCACATAATCGGCCTCTCGATTGGAAAAATCCTAAAATCCGGATGAGTTGGTGTATCCATTTAAATCTTTACCAACTGGCGGCTCTATCTAATATGCCCATCATTAAAATCAATCTTTCAAAATCCCGTCGACATTTATGTCATCATTTTCCTAAAAATCACCTTTTAAATGAAATAAATAAATCGAAATCTTAAAAGGGTAGACATTATATTTAGGAAAAATTCCCAGCGTCAACAATTGGCAACTCTACTAGGGAAATTAGAGGGCTTAAGCCGCATACAATCTTTTTATTTTCCTTTTATCCGTGTGTCGTGTGAATGGTTCGAATGTATATGTGATGAATACCTTATATTTTCGAATGCTTTACTTTAGTGCTTTAAACAATGTCATCATATACATGCGGTGAGGCATGATGAATATATGCGAATATGTGTTATGTGATTCCTCCTCTAGGAGGCGAACCCATCGGTTGTTGATTACTGGACTCGAGGGGGCGTTCCCCCGCAAGGCTTTGGAAAGTTACCACTCAGATCCTCAACAACAATATCACATATATCACTCTAAGCCTTCTCAGACTTAACTGACAATATCACGTATATAATAACTGGGTAGCAATTATACAAACTAAGGGTCTCAGCAGTTAGGAAAATCAAAGGTCTAGGCCATGTTTAGCTAAAACCCAATTAATCTCTATTTTAATTTATTTTAATATTTTTCTTATAATATAGTAAATATTATTAGGTTTGTATATAGCGCGAACATGCAATCAAATTACATAAATAGTGCGGAAGCGCAATAAAACAAATTTTAAAAATTTTCGTACAAACCATCACTGTAGACACCCAATTTTTGCATTTCCTATACTAACCCTGACAGGAGGGCAAATTCGTCCATGGACCCGGCCCACGAGAATGGAAGGAGGACATAAAGATGAAACTCAAAGCCATCTCCACTGGACGAGATCGAGGCCGACACAACGGCGCGCAAATGTCAGGAGTCAGTTACTGATCGTTGCGCTTACCCGGACGGCATGGCACGTTTCCCGGCGATTTCCAGACTGCAGAATGCAAGCCCTTCAACGGAAATCAACGGTACGACACGGAAATCGAGACGAGGTGCGGAAATGAGAAAATCAGCACAGTCAGCCGCAGATCAATCCGCGGCCAAGGACGGAACTCGAGACGGTACGGGACTCGAGCGCACGGGACTCGAGCGCGGCTGGGGGGAGAACCAAGGGCCAGCCGCAGATCAATCTGCGGCCAGCCGCATATCAATCTGCGGCTGCCCTTGGCAGTCCTTTATCAGGCCATTTCGCATACAGAAACAAAAGAGAGGAAGAAGAGGAAAAATCCAGCAGCAGCAGCAGCTCGGGAAGGAAGAAAAAAATAGCAACAAAACAACAAAAATTAAGAGAGAAAGGAGTGAGAAATAGTGAGAAATTGTACCCATCTTGTGAGATTACGTCTCGATATTTTCTACTCTACTCAATACACAAATTCATACATATTGTGGGGATTATTTGCAAGGTGAAAAATCATGTGTTTTAGCATTTTGTTATACCATTTTTGCCAAGCTTTTGTCATCCGAATTATTTTGAATGTAGTTGTTCTTGAATATTGATGTGAAATCACGGATTAGGGATTATTAGTGAGGGTTCCATCAGAACAAAATTCTTCCTAATAACCCGAGGATATCCAATTGGTGAAATTTCTAGCTTATTTATGGTGATTTATTGGATGTAATATATTTAGATTATCATTTTCGGATATCATGGTGTATTAGGCAAATCCGTGTTGTTTAGTTTTCGTAGTATTCATTTTGCGGGTATGTAGTAATCTTGGGTGTGAGCCTAGGAATGCGACCCCGTGGTCCAAATCCGATGATGGACGTTTTGACATATGTAATCGATGCAAGGTACTCGTTTTGTTGTAACATGTAATCGTTGGGCCTTAAAACGACGCTAGAGCGAGAATCGGGTTTAAGGCCCCATAATAGTAAAATATGTGATTGTTGGCGTTAGGGGATATTTTGATGGCTTACATGCCCATGAATAGCCCCCTACGCGTTTGATATTTAGTTCGATTCGTAACACCCAACAAAAGGATTTCAAAGCCAAAACGATAAAGATTTTGCTAAAATTAATCAAAGTAGGATATTAGCATCACAAGGCTAAAATTTGGAAGTGCTAATGGAAGTCGATTCCTATTTTATGAGAAAGCCGAAAGGAAGTTGTTTCCAAATGTCATAAAAAATGGTTTTATAAAGGGAAATAAACGTTTACTAAACCTTGATACATAGGGCGAAAGAGATTCTAGAAATTGCCTATCATTTATGAAAGCGACGTATAAATCTCGATTCCTATTTTGGCTAAGGTTTAACAAACTCACGTTTTACCCAAAACAAACGCTTAATCTCATAGCTTTTGTTAATTTAAAATCAAATCTTTCTCAATAAGAAAATAAGGCTTTCTCGTAAATACCGAAAAGATATTTTAAGCATTCTCAAAATTAAAGCACGATTTTCCCTAAAAAATCCAAATGATTCTTTCATACAAACTCACCACAACTTTCATTTAGGCACACACACACACGCGCGCATATACGTTTCATGAATTAAAGGATAGGAAAAGCATCAAGATTGCGGTAACCGTATTTAACGGAAGTCGGGGGGTTCCTAACACCTTCCCCTCGCTTAAGCAAGCCCCCGAACTCTATGAATCTCGATTCGCAGACCATTTAATTCGGAGTCACACATGAGCCAGCGATTTATAAAAAACGAAAATTCGGATGAGTTGGTACATCCATTTCAAATATACCAACTGGCGACTCTGGTTAATTGGCTCATCATAAAAAAACGATCTTTCAAAACCCCGTCGACATCAAGGCCGACCTTTTCCCCAAAATCACCAAAACCAAAAGGCTAAAATAGGAAAAGAAAAAAGAGACGAGAAAAACCCGGCGTCGACAGCTGGCGACTCTGCTGGGGAAATTAGAGGGCTTAAGCCGCGTTTAAATCTTGATGTTATCCTATCCTTTAAAATTCATAAAAATGTGTATGCATGCGATATTTTGCTTTTTTTGTTTCTTTTGTTGTGTCATTGTGTGTTTTGTCCAAATAGATGAATGATTGAATAGAATTGCTTTACTTTTAAGTAATCATTTGCATACGGTGAGGACGATGAATGTGAATGTATGTTGAGAGAGTACCTCCTCCTGAGGCGAACCTGTCGGTTGCTTATTACTGGACTTGAAGGGGCTGCTCCCCGGAGATGGCTCAGGAAACGCACCACCCAAATCCGTTCCAATCGAAAGGGCTCAAACGAGTAGATTGCGAAGATTTGGGGACCTTCATGCCGAAAAGCCCGTGAGAGTAACCCTAGGATAGGTCATCCTCAGATTAACCCAACGCAGGAAAAGTCTCTTCATGCCTTTTTACGTTTATATGTCTAAAGGTCATGATCTCATTCAATATTCATATATCCCTTTCCTGTGTCAAAAGAGATTACTAACCTCTGTGAATTGCAGGGAATAGTTGGGGAAGCATAATAAAGCATGTTTAGCGTTGGTTATTGCATTAAAGGACTACTAACTTTCTGTTTTACAGGGAAAGATTAAAAAACCCAAAGCACAAAAAGTTACAGCTTTTGCATGCATCCATATCCTTTCATTTCCCCGGACTAAACTTCGAACCGTTGTTTTGTAGGATTGCTCCTCAAACCCGTTCGCAGTCTAAGAAAGCCCAAACTTCTACATCTGAAATGGTTGATCTTCCTAATCATGGTTCCATATCTCGGGAAGAGTTTGATGATTTCAAAAAGCAGATGATGGAAATGGCCACAATGCTAAAGGAACAGTTCCTAGTCAGACAGGATCCGCCAAACCAAGGACCACATAATATACCGCCACCCGGAGGTGATAAGAATCCTCCTAAAAATATTGCAAACCTGTGTAAGGATGACCAACCCCTACTCAAGGACGAGCCAGTCATTCCAAGGGCCGTTCCCATACCTAACAAGACAGTGATTACTATCCCAGAGGAAGGGGACACTGACGACCTTCGGAAAAAAATGAGACACATGGAGGAGACCATCCAATCTCTACGAGGCATAGGCTCCCTGGGTAGGGTCAATTACTCGGATCTGTGTGTTTTCCCCGGAACCAGATATCCAGAAAAGTTCAAAGTCCCCGAGTTTGAAAAATACAATGGAAAGGGAGACCCCTACACGCACTTGAAAATATACATTGGAGAACTCGGGTCTTATGCCGAGGACGAGGGGTTGAGGATGCAGCTATTCCAGAAAAGCTTAACAGGGGAGGCGAGGATCTGGTATGCCCGCCTTGACAACGCCCGAATCCACAACTGGGAGGAATTGGCCCATACTTTCTTAACCCAATACAGCTTTCAAGCCCAGATGGCCCCTGACAGGTACCAAATGACAAAAGTTAAGAAGCAGCCTAGGGAATCCTTCAGGGAATATGCGCAACGATGGAGGGGCATGGCCGCGTAAGTGAACCCCCCGATGAGCGAATCGGAGATGGTGATGACTTTTGTAGACATTCAAGAGGCACCGTATTATGAACGAGTCATATCGGCGATTGGTAGGCCTTTCGCCGAAATGTTAAAACACGGAGAAATGGTGGACATGGGTTTGAAATCCGGCAAAATTCGGGATCTCACGGCTTTGGAAACGGCTGCAGAACAGATCCAAAGCGGTAATTATGGCAGCACTTCCCGAAGGGTGCAAAAGAAAAAGGAGGAGGACGTTTCCCTCATCCTTCAGGGCTCGTCCAAAAAGGCAGAAAGCCATCTTCCGGTACAGGTGCAGAGGGTAGGGCCGTCCCGGCAGCCCAACTTCACAGATCAAAGAGCAGAGGGACGAAGGAGATATGAGGCCTCGCAAAATCGAGTATTCACCCCGCTCGGGGAACCACTTGAACGAGTATTAGCGGTATTAGTAGCCCAAAAGAAGATAGTTGGTTTGGCACCACCGAGTGACCCAAAGGGTAGAAGGTTTGACCCGAGCAAGCGATGTGCATACCACTCCAGTTCCCCTGGCCATGATACACAAGACTGTTGGACGTTGAAGCATCGAATCCAAAACCTGATTGACAGTGGGGAAATTGTGGTGGAACAGCCAGACTCCCCGAATGTTAAAGCGAATCCCCTGCCTAGACATGATGGAGGTGGGGTCAATATGACGGAGGCGAGTGAAGCTGGGGGGCCGCCGAGGTTAAACTATGTGCAGGAAATTGAGGGGATGATCAACGTGATACATGAGCATGGGAGTGCACGGGGAGTGCCCATCAGATTGATGGGGGTAAGTCCGAATAGCACGGAGGGACCTGTCAAGTTGACAACTCCGAGGCCCCTCATCCTTGCCGCAAGGCCGCAAATCCCTATCAGTAGTCTAAAGACGGTACCTTGGAATTATGGGGGAACGCCAGAGGAAGCGGCCAGTTGTGCTTCTGTGACGACAAAGGGGAACCCCTTATACCTTCCCGGGCGAGTCCTTGAGAGCCAAAGGGAAAAAATGAAGAGATTTCCGAGGACAGGGCCATAGAATTCTTGAGAAGGATGGATCACCCGGAAATGAGGGGGATTCAGATTTTAAATGAGGAGTCAACCTTAACATCAGTCATGGACCTGGTGTTGTCATCCAATGAGCATTGCAAAACCTTGACGAAGGTTCTGGAGGAGGCATACGTGCCCAGGGAAATTAGTGAGGAAGGTTTCGGCCAGCTGGTGGGCCACCTATTGGAGAACGATGTAATATCCTTTACGGATGAGGGCATACCCAAGGAAGGAAGGGGACATCGAAAACCGCTACATATTGCGGTAATCTCCTCGGGGTATATCATGAATGGGGTGTTAATTGATGGAGGGTCGGCATTGAATATTTGTCCCCTCAGCACATTGCAGAAGATGAACATTAATCCCAAGCGCCTACGGGCCAGTCACGTGGTGGTGCGAGCTTTCGACGGTTCCCGAAGGGATACAATTGGGGAAATAGAATTACCAGTGGAAATAGGACCCTGTACTTTCGATATCTCTTTCCAGGTCCTAGACATCACCGCCAGTTATAATATGTTACTGGGGAGGCCGTGGATACACATGGCCGGGGCAGTGCCTTCTACGCTCCATCAACAAATCAAGCTAATCATCAATGGGAATCTGGTAACAATCGCGGCCGAATGTGATGACCCTTCTCCTCCCAGGAGTGGCCTACCAGTGATCAATGTGGATGAGTCGGCGGTACCAGCCAGCTTTCAGGCACTAGAGATTAGCACTCCCCAATACAGATGCTTGGGGGCTCCAGCCGTGAAACCAAGGGCCTCTCCAGAACTTACTTTTGTTGCAAAGGAAATGATAAGGATGAAATTCCAGCCTGGACAAGGGTTAGGAAGAAGCAGTCAAGGAATCACCAAGCCCATTCAACTGCCCCATCAGGTAGGCAAGGCAGGTTTGGGATATCATGGAGGTATAACATGGAGAAACCGTAAGGGCATGGCCCCGATTCGATTGATTGGCAGCCCGGAGACCCCGGTCAACAATAAGCAGGGGACTAGCGAGCCTGTGACTAGAGCAGGGGGTGAAGATTTGTCCCCCACAAATGATGAATTAGCCAAAAGAGAAAGTTTCCTACAGGAGATCGCGGAAGAGTTCGAAACCCAGTGCTATATCCCCGGACAATTAATAAGCAATGAAGAGGGGACGAATGTTGCCACACCCGGAGCTCAACAAAATGTGCCTATCATCGATTGGGCAGGGTTGATTATTCCTAAGGAAGGTATGAGAGGAGACTCAGGCGATGTGGCTGTGGTCATCGGGGAAGTGTCCGGTATAAAGCCACCTCTCATCGAGCACATATCGTCTGACCTGACCATCGACAATTGGACAGTGAGGCCCATAATATCCAAACAAGGGTAAAACCCGACGTCAGGGTGGTGGACCCAGAAAACGGGGGAATGAAGAAGTTTATTTTTGCTGTTGTTGTTTTATCTCTGCATAATTATGTCGTTCCTTCGTGTTATTTGAAAATGCAATCGTCGTGAAAGTGATTTATATATGACAAGTATTTTGTTTCATGTCAGGTGTACCAATTTGAGTAATCCTTGCCTAACAAACGATCTTTCAAATTTGAATGATGATTATGATTTTGACATTGAGCTGGATTTCGATTTGATGGGCATTGAGCAAGACGAGACAGATTACGACGATGCGCCTGACGAGATCAAAGGATGGGTCGAGGATAAACCCAAACCCAATTTGGACCAAACCATCACCATTGATATTGGAACCCCAGACAAGCCAAAAGAACTCAAGATAGGGATAGACCTCACCACCAGCCAAAAAGTAGAAATAGCTGGGTTGCTAAGCCAATATGAGGATGTCTTTGCCTGGTCGCACGAGGATATGATCGGATTGTCCACCGACATCGTGGTACACCGGTTGCCCATCAAGGAGGGTTTCAGGCCTGTCAAGCAGAAGCTAAGGAAGTTGAAACCTGAGTGGAGCTTAAAAGTGAAAGAGGAGATCATTAAACAATTCAGGGCCGGAATCATTATGGTGTCCACTTACCCGGAATGGCTATCAAATGTAGTCCCAGTGGCTAAACCTGGAGGAAAGGTGAGGGTATGCGTAGACTACAGAGATCTAAACAAGGCCAGTCTCAAGGACAACTTCCCGGTGCCTTTCATACACATCCTGGTGGATAACACAGCCCAGTACGAGATGTACTCTTTTGTGGATTGCTTCGCGGGATATCATCAGATAATGGTGGCGGAGGAAGATCGGGAAAAGACCGCATTCATCACCCCTTGGGGCACTTTCTGCTATAGACGATTGGCTTTTGGTCTCACAAACGCAGGGGCTACCTATCAGAGAGCTATGATGGCCCTATTCCATGATATGATGCATAAGGAGATAGAGGTCTACGTGGATGACATTATTGTGAAATCGAGGGTAGAATCTGACCATATAGCCCATCTTAAAAAGCTATTTGATCGACTCAGGAAGTATAACCTGAAACTCAATCCAGCCAAGTGTGCTTTCGGAGTACAATCGGGTAAACTCTTGGGATTCCTGGTTAGTGATCGGGGCATTGAGTTGGATCCAGCAAAGATTAAAGCCATTGTGGATATGCCGGCACCTCACACAGAGAAAGAGATAAGAGGATTCCTGGGAAGAATAAACTTCATCAGCCGTTTCATATCCCACTTGACAACTACGTGCGAGCCAATTTTCAAGTTATTGAGGAAGGGTGCTTCCCAAGAATGGAATGAGCAATGTCAAAGGGCTTTTCAGACCATTAAAAAGCAGCTGACTGAGGCACCGGTGCTGGTACCCCCAAAGGATGGGATCCCCCTGTTTATGTACATATCGGTCATGTAGACACCCAAATTTTGCACTTCCTATACTGACCATGACAGGAGGGCAAATTCGTCCATTGGACCGGCCTGCGAGACGGAGGGTGGACATAAATGCGAACACTCAGAGCCACCACGACGACTTGCGATCCGGGCCGTCCGAAATGAGCATGCCCGAATGATGTGGCACGTCTCCCAATGATTCCCGGACTACAAAATGCAGGCCTTTCAGCAGAAACCGATGATCCGACACGAGAAATGTTGTGTGGCACGAAAATCGAGAAAATTAGCCCACCCAGCCGCGGATCAATCTGCGGCCAAAAGATTAAAATAATGGTAGTGCGCGAGACGGCTGAAGTGCGCGGCGGGCGCGGAGAAACCGAGGCCAGCCGCGGATCTATCTGCGGCCAGCCGCGGATCTATCTGCGGCCAGCCGCGGATCTATCTGCGGCTGCCCTAATCCAGCCTATTTCAGCTCAGTTTCTTCATTTCATCCAGGAGGGTGAGGAGAGAAAGAAAAGGAGGCGCGACAGCAGCTCGGGAAGGAGAGAAAAAATAGAAGAAAATGGAGAATAAAGAGAGAAAATAGTGAGGATTTGTACCCCTTTGGTGAGATTATATCACATATAAATTCTAACCAATTAATCTACAAAGTTTATAAGCATTGTGGTGTCATTTGCAAGGTGAAAATTCTTTGTTTTATAGCATTTTGTTATATCATTTTTGTTAAGCTTTTGTTGTTTGGATTCCACTAAATGTAATATTTCTTGTATATTATGGTGAATCCATGGATTGAGGATTATTAGTGAGGGTTCCAAATGGAACGAAATTCCTCCTAATGGTCCGATGATATCCATGTGATGATTTATTTTAAATTGCTATAATGATATATTGTGTCTAGGTTGTTTAGATTGGATATCGTGGTTGTTCAACAATTTCGGATGTGAGCCTAGGAACGCGACCCCGTGGTCCGAATCCGATGATGGACATTTTTGGGTGTATGTAAGAGGGTCGATATTCCCTTCATTGTAAATATGTAGTTCTCGGGCCTTAAAACGACGCCAAGGCGAGAATCGGGTTTAAGGCCCCGTAATATTGAAGTATGTGATTGTGGGCGTTGGGGTTATTTGGATGGCTTACATGCCCATGAATAGCCCCAATGCATTTTAATGCTTGATTTGATTTACGACCTAAAATTGATTTCAAAACTAAAATAATGAAGACTTTCATAAAATCAATCAAACTAGGATATTAGCATCACGAGGCTAAAATTTGGGGATGCTAATGAATGTCGATTCCTATTTGACAAGAAGGCTAAAGAAAATCGTTTTCCAAAACATCACACGGAATGATTTTATAAATAATTGACGTTTTATTAAACCGTTGTGCATAGGGTTAAAGAGATCCTAGAAATTGCCCATCATTTTATGAAAGCAACGTATAGATCTCGATTCCTATTTTGACGAAGGTTTAAAACTCTTGTTTTTGCCAAAACGACACCTAATGAAAATCTCATAGTTTTGATAAATTAAATCAAACCTTTCTCATAAAGAATAAAGCTTTCTCGTGTATGCCGAAAAGACGCTCGAAGCGTTCTCAAATTAAAGCACGACTTTCCCTAAAAATCCAAATGATTCTTTCACACAAAACTCACCACAACATTCATTAGGCACACACACACACACGCACACATACACATTTCATGAATTAAAGGATAGGAAAACATCAAGATTGCGGTAACCGTGCTTCACGGAAGTCGGGGGGTGCCTAACACCTTCCCCTCGCTTAAGCAAGCCCCCAAACTCTATGAATCTCGATTCGCAGACCAATTAATTCGGAGTCACATATGAGCCAGCGATTTACGAAAACGAAATTCGGATGAGTTGGTACATCCATTTCAAATATACCAACTGGCGACTCTGGTTAATTGGCTCATCATAAAAAAAAACAATCTTTCAAAACCCCGTCGACATCAATGCCGACCTTTTCCCCAAAATCACCTAATCAAAAGGCCAAAATCGGAAAAGGACAAATATCGCAGTAAGCGGATAAAACCCGGCGTCGACAGCTGGCGACTCTGCTGGGGAAACATTAGAGGGCTTAAGCCGCGTACATGTCTTGATGTTATCCTATCCTTTAAAATTTACGAATATGTGTGTGCATGCGATATTTTGATCATTTCTACTTTTGTTGTGTGAATGTGTGTTTTGTCCAATAAGTGAATGATTGAATGGGATTGCTTTAATTTAAAGTAAAATCATTTGCATACGGTGAGGACGATGAATGTGAATGTATGTTGAGAGAGTACCTCCTCCTGAGGCGAACCTGTCGGTTGCTTATTACTGGACTCGAAGGGGCTGCTCCCCGGAGATGGCTCAGGAAACGCACCACCCAAATCCGCTCCAATCGAAAGGATTCAGACGAGTAGATTGCGAAGATTTGGGGACCTTCATGCCGAAAAGCCCGCGAGAGTAACCCTAGGGTAGGTCAGCCTCTGATAAACCTAACGAAAGGGAAGCTTCTTCATGCCCTTTTATCATTCAGTCGAATAAATAAATGTCATGCAAATGGCATACAACTGTCATGCCATCATCATCGTAATAAATATGTCCTGTATCATGTGATTGCATCACCTGCACATAAAGAGAGTACTAACATGGTTTTGCAGGAGGGCAATCCGTGCCACATACCGAGGTTTTCTAAAAACTTCTAAATACTATCCTGTCATCAAACACTGACCTTGTTTTGCAGGATAAGATTAAGAGAACCGTGAAAGCGTGGCATAACGATCACAAAGAAACCGGAGTAGGGGCAAATTCGACCACAAAAAAAAAAAAAAAAAAAAAAAAAAATCAAAAAATCCCCCAAACCTTTCAACAAGTCAAAGGACCGGATCTTTTATCAAGCCTAGTGAGATACCGATGCGACCGGTACGAGGAAGATCACAAGAAAGCAACTTAACACTGGGGCACTTGTCAACTACCCAGGAAATGATGACGTGCAAATTGGCACCCATGCAATAATCCCATCAACATGCACCATCATCATCAATTGATACCTCATGACAATTCAGTCTTCAACGGTACGATCATCTGGCATTTGTCAAGCATAGTTTTTCCCGGGATACGAGGATCCGCGTGAAAGGGGGATTTTATTTGGCTTGATAGGAATCAGATTAATTCTGACAAGCAACCGTGGAGCACGATCGTGAGTATGATTAGACGAAGAAGGCTATTCAACCTTTTGATCGGGTACAAAGCCTTAATTCAAAGCAACGTTTGCGACAGAATCGACCTCATGTGACAGCCTTCACCTTGCATTTGCACAAGCTTTCAGTTGTGGGGTATAAATCTATGACGATGTTGATGGCAATTAATACGTAGTCAGACAGTCAATGATTATCAAGCTAATATCAAGAAGTCAGACGATAAATGATTATCAGGCTAATGTCTCGAATCGTGGCCTAGGTTATTCGAGTAATTAAGCCCGAGGGGTGTCTCTACACCTGGTGCCCTAAAGCCATCTGGTTTGGGAGTCGCTGGCCCAACACTCATTACATGGATAACTCAAAGCCTAAGAAAACGAGCATGACAGTAGAGGAGGCCCGAGCAGATTCGAATCGTGGCATGAACTACTCGAGTAATTAAGCCTAAGGGGGTGTCTCTACATCTGGTGCCCTAAAGCCGTCTGGTTTGGGAGTCACACTGGCCTAACACTCGCTACATGGGTTAACTCAAGCCTAAGAAAACGAATCTTGCGCAAGGTCAAGCAAAGAATGAATGGGGCAGACCACCAGCTTGTCTCGAACCGTGGCCTTTGTTACTCGAGTAAATAAACCCGAAGGGGTGTCTGTACACCTAATGCCCCAAAATCGCCTGGTTCGGGAGTCATTGGTCCAAAACTCGTTAAATGGGTAACTTTGAATAGCCTAAGAAAACGAGACAAGTGAAGTGGACTAATAAAGAGAAAAGATAATATGAAAAAACTCTCGGCCTTAAACAATGAGTCATGGGAGAGAAACCCCTACTGAATGCTGCATCGCATAGTGCATTGGTCATATGACGTCAATCCTGCTAAGAACGTTGTCGAGAATGAAGACAGAATGCCTTTGACGAGGGAAGGTAGTTCTTTTGAATTCGACCTTACTCACATACAATGACCATGAACGCTTGAAGGTGTTCTTACGATTTCGTAACTCGTCAAATAGAAAATCATCAACTCACGAGGGATAAAAAAAAAATAAAAAAAAAATAAAAAAAAAAAATAAAAAAAAAAAATTCCAATATAGTGCATTCACGGGTCACAACTTGCTAGATCGTGCGATCAACAGATATTCAATTTCATGTGTTTTAACTGCATTTTTGTCGAGATTATAGTATCTTTGTGTTGAACTAACGCTAACAGCCCGAGCCTTCAAGTTTTGGCGTTTGTTAGTCATCTGATATACAGGATCTTGCAGAGCTGTGGATAACTCAGCACGGTAAGCATCGCGAGCTTTCGATAGAAATTCTTGGCAGCGACACGCGCCAAGGCAGGGGCAGTTAAGAATCGTGAAATGGAAGGAGGCTGAGGCTGCACAGAACTCTTCGGCATTGGGCCTCTCCCCAATCCTGACTATCACTGCCTCGACATGATCCACGTGCATGAGCATATACAAGGATGATATAGTGCGGGGCGACAGCATATCGGCCATCAGAAATGAGCAAAAGGCCAAGGAGCCCGGCATAGCTGTCAATCATCACAGAGAGCGAAACAGACTGCCTCAAATGAAGACGACCAAGAACAGGCAAAATACCAAGCCAATGAAACAGACTGCCTCAAATGAAGACGACCAAGAGCAGGCAGAGTATCAAACCATGTTGAAGCCTAGAAAATACACTTCACGACGACGAGGCGTGATCCAATCAAATTTTGGCAAGCAACGACGATTGTCGAATCGTATCATTTGACTAAGCAGGGGTCATTTCTATCTAAACATATGTTGTGCACATGCATCTGTCCATAACATGTCTGCCAGATCCTGCATGACATCTTTTTCATGCATGCAGGTACGATCAAAATGAAAATCTCAGGAAAGTACAAGCACGTCGCTTTCAACCACAACAAGATGGTGAGCAACCCTGGGAAGGGCTGATATCCATAAAAAAAAAAAAAAAAAAAAAAAAAAAAAGACAAAAAAACAACAAACCCTGGGAAGGGCTGAGATCCACGCGAACCGCGACAGAGCGGTGAGCAAACCTGGGAAGGCATCCAAGCGAACCGCGACAGAGCGGTGAGCAAACCTAGGAAGGCATCCAAGCAAACCGCGACAGAGCGGTGAGCAACCCTGGGAAGGGCTGAGATCCACGCGAACCACAACAAGATGGTGAGCAACCCTGGGAAGGGCTGATATCCATAAAAAAAAAAAAAAAAAAAAAAAAAAAAAAAAAGGAAGACAAAAAAACAACAAACCCTGGGAAGGGCTGAGATCCACGCGAACCGCGACAGAGCGGTGAGCAAACCTGGGAAGGCATCCAAGCGAACCGCGACAGAGCGGTGAGCAAACCTGGGAAGGCATCCAAGCGAACCGCGACAGAGCGGTGAGCAAACCTGGGAAGGCATCCAAGCAAACCGCGACAGAGCGGTGAGCAAACCTGGGAAGGCATCCAAGCAAACCGCGACAGAGCGGTGAGCAACCCTGGGAAGGGCTGAGATCCACGCGAACCACAACAAGATGGTGAGCACCCCTGGGAAGGGCTGATATCCACAAAAAGAAAAAAGACAAAAAACAACAAACCCTGGGAAGGGCTGAGATCCACGCGAACCACAACAAAGATGGTGAGCAACCCTGGGAAGGGCTGATATCCACAAAAGAAAAAAGACAAAAAACAACAAACCCTGGGAAGGGCTGAGATCCACGCGAACCACAACAAGATGGTGAGCACCCCTGGGAAGGGCTGATATCCACAAAAAGAAAAAAGACAAAAAACAACAAACCCTGGGAAGGGCTGAGATCCACGCGAACCACAACAAAGATGGTGAGCAACCCTGGGAAGGGCTGATATCCACAAAAGGAAAAAGACAAAAAAAACAACAAACCCTGGGAAGGGCTGAGATCCACGCGAACCACAACAAGATGGTGAGCACCCCTGGGAAGGGCTGATATCCAGAAAAAGAAAAAGACAAAAAACAACAAACCCTGGGAAGGGCTGAGATCCAAGATAACCAACCGGCGACGATAACCGGGGGTTACGAGATGGGTGACCGGCGACGATACCCGGCCCCGACAAGATAATCGACCGGCGACGATAACCGGCGATTACGAGATGGATGTCCGGCGACGAAAACCGGCTCCGACAAGATAACCAACCGGCGACGATAACCGGGGGTTACGAGATGGGTGACCGGCGACGATACCCGGCCCCCGACGAGACAATCGACCGGCGACGATAACCGGCGATTACGAGATGGATGTCCGGCGACGAAAACCGGCTCCGACAAGATAACCAACCGGCGACGATAACCGGGGGTTACGAGATGGGTGACCGGCGACGATACCCGGCCCCGACGAGACAATCGACCGGCGACGATAACCGGCGATTACGAGATGGATGTCCGGCGACGAAAACCGGCTCCGACAAGATAACCAACCGGCGACGATAACCGGGGGTTACGAGATGGGTGACCGGCGACGATCCCCGGCCCCGACGAGACAATCGACCGGCGACGATAACCGGCGATTACGAGATGGATGTCCGGCGACCAAAAACCGGCTCCGACAAGATTACCAACCGGCGACGATAACCGGGGGTTACGAGATGGGTGACCGGCGACGATACCCGGCCCCGACGAGACAATCGACCGGCGACGACAACCGGCGATTACGAGATGGATGTCCGGCGACGAAAACCGGCTCCGACAAGATAACCAACCGGCGACGATAACCGGGGGTTACGAGATGGGTGACCGGCGACGATACCCGGCCCCGACGAGACAATTGACCGGCGACGATAACCGGCGATTACGAGATGGATGTCCGGCGACGAAAACCGGCTCCGACAAGTGGTGACACCTGTAGAATCGTATCAAAAGACTGTACAGGGGTCATTTTTCATTTTAAATGTTGTGTCACATGCATTGAATAGATGATAATTCTGTACGTGATCCATGCAGGTTAGGTGTCAAGGTCCTGGCCTATCAAAGTCAAAAGCGATGATTGCCAAGAACGATGTACGAGGACGAATTCCAAGGATGCCCTTCAAAGCTAGTCAGGAGAATAACTTCCTTTGATGGCATTGGGATGGAATAAGGTGATTACGAGAGGGGTGACCGGATACGAGACCCGGCCCCGACGAGATGACGAGCGACCGGATACGAGACCCGGCACTCACAGGACAATCGACCGGATACGAGATCCGGCGATTACGAGACGAGCGACAGGTCAGGGATTGATGCATTGACACTCTTACGAATGTTTTGCAGACATTACATCTTGCGTTGCATCATAAGTTGTATGTGTTGTATCATGTATGCACTGTCATTCTTATGCACTGTCATTCATGCATCGTGTGTCTACTTCTTTATCATGTTCATTTCATTTAACATTTCATAAACATGATAAAGAGGGGCAGCTGTAGACACCCAAATTTTGCACTTCCTATACTGACCATGACAGGAGGGCAAATTCGTCCATTGGACCGGCCTGCGAGACGGAGGGTGGACATAAATGCGAACACTCAGAGCCACCACGACGACTTGCGATCCGGGCCGTCCGAAATGAGCATGCCCGAATGATGTGGCACGTCTCCCAATGATTCCCGGACTACAAAATGCAGGCCTTTCAGCAGAAACCGATGATCCGACACGAGAAATGTGGTGTGGCACGAAAATCGAGAAAATTAGCCCACCCAGCCGCGGATCAATCTGCGGCCAAAAGATTAAAATAATGGTAGTGCGCGAGACGGCTGAAGTGCGCGGCGGGCGCGGAGAAACCGAGGCCAGCCGCGGATCTATCTGCGGCCAGCCGCGGATCTATCTGCGGCCAGCCGCGGATCTATCTGCGGCTGCCCTAATCCAGCCTATTTCAGCTCAGTTTCTTCATTTCATCCAGGAGGGTGAGGAGAGAAAGAAAAGGAGGCGCGACAGCAGCTCGGGAAGGAGAGAAAAAATAGAAGAAAATGGAGAATAAAGAGAGAAAATAGTGAGGATTTGTACCCCTTTGGTGAGATTATATCACATATAAATTCTACCAATTAATCTACAAAGTTTATAAGCATTGTGGTGTCATTTGCAAGGTGAAAATTCTTTGTTTTATAGCATTTTGTTATATCATTTTTGTTAAGCTTTTGTTGTTTGGATTCCACTAAATGTAATATTTCTTGTATATTATGGTGAATCCATGGATTGAGGATTATTAGTGAGGGTTCCAAATGGAACGAAATTCCTCCTAATGGTCCGATGATATCCATGTGATGATTTATTTTAAATTGCTATAATGATATATTGTGTCTAGGTTGTTTAGATTGGATATCGTGGTTGTTCAACAATTTCGGATGTGAGCCTAGGAACGCGACCCCGTGGTCCGAATCCGATGATGGACATTTTTGGGTGTATGTAAGAGGGTCGATATTCCCTTCATTGTAAATATGTAGTTCTCGGGCCTTAAAACGACGCCAAGGCGAGAATCGGGTTTAAGGCCCCGTAATATTGAAGTATGTGATTGTGGGCGTTGGGGTTATTTGGATGGCTTACATGCCCATGAATAGCCCCAATGCATTTTAATGCTTGATTTGATTTACGACCTAAAATTGATTTCAAAACTAAAATAATGAAGACTTTCATAAAAATCAATCAAACTAGGATATTAGCATCACGAGGCTAAAATTTGGGGATGCTAATGAATGTCGATTCCTATTTGACAAGAAGGCTAAAGAAAATCGTTTTCCAAAACATCACACGGAATGATTTTATAAATAATTGACGTTTTATTAAACCGTTGTGCATAGGGTTAAAGAGATCCTAGAAATTGCCCATCATTTTATGAAAGCAACGTATAGATCTCGATTCCTATTTTGACGAAGGTTTAAAACTCTTGTTTTTGCCAAAACGACACCTAATGAAAATCTCATAGTTTTGATAAATTAAATCAAACCTTTCTCATAAAGAATAAAGCTTTCTCGTGTATGCCGAAAAGACGCTCGAAGCGTTCTCAAATTAAAGCACGACTTTCCCTAAAAATCCAAATGATTCTTTCACACAAACTCACCACAACATTCATTAGGCACACACACACACACGCACACATACACATTTCATGAATTAAAGGATAGGAAAACATCAAGATTGCGGTAACCGTGCTTCACGGAAGTCGGGGGGTGCCTAACACCTTCCCCTCGCTTAAGCAAGCCCCCGAACTCTATGAATCTCGATTCGCAGACCAATTAATTCGGAGTCACATATGAGCCAGCGATTTACGAAAACGAAATTCGGATGAGTTGGTACATCCATTTCAAATATACCAACTGGCGACTCTGGTTAATTGGCTCATCATAAAAAAAAACAATCTTTCAAAACCCCGTCGACATCAATGCCGACCTTTTCCCCAAAATCACCTAATCAAAAGGCCAAAATCGGAAAAGGACAAATATCGCAGTAAGCGGATAAAACCCGGCGTCGACAGCTGGCGACTCTGCTGGGGAAACATTAGAGGGCTTAAGCCGCGTACATGTCTTGATGCTATCCTATCCTTTAAAATTTACGAATATGTGTGTGCATGCGATATTTTGATCATTTCTACTTTTGTTGTGTGAATGTGTGTTTTGTCCAATAAGTGAATGATTGAATGGGATTGCTTTAATTTAAAGTAAAATCATTTGCATACGGTGAGGACGATGAATGTGAATGTATGTTGAGAGAGTACCTCCTCCTGATGTCGTTCCTTCGTGTTATTTGAAAATGCAATCGTCGTGAAAGTGATTTATATATGACAAGTATTTTGTTTCATGTCAGGTGTACCAATTTGAGTAATCCTTGCCTAACAAACGATCTTTCAAATTTGAATGATGATTATGATTTTGACATTGAGCTGGATTTCGATTTGATGGGCATTGAGCAAGACGAGACAGATTACGACGATGCGCCTGACGAGATCAAAGGATGGGTCGAGGATAAACCCAAACCCAATTTGGACCAAACTATCACCATTGATATTGGAACCCCAGACAAGCCAAAAGAACTCAAGATAGGGATAGACCTCACCACCAGCCAAAAAGTAGAAATAGCTGGGTTGCTAAGCCAATATGAGGATGTCTTTGCCTGGTCGCACGAGGATATGATCGGATTGTCCACCGACATCGTGGTACACCCGGTTGCCCATCAAGGAGGGTTTCAGGCCTGTCAAGCAGAAGCTAAGGAAGTTGAAACCTGAGTGGAGCTTAAAAGTGAAAGAGGAGATCATTAAACAATTCAGGGCCGGAATCATTATGGTGTCCACTTACCCGGAATGGCTATCAAATGTAGTCCCAATGGCTAAACCTGGAGGAAAGGTGAGGGTATGCGTAGACTACAGAGATCTAAACAAGGCCAGTCTCAAGGACAACTTCCCGGTGCCTTTCATACACATCCTGGTGGATAACACAGCCCAGTACGAGATGTACTCTTTTGTGGATTGCTTCGCGGGATATCATCAGATAATGGTGGCGGAGGAAGATCGGGAAAAGACCGCATTCATCACCCCTTGGGGCACTTTCTGCTATAGACGATTGGCTTTTGGTCTCACAAACGCAGGGGCTACCTATCAGAGAGCTATGATGGCCCTATTCCATGATATGATGCATAAGGAGATAGAGGTCTACGTGGATGACATTATTGTGAAATCGAGGGTAGAATCTGACCATATAGCCCATCTTAAAAAGCTATTTGATCGACTCAGGAAGTATAACCTGAAACTCAATCCAGCCAAGTGTGCTTTCGGAGTACAATCGGGTAAACTCTTGGGATTCCTGGTTAGTGATCGGGGCATTGAGTTGGATCCAGCAAAGATTAAAGCCATTGTGGATATGCCGGCACCTCACACAGAGAAAGAGATAAGAGGATTCCTGGGAAGAATAAACTTCATCAGCCGTTTCATATCCCACTTGACAACTACGTGCGAGCCAATTTTCAAGTTATTGAGGAAGGGTGCTTCCCAAGAATGGAATGAGCAATGTCAAAGGGCTTTTCAGACCATTAAAAAGCAGCTGACTGAGGCACCGGTGCTGGTACCCCCAAAGGATGGGATCCCCCTGTTTATGTACATATCGGTCAATGCCATCGCGATGGGATGCATGCTGGGACAAAAGAATGAGGCAGGTAAGGAGCAGGCCATCTATTACCTCAGCAAAAGATTTAGCCAATGTGAACAGAATTACACTCCCATCGAGAAGACCTGTTGTGCTCTGGCCTGGGCTGCAGGGAGATTACAGCATTACCTCCATGGGCATACTACGTACCTGATATCGAGAGTGGATCCCCTGAAATATATTTTTGAAAGGCCCATGTTAAATTGTCGACTATCAAGATGGCAGTTAATCTTACAGCAGTTCGACATGGTATACGTAACTCAGAAAGCCATGAAGGGGCAAGGAATTGCAGATCAGTTGGCCGAGATGCCGTCGGGAGGGATGGAACCGTTAGAAACTCCTCTACCAGGCGAAGATATATTCTGGGTGTCAGATACGAAATGCAATGATGAGGGACAATTCTGGAAGCTGTATTTTGATGGTGCCATGAATGCTGAAGGGGCAGGAGCCGGAGCAGTCCTGGTCTCTATCACCGGAGAGCAATACCCCGTGGCCGCTAAACTGCATTTCAGCAATTCGAACAACACCGCTGAATACAAGGGATGTATCTTGGGACTCCGCTTGGCCCGCGACATGGGAGTGAAGAGGCTAGCAGTGTTCGGGGATTCAGAATTGGTAATCAGACAGGCAATCGGGGTGTACAACACCAAAGAGCTTCGGTTACTCCCATACCATCGTTGTGTTACCCAGCTGATGCAAGAGTTCGAAGATATCGCTTTTCGACATATCCCCCGGGGTCGGAATGATTTTGCAGATGCATTGGCAACCCTGGCCTCCGTAATCCACATAATCAAAAGAAAAGACATTCCGCAGGTTGAGATAGCCGTACAGAATGCCCCGGCATATGAGGAACATGTGGCAGTGTTATCAGACGAGGTGGGGTTGACAAGGCAGCCCTGGTATCATAACATCAGGGAATATCTGAGAGATAGATCCATTCCTGACCAGGCGAGTCGAACTGAGAGGATGAGAATTCAAAAAATGGCGATGAAGTTCTACTTGAGTGGGGATTCACTCTACAAGAGGGATGCTAGTTTGGGACTGTTGCAGTGCGTGGATGAGATGCAGGCCCAAAGGATTATGAACGAAATACATGGTGGAGTGTGTGGGCCACACATGAGTGGACCGATGCTGGCCAAAAAGATTTTGAGAACAGGGCATTATTGGTTGACCTTAAAAGCTGACTGTGATGATCATGTCAAACGGTGTTACCAATGTCAGGCGCACGGTAATGTGATTCATACGCCCCCCAATGAACTGCACTGTATGACCTCCCCGTGGCCATTCTCAATGTGGGGAATGGACGTGATCGGACCAATAGAGCCCAAAGCAAGCAACGGGCACCGATTCATTTTCGTCATGATCGATTATTTCACCAAGTGGGTGGAGGCAGCCTCTTTCCCCAAAGTCACTCAGGAGGTTATCGTTGGGTTCATCAGGAATAATGTCATTTGTCGATACGGGCAACCTGAGGTTTTGGTCTCCGACAATGCTAAGAATTTGAACAACGCTCTCATGAAGGGATTGTGCGACCAGTTTAAGATCAAACACCTCAACTCTGTCATTTACCGTCCCAAAATGAATGGGGCAGTGGAGGCTGCCAATAAGAACATCAAGAAGATCATGGCAAAAATGTCTGCTAATCATCGGGGATGGCCAGATCTGCTACCCCTCACCCTGCTGGCATATCGAACATCAACGCGTACTTCTACAGGGGCAACCCCTTACGCTTTGGTGTATGGAATGGAGGTCGTCCTGCCAATTGAGGTTGAGATGGCATCCCTCAGAATAATGATCGATGCTCAGATAAGCGAGGAGGATTGGATGCAAGATCGATACGACCAGTTGGCCCTAATTGATGAAAGGAGGGTGGCTGCTGTTTGGCATGGTCAGTTATATCAACAAAGGATCTCCCGATCATATGACAAAAGGAAAAGACTTCGGAAATTCAAGGAGAATGACCTGGTACTAAAGAGAGTCATGCCTTGCCAAGACGAAGCCAGGGGGAAGTTTGCCCCAAACTGGGAGGGACCTTTTGTAATTAAAAAGGTGCTATCCGGAGGAGCCCTCATATTGCAAGAAATGGATGGTGAGACATTTCTACAACCCCTAAATTCTGACTCAGTGAAGCGATTCTACGCTTAAATCATCAATTTCCTTTTCCTTTGAGGAGCGAACTACGTAGGACCTGATCTCCCAACTTGTGGGGGTACGTAGGCAGCCATCATGGCGCGGTCCAATCCAATCCAAAAAAAAAATAAAAAAAATAATCCTTCCCCTAAAACAAAGCCAATCCCCAACAGCTAGAAAAACCTGCCTAAACCCTCAAAACTTTCCCGAAACCAGCCAACCAATCCTTTCCCTACCAAATTGACATAACTCTGATCAAACCAAACAGTTAGCCAAAGTCTGAAACTCAATCCAATGAAATCGACCGGGGTACGGCAATATCTGTCAAATCTCCATCAAGACTTGAGAAGAGAAAGAAAGCGAAATGTCAAAATCATGATCAACCGGATAAGATGATGATCCAATGAAGGGCAACGATACAACAAAGAGGGAAAATGACTAAATTTAAATACCTGTTTACATATATAAATCTTTTGTTACAAGATTGCCTTCTCAATAACCGATGAAATTAACATAGTCTATGCAGGAAATAAAACAATCTACAAATCTGCAACTAACTGAAGCAGGATGGATAGGGTGGTGGATAGATCTAAGGCATCAGCATCCCCTGAAATCTGCCGACCCACCATGTCGATGCGGTCCAACAAGGCAGCGGCTCGGCTGACAGTCCCAGAGTGTGCATCTATGACTGTCCTAGCCTGAAGAGCAATGGCATCTCTATCAGCTATGGCAGCATCTCTGGCTAGAATAGCAGCATCCCTCTCAGCAATGGCGGCATCCCTCTCAGATTCAATAGCCATCAAGGACAGTCGGATCCGGCTATGTTCAGTGTCCTGACTAGGGAGAGAGTCGACTGAGATCAAGTGATATATGGTATCGTCTGGGAAAGTCACTCCAGAGTCGTCAAAAGTCCCAGTCTGACTCACACCAACCGCATCCGAATCTCCGCGCAACCATTGCACATAAGCGAATGTCTGGATGGGGCAACTATCATTGTACTCGGCCAGGATCCTACGAGGCCAAAGATCATATACCCGTAGTAGATCTCTCTCTGTCTAGGATGATGTAGGGAATCGGTAGTCGGCCGTGCCCGTGAAGGGGTGGAAATCCTGTGTCTGATCAAACTGCCCCATCACCGCCATGGGATGGTAAGTCGTCACACCCCTCAAGCCAGCAATGGGAATGAAGTCCAGGTCGGGCACATGAGTCAGGAAGCTCATAAAGGAGCAATAACCCGAATAAACCAGGAGATGAAAGGGATCCTCGATGACCGACAGAAATGCTGTCCAGGAGGCCGCATCAGTACAGCTCACAGGACGAAATGAAAACTGCGTGGTTATGTCATGACTGAAGCAAAACCCTTGGCGACGGAGGTGGCCGATGGGACTAAGATGACTCATGAACCACACATACAACAAAGTCGAGCTCCCTCGGAATACTCTGCCTCGGAAGGACTGACAGTATGAGGCTGACATGTAAGTATCCGCCAATATCATGGGAAGAATGGTGTGATCCTCCTGAAGGGCCCTAACGGCCGCGACCACCCGCATGTCCAAATGATCGGGTCCCGCGGGCAAGTACAGAACTGAGAGGATACAGGCCATCAAAACGTCTAGCCTCAAAACGCCCCAGCGCTCCTCCGATACAGAAAAATCCCCAGAGAAGTGGCGGAAACTGTCAGGTGAGTCGAATCGGTCAATCAAAAAGTGAAGAGGAACCAAGTGATCTGATGTGATCGTCGATAGCAGAACCGCCCTCCGCAATCCAGTAAAGGTCAAGAACTGACGGCGCATGGGACCAGATGTGATCCTGGCACAAGGTCTATCCAAAGGCAAACCGGTGAAGCGACCATACTCCTCGAGGGTGGGGGTCAGCTCTACTGTCCCTAGCCTGAACACTTGACGAGCAGGGACCCAATATCTCAAAATACCATCCACAAAGCCCGCTGGCACCTGAAAGGTTAATAAGGACCGAGAGTGTCCCAAAAGACCATCTGCGATGACCCTGTCGGCCGGCGATAAACTGTCCAACCAACGGAGGAGGCTGCCGACCAACCCTGCAAGAGGAATGGAATCCAAGCATACCACGACATCTGAGGACGTCATCTGTGAAAAAAAATAGTATCAAAAAGACTGTACAGGGGTCATTTTCTATCCATGAATAAAGAGCATGCATCGTACAGACAATAGTAAAGCAAATGAATTTCATAGAGATAAAAGATAAAGAACTGTGCATAAATAAATAAATGAGTTCAGTACATAGTGCATGAAATGAAAAATAAAGCTAAACAGGTACAGGTACAAAAGCCCTATCCTATCCTGATCTAGATAAAGTCAATCTCATCTATGAAGGCGGGATCCTCAAACTAGTCCCCTGGGGTCGCCGAAGTCGAGGGCCCAAAGTTCATATCAGGGATGTATGGCCGCGCGGTGGCATCAGATGAGCTCGGCCCCGCATCATAACCCGTACCATCAGGATCATAGGTATAAGCCTCCTCCGGGGTCCGGCCTAGCACCCGAAGAAATAGCGACAACTGCTCCACCTGGCGGGTCAAAGTGTCTATCTGCTCAGTGTGGGTAGGGCTCCGAACACAGGCTGCCCAGTCAGTCATCATCACCGAGCCGGGGACCATATCCCCGAGGAAGAATGTGGCCCGGGTCTGAGGACCGATAGTGCGGGGCACCCACCAAGTACGGAATGCATCACTCGTACTGGGACCCGTAGAAAGCATCCGGCTGTCCTCCCCTGCAAGCATGATCTCTGAAGGCTGAGAGTCCAGCGGCCAGGAAGTAGTGATAGGAAGGGAATGCGGGATCCGGATCTCTCCTGTGACGCATCTGAATGCGCGCTCCCCCAGGTACATCACCCATCCTCCAATACTCTACAAAGTGAGGCGACGGGTAGAAAGCTCGAACTCCGGGCCAGAAGGGTTCCCATCATCGAACCCATCAGCCAAATGCTCGGAGAGGTAGGGAATCCAGGCGACATCTGCAGCAGTGATCAACTCCAGCTGGATGCGGCAGTGTGCAAAGCTGCCTGATATCGGGACCTCCTCCAAAGTGCTGTGATGCCACCGTCGGCCCCGGGGATAAGTATCAAGGCCGAGAGTAGTGACAGGCCTCAGGCATGGAAGACGCTCGTAGGCCCAAAACTGCGAACAGAAACAGTGAAAAGCATGAGTTACCGACAGACGCAGAAAGAAAAGAAATGAATTGACGGGAAATACATTAAGAAAAAAGAAAGAGGCCTCACCAGCAGGAAGTGGTAGAATCCGAGCCAAGCGTCTGTCTGGCCCTCCGAACGTAGACGCATACCGTGGAGGAAATAGGCAAAGGTGAATGACCCCCAGTCATAGTCACCGATGCGGTCCACGTCTCTGACCGCTCCTACGACGCTGAAATGAATGGTGGAGGAGTTGTTCCCCAGAAAACAACCCCTCATGATGGTCAGGAACAGGCGTCGTAGCAGAATGTCCCTGGTGCCCTGATCCGCTGGAATGTGCAGTGCGTACAGACCCCCAACAGCATCGACAGCCAAAGCGCTGGATCGAATGCTACGGGCCTTAAAGACCCGATCCTCAGCACCAAAGCCCAATAAAGCCCGGACCTCCACAGGAGTGATGTCGAGATCTAGAGGAACGCGGGACCCGGCAAACTCTATGCCCGTAATGTATCTCCAATCCCAGGGGGTCAGCACAACCTCGCAGTCAAGAAGGTGAAGAGACTGCGTCTGGTGAAACCAGCGCTCAGATAAGGCCCTCATGTAACCCCAGGGGCACTGGCGGGGAATGATAGTAAAAAAGTGACGGAAGCCCCAAGAATCCACCACCGCCCGGTAGTCACTGTGCAAGGCCGTGTAAAGGGAGTAGATGTTGAACCAGTTGCCCCTCGGCTGAGTAAACTCGGGTACCTGGGGCAATCACCAATGGGTCAGTCCAGATAAAAGGAGAATTGAGAAATTGAGAATAAAATCAGAATAGAACGGAATATACCTCGTTAGCCACGAGAGATGCCGAGGAATGACGACTGAGATCCCGACCCAATAGATCGGGGATCTGCACAGATGCGCCAGACGGGGCACTGTGAGGAGATAGAGCTGGTGTGCTGGAGGATGGTCCCTCTGTCGCGACCTCCGGAGGAACAGCCTCCTCAACGTCCGGATGATCAGGACGAATGACAGCCTCCGCCAAGCGGCGAGCCTGACGGGTCCGAGGAGGAACGGGGGCAGGTGCAGCCCTACGACGACGAACACCTGAGGTCCGTGACACAGACGAGCTACTATGAGCATCGGGATCCATAGCTGGAACAGAACAGGCAAGGAGGAAGGTAAGTTCCCTTTTGAATTATGTCACGAATATTCTAAATTCCTACCCACATCATATAATTAATGCAACATGATGCATGTTTATGGTATGTAAAAAAAAATAATAATAATAATTTTCGGCAGAGTTTCGTTTGTAAAATGGACATCCCAGGCATAAGCCAAACGTGTTTTCAATCGATCCAAGCCTCAAACAGATCAAAATTGCATTCATATGTGTAGTTACAGCATGTAAAGTACAGTAATGCATGATTTTTCTTGCAGAAAAGGAATAACAATATGTGGGACTACATCATGAGCATAAAATAGGACTCACACAATTGCTACATAGCATGTATATATGATGATACATAGCATAGCATTGTAAAGCATACATTTCTATCTCTAAACATGCAAATAGCCAAATGTATAGTAAAACGTTGACGAAATTGAAAAGTGAACGATCAAAGTGTTACCTGTAGCGCGTAGAGCGATCCTACCGGAGCGGTTTTTGCAGAAAAGTTGGAGAAATCGACAAAGGGCCTTTGCAAACGAGCAAAATCTCAAGAATCTATGTGGGGTACGAAGTTGAAAGTGACAGATCTAGAGGCGGCGAGCCGCTTATGAATCCCGATGGGTCCCTTGGCTCCCTTGCGACCGTTTGATGTGTCTAGTGAAAATGAATTACGAGATGGATGTCCGGCGACGAAAACCGGCTCCGGCAAGATAACCAACCGGCGACGATAACCGGGGGTTACAAGATTGGTGACCGGCGACGATAACCGGCCCCGACGAGACGATCGACCGGCGACGATAACCGGCGATTACGAGATGGATGTCCGGCGACGAAAACCGGCTCCGGTAAGATAACCAACCGGCCATTTCGCATACAGAAACAAAAGAGAGGAAGAAGAGGAAAAATCCAGCAGCAGCAGCAGCTCGGGAAGGAAGAAAAAAACAGCAACAAAACAACAAAATTAAGAGAGAAAGGAGTGAGAAATAGTGAGAAATTGTACCCATCTTGTGAGATTACGTCTCGATATTTTCTACTCTACTCAATACACAAATTCATACATATTGTGGGGATTATTTGCAAGGTGAAAAATCATGTGTTTTAGCATTTTGTTATACCATTTTTGCCAAGCTTTTGTCATCCGAATTATTTTGAATGTAGTTGTTCTTGAATATTGATGTGAAATCACGGATTAGGGATTATTAGTGAGGGTTCCATCGGAACAAAATTCTTCCTAATAACCCGAGGATATCCAATTGGTGAAATTTCTAGCTTATTTATGGTGATTTATTGGATGTAATATATTTAGATTATCATTTTCGGATATCATGGTGTATTAGGCAAATCCGTGTTGTTTAGTTTCGTAGTATTCATTTTGCGGGTATGTAGTAATCTTGGGTGTGAGCCTAGGAATGCGACCCCGTGGTCCAAATCCGATGATGGACGTTTTGACATATGTAATCGATGCAAGGTACTCGTTTTGTTGTAACATGTAATCGTTGGGCCTTAAAACGACGCTAGAGCGAGAATCGGGTTTAAGGCCCCATAATAGTAAAATATGTGATTGTTGGCGTTAGGGGATATTTTGATGGCTTACATGCCCATGAATAGCCCCCTACGCGTTTGATATTTAGTTTTATTCGTAACACCCAACAAAAGGATTTCAAAGCCAAAACGATAAAGATTTTGCTAAAATTAATCAAAGTAGGATATTAGCATCACAAGGCTAAAATTTGGAAGTGCTAATGGAAGTCGATTCCTATTTTACGAGAAAGCCGAAAGGAAGTTGTTTCCAAATGTCATAAAAAATGGTTTTATAAAGGGAAATAAACGTTTACTAAACCTTGATACATAGGGCGAAAGAGATTCTAGAAATTGCCTATCATTTATGAAAGCGACGTATAAATCTCGATTCCTATTTTGGCTAAGGTTTAACAAACTCACGTTTTACCCAAAACAAACGCTTAATCTCATAGCTTTTGTCAATTTAAAATCAAATCTTTCTCAATAAGAAAATAAGGCTTTCTCGTAAATATCGAAAAGATATTTTAAGCATTCTCAAAATTAAAGCACGATTTTCCCTAAAAAATCCAAATGATTCTTTCATACAAACTCACCACAACTTTCATTTAGGCACACACACACACACGCGCGCGCATATACGTTTCATGAATTAAAGGATAGGAAAAGCATCAAGATTGCGGTAACCGTATTTGACGGAAGTCGGGGGGTGCCTAACACCTTCCCCTCGCTTAAGCAAGCCCCCGAACTCTATGAATCTCGATTCGCAGACCATTTAATTCGGAGTCACACATGAGCCAGCGATTTATAAAAAACGAAAATTCGGATGAGTTGGTACATCCATTTCAAATATACCAACTGGCGACTCTGGTTAATTGGCTCATCATAAAAAAAAACGATCTTTCAAAACCCCGTCGACATCAAGGCCGACCTTTTCCCCAAAATCACCAAAACCAAAAGGCTAAAATAGGAAAAGAAAAAAGAGACGAGAAAAACCCGGCGTCGACAATCACCATGATCATCCTTGTGATCAATTATCAATTAAACGAAAGAGACAGAGATATAGAATTATACCCTCGTGAATCAAAGCTTCCTCAGGTACAAGTTCACCTCCAATTCCTTCGCGTTCTCCTTGAATTCCACCGATTAAATTCCTTCATTTGATCAACGTTAGCCACCCAAGTGTTTGGCCTCTAGAGGTGATCCACCAAGGAATAATAGTTGTTCAAGAAGATGAGTATTGGCAAAACCCTAGTTTCTATCTCTATAGAAATTTCAAGTACTCTCTCTCTCCAATTCTTATGGAAGAGTGTGTAACTGTCTAACCCCAAATCATGATAAGACTCCTCTTATTTATAGATATAGGGAACCCTCCTAAACTATTTAGGATTAGGGTTTTTATTCTAATTAAACTCCTTTAATTAATTTAAACTCATAATCCAATTAGAAATTTATGAGAGTACTTTTATTAATTAATTCTCAAACCCTTTTAGGAATTAAATAATAATAATAGTAATAATAATAATAAGACTCCTCTTATTAATTTATATTTAATATTTCTAAAATATTAAATAATAAATATTAAGCTATTTAATTTATTCTATCTCCATAGATTAAATTAAATACACTTAACTTATTATTACAATTATGCCATTTACTTCTTAAACAAATATTTTTCTTTTGCGGTGTGACCCTTTAGGTTCTCCATATTAAACCGGTTGTGAATAAATCAGTTAGAACAATTCTAATCTTATTTAAATAAATAATATTTATTCTACAATAAGGTTAAGCCCCCTTAGCAATCAACGACTTTCCAGATAATATAGATTTCAACATTAATCACAAAAGAACCTTTCAATGCACAGTTACCGTACAATTCAATCCTTCTACCATATAATGTCCCAATTAAATATAAGACATGAAATTACTGTCACGTCACATTTTATTTAATTATATGCATTTCGATTCTCCAATGAACAACTCTGATAATGCAAATTAGAGACTCATTTCTAATTTCATTTTAGTTTAGCCAAAGACTTCTCAGTCGCCATTTATCGAATCACATAGGACATTCTCTCCTTTTACTAGCAGTGGTAGATTCTTTGTTGATCATTCACCTATCTCCATATATAACTTATTATACCCAATTATACCCTTTGATATACCCTAAAGGTCTTAAGGGATATGTCAAAGTATAACTCATCGTACAAAGATACTATGATGATCTCAAGTCCAAGGATCACTTGTACTACTATCACTAGAGGAATTCCTATTGACAAACAAGTAAAACTCTATTAGGTATTCCTTAGTGAGCCACGTTCAGTGAACCTATTCTCTAATAAGCACCTACATACTTGATTTCGTGTCTCCACATAAATGATTATGAGATCAATCATCCTCTTCATAAGAGCAAGCAATGTATGTACTAATCAATCCGGATTCACTAATCCCCTTTTTAGTAATCCATCGATTAGGAACAATTTTAGTTTGAGAGCTATCTAGAATTTAGATCTCATTAGCATGATCACCATCATGATTCTAAAAGTATTGCTCAAAACTATGGGTTTATCACATTTAATATAACAGCACCATGTAGATAAAGTAAAATGCCTTTAACAAACGAATAAGATTACAAAGTATATGCTACATCATATCAAATATAATTGGCTTGTGTGCATACTACTTTCAAATATGTCACACCTTAATTAATTTAACTAAATTTATTTTATTAATAAACTCAATTAAACCTTACTAATAAAATTATAATTTAATTTAGCCAAATTATAATTTTATTAAATAAATCATTTTATTCAATAAATCACACATCCTCTAATTTTATTATTAGAACATTTCCATTACACTTGCGTAATAAAATACGCACTGACTATTGTCTATCATCAATTTACTCAATATCATCATACTTAAATAATTTATTGCATAAAAAAATTTATCAAATATTTATTTTATTTAATAAAATATTCCAACTAAAATATTTATTTTATTCGATAAATATTTTAACTATCTACGAAATTCGCCATCGTATTACCTTAACATATTACATTTATATGTAATACGTTGTTTTTTCATTTTATTAAAACAAATACATATTTCCATTAATTCACTTCTTTAATTAAGTGAATTACTCTCATTATTTATGAAATTTAATTTATAACAATTTCATTGCCCACAAGACATAACAATCAAATTATATTATTTCATAATATAATTTTCAACTTACTAATATTTAGTTAATATCTTTTTCGTAACAATTTCATTTACTTCATTCAATAGTTTAATTAACTATTAAACCTTATCCTCCTAATATAAAAAATATATATTTCTTTTCTATATTCACACTTAATCACATATTTCACAATGTATAACACATATATACACATACCCAAACTCAAAACATCTCATAATAAAATTTTATTTACTAAATTCTTGTTTAATAATTTCTAAAAATCCGGATTGTCACATCCTTCCCCCCTTATAAGGATTCTGTCCTCGGAATCAACGAAGCCTCCCTTACTCGGTTTTCATCGAATCTCCTTCAAAAGTTTTATTGTAGAATAACTTCAACGCATTACCTTAATATAGATTTTATAATTTCTCCACCACCCATCTTCTCAATAAATTCTCGTAGATTCTACTTCGTAATCTCTATTTGAACTCGATACTATTCTGAGTATTACGTATTCTTTAACCTACTCATTACCTTTTTCTAAGGGTTTTCGTCATAAGCTCAATTCATAAACACTCGGGATATTACATTCACCCCTTCTTCTAAGAATTTCGTCCTCGAAATTTTAACTTACTTATCTTCGTTCATTCTATATTTCAAAATAAACTTTGTATTAATCTTTATTCATTTATTAGAGTCCATGATTAAATTTATTCTCCAAGAGTTTTTCTAAGATCATTATATTCTTCACACCTTTATCTCTAAGTGTTCACTTTTTCAGAATTTCATTTCTTACTTGCTCAATTTACTCATCACTACTTGTCGCATTCTACAACTTACTTCTTTCTAAGGAATATTCTTCTTACCATATTCACCTTTCAAAATAACAAGAATCTTCCACAATTGATCAATAATTAGGAAGCGATATGAAGAACTCAGGAAATTTCAATATTATGCTGAGGAGTCGTAAAGACTTAAACCTTGTCCTAGGTTAACAGATATTTAACCTGTAACCTTTAACAATCAAAAGACTATGGACCATCCTTTCTCGTACTCCAGGTGACCAGTCCTTTGTACTATGTATTGTGCACATATATATTATCGTTATTGCGTAGCTCGTAATTATGGTTTACGATAACAGCTCCCCCATTACAGGGTTGGTTCACCTCAGACTTAATACAAATTCCACACCAGAACAATCTGGTTTAGCATAATTATTCCAAGAACGCTTGAATTTCATAAACATCTTTCAACAGTTGTCTAGCCGAATCAACTAGCTTAGATTTTTAGCAATAATTCAGACATCAATCGAAATATTTTTAGCCAACTCAATTGGCACATCTTTTCATAGTTTAAAAGAAAATTAAAGATTCTTTTATGACGTCATGATACCATACCGTCTTAATAGTACGTTTAGGATTCCGTCATTTTGTGATTTTGTCATACTGCATCATACCATAGTGGGTTGGCGATTCTATGATTACATCCAACACTAGGTTAAGTTGCATTGATGACTCCATCATTCAAAATACATTTTGATAATTTCAAATCATTTTTGTCTAGTTGAAACAACTAGCATAGACACATGAATAATAAGACTTTTACAAACTTATATATATATATTTTAAAATACAACAGTGCGAATATAAGTACGAAGTCAATAAATTTTGAAAATCTAACATAGCTAGAAGATTTGGAATATCCAATTTTCTCTATCAACTTCAATCTTTTCTCCATTGCTTATCACTATCAATCTTCAGCACCATCAATGCTTACTATATCAAAATTCTTTGTTCTACAACTCTCTTATACCTTAATATAGTTCATCAAACTTACCACACATTATGAGGTCAGGAACTTGCCACAATAATATGAGTTTAGGAACTTGTCCTAGCAATACGTAGTCTAAGAACTAATCAAGGATTGTCCATATGCCGAGGGGTTCAAAAACATACATATGATTATGAGTCGCGAACTTACCATAAACATGAGTTTTAAGAACTCACACCTAATCTTAATATTATCTAACTATCAAATATAAATATGAGAAAAGAATCACCTTCTCACCATATGTATATCGATAGCGCGACAATAATATTCCAACGATTATCAATGTGATAAACTAAGTGTAAGCACAAAACCCTCACCCATACAAAGATTTGTGCAACTGAGCCATCACACGAGTCCTCAGTTGAAATTCCACCTAATTCTAGCTTGCTCTTAACTTACTCTTTGCTCAATATGAAATTTTTGTATTTCTTCATTTATAACTCCTCATGAGTTTATCTCGTACTATTTCATAGTACATTCTCTTTATAGCATCAAGCTATAACTACTTAATCATTATGAATCATCTGTCATTTACAACTTAAATAGATCACGTCGTGATCTTATTCTATCATCAACTCTTCTTACGATTCTCTCTTATTTTATGATTGTCTTCATTCATTTTCCTTAATCACGTTGCCTTATTATCATTGAACTCAAGTGTTTGTTGATCTTTTAGCTCTTCAGATTCTTCTTTAAACCTAATCATTTAATTACAACTTGTTTCATATGAATTCTCTAAAGTTATCATCAACTAAGCGTTTAATTGATTTCGCGTAGCGTCGTTAAATCACTGTTCACGGGGCACGTTTCCCGAGGCACTATTCACGCCATAATATTTTTGTGTCTTTTTCGATTGTAATAAATTTCATTAATACGTGTGAGCGAAGTGATAATTTTTTCAAGCGCTGGAATATTTATTTGAGCTCATTAGCGATTTAACTTATATCCGAAATGTATTATATGGTGTTCCGAATATTTGGACAAATCTCATAATAATTATTTTTACCCATCCCAATATTTATGGTAATACCCATTTTAATTATGGGTATAGTTATTGTGCTATTTTGGTACAAACGTGGGAGTTTTCGGATATAGAAAAAGAGTATTTGGGTATTTATATTTGTGTGTCAATTTAGTGGGAGACATATTAAATGCAAGAGCCAATGAGAAGGGAGTATAGGAGGTATGTTCGGGAGGGAGTATTATTGCTAGACACAATGCCTTGGAATTCTTACTCTTGCAACATTCTCCTTAAAGGGTTACCCCACAACCTTGGAAGCTCCATTTATCCACTTTCCCAAAGGCCACTCCATCCAGTTCTCTCAATCCATCCCATTCCATTTCACAGATTGGTTTTGCAGAAAATAGAGAGAAGATACAACAACATATAGAGAGAGAGGGAGAGAACAATATTAAGAGAGTGAGAGAGTGATGAGTGTGTTTTATACATACAATTTGGTGAAAGTAGTATGCACACAAGCCAATCATATTTGATATGATGTAGCATATACTTTGTAATCTTATTTGATTGTTAAAGGCATTTTGCATTATCTACATGGTGCTGTTATATTAAATGTGATAAACCCATAGTTTTGAGCAATGCTTTTAGAATCATGATGGTGATCATGCTAATGAGATCTAAATTCTAGATAGCTTACAAATTTAAATTGTTCCTAATCGATGGATTACTAAAAAGGGGATTAGTGAATCCGGATAGATTAGTACATACGTTGCTTGCTCTTATGAAGAGAATGATTGATCTCATAATCATTTGTGTGGAGACACTAAAGCAAGTATGTAGGTGCTTATTAGAGAATAAGTTCACTGAACGTGACTCGCTAAGGAATACCTAATGGAGTTTTACTCGCCTGTCAATAGGAATTCCTCTAGTGATAGTAGTACAAGTGATCCTTGGACTTGAGATCATCATAGTATCTTGTGTATGATGAGTTATATTTTGACATGTCCCTTAAGACCTTTAGGGTATATCAAAGGGTATGATGGGGTATAATAAGTTGTACATGGAAATAGGTGAATGATCAACAAAGAATCTACCACTTCTAGTAAAAGGAGAGAATGTCCTATGTGATTCGATAAATGACGACTCAGAAGTCTTTGGCCAAAGCATAATGAAATTAGAAAAGAGTTTCTAATTTGCATTAATCAGAGTTGTGCATTTCAGAATCGAAATACATATAATTAAATAAAATAAGACTTGACAGTAATTCCATGTCTTATATTTAATTGGGACATTGTATGGTAGAAGGATTGAATTGTACGGTAACTATGCACTGAAAGGTTCTTTTATGATTAATGTTGAAATCTATATTATCTGGAAAGTCGTTGATCGCTAAGGGGGCTTACCCTTATTGTAGAATAAATATTATTTATTTAAATGAATTAAATAGTTTAATTTATTTATTTAAATAAGATTAGAATTGTTCTAATTGATTTATTCACAACCGGTTTAATATGGAGAACCTAAAGGGTCACACCGCAAAAGGAAAATATTTATTTAAGAAGTAAATGGCATAATTGTAATAATAAGTTAAGTGTATTTAATTTAGTCTATGGAGATAGAATAAATTAAATAGCTTAATATTTATTATTTAATATTTTAGAAATATTAAATATAAATTAATAAGAGGAGTCTTATTATTACTATTACTATTACTATTATTTAATTCCTAATAGGGATTGGGAATTAATTAATAGAAGTACTCTCACATAAATTCCTAATTGGATTAGGAGTTTAATTTAATTAAAGGAGTTTAATTAGAATAGAAACCCTAATCCTAAATAGTTTAGGGGAGGGTTTTCCTACATCTATAAATAAGAGAAGTCTTATCATAGATTAGGGTTACACACTCTTGCATAAGAATTGTAGAGAGTACTTACAATTTCTATAGAGATAGAAACTAGGGTTTTGCCAACACCCATCTTCTTGAACAAGTATTATTCCTTGGTGGATCACCTCTAGAGGCCAAACACTTGGGTGGCTAACGTTGATCAAAGGAAGGAATTTAATCGGTGGAATTCAAGGAGAACGCGAAGGAATTGGAGGTGAACTTGTACCTGAGGAAGCTAGAATTCTACAACGGTATAATTCTTATTCTCCATCTCTTTCGTTTAATTAATAATTGTGCATAAAGAAAGATCATGGTGATGGTTTGTATAAAATTTTAAAATCTGATTTTATCGCGCTTCCGCACTATTTATGTAATTTGATTGCATATTCGCGCTATGTACAAACCTAACAGTGGTATCAAGAGCCAAACTTTATGCGAATTATTAATTGTTTTGATTCTGTATATACATTGATATGTGTTAAGAACAATTTAATTGGGCATAATTGTTTGTGTAAAATTATTTATTTTTTTTTTTTATTTTGATTTTATTTATTTTCAATTAAGATAAAAGGTTTATTTTAATTGGAATATGATTAAAATTAAAAGTTTTATTTTAACTTGGAATGTGATTCTACGTTAACTAGAATAAAGGAGTTTATTCATATATGGAATAGGATTCCATGTTTCCTAGAATAAAGGAGTTTATTCATATATGGAATAGGATTCCATGTTTCCTAGAATAAAGGAGTTTATTCACATATGGAATAGGATTCCATGTTTCCTATAATAAAGGAGTTTATTCACATATGGAATAGGATTCCATGTTTCCTTAAAAATAAAGATGTTTATTTTGATAAGGAATAGGATTCAATATATTTTATTTTCCAACAATTGGAAGTTAAAAATAAAGGTGTTTATTTTAAACTTGAAATTGGTTTCCATATTAATTAAAATAAAGAAGTTTATTTTTATTAAAAAAAAAATTGGATAAATTAAAATAAAAGAGTTTATTTTGATTTGGAATATGATTAAAATAAAGAAGTTTATTTTAATTGAAATTGGATTTCATGATAACTAATTAGAGTTGGAATTGGATTCCATGATAACTAATTGGAGTTGAAATTGAATTTTATACTAACTAATATTGCCCATTAAATGATATCAATGCATATATGGAATGGTTTTATTATTCATGGGATGAATGTTATTTATTGATACATATAGAGATATGTATGATAATAAATAGGGATTGATTATGGACTATTGACCAATGTGTGATTGGATTTATTTTAGTGGATGCTTGAATGTATGAGTTTTTTATAAATGAGGTCTGCGTACCTCGTCTTCTCTAATTTTTCTTAATGTAAATTCTATCTCCCTCCTATGTATCTCCCCTTGACTGCTGATTAAGGTTTCTATTTATTGTAAATAGTTTTTGTAATAGGACTAGTTAGAATTAATTTTGAAGAATTGAAGACAAAGGAGCAAGGAGCGCTTGAAGACCCGTTTGTAATGGAGCCCGGGTTTAAATGTAATAGTTATATTTAAATTTAATTCTTGCACCCTAGGTTTGACCTTTTGGTTCACTTGGTGGCTCTAGTGAACCAAACTAGAATAAAAGTCCATAATCAATCCGGGTAGAATATAGTATTCTATATTTGCATGCTTGCTATGTATATATTATATATTATACAACATGCTTCGCATGTTAAATAATATGACGCGTATTTTATATATATATGTGCATGCGCGCTAAACAAGATGAGACAAATAATAACAAACCCCTCAAAGAAATTATATTAAGTCCTAAGCGTTCAAAGATATTTGGAATATCGAACGTCGCCTTCTAGCATGGTAAAACGATAGAGTATTAAATATTTAATATGAGTTTGTTGTGTCACACAAGGCAAGTATTAAATATTTAAGATGTTGCTTTATCACATTTGATGCTTATACATAGACTGAACGATGCTGTTTTGTTGTGTCACACAAGGACAGTGTTTTTCTTTCGAATATATGGAAGTGCTAGGTTGGACTTAACTTGGATAATTTTGATTCGGATGTGTCACACTTGATCAAAATAATCTAAGAGGCAAATTAAAAGGAGTTACATAGTGATGTAATTGACAATAGTTGTCTACCTATTTATTTATATATCGTTTGTTGTGTCACACAAGGCTATATACATTTGAAATGGGGTCCTTATTCTCACTAGCAAATCTTTAATTAGATTTGCCGAACTGTATATTGAGGGTAATATAGTTTGATGAAAATAGTGGGAGATACCAATTTAAAATAAAGGCCTAATTTATTTTGGTAATTAATTAAAATGAATGTATGCTGAAATGTTGTTAAATTACAAATTCATTTATAGAATTTTACGATGTCTAATTCACTATCACTGCATAGCATATTAGATGCTAATTAACCGGACCGAATTACACGGATTGGTTAAGAAATTTGAGAATAGTTCTCAAGGCTGAAAAGCTATCTTATATCCTTAATATGCCTATCCCTGCAATGGTTGCAGACAATGCCTCTGAGGAAGAGATTGCTACTTTTAGAAAGTGGCAAGATGATGCACAGTTGGCTCAATGCATCATGCTCGCATCTATGAGTAACGAGCTTCAGCGTCAGCATGAAACTATGGATGCTCCTACTATACTCTTGCACCTTCAAGGAGTTGAAGGGTGAGGAAAGTAAGACTATTAGATATCAGATATCTAAGGAGCTCTTCCAATCTAGAATAACCGATGGCACTACAGTATAGACAAATGTCCTCAAAATGATCAATTTGATTGAACAATTGGGACAACTGGTTTTAATGGATGGAGAGTTGATCCAAGATTTGATCTTGCAATCACATCCGGACTCTTTCTCACAAATTGTTGTGAATTTCACATGAACAAGCTATATGTCAGCCTGCCTGAGTTGCTTAAACATGTTGAAAACTGTAAATAGTCACTTTCCAACCAAGAAAGACCAAGTCTTACTGGTAGATGATTCTTCCAGGGAGCGGAAGAGGGCCAAAGGATCTTCTTAAAAGAAGAACAATTCAAAGAAGGTAAATGAAAAGGCAAAAACAAAGGACAATAAGAACAAGACTGATGCAAATAGCAAAGGAGTTTGCCTCCACTGTAATAAGCCTAGATACTAGAAAGGAAACTGTAAGGAGAATCTTACAGAGGCTAACCAGAAGAAGCTTAGTGAAGCTTCGGTTACAAATATAGGATTGTTCATAATTGAAATAAATTTTTCTATAAGTCAGGGTTCTACTTGGGTATTGGATACTAGCTGTAGTTCTCACGTATGCAATCCAATGCAGAGACTAAGCAGAAGTAGAAAGCTAAACAAAGTAAGTAATCCTACGTGTGGAAAATAGAGCAATGGTTGCTACATTAGCCGTAGGAACTTATATTTTAGCGATGCCTACGGGCAAGTCTATTAAGTTAATAAATTGTTATTATGTTCCAGTTCTCTTTAGAAACATTATTTCTTTCTGTTGTTGGACAAGGAAGGTTCTGGTATTATATTTAAGAACAATTGTTGTTCTATTTATAATGATAATGTTTTGTTTGAAACTGGAAGATTACTTGATAGACTTTGTATACTTGACTTACATGAGAAATAATTTTATAAATTGAACAAACTAATAAAAAAAAAGGAGATGGTCATTCAAAGAGTTGAATGTGTGTATTTGATGAAATACACTTCTAAATTATTTGAAATGTTCAAAGAATTCAGAAGTGAAACAAATTGACAAAGTATTAAGATTCTTTGATCAGATCAAGGAAGGAATACTTGTGCAATAAGTTTCTAGATCATCTCAAAATGGTATTTTCTCATAATGGACACCTTCTGATACGCAATAATTGATTGGTGTATCTAAAAGGAGAAATTGTACCTTGTTGGACATGGTGCAGTTCATAATGATTTTTACCGACATTCTAGTATCCATCTGGAGTCAAACCTTAGAAACGGTTGCATATCTACAAAATAAGGTAACCTCAAAAATTCGAGCCCAAGACTCCATAAAGGTTATGGATAGGAATGATTCCTACTCTTAAGTATGTTAAGATAAGGGGTTGTCCAGCTTATGTGAAAAGGTTTCAAAGATAAGTTTAGGACAAAATCTGACAAGTGCAGATTTGTTGGATATCCTAAAGAAGTTTAGGGTACTATAATCCTACATGCTACCTTCTTGGATAAAGGTGTTTATCATTGAAGGAGCTAGTGGGAGGGTAATAGCTCTTGAAGGAGTTCAAGAACCACAAAGCACTTTAAGTCGAACCGAGGAACCTGTAGATAGACCTATTGCACCACAACCGAATCGTAAATCTGGAAGAGTACCGAAGATACCTGGGAGGTATGGATTCATCATAGAGGATGATGATGAGGTACGCATCATAGAGGATGATGATCCAGTTATATACGATGAGGCTATGAGTAGAAGACACTCAGAGAAATGGCAGATGGCCATAAAATCCGAAATGGACTCTATGTATAAGAACCAAGTATAGACTCTGGTATATATGGGTCTTTAAGAGAAAGACTGGGGCAAATGGTAAGGTAGAGACCTATAAGACCAGACCTGTTTAAAAGGTTTTTCAAGTCAAGGAGTTGACTGTGATAAAACCTTACTATCAGGTAATGCTCAAGTCCATTTGGATTTTGCTTGTGATTGCAGCTTATTACGAAATCTGACAAAATGGATGTGGAGACGTCCTTCCTCAATGAAGGCTTGAGGAGAATGTATGTATGATACAGCCAGAGGAATTTGTTTCAAAGGTTGAAGCAAATCGTGTTTTAAGCTACAATGATCCATTTATAGATTGAAGCAAGCTTCTCAAAGATGGAACATTCGTTTTGATGAGACAATCAAAAGTGTTTAATTTTATCAAAAACGAGAATGAACCTAGTGTGTACAAAAGGGTCAGTGGGAGCACTGTGATATTCCTAGTATTATATGTTGATATGCTACTGATAAGGAATAACACACCAATGCTACAATCAGTAAAGATAAAATTGTCTAAACATTCCTCCATGAATGCTTTGGGAGGAGCATCCTATAAATTGGGGATATAAATCTATATAGATAGATTTAAAAGGATGTTCGGCTTGACCCAAGGAACTTATATTCATTTGATGCTAAAGGCGTTTAGCATGGCAAACTCCAAGAGAAGTCTCATGGTGATGAGTCATGGAGTGTATCTCTCTAAAATTGTCTCCAATTAAAAGAGAGATCGCATGAGTTACTATCATGTATGCAGTGAATATACAAGGCCTGATGTTGATCAGTCATATTCTGGAGATGATCACTATAAGACAGTGATAAACATCTTTAGGTACTTAACCGGTACTGAAGATGTGATTATGATTCATGGTAGGTCTGAATTAAAACTAGAGGGCTAAACAGACTTAAGTTTTTCAGACTGACCAAGACGATAACAAATCCACTTTAAGGTAAATCGTTACTTTGAAAGGTGGTGCAGTGAATTGGAAAGGTTCCAAACAGGAAAGAGTTATTGGTTTAGTGACAAAGATAAAGTATATAGCTGTAAATGAAGCTGCAAGTTGATTGTTTGGATGAAAAGTTCATCACAGAACTAGGAATAGTTCCTAAGTCTCATCTTGGATTCAAACATGTGTTGCGACACTTTCATTTGATTAGTGGAATCATTGAAAGAGGATAAGTCACTATAGAGATAGTGGACTCTCAATAACAACATTGTATATCCATCTACTGAAGTTTTATCCAAACAGCAGGATGATCGTCACTTAGAGAAGAAGGGTATTAGATACCATGCCGATTGGCTTTAGTGCAAGTGGGAGATTGAAAGTAGTATGCACACAAGCCAATCATATTTGATATGATGTAGCATATACTTTGTAATCTTATTTGATTGTTAAAGGCATTTTGCATTATCTACATGGTGCTGTTATATTAAATGTGATAAACCCATAGTTTTGAGCAATGCTTTTAGAATCATGATGGTGATCATGCTAATGAGATCTAAATTCTAGATAGCTTACAAATTTAAATTGTTCCTAATCGATGGATTACTAAAAAGGGGATTAGTGAATCCGGATAGATTAGTACATACGTTGCTTGCTCTTATGAAGAGAATGATTGATCTCATAATCATTTGTGTGGAGACACTAAAGCAAGTATGTAGGTGCTTATTATAGAGAATAAGTTCACTGAACGTGACTCGCTAAGGAATACCTAATGGAGTTTTACTCGCCTGTCAATAGGAATTCCTCTAGTGATAGTAGTACAAGTGATCCTTGGACTTGAGATCATCATAGTATCTTGTGTATGATGAGTTATATTTTGACATGTCCCTTAAGACCTTTAGGGTATATCAAAGGGTATGATGGGGTATAATAAGTTGTACATGGAAATAGGTGAATGATCAACAAAGAATCTACCACTTCTAGTAAAAGGAGAGAATGTCCTATGTGATTCGATAAATGACGACTCAGAAGTCTTTGGCCAAAGCATAATGAAATTAGAAAAGAGTTTCTAATTTGCATTAATCAGAGTTGTGCATTTCAGAATCAAAATACATATAATTAAATAAAATAAGACTTGACAGTAATTCCATGTCTTATATTTAATTGGGACATTGTATGGTAGAAGGATTGAATTGTACGGTAACTATGCACTGAAAGGTTCTTTTATGATTAATGTTGAAATCTATATTATCTGGAAAGTCGTTGATCGCTAAGGGGGCTTACCCTTATTGTAGAATAAATATTATTTATTTAAATGAATTAAATAGTTTAATTTATTTATTTAAATAAGATTAGAATTGTTCTAATTGATTTATTCACAACCGGTTTAATATGGAGAACCTAAAGGGTCACACCGCAAAAGGAAAATATTTATTTAAGAAGTAAATGGCATAATTGTAATAATAAGTTAAGTGTATTTAATTTAGTCTATGGAGATAGAATAAATTAAATAGCTTAATATTTATTATTTAATATTTTAGAAATATTAAATATAAATTAATAAGAGGAGTCTTATTATTACTATTACTATTACTATTATTTAATTCCTAATAGGGATTGGGAATTAATTAATAGAAGTACTCTCACATGAATTCCTAATTGGATTAGGAGTTTAATTTAATTAAAGGAGTTTAATTAGAATAGAAACCCTAATCCTAAATAGTTTAGGGGAGGGTTTTCCTACATCTATAAATAAGAGAAGTCTTATCATAGATTAGGGTTACACACTCTTGCATAAGAATTGTAGAGAGTACTTACAATTTCTATAGAGATAGAAACTAGGGTTTTGCCAACACCCATCTTCTTGAACAAGTATTATTCCTTGGTGGATCACCTCTAGAGGCCAAACACTTGGGTGGCTAACGTTGATCAAAGGAAGGAATTTAATCGGTGGAATTCAAGGAGAACGCGAAGGAATTGGAGGTGAACTTGTACCTGAGGAAGCTAGAATTCTACAACGGTATAATTCTTATTCTCCATCTCTTTCGTTTAATTAATAATTGTGCATAAAGAAAGATCATGGTGATGGTTTGTATAAAATTTTAAAATCTGATTTTATCGCGCTTCCGCACTATTTATGTAATTTGATTGCATATTCGCGCTATGTACAAACCTAACATTTGGGTACTTTTGGCCTTGATAAATTGCAAGTCTTTAGGTATTTTATATGGTTTTTAGTTATTTTTATCATATTTCTGCATAATTTAGTTTTTAGTTATTTTTACATGTTTTATGTTGCTTTGATGCATTTTCATTATGTTTGTAGGAATGGAAATAAAGACCGCTCGGATCGTTGTTCGTATTGACTCAATGTTCGTGCTTGGATGTTTGTGCCCGAATGGTAGTACGATGGAAATTAATGTTTGGTGACGCTCGGTGCTTAATTTGATAACATCTGGTAGTTGTGCGTGCACGGCGTTGGAAAGTATGCACGGCGTTCGGCGTCGGCCATACCACGAGGGCAAGCCCATGCTTGGATATTCATGCCTGAATGATAATACGGTAAAACGTTGTGTTTGGTGAAGCTCGGCGTTGAATTTGATGACATTTGGAAGTTGGGTGTACACGGCGTTGGAAGGCGTGCATGACGTGCGGCGTCGGCCAAGCCGCGGGCACGACGTGCAGCAGCTGGGGGCACCAGGCAGGTGCTGGGCGTGTGACGCACGCGGGCCTCGGCAGCAGGCACGGGCGTGCCGGGCGTTGGGCACTCGGCAGCCTCGGCGCTGGGCGCGGGGCCTCGGCAGCGGGGCGGGGCACTCGGCAGGCATGGGCGTGGGCGCTGCTCGGCAGGCGTTGGGCGCGGGCGTCGTGCAGTGCACGCGGGCATGCGCGGGCCTGGGCAGGCACTGGGCGCGGAGCCTCGGCAGCGGGGCGCGGCACTCGGCAGCAGACATGCGGGCGCTTGGCGTGCGGCAGATTGGCGCGCTGGGCATGCGGCAGGTTGGGGCGCCAGCTTGTGGCCAGGACATGGGCGCGGGCACGCGCGCTGGCGTGCGGCAGCCAGCGTGCGGGCGTACGGCAGCCAGCGTGCGGGCGTGCGACACTCAGCATGGGCCAACCAGGGCCTGGGCGCGCGTGCGCCAGGCACCGTGCGGGCGCGCCAACGCCGTCCTGAGTGCGATATGACACAGTTTTAGTGCGATCTGACCTCCATTTTGTTTGACTTTGGCTAGGGTTTCTTGAAGGAGGCTATATATAATCTCTTCTAAGCTTCATATCAGAAATCTAGAGAGAGGGAGGCTACAAAATACATCAAACAACAAGGCTAAAGGCTACAAATCAAGCTGAATCAAGCCACAAGCCAAGGAACTCAGTCAACAAGAATTGCAAAACTAAGGAGGAGAGCTAGAAACCAACAGCAACCCAAGGAACAACAGCTGAACAACTTCAAAAGTGGTTTCATTTCTAGACTTTCAACTCCTTTGTAATTCGAATTTGACAATGTATAAATTGAAATTGATGTTTATTGTAGCTATTATGAACTAACCTTCTATTCTAAGATTGCAATGGAACCCAACACTTAAATTGAATTGAATTCTCTCTCTATTGATTTTAGTTATTCATTTGTGAATTGATTATCATAAAGTTTGCTTTTTATATTAATTGCTTGGTCCGTAATTACCTTGGGAACCTATATGAACTTGACGAACGGATTATAGGTTAAGACCTAGTTTTGATAACACGCGAGAGTACAGATTGTTGTGGGTTATTAATTGGATTAAGTGACGTGTGTCTTATTAATTATATGTAATAATAGGTATCTTGATAGTAGTTGGGATAGACATATACCTAATTACCGCATGCAACCAATCAAGAATCTAGTCTTAATGACTTTCGATGTGAAAGTTAGTAATTGAGGGGACGATTAATTAGATTTAGTGGCACATGTCTATAAATCATTCCTGAAATTAGTCTCTTGATAGTGCATAGGATAGACATATACGTATGCACCGCTTAGGAAGATTCGTGATTGACCATCAACAGAGGCTCTTATGTAGTTTTGATTTCTCGGTTGTCAATTCGTATGTTATAACTATTTGAAAAGAGAGAGTTAGAAGGGGAGAAATTGTAATCTTAAACCTTTCTATCTTGATATTTTACCGCGTTTTATTCATTACCTGACTTGTGAACTCAACCAATCAACAAACAATCAAACCTTCATCGTTTAAATTAGATCAAATTGATATACGATTGGTACTTGGTTATTATTTATCATAATTCCCTGTGGGTTCGACTCATATCTTATCATATATTACTTGTGGGTCGTGTATACTTGCACGTGTGTGTTTATCAATTGCAAAATCGACCAACAGAGAGTGCTGCAGAAAATTTGAAGGAAGAAGAAGAAGACACACGGGAAGAAGAAGAAAAGAAGAAGAAGAAGAAGAAGAAGAAGAAGAAGAAGAAGAAGAAGAAGAAGGAAGGGCTTGGGAAGGAAAGAAGAGGAAGAAGGGAAGTCTCTAGCTAGCTCAGTAACCATAGCAAGAGGTAATCTCCTCTTCCAACCATTCTCCTCCATTGTTGAGTTTTTAAAGCATTGTTGATGGGTTTTGAGTTTTCTTGAGATTTTTGCTATGATTGTTGGTTGTGTTTGGTTTATATTGTTACCAAGATACCTTGTAAGCTATTAATAACATCAAAGTGGAACAAAAATGGAATAAATCTGTACCTATGCTTAAGGAGGATGAAGAACATGAAGAACAATAGACTTTGGACATGAACATGGACTGTTGGACAATTTAGAGGACTTTGTAGCTATGATTTCGTGTTTGTTTAATTCGTTTGTTGTTATGATGTTGTACTTCCATGGGTTATGAGTTTAACCCAGTTGGAATGGAGTAAAAGGGGATTAAAACAAGGATTTGGTGATAATTTTTGTAAAGAACCCCAAGAACACGAAATATAGCATGAGTTAATACTTTGGCCTACGATTTGGCCATGTTAACATTAATGGATAGCTCTGAATTTTTGATATGTTATAGCCCTATGTCTTAGGAGTCCATGAGTCTGGAACGGACCAATTTGAACGTGTATTGAGGGAGTTATGGTGGTTGGAAACAAGATAGGTCTAGAACACCAAAAACAGAGCATTCTGGGCCGAGCGCCTAGGCGCTTGGCTAGGCGCTGGCCACGAGCCCAACTACTGTGAGAGAGAGCCTAGGCGCTGCTCAAAGGCCATTTTTGAGCGCCTAGGCGCTGGACAAGAGACTGTGCAAACAGCTTCGACGTCCTTTAGTAAAATGGGCATAACGTTCTCATACGAACTCGGATTTAGGTGATTCAAGATGATTTGAAAAGAGAAAGAGTAGAACTAAAACTTTCGTTCTTTGAGTTTTTCAATTAGAAGTCTGTAGCATGGCCTAAATTGGCCATTTATAGGACTGATGTGTAATTGGGGGCAATCAGAGGGTGTCGGGAATGCGCGTAAGCGCATGTAATGCTCCCGACAATGTAAACTGTTGTTCTAAGTTCTAAGACAAGAATGTTATATGTAACGACCCCAAAATTCATACAATCCAACTCTAGACATCGGTCGTTAACAATACATCTATATTCTAACTTTACATCATTAATCGATAATAAACTTAACAAAATGCGGAATAATTAAAAAACCTTTTCTATTACAAACCGTCCTCGTTCCCAAAACTTTCAACCTTTACATCTAAATATCTTAGAATCATGTTTAATTCATGATTCACTCTATCAGACTTATTATAAAAGTTTACATCTCAATACGAACTTTACAACTCAACATAAATACATTTATCAAAATCTTAACATAATTCAAGTAATAGCTTCAACTAAAACATTTAATCTTCATGCATCATTTAATCTTCATGCATCATTTTGATCCATGCCATTCAAGCAGCACATAACATTACCTTGAATCTTTAACCTGCAAAAATTATTATTTTGCAAGAATGAGCTCGATAGCTCAGCTTATCTAACAGTTTACATGCATCACATAACACATAATAATATGTTCAGCATACATCTCATAATCATTACACTAGTTTAACATACATTTTGCAGTTCACGAAACAAGTATAAAGATTGAGTTCCTTACTTAACCAACATTCTTTATTCAATAAATAGTCATAAATTGACTTTAACATTTCATACCCACAATACATGTAATTCATCATGCTCTTTGTAAAACAAATTTAACACAATTCAACATCAAATTCACATAGCAAATAAGAACTGAAAGACTTGCCTGGCTCGTAGATTAACAATTACCATAAACAACTTTAAATTATTTGTACCTCACGTATCCTATACAATATGTAATCATGCACATCATCTATTAGTCACATAGCAACGCTTAGTAATCGTTTGTGTCTACTTTACACTCCATAACCCTTGTTTTTAATCGATGCCCAATGTTCAATTAAGTTTGATTGCATGAACTTCACCTTACGCCTCATTATTATTCTTCTTAGGCAACACTCGAAGTTCATTCAAGTGTTTAAGACTTATCATGACCCCATATTATAAATCTAGCATTTAATAAAATTTATTATAGTTGACTGAAACAATCTTATTACCCTTCATACTTCGCTTTGTTTCACGCTTATCATTTAGTTAAGTTATTAAGTTAACCTTCGCATTACTATAAACATATATTAGGCTTATTCAATAAGCTGTTACACGTTTAAGTTACATTAATACATTAATTAGTTATGAAATAATATTCACTAATCGCATACATTAATCCCATTCTATGACTAATCATTCTTTAATTGTCACTTTATAATCTCTTATGTGATTATGACTTGTTATTATGACTTATTACATGCTTAATGCTTCAACATGTTTATTAGAATATGTTGGATTAACATTCCCTGGACCATATATTTAAAGTCTCATTACTGGGTCTGTTCTGCATCAGGCGCGGCCGCGCCACTTTTGTACTAGGAGCACGCGCGATCGCGCTGCAGCGCGGCAGCGCCTATTTTAGGCTATTGTCCAGCGCGGCCGCGCTGGACACCAGAGTTAGATAAACAGTTCGCGATTCTTGAAACTTTCAGGCCAAAACTCATTGATTCATCAATCAGAGTTTAAATTAATCATACCCAGAGGTTCTAAACTTAGAACACACCAAAACTAACATCCACAAATCCTTTTTTTTAACACCTTAGAAACATCTATTAACCTAAATTAAGGATTTAAAATTCCATATTCATACTAATTTTCACATTTAACACATTTAGCGAATCTAACTCTCACGAATTTGTTTCTGAACCAAATTGATTCATTAAATTTGCATTCTTTTCGTTTCTTAACATATTAACAATATTCATAATCAATTTACAGATTACAAAATGAATTCCTAACAAATCTTAATCTCAAAATATACCAAAATGCATGTATTACCATTATAACTCAGGAAAATATTAGTACCTTTGATTCCTTCTTAGTTTAGTTAAACAATTAGGATGAGTTGATTATCTCTCCTCTCCTTTCTTTGATTCCTCCAAGCTTCTTCTCAAATTTTCACAATTAGTCTATCTTCTCTCTCAATTTCTCTCTTCCTCCCTTCTCTGTATTTTCTTTTCTCCAGACTTAGGAGTATACGTGAATATAAACTGGACCTCCACTTAAACGTGACTTGACCAGTTACATAGCGGTTACAATACAAAGGATCTCTAGGCCATGTTTGGCTAGTTCTTTAAAGCTCTGAATACAAATTCCGCACCAGAACAATCTGGTTTGGTATAAATTCTCAAAGAATTCTTGAACTTCATAAACACTTTTCAACAGTTGTCTAGCCGAATCAATTAGCATAGACCTTGAGCAATAATTTGGACATAAGTCAAAATATTTTTAGCCAACTCAATTGGCATATCTTTTTATAATTTAACAGAAAAAATAAAATTCTTTTATGACGTCATGATACCGTACTGTCTTAATAGTACGTTGAGGATGCCATCATCTAGGACTCTGTCATGCTACATCATACCATAGTGGGCTGACGATCTTTTGATCACATCCAACACTAGGTTCAACTGCATTGATGACTCCATCGTTCAAAATACATTTTGATAATTTCAAATTATTTTTATCTAGCTGAAACAATTAGCATAGATATACGAATAATAGCACCTTTTAAAAACTTATTTGTTCAAACATTGAACCAATATATTTTTGAAAACACAAAATTACGAATATCAGCACGATGTCAATAATTTTCGAAAATCTAGCATAGCTAGAAGATTTGGAATCTCTATTTTCTCCATCAACTTCAATCTTGAGTTTATTACTTCATTACTTAATCATTCTATCAATCTACTATACTTTCAAGGCTCTCTATACCATAGCGTTTCTATACCCAATATAGTTCATCAAACTTACCACACTTTGGAAATTCAGGAACTTACCACAATCATATGGGTTTAGGAACGTATCCTAGTCAGACCAAAATCGTCCATTCGCTGAGGGGTTCCACCATACGACTATGAGTCACGAACTTACCATAATTATGAGTTTTAAGAACCGTGCCTAATCTTAATATTCTCTAACTATCAAATATAAATATGAGAGAAGAATCACCTTCACGTCATACGTATATCGATAGTGCGACACCAATATTTCAATGATTATCAATATAGGAAGCTAAGTGGTTGTCGAACCAACTCGATCACTAATCAATATAGGAAGCTGAGCGGTTGTTAAACCATGGACGAATTCCCCGCCCATACAAGGAATTGTTCAACTCAACCACTATATCGATATAGGAAGCTAAGTGGTTCTCAAACCAAGCACAAATTCCCCGCCTATACAAGGAATTGTACAACTCAGCCACTAACATGAGTCCTCCATTGAAATCCCACCTAATTCCATCTTGCTCTTAACTTACTCTTTGCTTGATACGACTTGCTCGTATTTCATCATCCATAACTCCTCGTGAGTTTACCTCGTACTATTTCATAGTACCGTCTCTTTATAGCATCATGTTACAACTATTCAATCATTTAAGATCCTCTGACATTTTACAACTTTAGCAGATCACGTCGTGATCTCGTTCTATCATCAACTCTTCTTACGATTTTTTTAACTTATTATCGTCTCATTCTACGATCTTCTTTATTCTTCTCTCTAATCACGTTATCTTATGATTAATCAACCCAGGTGTTCCCTGTTCTTTTAGCTCTTCAGGTTCTTCTTTGAACCTAAACATTTTATCATAATCTTACCTCACATGAATTCTCTAAACTCTATTTGAGTTCATCCTTATCATTTATATCATTCTCATCTTATAGACATCGTCTATTTATTAACACCATCTTTATTACTGGAGTCAGGTAGCTCCTGGTTCTCATCTTTCATAACTTTTCAAGATTCTTCTTTGAATCTTCTTGTTTATATATCAATTCTTCCTTTAAGAATCTCTAACTTCATTCATATTATTCAATATTTTATTCGAGTTTACTTCGCGTCATTCACATATTCTTTTTGTAACGTTTCTAAGACTTAACTTATCTTATGCATCTATCTATATGATAAGAATCATGTCTTAATCATACGTATCCATAATTCTATACTCGGTACACCTCGAGTCTCTAACAGTGTTCAGTACAGCACCTGAGTGGTTTCCCACAAACAACCAACAAACTAGTTCCCGTCTCGTCTACACTGTCTTTCACATCGAGTTAGATCGGTTGCCAATTCATATCAACCTCCGCTCTTTGAAGGAATTGTTTAGCCCAGATACCATACATCAACCATTAAAGGGTACGATTATACCATAATTATACTTAACTTATTCTTCTTTAAACTCTATCATCTTCACCTCTCTTCTTCAAGGTTATAGCCTAAGATACTCTTCCCTAAGGTTTCTAACCTATCAGCTCTGATACCAACTGTAACGACCCCAAAATTCATACAATCCAACTCTAGACATCGGTCATTAACAATACATCTATATTCTAACTTTACATCATTAATCGATAATAAACTTAACAAAATGCGGAATAATTAAAAAACCTTTTCTATTACAAACCGTCCTCGTTCCCAAAACTTTCAACCTTTACATCTAAATATCTTAGAATCATGTTTAATTCATGATTCACTCTATCAGACTTATTATAAAAGTTTACATCTCAATATGAACTTTACAACTTAACATAAGTACATTTATCAAAATCTTAACATAATTCAAGTAATAGCTTCAACTAAAACATTTAATCGTCATGCATCATTTCGATCCATGCCATTCAAGCAGCACATAACGTTACCTTGAATCCTTAACCTGCAAAAATTATTATTTTGCAAGAATGAGCTCGATAGCTCAGCTTATCTAACAGTTTACATGCATCACGTAGCACATAATAATATGTTCAGTATACATCTCATAATCATTACACTAGTTTAACATACATTTTGCAGTTCACGAAATAAGTATAAAGATTGAGTTCCTTACTCAACCAACATTCTTTATTCAATAAATAGTCATAAATTGACTTTAACATTTCATACCCATAATACATGTAATTCATCATGCTCTTTGTAAAACAAATTTAACATAATTCAACATCAAATTCACATAGAAAATAAGAACTGAAAGACTTGCCTGGCTCGTAGATTACCAATTACCATAAACAGCTTATAATTATCTGCACCTCACGTATCCTACACAATATGTAATCATGCACATCATTTATTAGTCACATAGCAACGCTTAGTAATCGTTTGTGTCTACTTTACACTCCATAACCCTTGTTTTTAATCGATGCACAATGTTCAATTAAGTTTGATTGCGTGAACTTCACCTTACGCCTCATTATTATTCTTCTTAGGCAACACTCGAAGTTCATTCAAGTGTTTAAGACTTATCATGACCCCATATTATAAATCTAGCATTCAATAAAATTTATTATAGTTGACTGAAACAATCTTATTACCCTTCATACTTCGCTTTGTTTCACGCTTATCATTTAGTTAAGTCATTAAGTTAACCTTCGCATTACTATAAACATATATTAGGCTTATTCAATAAGTTGCTACACGTTTAAGTCACATTAATACATTAATTAGTTATGAAATAATATTCACTAATCGCATACATTAATCCCATTCTATGACTAATCATTCTTTAATTGTCACTTTATAATCTCTTATGTGATTACGACTTGTTATTATGACTTATTACATGCTTAATGCTTCAACATGTTCATTAGAATATGTTGGATTAACATTCCCTGGACCATATATTTAAAGTCTCATTACTGGGTCTGTTCTGCATCAGGCGCGGCTGCGCCACTTTTGTACTAACAACACGCGCGACCGCGTTGTAGCGCGGCAGCGCCTATTTTAGGCTATTGTCCAGCGCGGCCGCGCTGGACACCAGAGTTAGATAAACAGTTCGCGATTCTTGAAATTTTCAGGCCAAAACTCATTGATTCATCAATCAGAGTTTAAATTAATCATACCCACAGGTTCTAAACTTAAAACACACCAAAACTAACATCCACAAATCCTTTTTTTTAACACCTTAGAAACATCAATTAACCCAAATTAAGGATTTAAAATTCCATATTCATACTAATTTTCACATTTAACACATTTAGCGAATCTAACTCTCAGGAATTTGTTTCTGAACCAAATTGATTCATTAAACTTGCATTCTTTTCGTTTCTTAACGTATTAAAAATATTCATCATCAATTTATAGATTACAACATGAATTCCTAACAAATCTTAATCTCAAAATAGACCAAAATGCATGTATTACCACAATAACTCAGGAAAATATTAGTATCTTTGATTCCTTCTTAGTTTAGTTAAATAATTAGGATGACTTGATTATCTCTCCTCTCCCTTCTTTGATTCCTCCTAGCTTCTTCTCAAATTTTCACAATTAGTCTATCTTCTCTCTCAATTTTCTCTCTTCCTCCCTTCTCTGTATTTTCTTTTCTCCAGACTTAGGAGTATAGGTGAATATAAACTGGACCTCCACTTAAACGTGACTTGACCAGTTACATAGCGGTTACAATATAAAGGATCTCTAGGCCATGTTTGGCTAGTTCCTTAAAGCTCTTTTTTTTTATAATAATCTTCTTATAATGTAATACATATTTGTCACACTTTAATATAATTAAACTTATTATATTAATAAGTCTAATTAAACTTATTAATAATTTCAATTAAAACCTTACTGACCAAATTATAATTGAATTTAGCCAAACTATAATTTTATTCTATAAATCATTTTATTCAATAAAATATTAATCCTCTAATTTAATTATTTAATTAAAATATAATATTCTCATCACATTAGCGTACTAAAATACGCACCAACACTTCACACACAATTATATTCACATCAATTCACTATTTTAATTAAGCGAATCACTCACATTATATATGAAACTTAATTCACAATAACTTCCATTGTCCACAAGACACAACAATCAAATTATATTATTTCCCAATATAAGTTTAGCTTAATTAAATTAACTAATAATATTCAACAATTTCCTTTTCATGACAATTTCATTTAATCTTTTCAATGGTTTAATTAATTATTAAACCATTTCTTCCCAATTACATGAATATATAATTCTCTTCACACCGAACCACATATTCCACAATATATAACACATATATACACATACTCAAACTCAAAACATCTCATAATAATTTGTTTTTATTAAATTCTTATTTAATAATTTCTGAAAATCTGGGTTATCACGTCATGAATTATAATGATACTTAGCATTAACCAATGGGTATTTGATAAATCGAATGGGCATGTTAGGCATACGCAAATGTGTGTCGCTTGGGTATTCGAATAATCAAGTTTGGCGTACAGACGTGCGAGCGTCGTAACGCCATAACTAGTGGGCATAACCTTGTTTAATATTTTGTCTCTAATATGAATGAGACATTATAGAGTAGTATAAATCGATATTTGGTATCCGTTATATAACTAATTGTTATGTGAATATATATTTACAGGTGTAGGATATTAAGGAGCGTGTGTTGTAATATTATAGCAGACGCATCAGGCAAGTTTCCTAACGCTTGTCTAACCCTTGTGTTGGGCAAGTTTCCTAACTTCATTCTTTCTATATATTGAATGCAAGTTCTCTTAACTTTATTCAAGCTATTTATTGAGAAAGTTCTATCTTACTCAAGTTATAATTGGACAAGTATTCTATCTTATTGCAAGTTTCATGACTTGAATTGAGCTATTACTTTCAAATGATATTAGTGGATTAATTATTGTCAATTATTCCACATCAGAAATAATTATTGATATTCGTACCTTGTGCATTTGAATTCATGATTTGTTGTTGGGCTGTGAAATGTTTAGGTTCTTTATTTCATGAACTGTTTAAGGAATAGTCTACGCTGTTTGTTTCGGCTAGGCATGTACAGGTTATTATTTTAAAAGCTATCCAAACTAGAAGTTGGTACGGATTCTTGTACTAAGAGAGCAACCCTTATTAGGGGATTATAATGTGTCGGTTATTCGATGCAGTCAAAGTTAAATGTTATGCATATACATGGTATACAAGAGGCTGATCCCCTCGAGTACAGCCAACGGGGCCAGGTTTTAAAAGAGTTAGTTGAATGATTGACTCTTTGGCCAAAAGTTCATGATCTATTGGACCACTCAGCAGTAAATAATCAATATTCATTGTTTCATTTGAACTATGATTATGTCATTTCAGCTACTTCAGTAGTGTTCATAAATTGTTGATCTATGCAGCTATTATTCTTATTCATTCATGATATATCTTTATTCCCGTATTTAAACTTGTTGAGCAAACTCATTGCTCACCCTTACTATATCATGAACCTATTGGAGTTAAGTCGGGGAGTTCTAAAACGGACAAAGGCAAAGGAAAGCTTAAGGAATAGTTATATATACTATCCTGTTATGTAATCGTGGAATCGTTTTGTAATATTATTATATTCTGTGATGTATTTATTTAAGGTTATAGACCTTGGGACCGTAGTAAACCTTTTGTAATGAACAACATATGTTTATTTATTCTGCATTAGTTAAGTTATCTTGTTTAGAGGTGTATGGATCTATTTTATCGTGAGCACTAAATTCGAGGTATTGGTACCTGAATTTGGGGGTGTCATAGGTTGGTATCAGAGGTTTAGGTTATAAACTTTAGAAATGTGAAACCTAGGTTATAACCTTAGTATTAAACTCGTATAGAGTATGCTAGGAGATGAATCGGGGAGATTCATCGAGTTCTATGTGTCGGAGGTGGATTGTGGAAATTCATCTAGCCGAGTGTGTACATAATGAAATATAAATTATTCCCATCAATGAATATGTTTTGTTATTATACTATATGTGTTGATTGTCTCTGATGTCTTTGTTGTGGCTATATGATGCCTGAGTTTAACCAGTCGAGTTGGGGCAGGTAGCTCCTATTTAGTTGAGTACCCTCTTACATCACCTCTTGGCGAGATATGTTGAGTGGAGTAGTAGACTAGAGCAGTCGAAGCGACGGGGAACGAGCCTACAGGTAGAGGTGGAGGCTCGACAAACCCAGTTAGAGAAGGATGAATAGAATGGGCTATGCACTTAGCATGACGAGTAGTAGGTGGATGGATGGTGTACACTCATCTCACATTGAGTCGAGATTTGATGACCCAGTTAGGGCAAGTGGAGTATGTTAGCGCTGTGGAGCGCGATACGTTTGGTTAGACTGTTTTGTTTGTGTGCCTACCGGTATTTGATTTGTGTTTGTAAACCCCAACCTTAGTATATGTTAGGGGTGGTTGTTAGTAGTAAATCCCCACCTTTTGTGGTATGAAGGGATGGATGATGTCTTTCATAGCGGTATGCTATAGAGTAATCATGTGTGATGTTTTAACTGTTAGCACGTGAGTATAAACGTTTGTGTTACGTGTGTTACTTTATTGTTGCTCTAGAATAGATGCGTACAAGGTGTGACGAGATTATAACATTAAGTGTTTTTTATTAAACAGACAATGCCACCGAGAAGACAACCCCGATACACAAGGGTGGAAGAGTCGGTGAATAACGAGGAGGGTCAGGTAGACCCTATGAGGACTTTTGTGAACTTATTAGTAGAAGCGATGCAGTGTAGACCAGCCGCAGTGGTTGATCAGCCAGGAAGTCATATGGCAAACTTTAAGGACTTCAAATTAGTAGGACCACCGGAGTTTCGTGGGACTACGGATCCGATTGAAGCCCATACATGGGTAGAAGAAATGGAGAAAGTTTTCGAGGTCGCACGAGTGGCCGAAGAACAGAAAACGTCGTTTGCCACTTTCATGATGAAAGGTAAGGCAAATTACTGGTGGAAGGCAAACAAAGGTCAAGCTGGAGAAGGCACGATTGCATGGACTCGTTTCAAGGAGTTGTCTTCGAAAATTACTTTCCAGCAAGCATGCAGGCAAGTATAGAGATAAAGTTCTTAGATCTAAAGCAAGGAGGCATGTCAGTTGCGGAGTATGCCACAAAATTCAACGAGTTAGCTAGGGTTGCTCCACATCAGGTGGACACCAAAGCTAGGCGAGCGAAGAGATTTGAATAAGGGTTGAAGCCCTGGGTGTATAGTAAGGTTACGGTCTTGCAGATCAACACATTTTATACGTTACTGGAGAAAGCAATCATTGCTGAGGGAGGGAATGAAGCTTTGACAAAGCACAACCAAGATCAGAAAAAGAAGAAGAGCCATGATGGTCATAAGGAAGGTAGTAGTGGGGGAAGTTACCTAAATAAGAGAAAATGGAACGATAGCCAGATGTTAGGAAATAAATCTGGAGGGGATGCAAACAAGGGTAATAAATGCGAGAAATGTGGAAGGAATCACTTTGGAGAGTGAATGAAAGGAAAAGGAGTTTGTTTCAACTGTGGTCAACTGGGGCAATGCCCCACAATGCCCAAAGGCGAAGGCAGGAAGTTGTTTTTCTTGTGGTGCTTCAGATCATCAGAAAAAAGGATTGCCCAAAGAGGAAGAGCGATGCAGGCAGTGCTAACCAAGGGAACAACAGTAAGCTGACTATCGGAGGACCAGTACAACAGAACAGACCAGTAGCACGCACCTTCAACATGACAGTGCAGGATGCGATGGAATCGAAGGACATGGTGTCAGGTATTATTTCAATCAATAATATCAGTGCATATGTATTATTTGATTCGGGTGCTACCTGTTCATTTATGTTGGATGAATTTGCTAAATGGCTAAACTTACCTCGTGAGAAATTAGAGAATCCTATGAATGTGGAAGTAGCTAATAAAGAAGTTATTACTATGGAATACATCTATAGAAGTTGTTGTGCTGAGATAAACGGGTATAAATTGAGCGTAGATTTAATTCCGATACGACTAGGAGAATTTGATGTAATTCTTGGAATGGATTGGTTGTCTAGTCACGGGGCTGTGATTGACTCTCAGAAGAAATGTGTACACCTGAAGACTCCAGATAAGTTGAGGGTTGTACTTTACGGTAGTAAATCGCCGAGACAATCTTGTTGTCTGACGATGATGCAAGCGAAGAGATTGCTACGAAAGGGTTGCATAGGTTATCTGGCTCACGTGGTTGATACTCAAAGAGTAGGGAGTGAAATGGGTCAGATACCTATAGTAAGGGAATTCCCAGATGTTTTCCCAGAAGATCTACCGGGTTTACCGCCGGATAGGGAAGTGGAATTTGTAATCGATTTAGTACCGGGAACAACACCTATCTCAAAGGCAGCATACAAGATGGCACCGGTGGAGATGAAAGAACTGATGGTTCAACTATAGGAGCTTCTAGATAAAGGGTATATTCATCCGAGTGTATCTCCGTGTGGAGCGCCGGTACTGTTCCTGAAGAAGAATGATGGATCGTTAAGGCTCTGTATTGACTACAGGGAATAGAATAAGGTTACCATTAAGAACAAGTATCTACTGCCTAGAATTGATGATCTGTTTGACCAGTTGAAGGGAGCGAAATACTTTTCGAAGATTGACTTGAGGACGGGATATCACCAACTAAAGGTGAGGCAGGTGGATATTCTAAAAATAGCATTTAGAACTGGATATGGACACTTTGAGTTTTTGGTGATGTCGTTTGGGCTGACGAACGCGCTAGCAACATTTATGGACATGATGAACAGAGTGTTCAAGCAATACCTAGATAAATTTATTGTCGTTTTCGTAGATGACATCCTAGTCTACTCAAAGACGGAGGACGAACACGTCGAGCATTTGAGGATAGCCTTGGAAACGCTGAGAAGGGAGAAGTTATATGCAAAGTTTTCCAAGTGTGAATTTTGGCTACAAAGGGTGCAGTTTTTGGGGCACGTAATTGACAAGGATGGTGTATTAGTGGATCATGCCAAGGTAGAAGCGGTAATAAACCGGGAGCAGCCAAGGACGCCGATAGAAGTTTAAAGTTTCTTGGGATTAGCGGGTTACTATCGGAGATTTATTTAGAATTTTTCGAAGATACCAACGCCGTTAACAAATTTGACAAGGAAGACTGTGAAGTTTCAGTGGACGGATAAGTGTTGTAGACACCCAAATTTTACACTGCGTATACTAACCCTGACAGGAGGACAAATTCGGCAAATGAACCGGCCTGCGAGAGTAAAGGATGGACAAGTACGAACACTCGATGCCACCGCGACGATTTACAACCGAAACCGACGTGACAACAAGGCTGTCCAAATTGGGCATTCCCGGAGGATGTGGCACGCCTTCCAGTAATTCCCAGACTGCAAAATACCCGCCTGTCGGCGAGAATCGACGTCATGACACGAGAATCGAGTCGTAGCATGAAAATCGAGAAAGTCAAGCCAGCCAGCCGCGGATTGATCTGCGGCCAATTAGTGCGCCTTTTGAAAACACGGAACTCGAAACACGGAAACTGAAAATCAGCTGAGTGGAGGGGTGGCGGCCAGCCAGCCGCAGATCAATCTATGGCCAGCCGCAGATCCATCTGCGGCTGGCTTTGGCCAGCCTATTTCAGCTCATCCCTCATTCAGCATACAAGGCGTTAGCAGGCGGAGAGAAGAAGAAAACAGCAACAGCAGCAGCTCGGAAAAAGAGAGAAAAATGGGAGAATTTTGCAACAAAAATAGGAGAGAAAGGAGAAAAAAAAGAGGAGATTCATATTCTTTGATTTGGTTATATCACATATACTTTCCAATCTATTCAAATACACAAGTTTACATTCCACTTTGATATCATTTGCAAGGTGAAAATCTCCTTATTATTGCAATTTCTATCAAACCATTTGGTCAAATTAAATGTAGTTTTCATGTAATTTATGATGGAACAATGAATTAGGGATTATTAGTGAGGGTTCCATCGGAACAAAATTCTTCCTAATAACCCAATGATATTCGTTTATTGATTTTTTTATTTGTTTTACGGTAATATATTGGGCGTGGTTCCCTTAGGTTGCTATTTAGGATGTCTTGGCATTGTTAGATTATTCGTGTTAGTTATTTTTTAGTAATCTCCGCTTTGTGGTGTGTGGAAAAATTCGGGTGTGAGCCTAGGAACGCGACCCCGTGGTCCAAATCCGATGATGGACATCTCTTGATGTAAGTAGTAGGAATGATGTAGTCTTCATTGTGAATATGTAATCGTCGGGCCTTAAAACGACGCCAAGGCGAGAATCGTGTTTAAGGCCCCATCATAGTGAAAATATGTGATTGTGGGCGTTCGGGGTTATTTTGATGGCTTACATACCCGTGAAGAATCCCCTACGCGTTATAATGTTTGATTTGAATGGCAACACCAAAAAGGATTTCAAAGCTAAACGATAAAGATTTTCATAAAATCAATCAAACTAGGTTATTAGCCTCACGAGGATAAGGAATTGGGGGTGCTAAGGAATGTCGATTTCTATCTTAACGAGAAGGCAAAAGAAAGAAATCGTTTTCAAACATCACAAAAATGGTCTTATAAAAATAAATAATGTTTTATTAAATCCTTGTGCATAGGGCTAAAGAGATCCTGGAGGTTGCCCATCATTTGAGTTATGAAAGCAACGTATAGATCTCGATTCCTATTTTGACAAAGATTTAGAAAACTCTTGTTTTGCCAAAACAACACCTAATGCAATCTCACAGTTTTTGACAATTAAAATCAAACATTTTCTCATAAAGCTTTCTCGTATAAATCGAAGGATATTCTAAAAGCATTCCCCAAAAGAAAAACACTACTTTTCCAAAAACCCAATTGGTTTTTTCATGCAAAACTCACCATCACGTTCACATAGGCACACACACACACACGCACACCTACATATTTCATGAATTAAAGGATAAGAAAGTATCAAGATTGTGATAACCGTGTTTCACGGAAGTCGGGGGGTGCCTAACACCTTCCCCTCGCTTAAGCAAGCCCCCGAACTCTATGAATCTCGGTTTGCAGACCAATTAATTCGGAGTCACATATGAGCTAGCGATTTATAAAAAACGAAAACTCGGATGAGTTGGTACATCCATTTCAAATATACCAACTGGCGACTCTGGTTAATTGGCTCATCATAAAAAACGATATTTCAAAACCCCGTCGACATTTATGCCGACCTTTTCCAAAAAAATCATCTAATCAAAAGGCTAAAATTAGAAAGGACAAGATATCGCCAAAGAGGCGACATTTCCCGGCGTCGACAGCTGGCGACTCCGCTAGGGATCCTAGAGGGCTTAAGCCGCGTTCAAATCTTGATGCTATCCTATCCTTTAAAAATTCATAAAATATGTGTGTGTACGATATTTTGATTTTTTTTTACTTTTGTTGTGTGAATGTGTGTTTTGCCCAATAAATGAATGATTTGAATGGATTTGTTTTTACTTTAAAGTAATCATCTGCATACGGTGAGGACGATAAATGTGAATGTATGTTGAGAGAGTACCTCCCGGTTGCTTATTACTGGACTCGAAGGGGCTGCTCCCCGAAGATGGCTCAGGAAACGCACCACCCATATCCGCTCCAATCGAAAGGATTCGGACGAGTAGATTGCGAAGATATGCGAACCTTCATGCCGAAAAGCCCGCGAGAGTAACCCTAGGGTAGGTCAGCCTCTGATAAAGCTAACGAAAGGGAAGCTTCTTCATACCCTTTTATCATTCAGTCAAATAAATAAATGTCATGTAAATGGCATACAACTGTCATATACCTTCCCTGTTGTCAAAAGAAAGTACTGACCTCCATGTTTTGCAGGGAATAGCTGGGAAGGCATAATAAATCGTGGCTATCAATTATTATTGCAATAAGGGACTACTAACATGTTGTTTTGCAGAGAAAGATTAAAAAACAACCCAAAAAAACAAAAGTTACAGCTTTAGCATGCATCCATATCCTTTCGTTGCCCAGGACTAAACTTTAAACTGTTGTTTCTGTAGGATTGCTCCTCAAACACGTTCGCAATCTAAGAGAGCCCAGGACTCTACATCTGAAATGGCTGATATTTCATCTACTAATCCTGGTTCCATATCTAGGGAGGAATTTGATGATTTTAAGAAACAGATGTTGGAAATGGCCATGATGCTAAAGGAACAATTGCTACCTAGACAGGATCCACCTAAAGAGAATCCACCCCAACCTAAGGGCGAGCCAGTCGTCCCAAGGGCCATTCCTATACGTAACAAAACAGTGATTACTATCCCAGAGGAAGGAGACACTGACGACCTTCGGAAGAAGATGAAACAAATGGAGGAGACCATCCAATCTCTAAAGGGCATAGGTTCCCTAGGTAGGGTTAATTATTCAGATCTATGTGTCTTCCCCGGAACCAGATACCCGGAGAAGTTTAAAATTCCCGAATTTGAGAAATACAATGGGAAGGGGGATCCTTATACACATCTGAAAATATGCATTGGGGAGCTTGGATCTTATGCAGAAGACGAGGGTCTAAGGATACAACTATTCCAAAAAAGCCTGACGGGAGAAGCGAGAATCTGGTATGCCCGTCTTGATAATGCCCGGATCCACAATTGGGAGGAGTTGGCCCACACCTTCTTAACACAATATAGCTTCCAGGCACAAATGGCCCCTGATAGATATCAAATGACGAAGATTAAGAAGTAACCAAAGGAATCTTTTAGGGATTATGCACAGCGATGGAGGGGTATGGCTGCACAGGTGAATCCCCTAATGAGCGAGTCGGAGATGGTGATGACCTTCGTGGACATTCAAGAGGCACCTTACTACGAGCGGGTTATATCAGGGATTGGAAGACCTTTTGCCGAGATGATTAAACACGGAGAAATGGTGGACATAGGGTTGAAGTCCGGCAAAATTCAGGATTTCACGGCTTTGGAAATAGCTGCAGAGCAAATCCAGAGCGGAAACTATGGCAGCACTTCCCGTATGGTCCAAAAGAAAAAGGAAGAGGATGTTTCCCTCATCCTGCAGGGATCATCTAGAAAGGAAGAAAATAATTCTCCAGTACAGGTGCAGAGAGTGGGGCCATCCCGACAGCCTAACTTTACTGATCAGAGGGCGGATGGGCGAAGGAGATTCGAAGCCTCGAAAAATCGAGTATTCACCCCACTCGGGGATCCTCTTGAGCGGGTGTTGGCAGTATTGATAGCCTAGAGGAAAATAGTCAATTTGGCACCCCCGAGTGACCCGAATGGAAGAAGGTTTAACCCAAGCAAGAAATGCGCATACCATTCAGGTTCCCCGGGTCATGATACGCAGGAATGTTGGACGCTGAAACACAGAATTCAGAACTTGATTGATAGTGGGGAAATTGTGGTGGAACAGCCAGACTCCCCAAATGTTAAAGTCAATCCCCTGCCTAGGCATGATGGAGGGGGGGTCAATGTGGCAGAAGCTAGTGAAGCCGAGGGGCCGCCAAGGCTGAATTATGTAAAGAAAATTGATGAAATGATCAGCATCATAAGTGATCACGAGAGTACACGGGGAGCACCAATTAGGTTGGCAGGTGTAAGCAGAAATATCATAGAGGGGCCTGTCAAGTTATCGACTCTGAAACCCCTCACCCTTGCAGCGAGACCGCAAATCTCTGTCAACAGTTTAAAAACGGTACTATGGAATTACGGGGGAGTATCAGAGGAAGTGGCCAGTTGTGCTTCTATAACAACAAAGGGAAATCCCTTATATCTTCCTGGATGAGTCCTTGAAAGCAAAACGAAGAAAAATAAAGAGATCTCCGAGGAGAAAGCCATGGAGTTCTTGAGGAAGATGGATCATCTGGAAGCAAGGGGGATCCAGATATTAAGCGAGGAGTCGACCCTGACATCAATCATGGATTTGGTGTTATCGTCCAGTGATCACTGCAAAATTCTGGCGAAAGTCCTGGAGGAGGCATACGTTCCCAAAGAGATCGGCAAGGAAAGTTTCAGCCATCTAGTGGACCATCTGTTGGAAAGTAATGTAATATCATTTACAGATGATGATATCCCCAAAGAGGGAAGGGGGCATCGAAAACCGTTGCATATTGCGGTGATCTCCTCAGGATATATCATGAATGGGGTGCTGATTGATGGGGGGTCGACGTTGAATATCTGTCCCCTCAGTATATTGCAAAAGATGAACATCAATCCTAAGCGCCTACGAGCCAGTCATGTGGTGGTACGAGCCTTCGACGGATCTCGGAGGGATACAATTGGAGAGATAGAATTGTCGGTGGAAATAGGACCTTGTACTTTTGATATCTCTTTCCAAGTACTAGACATTGCGGTAAGTTATAACCTGTTATTGGGGAGGTCGTGGATACACACGGTCGGGGTAGTTCCTTCCACGCTACACCAGCAAATCAAACTTATCATCGACGGGAATCTGGTGACGATCTTGGCGGCGTGTGATGACCCTTCTCCTTCCAGGAATGGCCTGCCTGTGATTAATGTGGACGAGTCGGCGGCACCTGCCAGTTTTCAGGCACTGGAAATCAGCACTCCCCATTACAGACGCCTGGGGGCTCCAGCCGTGAAACCTAAGGTCATCCAGAACTTACCTTTGTTGCAAAGGAGATGATGAAAATGAAATTTTAACCTGGACATGGGTTAGGAAAGAACAGTCAAGGAATCACCGAGCCCATTCAACTGCCCCATCAGATAGGCAAAGCAGGGTTGGGATATCATGAAGGCGTAGCACGGAGACGCCGTCAAGGCGCGACCCCGATTCGTTTGGCCGGAGATCCGATGACCAAGGTCAGCAGTGAACGGGGGACTGGCAAACCCGTGATTGGGTCAGGGGGTGAAGAATTGATCCCCATAAATGATGAGGCAACCAAGAGGGAAAGTTTCCTACAGGAGGTCGCGCAAAAGTTCGAAACCAGATGTTATATCCCCGGACAGTTAACAAGCAATGGAGAGGGGAGGGATGTCGCCACGCCACCGGTAGCCCAACAAGATGTGACTGTCATCGATTGGGCAGGGCTAATTATTCCTGAAGAAGGTAGGAAGAGGGACTCAGGCGATGTGGCCGTAGTCATCGGGGAAGTATCCGATGAGAAGCCACCTTTCATCCAGCGCATTCCGTCTGATATGACCATCGGCAACTGGAAAAGGGAGCCAGTGATATCCAAACAAGGGTAAAACCCGACATCAGGGTGGTAGACCCCAGAGGATGGGAGGATGAAGAAGTTCATTTTTTGTTTTGTATTTTGCATAATTATGTCGTTTCGTCATGTTATCTGGAAATGTGATTGTTGTGGAAAATGACTTATATATGACAAATATTTTGTTTCATGTCAGGTGTACCAGTTTGAGTAATCCTTGCCTAACAAATGGTCTTTCAAATTTGAATGATGACTATGATTTTGATATTGAGCTTGATTTTGATTTAATGGGCATTGAGCAAGACGAGACAGATTACGATGACGTGCCTGAAGAGATCAAAGGATGGGTCGAGGATAAACCCAAACCCAACTTAGACCAAACCATCACCATAGATATCGGAGCCCCTGACAAACCCCAGGAGCTCAAGATAGGGACAGACCTTACCCCTGGCCAAAAAGCAGAAATAACTGAGTTGTTAAGCCAGTATAAGGATGTCTTTGCCTGGTCGCATGAGGACATGATCGGATTGTCCACTGACATTGTGGTACACCGGTTGCCCATCAAAGAGGGTTTCAGGCCTCTAAAGCAGAAGCTAAGAAAGTTGAAACCGGAGTGGAGCTTGAAGGTGAAGGAAGAGATCATCAAACAGTTCAGGGCTGGAATCATTATGGTGTCCACTTACCCAGAATGGCTGTCCAATGTAGTCCCGGTGGCTAAGCCTGGAGGGAAGGTGAGGGTATGTGTCGACTATAGAGATCTAAACAAGGCCAGTCTCAAGGATAACTTCCCGGTGCCTTTCATCCACATCCTGGTGGATAACACAGCCCAGTACGAAATGTACTCTTTTGGGGATTGTTTTGCGGGGTATCATCAGATAATGGTGGCGGAAGAAGATCGGGAAAAGACCGCTTTCATCACCCCTTGGGGCACCTTCTGCTATAAACGATTGGCTTTCGGTCTCACGAATGCGGGGGCTACTTATTAGAGAGCCATGATGGCCCTGTTCCACGACATGATGCACAAGGAGATAGAGGTCTACGTGGATGACATTATCGTAAAATCAAGGGTAGAATCTGATCATATAACCCATCTCAAAAAGCTTTTCGATCGGCTTAGAAAATATAATTTGAAGCTCAATTCGGCAAAGTGTGCTTGCGGAGTACAGTCGGGCAAGCTCTTGGGATTCCTGGTTAGTGATCGGGGCATTGAGTTGGATCCGACGAAGATTAAGGCTATTGTGGATATGCCGGCACCTCACACGGAGAAGAAGATAAGGGGATTCCTTGGAAGAATAAACTTCATCAGCCATTTCATATCCCACTTGACGACTACATGCGAGCCGATTTTCAAACTATTAAGGAAGGATGCTTCCTAAGAGTGGAATGGGCAATGTCAGAAGGCCTTTCAGACCATTAAAAAGCAGCTGACAGAGGCACCAGTGCTGGTACCCCCAAAGGATGGGATCCCTCTATTTATGTATATATCAGTCAATGCCATTGCAATGGGATGTATGCTGGGACAGAAGAATGAAGCAGGTAAAGAGCAGGCCATCTATTACCTCAGCAAGAGATTTAGCCGATGTGAACAGAATTACACTCTCATCGAGAAGACCTGTTGTGCCTTGGCCTGGGCTGCAGGGAGATTACAGCACTACCTCCATGGGCATACTACGTACCTGATATCGAGGATAGATCCCCTGAAATATATCTTTGAAAGGCCCATGCTGAACTGTCGACTATCAAGATGGCAGCTAATCTTACAGCAATTCGACATTGTATACGTAACTCAAAAAGCCATGAAAGGGCAGGGAATTGCAGATCAGTTGGCAGAAACGCCATCAGGGGGGATGGAGCCGTTAGAAACTCCTTTGCCGGGCGAAGATGTATTTTGGGTATTACACACGAAATGTGATGACGAGGGGCAGTTCTGGAAGCTGTATTTTGATGGTGCCATGAATGCTGAGGGGGCAGGAGCCGGAGCAGTCCTGGTCTCTATAACCGGAGAGCAATACCCTGTGGCCACTAAATTGTAGTTAAGTAATTCGAACAACACAGCTGAGTGCGAGGGATGTATATTGGGACTCCGTTTTGCCCGCGATATGGGAGTGAAGAGACTAGCAGTGTTCGGGGATTCGGAACTGGTAATCAGACAAGCGATCAGGGAGTATAGTATTAAAGAGCTTCGGTTACTTCCATACCATCGTTGTGTTATCCAACTAATGCGAGAGTTCGAAGATATCGCTTTCCGACATATCCCCCGGGGACGGAATGATTTTGCCGATGCATTGGCAACTCTGGCTTCCTTGATCCACGTAATCAAGAGCAGGGACATTCCACAGATTGAGATAGCAGTACAGAATGTCCCGACATACGAGGAACATGTTGCAGTATTATCAGACGAGGTGGTTCTGCCAAAGCAGCCTTGGTATCACGACATAAGGGAATATCTGAGGGATCGATCCATTCCCGACCAGGCAAACCGAGCTGAGAGGATGAGAATTCAAAAGATGGCAATGAAGTTTTACCCGAGTGGGGATTCACTCTACAAGAGGGATGCTGGTTTGGGACTGTTGCAATGCGTAGATGAGACACAGGCCCAAAAGATTATGGACGAAATACATGGTGGAGTGTGTGGGCCACACATGAGTGGACCGATGCTGGCCAAAAAGATCTTGAGAACGGGGCATTATTGGTTAACACTGAAAGCCGACTGCAATGATCATGTCAAAAGGTGTTACCAATGCCAGGCACACGGTAATGTGATCCATACGCCTACCAACGAATTGCACTGTATGACCTCCCCTTGGCCCTTCTCAATGTGGGGAATGGATGTAATCGGACCAATAGAGCCCAAAGCAAGCAACGAACACCGATTCATTTTCGTCATGATCGATTACTTCACTAAATGGGTAGAAGCAGCTTCTTTCCCCAAAGTAACTCAGGAGATCATTATCGGTTTCATCAGGAATAATGTCATTTGTCGATACAGGCAACCTGAGGTTTTGGTCTCCGACAATGCCAAGAATTTGAACAACACCTCATGAAGGGATTATGCGACCAATTTAAGATCAAACACCTCAATTCTGTCATTTACCGTCCTAAGATGAATGCGGCAGTGGAGGCTGCAAATAAGAATATCAAGAAGATCATGGCGAAAATGTCTGCTAATCATCGGGGATGGCCGGATCTGCTACCCCTCACCCTGCTGGCATACAGAACGTCAACGCGTACTTCTACAGGGGCAATCCCTTACGATTTGGTATATGGAATGGAAGCTGTTCTGCCAGTTGAGGTTGAGATGGAGTCCCTCAGAATATTGATCGATGCTCAGATAAGCGAGGAGGATTGGATGCAAAGTCGATACGACCAATTGGCCCTAATTGATGAAAGAAGGGTGGCTACTGTTTGGCACGGTCAATTGTATCAACAAAGGATCTCTCGATCATACGACAAAAGGATAAGACCTCGAAAGCTCAAGGAAAATGACCTAGTGCTAAAAAGAGTCATGCCTTGCCAAGACGAAGCCAAAGGGAAGTTTGCCCCGAACTGGGAAGGACCTTTTGTGGTTAAGAAAGTGTTATCCGGAGGAGCCCTCATATTGCAAAATATGGATGGTGAGGTATTTCCACAGCCCCTCAATTCCGACTCGGTGAAGCGGTTCTACGCTTGAATCATCAGTTTCTCCTTTTTCTTTGAGGAACGAACTACGTAGGACCTGATCTCCCGACTTGTGAGGGTACGTAGGCAGCCATCATGGCACGGTCCGATTCCTTAAAAAATTAATCCTCTCTCTAACCAAAACCAATTCCCAACAGTTTAAAAAAAAAAACATTCCTATACCCTCGAAACCTTCCCGAAACCAGCCCCTAATTAGATTCATCCCAAGTAACATAACCCTAGTCCAACCAAACAGTTAGCCAAAATCTAAGACTTAGTCCGATGAAATCAACAGGGGTGCGACAATATCTGTCAGATCTCCATCAAGACTTGAGAAAAGAAAGAAAGCGAAATGTCAAAATCATGGTCAGCTGGATAAAGTGAAGATCAAATGAAAGGCAACGATACGACAAAAAGGGAAATTGACTAGATTTAAACGCATGTCTACATATATAAGTTATTTTGTTACAAGATTTCTCTTTCGATAACCGATGAAACTAACATAGTCTATGCAGGAAATAAAATAATCTACAAATCTGAAACTAGCTGGAGCAGGATGGATAAAGTGGTGGATAGATCTGAAACATCAGCATCCCCTGCAATCTGTGATGAATGGGTTTTACATCTATGAATTGAGTACGTTTAGCTTGATAATTTGTGAGTTCTTAAGTATTTTAAGTTAGTATTATGTATTTATAGTGTTTTTATGTTATTTTGTAGGAATGAGCAAGGAAACGCAATCCGAACATCTTTTGGAGTACAACATGTGAGCAAATGCGAGAAGGGACGATTGCAGGGCTTTTAACATTAAAATGGATGCATGTTCTTGGATTGAAACTTAGATTTTATTTTAGATTTACTTCTTAGCTTTCCGGAACATCTTGAATCACCCCAATCGGAGTTCGGATGCGAGAGTTATGACATTTTTATCAACAAAGATCAAGGTTTGGAGTTGTCATTTACATAGCAGTCACTTGAAGCTCAATTTCAACCATTCTCCAGCCCGAATCTCTCAATTCTCAAAGAAGGAAAGTTGTAGATCTCGTCGCGAGCTTCGATTTGATAGGTGGCAGGCCCCGTAACTCATCCCGGATCAAAAGTTATGACCATTTTACCAACAGATGTCCGAGCAGAAAATAGTCGGGCGCGGCCGCGCCGGTTCCAAATGTATTTTGGGCGCGGCCGCGCTGGTCTGCAGAGTGGAAAACTTAATTTCTGGCACTTGGGCGCGGCCGCGCTGCTTCCTAGGCCAAATATGGGCGCGGCCGCGGTAGGTCGGGTTTTTAAAAAGTATATTTTTGACCTAAATTGAATGAAACAAGGATTATAACTTCTAATTGGTTTAGGACTTTAACTAGAACCTATAAATACATGATGTGAGGCATAGAATAGGGGAGATTTTGCTACTTTTTGCTAACCCTAGTTTTGAGAGAAGGAGAGCAAGGCTTGAAGCAATTGAGCAAGCAAGAAGGATTCATCACAAGAGCTGAAGGAGAGACTCAAGGATTGCAATTACAGATTTTATTCTCTTCCCTAATCTCTTATTTTGTATTCTTGAATGCTTTATCAATTGTGGATTAAGGATTTTAATTCAATCATGAACTAATTTCTTTTTAAGATTACAATTGAACTTATTACGTAGCTTTTATTGTTATACTTCCTTGTTAATTATTATTGATTATTATCGAGTTGTCTATTATGATTTGTTCATAATTGCTTAATTGTTTGATCAACAATTACCATGGTAATCTATATGAACTCGTGAGATGGATTATAGATTTAGACCTAATCATAGTAGCATGTGATTGTGTATTCTGCTGTCGATGGAATTCATTATTTGTGTTTAGGATAGAGATATACCTATACGCCGCATGTAATCTGAAAGAGAACCTGAGCTTTAAATCCTTTTTAATTATAATTCACATAGAGATATAGTGAATTAGTTAAGTAGGGTGTTCATCTTAATTCTATCTTTTATGGATTTAAGTTGATTCGTTTATGATACATCGAGAGATGATTATAAATATTGATGAGTTCTTGATTAACAATCCGGAATAATTAATATAATTTAATAGGAAGTGTATTAATTCAAGTGAAACATTAAGGGAAATTGTAATCTTAAGCCTTTTTATCTGAATTCAATTCTTGGTAGTTAGTAATTAGTTAGTTTAGTACTTTATTTTCAAAATTCAAAATCTTTTATCGAATTGTTTAAATAAAGTTAATTTGATTATGAGTTAGTATTTGGTAATTATTATTAAATAATTCTCTGTGGGTTCGACACTCTACTTTCACTTTATTACTTGTTGACCGTGTACACTTGCACGTATTTATTGATTGCTAAATCGACAAACAATCTGCTGCCCCATCATGTCGATACGATCCAATAAAGCAGTGGCTCGGTTGACAGTTTCAGAGTGAGCATCTATGACTGCCCTGGTCTGAAATACAATGGCTTCTCTGTCAGCAATGGCAGCGTCTCTAGCCAGAATGGCATCATCTCTCTCAACAAGAGCGGCATCCCTCTCAGCCTCAGTAGTAATCAAGGCCAGACGGAGTCGGGTATCCTCAGTAACCCGACTAGGGGCAGAATCCGCTGAGATGGAATGATCTGTGGTATCATCTGGAAAAATCACTCCAGAGTCATCAAAAGCCCCAGTCTGGCTCAAACCAACCATATCCGAGTCTCCGCGCAACTATTGCACATAAGCGAACGTCTGGATGGGGCAACTCTCACTGTACTCAGCAAGGATCCTGCGAGACCAGAGATCATATATCCGCAGTAGATCTCTCTCTGTCTGGGATGATATAAGGAACCGGTAGGCGGCTGCGCCCGTGAAAGGGTGAAAATCCTGTGTCTGATCAAACTGCCCTGTAACCGCCAAAGGATGATAAGTCGTCACGCCTCTCAAGCCAGCAATAGGGATGAAATCCAGGTTGGGCACGTGAGTCAAAAAGCTCATAAAGGAGCAATAACCTGAGTAGATCAGGAGATGAAAAGGATCCTCAATAACTGACAAAAATGCTATCCAGGAGGCTGCATCAGTACAACTCACAGGACGAAACGAAAACTGCGTGGCTATGTCTTGACTGAAGCAAAACCCTTGGCGACGGAAATGGCCGATGGGACTAAGATGACTCATAAACCATACATACAACAAAGTCGAGCTCCCTCTGAATACTCTGCCTCGGAAAGACTGACAATATGAGGCGGACATATAGGTGTCTGCCAGTATCATGGGAATGATGGTGTGATCCTCCTGGAGGGCTCTAACGGCCGCAGTGACTCGCATATCCAACAGATCGGGTCCGGCGGGCAGATACAAAACTGAGATGACACAGGCCATCAAAATGTCTACCCTCAAAGCGCCCCAGCGCTCCTCAGATACGGAAAAGTCACCAGAGAATAGACGAAAACTGTCAGGTGAGCCGAATCGGTCAAGCAAGAAATGAAGGGGAACCAGATGGTCTGATGTGATCACCGATAGCAGAGCTGTCCTCCGCAACCCAGTGAAAGTCAAGAACTGATGGCGCATAGAACCAGCTGTGACCCTGGCACAAGGACCATCCAAAGGCAGGCCGGTAAAGCGAGCATACTCCTCGAGAGTGGGGGTCAGATCCACTGTGCCTAATCTGAACACCTGACGGGCAGGGGCCTAATAGCTCAGAATACCCTCCACAAAGCCCGCTGGCACCTGAAAGGATAATAAGGACTGAGAATGTCCCAAAAGACCATCTGCGATAATCCTCTCGGCCGGCGATAAACTGACCAACCAGCGGAGGAGTCTGCCGACCAACCCCGTGGGAGGAATGGGATCCAAACGTACCACGACATCTGATGACGACATCTGTGAAAAATAGTATCAAAAGACTATGCAGGGGTCATTATCTATCCATAAATGAAAGGCATGCATCGTACAGTTAACCATAGAGCAATTGAATTTCATAAAGATAAAAACTGTGCATAAATAAACAAATGAGTTCAATACATAGTACATGAAATAATAAAAAAATAAAATCTAAACAAGTTCAGGTACAAAAGGCCCTATCCTAGCCTAATCTAGTCAAAGGTGAGGTCATCTAAGAAGGCAGGATCCTCGAACTGATCCCCTGGAGTCGTCGATGACGGAGGCCCAAAGTTCATATCAGGGATATATGGCTGCGCCGGGGCATCAGATGAGCTCGGGCCTGTGTCAAAACCCATACTGTCAGGGTCATACGCGTAAGCATCCTCTGGGGTCCTGCCCAACACCCGAAGATACAACAACAGCTGCTCCACCTGGCGGGTCAGAGTGTCGATCTGCTCAGCATGAGTGGGACACCAAACGCAAGCAGCCCAATCGGTCATCATCACCGAGTCGGGGACCATATCTCCGAGAAAGAATGTGGCCCGGGTCTGAGGACCGATAGTGCGGGGCACCCACCAAATGCGAAAGGCCTCGCTCGTGCTGGGACCCGAAGTTAGTGTCTGGCCATCCTCCCCCGCAAGCATAATCTTCGAAGGCTGAGAATCCAACGGTCAGGAGGTGGTGAAGGGAAGGGAGTGCGGAATGCGGATCTCTCCAGTAACGCATCTGAATGCGCGCTCTCCCAGGTACATCACCCAGCCCCCGACGCTCTGCAGAGTAAGGCGGCGGGTGGAAAGCACGAACTCTAGGCCGGAAGGTTACCCATCTATGAAACCCACGACCAGATGCTCAGAAAGATAAGGCGTCCAGACGACCTCTGCAGCAGTGATCAGCTCCAGCTGAATGCGGCAATGGGCAAAACTGCTAGACACCGGGACCTCCTCCAGGGTGCTGTGGTGCCATCGCCGACCCCGGAGATAGGTATCCAGACTGAGGGTAGTGACAGGCCGCAGACAAGGAAGACGCTCGTAGGCCCAGAACTGTGAACAGAAACAAGGCAAGGCATGAGTAACCGTCAAATGCAGAAAAGAGAAATGAAATGAAGGGAAGTACAGTAAGAAAAGAGGAAGAGAGGGTGTAACGATCGGGAATATTAGATTTCCTTGTAACCCGAGTTATGTATGAATAAAATGAATTTGTATTTTCATTTATATTATTATGTGTTATGTGCTCAAAGTTGTGTTGTAGCCTAGATAATGTGCATGTATTAAATGTTATGTGTTGTTGTGTCGTTAGAGTGAATAAATCGATTTTGCAAAAAATTCATAAAATCACTATTAGCGGGACCCGCTTCCCGAGGAACTATTCACGATCACTATTCACACCCGAACTTTTTCGTCTATTTCGATTTTTATTCATTTAGATAAGGCATATATGCTGAGGAATAATTTTTCCAAGTGTCAGAAATTTTATTGGAGCTGATACGTGATTTAATCCGTATCCGAAATGTATAGTATGGGTGTTCCGAGTAAATGGACAAATCCCATAATAAATATTTTTATGTGTCCCAATAATTTATGGGAGTACCCATTTTAATTTTGGGTAGAATTATTTACCAAATTTGGTACAAAAGTGGGAATATTCGGGTATATTTATCTGTATATTCGAATTAATTGGTGAGACATTTAAGCCTCAAACCAATTGGGGGAGGCCACGTGTATATTGAGAGCCAATTGGGGGGGAAAGGAATAAACATGCACAGTACACAATTCATGGGGCTGTTAACACTTTGCCTAAATAACGTTTCCAATGGCTCGGGTAAACCATTTTCTGCATATCCATACATTCTATATGCTCCCGAAGCATTCTTCTTATCTCCCTCAGCTCATTCTCCTCCTCCATTCTAGCCATACCCAACTGTTAGCAACTTAAGAGGGAGAGAGAGTTATTTTGCTAAGCAAGAAGTTCACTGCAGTTAGAGGGAGAGTAAGTGTGCGTGTGTGTTTGTGTGTGTGCAGCAAGGACGTAGAAGGCAAGCAAGGATAAGAGGAAGGGAGGCTTCAGCAGAAACGAGCAAGGAGAAGAGCAACCTAGCAAGTCATCTCAACCTACCCAAAGCTAACAAGGAGAGGTAATCAAACTACAACCCATTTCTTCTCCATTGGAGTTTTCATGAGTTTTTTTTGGCTTTCATGCTTGCGGGTTGGATTTTGTTAATTTTTGTTGTTGTTGGTTGTGTTGAATCTATCATGGAGGTTCTTAAGAAGCTATATAAACCATTAACACCTTCAAAGTGAAACAAAAACAAAGAATGGTTCGGACCCAAGCTTAAGGAGGAAGATAATGGACATTAATGGACTGTTTGGACCTTCGGACAATTAGAGGAGTATAAAGCCTAGATGTTGTGATTATTATGATGGTTTGTTGTTGGAATATTGTACTTCTATCAGTTGTGAAGATATACCAATTTGAATGAACTAAAATGATGCTAAAATGAAGTCACAGTAGCCATTTGTGTGAGATATTTCATGGTTGCGAAAAACAGAGCATGCAGTTTATGTTTTAGCTCAGGATTTGGTCATGTTAATGATTATGGGTAGTCCTGAATTTGTGATATGTTGTAGCCTTGTGTCTTAGGAATCCATAGAGTCCGTAAGGGATGAAATTGATCGAGTTTAGGGGGAGATATAGCAGCTGGAGCAAGGCGAGGTATGACTATATCGCTGCTTGCAGGAACAGCAGTTCGCTATTGCAACTGTTACTGCATGGCGACTGGTCCGGGTCGGGTCGGGCCAGACTGGGTCGGGTCGGCCGAATCGGGTCGGACCCAGTAAATTTTCCCGTGGGTCTAAAACTTATATTTTTGTACAAAATGATTAAAAACGCTTATATCTTGTTAAAGCTTTATGTGCTTAATTTATACCCGTGTCGACCTAAACGATGTTGTCCTAAGGCGTAAATTGAATTAACGGATTACAAATTACGCTTGGAGACCCCCGACTGGGTAAGCGTAGTGGCAATCAATGTATTTTAAGGATGTGATGACTGTAATGAACCTAGTCCTTATGTGACTAATATTTATGGTGATTTTAATGAACTATGTAGGGTATATTTGACGGACGATTAACGTCAAGATATTAACGCACGTGCAAGGCAAGTTCCTTACTCAACCTTTATTTAATTGTGCGAGTTTTCCTTAACTCATTGATCTATCGAGCAAGTCTCCTATCTTATTCAAGTTATTATTGTGCAAGCTTACTTTCCCTACTCAAATTTATATTCGAGCAAATATTATTTATTGGGCAAGCTTTTTGAGTTTCTTGACTCCGTTCAAGTTACTTATCGATTTAGCAATTATTGTGCTAGTATTCATACTTTTATTCAAGTACTGTAATGAAAGCCCATTTCATGCAGTGTTATATACTGTGTGATTCCAAAGATTAGGAATTGTTATTCATTCAAGATATTATTGATGTTATTATACATGCTGTTGAACCTTAAAGTTCTTTATTCCATAAACTGTTTGAAAGTTATGTCAAAGCTAATTGCTTCAGCTCGACACTTATTGATTTGTTTATTAAAATGAGGTTAAGTCCTCCAACTATTATTATTATTAAGTAAAGTTGTCCGATCAAATTGCTTTGGTCCGGACTCCCATGTAAAGCTGAGAAGAACAACCCTCATAGTAGGGGAAATTGTATAAACGTCGGGAAACCGACACGCGCGTAAATGGAAAATGTAAGGCTTATGCATAACGCTAGGTATTTTAGGCTGATCACCTATTGTACCAGTTTTGTGGATTATCGGATGAATTTCCAGTAATTCTAGAATAGAGTTCTGTGCCTTGGTGCACCCTCAGTATTGAATAGTTCCCTTCTTCGGGAAACTTTGAAATCCTTGGATACTTCAGAAATCCTTCGGTCCTTAGCGACCACTATAACGGTGATAAAAAGAAGTTGTTTATTTCCTTGGTTCAGATAAATTTTTACTCTTGTGAGCTATAAAGTTATTCATGTGACTATTCATTGCTATTATACTTGTGGGGAAAATTGTTGCTCACCCCTTGCTTTCCTTAAAAACATTTCAGTTAGTGCGGCACGTGGCGAGAGCTCAGGAAAAGATAAGGGAAAGGGGAAAGCTACGGAGTAGTTGTAATTTGTTGTTCTAGAATTACCATTTGTATTAAATTTATTATTGACGTCGTGTATTAAGACATATTTACCCTTATGTATTATGTTATGTTTTGTTGTAGCCTTGGTTTCGAGACTTGGGACAGGGTTATTTATGCTATATCAATGTAAATATTCCTTTATTCCGCTATAAGTTATCGATTGTATAATTCTTGTGTTAGATAGTGATGAACCAGGTCCGTGGCTCAGGTGACCCGGATTTGGGGGCGTCACAGAGGGCTCACCCGCAAGAAGTGGTAAAAGCCGAGCCAAGCATCTGTCTGTCCCTCCGAACGTAGACGAAGACCATAGAGGAAATAAGCGAAGGTGAAGGACCCCCAATCATAGTCGCCAATCCGGTCCACATCCCTGACAGCTCCGACGACGCTGAAATGAATGGTAGAGGAGTTGTTCCCTAGGAAACAACCCCTCATGATGGTCAGGAACAGGTGCCGGAGCAGAATGTCCCGAGTAGCCCGATCTGCAGGGAAGGGCGTCGCATATATGCCTCCAACCGCGTCCACAGCCAAAGCTCCAGACCGAATGCTGCGGGCCTTAAAGACCCGGTCATCGAGGGCGAAACCCAACAAGGCTCGGACCTCCGCTGGAGTAATGTCAAGATCCAGAGGGACGCGGGATCCAGTGAACTCGATACCCGTGATGTACCTCCAGTCCCAGGGAGTCAGCACGACCTCACAGTCCAAAAGGTGAAGGAACTGGGTCTGGTGAAACCATCTCTCGGACAGAGCCCTCATATAACCCCAGGGGCACTGACGGGGAATGATGGTGAAGAAGTGACGAAAACCCCAAGCATCCACCACTGCGCAGTAATCGCTGTGCAAGGCCGTGTAGAGGGAGTAAATGTTAAACCAGTTACCCCTCGGCTGAGTAAACTCGAGCACCTGTGGCAATCACTAATGGGTCATTCCAGATACGAACAGAAATTGAGAAATTGAGAATAAATTCAGAGCAGAATTGAATATACCTCATTAGCAACGAGAGATGCTGAGGGGTGACGACTGAGATCCCGACCCAATAGATCGGATATCTGCACAGAGGCACCAGATAGGGCGCGATGAGGAGATGAAGCTGGTGTGCTGGAGGATGGCCCCACTATCGCAACGTCCGGAAGAGCAGCCTCCTCAACATCGGGATGGCCAGGCCGGATGATAGCCTCCGCCAATCGGCGAGCCTGGCGAGTCCGAGGCAAAGCAGGAGCGGGTGCAACCCTACGGTAGCGAACGCCCGAGGTCCGAGACGCAGTGGAGCTACTAGGAGTGTCAGGATCCATTGCTGGAATAGAACAAGGCGAAGAGGAAGGTAAATTCTATTTTGAATTATGTCACAAATATTCTAATTCCCTATCATCATCATAGAATTAATGCAGCATGATGCATGTTTACAAAAAAAAAAAAAAAATCGGCAGAGTTTCGTCTATAAAATGGACATCCCATGCATAGCCAAGCATGTTTTCAATTAATCCAGGCCACAACAGATCAAAATTGCATCCATATGGATAATTGCAACATGAAAAAGACCATAATGCATGATTTTCTTTCAAAAAGAAACAACAGATATGTGGGACCGCATCATTAGCATAAAATATGACTTGAGCAGTTGATACATAGCATATACATGCAATAATACATGGCATAGCATTTCAAAGCATACATTTATATCTCTAAGCATGCAAAATAGCCAATGTATAGCAAAACATTGACGAAATTGGAAAACAATAGGTCAAAGTGTTACCTGTAGCGCGTAGATCGATCTAACCGGAGCGGTTTTTGCGAGAATATTGGAAAACTCGGCAAAAGGGACGTGCAAAGGTGTGAAAATCGTGTGGGGTACGAATGAAAGTGACAGATCTGGGAAGCGGCTGGCCGCTTAAAATCCCGATCTTGGCCGCAGATCAATCTGCGGCTGGGCCCAGTGCTCCCCGCCTCGTCCAATGCAAGCTTAATCGATTCTAAGGCTAGTTTGACTCATAATGCGGTAATAAAATACGAGATTTTGATGAATTGGGTGTCGAACACGACTTCTCAAATCGACCGAGCGACCGGAGACGAGACCCGACACTCACAGGACGATCGACCGGATACGAGACCCGGTGATTACGAGATGGGTGACCGGATATGAGACCAGGCCCCGACAAGAGGATCGACCGGATACGAGACCCGGCGATTACGAGATGGTGACCGGATACGAGACCCGGCCCCGACGAGACAATCGATCGGATACGAGACCCGGCGATTACGAGATGGGTGACCGGATACGAGACCCGGCCCCGACGAGATAATCGGCCGGATACGAGACCCGGCGATTACGAGATGGGTGACCGGATACGAGACCCGGCCCCGACGAGACGATCGACCGGATACGAAACCCGGCGATTACGAGATGGGTGACCGGATACGAGACCCGTGTTAGGTTTGTACATAGCGAATATGCAATCAAATTACATTAATAAAGCGGAAGCGCGATAAAATCAGATTTTAAAATTTTATACAAACCATCACCATGATCTTTCTTTATGCACAATTATTAATTAAACGAAAGAGATGGAGAATAAGAATTATACCCTTATAGAATTCTAGCTTCCTCAGGTACAAGTTCACCTCCAATTCCTTCGCGTTCTCCTTGAATTCCACCGATTAAATTCCTTCCTTTGATCAACGTTAGCCACCCAAGTGTTTGGCCTCTAGAGGTGATCCACCAAGGAATAATACTTGTTCAAGAAGATGGGTGTTGGCAAAACCCTAGTTTCTATCTCTATAGAAATTGTAAGTACTCTCTACAATTCTTATGCAAGAGTGTGTAAATTGTCTAACCCCAAATCATAATAAGACTCCTCTTATTTATAGATATAGGGAACCCTCCTAAACTATTTAGGATTAAGGTTTTTATTTTAATTAAACTCCTTTAATTAATTGAACTCCTAATCCAATTAGGAATTCATGAGAGAGTACTTCTATTAATTAATTCCCAATCCCTATTAGGAATTAAATAATAGTAATAGTAATAATAATAATAAGACTCCTCTTATTAATTTATATTTAATATTTCCAAAATATTAAATAATAAATATTAAGCTATTTAATTTATTCTATCTCCATAGATTAAATTAAATACACGTAACTTATTATTACGATTATGCCATTTACTTCTTAAATAAATATTTTCCTTTTGCGGTGTGACCCTTTAGGTTCTCCATATTAAACCGGTTGTGAATAAATCAATTAGAACAATTCTAATTTTATTTAAATAAATAAATTAAACTATTTAATTCATTTAAATAAATAATATTTATTCTACAATAAGGGTAAGCCCCCTTAGCGATCAACGACTTTCCAGATAATATAGATTTCAACATTAATCACAAAAGAACCTTTCAGCGAATAGTTACCGTACAATTCAATCCTTCTACCATACAATGTCCCAATTAAATATAAGACATGGAATTACTGTCAAGTCTTATTTATTTAATTATATGTATTTCGATTCTCAAATGCACAACTCTGATAATGCAAATTAGAAACTCCTTTCTAATTTCATTCTGCTTTGGCCAAAGACTTCTGAGTCATCATTTATCGAATCACATAGGACATTCACTCCTTTTACTAGAAGTGGTAGATTCTTTGTTGATCATTCACCTATCTCCATGTATAACTTATTATACCCAATCATACCCTTTGATATACCCTAAGGGTCTTAAGGAATATGTCAAAGTATAACTCATCATACACAAGATACTATGAGGATCTCAAGTCTAAGGATCACTTGTACTACTATCACTAGAGGAATTCCTATTGACAGGCGAGTAAAACTCCATTAGGTATTCCTTAGCGAGCCACGTTCAGTGAACTTATTCTCTAATAAGCACCTACATACTTGCTTTAGTGTCTCCACACAAATGATTATGAGATCAATCATCCTCTTCATAAGAGCAAGCAACGTATGTACTAATCTATCCGGATTCACTAATCCCCTTTTTAGTAATCCAACGATTAGGAACAATTTTAGTTTGTGAGCTATCTAGAATTTAGATCTCATTAGCATGATCACCATCATGATTCTAAAAGCATTGCTCAAAACTATGGGTTTATCACATTTAATATCACAGCACTGTGTAGATAATGTAAAATGCCTTTAATAAACGAATAAGATTACAAAGTATATGTTGCATCATATCAAATATGATTGGCTTGTGTGCATACTACTTTCAATCTCCCACTTGCACTAAAGCCAATCGTCATGGTATCTAATACCCTTCTTCTCTAAGTGACGATCATCCTGCTGTTTGGATAAAGCTTCAGTAAATGGATATGCAATGTTGTTCTTGAGAGTCCACTATCTCTATAGTGACTTCTTCTCTTTCAATGATTCCACTAATCAAATGAAAGTGCCGCAACACATGTTTGAATCCAAGATGAGACTTAGGAACTATTCCTAGTTCTGTGATGAACTTTTCATCCAAACAATCAACTTGCAGCTTCATTTACAGCTATATACTTTGTCTTTGTCACTAAACCAGCAACTCTTTGCTGTTTGGAACCTTTCCAATTCACTGCACCACCTTTCAAGGTAACGATTTACCTTAAAGTGGATTGTTATCGTCTTGGTCAGTCTGAAAAAACTTGAGTCTGTTTAGCCCTCTAGTTTTAATTCAAACCTACCATGAATTATGATTACATCTTCAATACCGGTTAAGTACTTAAAGATGTTTATCACTGTCTTACAGTGATCTTCTCCAGAATATGACTGATCAACATCAAGCCTAGTATATTCATTGCATACATGATAGTAACTCATGTGATCTCTCTTTCAATTGGGGACAATTTTAGAGAGATACACTCCATGGCTCATCATCATGAGACCTCTCTTGGAGTTTGCCATGCTAAACGCCTTTAGCATCAAATGAATATACGTTCCTTGGGTCAAGCCGAACATCCTTTTAAATCTATCTATATAGACTTATATCCCCAATTTATAGGATGTTCCTCCCAAGTCATTCATGGAGGAATGTTTAGACAATTTTATCTTTACTGATTGTAGCATTGGTGTGTTATTCCTTGTCAGTAGTATATCAACATATAATACCAAGAATGTCACAGCGCTCCCACTGACCCTTTTGTATACACTAGGTTCATTCCCGTTTTTGATAAAATCAAACTCTTTTGATTGTCTCATCAAAATGAATGTTCCATCTTTGAGAAGCTTGCTTCAATCCATCAATGGATCATTGTAGCTTAAAACACGATTTGCTTCAACCTTTGAAACAAATTCCTCTGGCTGTATCATACATACATTCTCCTCAAGTCTTCACTGAGGAAGGACGTCTCCACATCCATTTTGCCAGATTTCGTAATAAGCTGCAATCGCAAGTAAAATCCAAATGGACTTGAGCATTACCCGGTAATAAGGTTTTATCACAGTCAACTCCTTGACTTGAAAAACCTTTTAAACAGGTCTGGTCTTATAGGTCTCTACCTTGCCATTTGCCCAGTCTTTCTCCTAAAAGACCCATATTCACACTCTAAGCACTAAGCCCTTATGTGGAGTAACCAGAGTCTATACTTGGTTCCTATACATGGAGTCCATTTCGGATTTCATAGCCATCTACCATTTCTCTGAGTATCTTATACTCATAGCCTTATCGTATATAACTGGATCATCATCCTCTATGATGCGTACCTCATCATCATCCTCTATGATGAATCCATACCTCCCAGGTATCTTCGGTACTCTTCCAGATTTACGATTCGGTTGTGGTACAATAGGTCTATCTACAGGTTCCTCGGTTCGACTTAAAGTGCTTTGTGGTTCTTGAACTCCTTCAAGATCTATTACCCTCCCACTAGCTTCTTCAATGATAAACACCTTTATCTAAGAAGGCAGCGTGTAGGATTATAGTAATAATACCCTAAACTTTCTTTAGGATATCCCACAAATCTGCACTTGTCAAATTTTGTCCCAAACTTATCTTTGAAACCTTTTCACATAAGTTGGACAACCCCTTATCTTAACATACTTAAGAATAGGAATCCTCCCTATCCATAACCTTTATGGAGTATTGGGGCCAGATTTTTGAGGTTACCTTATTTTGTAGATATGCAGCCGTTTCTAGGGCATAACCCCAGATGGATACTAGAATGTCAGTAAAAAATCATTATGGACTGCACCATGTCCAACAAGGTACAATTTCTCCTTTTAGATACACCAATTAATTATTGCGTATCATGAGGTTTCCATTATGAGAAAATACCATTTTGAGATGATCTAGAAACTTATTGCATAAGTATACTATTCCTCGATCTGATCTAAGAATCTTAATACTTTGTCAATTTGTTTCACTTCTGAATTCTTTGAACATTTCAAATGATTCAGACTTGTATTTCATCAAATACACACATTCAACTCTTTGAATGACCATCTCCTTTTTCTTTTATTAGTTTGTTCAATTTGTAAAATATTTTTCATGTAAGTCAAGTTTACAAAGTCTATCAAGTGATCTTTCAGTTTCAAACAAAACATTATCATTATAAATAGAACAACAATTGTTCTTAAATATAATACCAAAACCTTCCTTGTCCAACAACGGAAGTAATAATGTTTCTAAAGAGAACTGAAACATAATAACAACTTATTAACTTAATAGACTTGCCCGTAGGCACTGCTAAACAATAAGTTCCTATGGTTAATGTAGCAACCTTTGCTCCATTACAACACATAAGATTACTACTTTGTTTAGCTTTCTACTTCTGCTTAGTCTCTGCATTGGATTGTATACGTGAGAACTACGGCCGGTATCCAATACCCAAGTAGAACCTTGACTTATAGAAAAATTTATTTTTAATCATGAACAAATCTATATCTGTAACCGAAGCTTCATTAAGCTTCTTCTGGTTAGCCTCTGTAAGATTCTCCTTACAGTTTTCCTTTTCAGTATCCAGGCTTATTGCAGTGGAAGCAAACTCCTTTGCTATCTGCATCAGTCTTGTTCTTATTATCCTTTGTTTTTGCCTTTCCATTTACCTTCTTGAATTGTTCTTCTTTTAAGAAGATCCTTTGGTCCTCTTCCACTTCCTGGAAGAAACATCTACCAGTAAGACTTGGTCTTTCTTGGTTGGAAAGTGACTCTTACAGTTTTCAACATGTTTAAGCAACTCAGGCAGGCTGACATATAGCTTGTTCATGTGAAAATTCACAACAATTTGTGAGAAAAGAGTCTGGAAGTGATTGCAAGATCAAATCTTGGATCAACTCTCCATCCATTAAAACCCAGTTGTCCCAATTGTTCAATCAGATTGATCATTTTAGGACATATATCTGTACTGTAGTGCCATCGGTCATTCTAGATCGGAAGAGCTCCTTAGATATCTGATATCTAATAGTCCTACTTTCCTCATCCTTCAACTCCTTGAAGGTGCAGGAGTATAGTAGGAGCATCCATAGTTTCATGCTGACGCTGAAGCTCGTTACTCATGGATGCGAGCATGATGCATTGAGCCAACTGTGCATCATCTTGCCACTTTCTAAAAGTAGCAATCTCTTCCTCTGAGGCATTGTCTGCAACAATTGCAGGGATAGGCATATTAAGGACATAAGATAGCTTTTCAGCCTTGAGAACTATTCTCAAATTCCTTAACTAGTCCGTGTAATTCGGTCCGGTTAATTAGCATCTAATATGCTCCGCAGTGAGTGATAGTGAATTAGACATTGTAAAATTCTATAAATGAATTTGTAATTTAACAACATTTTAGCATACATTCATTTTAATTAATTACCAAAATAAATTAGGTCTTTATTTTAAATTGGTATCTCCCACTATTTTCATCAAACTATATTACCCTCATTATATAGTTCGGCAATTCTAATTAAAGATTTGCTAGTGAGACTAAGGATCCCATTTCAAATGTATATAGCCTTGTGTGACACAACAAACGATATATAAATAAATAGGTAGACAACTATTGTCAATTACATCACTATGTAACTCCTTTTAATTTGCCTCTTAGATTATTTTGATCAAGTGTGACACATCCGAATCAAAATTATCCAAGTTAAGTCCAACCTAGCACTTCCATATATTCGAAAGAAAAACACTGTCCTTGTGTGACACAACAAAACAACATCGTTCAGTCTATGTATAAGCATCAAATGTGATAAAGCAACATCTTAAATATTTAATACTTGTCTTGTGTGACACAACAAACTCATATTAAATATTTTAATACTCTATTGCTTTACCATGCTAGAAGGCGACGTTCGATATTCCAAATATCTTTGAACGCTTAGGACTTAATATGATTTCTTTGAGGGGTTTGTTATTATTTGTCTCATCTTGTTTAGCGCGCATGCACATATATATATAAAATACGCGTCATATTATTTAACATGCGAAGCATGTTGTATAATATATAATATATACATAGTAAGCAAGCACATATAGAATACTATATTCTACCCGGATTGATTATGGACTTTTATTCTAGTTTGGTTCACTAGAGCCACCAAGTGAACCAAAAGGTCAAACCTAGGGTGCAAGAATTAAATTTAAATATAACTATTACATTTAAACCCGGGCTCCATTACAAACGGGTCTTCAAGCGCTCCTTGCTCCTTTGTCTTCAATTCTTCAAAATTAATTCTAACTAGTCCTATTACAAAAACTATTTACAATAAATAGAAACCTTGATCAGCAGTCAAGGGGAAGTACATAGGAGGGAGATAGAATTTACATTAAGAAAAATTAGAGAAGACGAGGTACGCAGACCCCATTTATAAAAACCCATTCATTCAAGCATCCACTAAAATAAATCCAATCACACATTGGTCAGTAGTCCATAATCAATCCCTATTTATTATCATACATATCTCCATATGTATCAATAAATAACATTCATCTCATGAATAATAAAACCATTCCATATATGCATTGATATCATTTAATGGGCAATATTAGTTAGTATAAAATTCAATTTCAACTCCAATTAGTTATCATGGAATCCAATTCCAACTCTAATTAGTTATCATGAAATCCAATTTTAATTAAAATAAACTTCTTTATTTTAATCATATTCCAAATCAAAATAAACTCTTTTATTTTTAATTTATCCAATTTTTTGAATAAAAATAAACTCCTTTATTTTTAATCAAATTCCAAATCAAAATAAACTCCTTTATTTTAATTAATATGGAAACCAATTTCAAGTTTAAAATAAACACCTTTATTTTTAACTTAAAATTGTTGGAAAATAAAATATGTTGAATCCTATTCCTTATCAAAATAAACATCTTTATTTTTTAAGGAAACATGGAATCCTATTCCATATGTGAATAAACTCCTTTATTCTAGGAAATATGGAATCCTATTCCATATGTGAATAAACTCCTTTATTCTAGGAAACATGGAATCCTATTCCATATGTGAATAAACTCCTTTATTCTAGGAAACATGGAATCCTATTCCATATATGAATAAACTCCTTTATTCTAGTTAACGTAGAATCCAATTCCAAGTTCAAATAAAACTTTTAATTTTAATTATATTCCAATTCAAAATAAACCTTTTATCTTAATTGAAAATAAATAAAATCAAAATAAATAAAAAATAAATAAAATAATTTTACACAAACAATTATGCCCAATTAAATTGTTCTCAACACATATCAATGTATATACAGAATCAAAACAATTAATAATTCGCATAAAGTTTGGCTCTTGATACCACTGTTAGGTTTGTACATAGCGAATATGCAATCAAATTACATTAATAAAGCGGAAGCGCGATAAAATCAGATTTTAAAATTTTATACAAACCATCACCATGATCTTTCTTTATGCACAATTATTAATTAAACGAAAGAGATGGAGAATAAGAATTATACCCTTATAGAATTCTAGCTTCCTCAGGTACAAGTTCACCTCCAATTCCTTCGCGTTCTCCTTGAATTCCACCGATTAAATTCCTTCCTTTGATCAACGTTAGCCACCCAAGTGTTTGGCCTCTAGAGGTGATCCACCAAGGAATAATACTTGTTCAAGAAGATGGGTGTTGGCAAAACCCTAGTTTCTATCTCTATAGAAATTGTAAGTACTCTCTACAATTCTTATGCAAGAGTGTGTAAATTGTCTAACCCCAAATCATAATAAGACTCCTCTTATTTATAGATATAGGGAACCCTCCTAAACTATTTAGGATTAGGGTTTTTATTTTAATTAAACTCCTTTAATTAATTGAACTCCTAATCCAATTAGGAATTCATGAGAGAGTACTTCTATTAATTAATTCCCAATCCCTATTAGGAATTAAATAATAGTAATAGTAATAATAATAATAAGACTCCTCTTATTAATTTATATTTAATATTTCCAAAATATTAAATAATAAATATTAAGCTATTTAATTTATTCTATCTCCATAGATTAAATTAAATACACGTAACTTATTATTACGATTATGCCATTTACTTCTTAAATAAATATTTTCCTTTTGCGGTGTGACCCTTTAGGTTCTCCATATTAAACCGGTTGTGAATAAATCAATTAGAACAATTCTAATTTTATTTAAATAAATAAATTAAACTATTTAATTCATTTAAATAAATAATATTTATTCTACAATAAGGGTAAGCCCCCTTAGCGATCAACGACTTTCCAGATAATATAGATTTCAACATTAATCACAAAAGAACCTTTCAGCGAATAGTTACCGTACAATTCAATCCTTCTACCATACAATGTCCCAATTAAATATAAGACATGGAATTACTGTCAAGTCTTATTTATTTAATTATATGTATTTCGATTCTCAAATGCACAACTCTGATAATGCAAATTAGAAACTCCTTTCTAATTTCATTCTGCTTTGGCCAAAGACTTCTGAGTCATCATTTATCGAATCACATAGGACATTCACTCCTTTTACTAGAAGTGGTAGATTCTTTGTTGATCATTCACCTATCTCCATGTATAACTTATTATACCCAATCATACCCTTTGATATACCCTAAGGGTCTTAAGGAATATGTCAAAGTATAACTCATCATACACAAGATACTATGAGGATCTCAAGTCTAAGGATCACTTGTACTACTATCACTAGAGGAATTCCTATTGACAGGCGAGTAAAACTCCATTAGGTATTCCTTAGCGAGCCACGTTCAGTGAACTTATTCTCTAATAAGCACCTACATACTTGCTTTAGTGTCTCCACACAAATGATTATGAGATCAATCATCCTCTTCATAAGAGCAAGCAACGTATGTACTAATCTATCCGGATTCACTAATCCCCTTTTTAGTAATCCAACGATTAGGAACAATTTTAGTTTGTGAGCTATCTAGAATTTAGATCTCATTAGCATGATCACCATCATGATTCTAAAAGCATTGCTCAAAACTATGGGTTTATCACATTTAATATCACAGCACTGTGTAGATAATGTAAAATGCCTTTAATAAACGAATAAGATTACAAAGTATATGTTGCATCATATCAAATATGATTGGCTTGTGTGCATACTACTTTCAACCCGGCCCCGACGAGACAATCGACCGGATACGAGACCCGGCGATTACGAGATGGGTGACAGGATACGAGACCCAGCCCCGACGAGACGATCGACCGGATACGAGACCCGGCCCCGACGAGACAATCGACCAGACACGAGACCTGGCTATGATGGGTGATCGGATACGAGACCCGGCCCCGACAAGTCAATCGACCGGATACGAGACCCAGCGATTACGAGACGGGTGACTGGACGAGACCCGGCCCCGACAAGACGATCGACCAGATACGAGACCCGGCGATTACGAGATGGGTGACCGGATAAGAGACCCGGCCCCGACGAGACGATCGACCGGATATGAGACCTGGCGATTACGAGATGGGTGACCGGATACGAGACCCGGCCCCGACAAGACAATCGACCGGATACGAGACCCGGCGATTACGAGATGGGTGACCGGATACGAGACTCGACCCCGACAAGACGATCGACCGGATACGAGATCCGGCGATTACGAGATGGGTGACCGGATACGAGACCCGGCGCCGACAAGACGATCGACCGGATACGAGATCCGGCGATTACGAGATGGGTGACCGGATACGAGACCCGGCCCTGACAAGACGATCGACCGGATACGAGACCCGGCAATTACGAGATGGGTGACCGGATACGAGACCCGGCCCCGACAAGAAAATCAACCGGATACGAGACCCGGTGATTACGAGACGATCGATTAGAAGACGAAACCCGACGACTAACAATGCGGTCAGGGATTGATGCATTAACACCTTTACAAATGTTTTGCATGCTTCACATCTGGCGTCGCATCATAAGTTGTATGTGTTGCATCATCTATGTATTGTCATTCTTGTGCACTGTCATTCATACATCGGGTGTCTATTTCTTTATCCTGTTCATTTTATTTAACATTTCATAAACATGATAAAGATGGACAGCTGTAGACACCCAAATTTTGCACTGCGTATACTAACCTTGACAGGAGGGCAAATTCGGCAAATGAACCGGCCTGCGAGAGCAAAGGATGGACAAGTACGAACACTCGACGCCACCGCGACGATTTACAACCGAAACCGACGTGACAACAAGGCTGTCCAAATTGGGCATTCCCGGAGGATGTGGCACGCCTTCCAGTAGTTCTCGGACTGCAAAATACCCGCTTGTCGGTGAGAACCGACGTCACGACACGAGAATCGAGGCATAGCATGAAAATCGAGAAAGTCAAGCCAGCCAGCCAAGGATTGATCTGCGGCCAATTAGTGCGCCTTTTGAAAACACGGAACTCGAAACACGGAAACCGAAAATCAGCTGAGTGGAGGGGTGACGGCCAGCCTATTTCAGCTCATCCCTCATTCAGCATACAAGGCATTAGCAGGCAGAGAGAAGAAGAAAACAGCAACAATAACAGCTCGGAAAAAGAGAGAAAAATAGGAGAATTTTGCAACAAAAATAGGAGAGAAAGGAGAAAAAAAAAGAGGAGATTCATATTCTTTGATTTGGTTGTATCACATATACTTTCCAATCTATTCAAATACACAAGTTTACATTCCACTTTGATATCATTTGCAAGGTGAAAATCACCTTATTATTGCAATTTCTATCATACCATTTGGTCAAATTAAATGTAGTTTTCATGTAATTTATGATGGAACAATGAATTAGGGATTATTAGTGAGGGTTCCATCGGAACAAAATTCTTCATAATAACCCGATGATATTCATTTATTGATTTTTTGTTTGTTTTACGGTAATATATTGGGCGTGTTTCCCTTAGGTTGCTATTTAGGATGTCTTGGCATTGTTAGATTATTCGTGTTAGTTATTTTTTTGTAATCTCCGCTTTGTGATGTGTGGAAAAATTCGGGTGTGAACCTAGGAACGCAACCCCGTGGTCCAAATCCGATGATGGACATCTCTTGATGTAAGTAGTAGGAATGATGTAGTCTTTATTGTGAATATGTAATCGTCGGGCCTTAAAACGACGCCAAGGCGAGAATCGTGTTTAAGGCCCCGTCATAGTGAAAATATGTGATTGTGGGCGTTCGGGGTTATTTTGATGGCTTACATGCCCGTGAATAATCCCCTACGCATTATAATGTTTGATTTGAATGGCAACACCAAAAAGGATTTCAAAGCTAAACGATAAAGATTTTCATAAAATCAATCAAATTAGGTTATTAGCCTCACGAGGATAAGGAATTGGGGGTGCTAAGGAATGTCGATTTCTATCTTAACGAGAAGGCAAAAGAAAGAAATCGTTTTCAAACATCACAAAAATGGTCTTATAAAAATAAATAATGTTTTATTAAATCCTTGTGCATAGGGATAAAGAGATCCTAGAGGTTGCCCATCATTTGAGTTATGAAAGCAACGTATAGATCTCGATTCCTATTTTGACAAAGATTTAGAAAACTCTTGTTTTGCCAAAACAACACCTAATGCAATCTCACAGTTTTTGACAATTAAAATCAAACATTTTCTCATAAAGCTTTCTCGTATAAATCGAAGGGTATTCTAAAAGCATTCCCCAAAAGAAAAACACGACTTTTCCGAAAACCCAATTGGTTTCTTCATGCAAAACTCACCATCACATTCACATAGGCACACACACACACGCACACCTACATATTTCTTGAATTAAAGGATAGGAAAGTATCAAGATTGCGGTAACCGTGTTTCACGGAAGTCGGGGGGTGCCTAACACCTTCCCCTCGCTTAAGCAAGCCCCCGAACTCTATGAATCTCGGTTTGCAGACCAATTAATTTGGAGTCACATATGAGCCAGCGATTTATAAAAAATGAAAACTCGGATGAGTTGGTACATCCATTTCAAATATACCAACTGGCGACTCTAGTTAATTGGCTCATCATAAAAAACGATCTTTCAAAACCCCGTCGACATTTATGCCGACCTTTTCCAAAAAAATCATCTAATCAAAAGGCTAAAATTGGAAAGGATAAGATATCGCCAAAGAGGCGACATTTCCCGGCGTCGACAAGTGCGAAGAGAGTTTTTTGGAGTTGAAGAAGAAACTTAGTGAAGCACCTGTGTTATCACTGTCAGATGATACAAGGGGATTTGTGGTGTATAGGTATGCGTCACACAAGGGCCTTGGGTGCGTATTGATGCAACATGGGAAGGTCATTACGTATGCGTCACGACAACTGACGGATTATGAGAAGGGATATCCGAATCATGACCTGGAACTAGCGGCAGTGGTGTTTGCTTTGAAGATTTGGAGGCATTATCTGTATGGGGAGAAGTGTGAGATATACACAAACTACAAAAGTCTGAAGTATATCTTAACTCAAAAGGAACTAAACATGAGATAAAGGCGATGGTTGGAGTTGATCAAGGACTACGATTGTGAGACTTTATACCATCCCAGTAAGGCCAATGTAGTAGTCGATGCTCTAAGTAGGAAGGGCAGAGATAAGTTGATGATGCTAACAGATCAAGAAGAACTGATAAAGGATATGGAAAGACTGGAGTTAGAAGTCAGGTATCCGATAACTACAGATGAGAAACTGTTCGCAGTGGAGGCGAGTCCGACTTTATTAGACAGGATAAAGGAGGCTCAAGAAAAGGATGATGAATGTGTTGCCATAAGGGAGCGAATCTCAGAAGGAGAGGAATTGAAGTACAAAATTGATAGCACGGGACTGCTAAGGTTCGAAGGGAGGATCTGGATACCAATGGTTCCGGAGTTAAGGGAAGAGGTTCTGCAAGAAGCTCATTCTACAAGGTATTCGATACACCCTGGTAGTACTAAGATGTATCAGGATTTGCGCCAACACTTCTGGTGGCCGAACATGAAGAGGGAGGTCGCGGAATGTGTTCGACGATGTTTGACATGTCAGAGGGTAAAAGCAGAACATCAGAAACCGGGTGGACTGCTATAACCGTTGAAGATTCCGGAGTGGAAGTGGGAGCATATCACGATGGATTTTGTGACGGGGCTTCCACCAACTCAGAAGGGTTACGATGCGATTTGGGTGATCGTGGATCGTTTAACTAAATCTGTACATTTTCTACTGATCAAGATAAGGTACAATCTGGAGCAGCTAGCAAAGTTATATGTGAAAGAGATTGTGTCACGACATGGAGTGCCGATATCTATTGTATCTGACAGAGATCCGCATTTCACGTCGAATTTCTGTAAGAGTTTACAAGAGAGGTTGGGAACCCAGTTGAGGTTGAGTACGGCATATCATCCTCAAACGGATGGGCAAAGCGAACGAACGATTTAGACTCTTGAAGATATACTTGAGCATGTGTAATGGATTTTAAAGGCAACTGGGATAATCATCTACCATTGGTTGAGTTTGCCTATAATAACAGTTATCATGCGAGTATTGGCACGCCGCTATATGAAGCATTATACGGGAGGAAGTGTCGAACACCTCTATGTTAGGACGAAGTCGGTGAACGGAGACTGTTGGGACCTGAATTGGTACAGCAAATTGTGGATGTCGTCAAGGTGATAAGAACTCGATTGGTAGTGGCTCAGGACCGACAGAAGAAATATGCCGATTTACATCGTCGGAAGCGAGACTTTGAAGTTAGCAGTTTCGTGTTTTTGAAGGTATCTCCTTGGAAAGGGAAGATCAGATTTGGAAAGAAGGGAAAATTGAGTCCTAGGTTCGTAGGACCATTTGAAGTTTTAAAGAGGGTAGGTGAAGTGGCGTATGAGGTAGCTTTACCTCCCGAACTGGAGCACATTCATAATGTGTTTCATGTTTCTGTGTTACGACCATATAAACCCGACTACAAGCATGTGATATCCTATGAACCGATTCAAGTTGAGTGAGACTTATCATATGAAGAGATTCCTATCTAGATATTAGATAGGAAGGAGCAGACATTAAAAAACAAGGTCATTCATTCGATCAAAGTCCTTTGGAGGAACAACGCAGCTGAAGAAGCCATGTGGGAGCTAGAAGAGAAGATGAGGAAGAATTATCCGCATCTTTTTGAGTGAACCCATGTTAAGTGTTCCGTACCTAGACTGTAATTCTGGGGACAGAATTCTTATAGGGGGGAGGATGTAACGATCGAGAATTTTGGATTTGCCTTGTAATTCGAATGTTTGAATATTAATGAATATATTATATTTTATTAATATTATTTTTGTGTTGCATATTTAAAGGTTGTGTGACAACCTAGATTATGTGAATGCATGAAATTTTACGTGTTATAGTTTTGTTTAAGTGAATAATTAATTTCGCGTAACGTCGCTAAATCACTATTTACGGGGCACGTTTCCCGAGGCACTATTCACGCCATAATATTATTGTGTCTTTTTTTATTGTAATAAATCTCATTAATACGTGTGAGCGAAGTGATAATTTTTCTAAGCGCTGTAATATTTATTTGACCTCATTAGCGATTTAACTTATATCTGAAATGTATTATATGAGTGTTTGAATATTTAGACAAATTCCATAATAATTATTTTTACCCATCCCAATATTTATGGCAATACCCATTTTAATTATGGGTATAGTTATTGTGCTATTTTGGTACAAAAGTGAGAGTTTTCAGATATAGAAAAAGAGTATTTGGGTATTTATATTTGTGTGTCAATTTAGTGGGAGACATATTAAATGCAAGAGCCAATGAGAAGGGAGTATAGGAGGTATGTTCAGGAGGGAGTATTATTGCTAGACACAATGCCTTGGAATTCTTACTCTTGCAACATTCTCCTTAAAGGGTTAACCCACCACTTTGGAAGCTCCATTTATCCACTCTCCCAAAGGCCACTCCATCCACTTCTCTCAATCCATCCCATTCCATTTCATAGATTGGTTTTGCAGAAAATAGAGAGAAGATACAACAGAATATATAGAGAGAGAGGGAGAGAACAATATTGAGAGAGAGAGAGTGCTGCAGAAAATTTGAAGGAAGAAGAAGTAGACACACGAGAAGAAGAAGAAGAAAAAGAAGAAGAAGAAGAAGGAAGAGCTCGTGAAGGAAAGAAGAGGAAGAAGGGAAGTCCCTAGTTAGCTCAGTAACCATAACAAGAGGTAATCTCCTCTTCCAACCATTCTCCTCCATTGTTAAGTTTTTGAAGCATTCTTGATGGGTTTTGAGTTTTCTTGAGATTTTTGCTATGATTGTTGGTTGTGTTTTATTTATGTTGTTACCAAGATACCTTGTAAGCTATTAATAACATCAAAGTGGAACAAAAATGGAATAAATTCGTACCTATGCTTAAGGAGGATGAAGAACATGAAGAACAATGGACTTTGGACATGAACATGGACTATTGGACGATTTAGAGGACTTTGTAGCTATGATTTCGTGTTTGTTTAATTCATTTATTGTTATGATGTTTTACTTCCATGGGTTATGAGTTTAACCCAGTTGGAATGGAGTAAAAAGGGATTAAAACAAGGATTTGGTGATGATTTTTGTAAAAAACACCAAGAACACAAAAATATAACATGAGTTAATACTTTGGCCTAAGATTTGGCCATGTTAATTGATAGCTCTGAATTTTTGATATGTTGTATCCCTATGTCTTAGGAGTCCATAGAGTCCAGAACGGACCAATTTGAACGTGTATTGAGGGAGTTATGGTGGTTGGAAGCAAGATAGGTCTAGAACACCAAAAACAGAGTATTCCGGGAAGAAAATGGGAGACTCAAGCCGAGCGCCTAGGCACTGGCCACGAGCCCAGCTACTATGAGAGAGCGCCTAGGCACTGCTCAAAGGCTATTTTTGAGCGCCTAGGCGCTGGACAAGAGACTGTACAAACAGCTTCGACGTCCTTTAGTAAAATGGACATAACGTTCTCATACGAACTCGAATTTAGGTGATTCAAGATGATTCGGAAAGAGAAAGAGTAGACCTAAAACTTTTGTTCTTTGAGTTCTTCAATTTGAGGTCTATAGCATGGCCTAAATTGGCCATTTATAGGACTGATGTGTAATTGGGGGCAATCGGAGGGTGTCGGGGATGCGCGTAAGCACATGTAATGCTCCCGACAATGTAAAATGTTGTTCTAAGTTCTAAAACAAGAATGTTATAAATTATAATGATACTTAGCATTAACCAATGAGTATTAGATAAATCAAATGGGCGTGTTAGGCATACGCAAATGTGTGTCGCTTGGGTATTCGAATAATCAAGTTTGGCGTACAGACGTGCAAGCGTCGTAACGCCATAACTAGTGGGCATAACCTTGTTTATTAATTTGTCTCTAATATGAATGAGACATTATAGAGTAGTACAAACCGATATTTGGTATCCGTTATGTAACTAATTGTTATGTGAATATATATTTACATGTGTAGGATATTAAGGAGTGTGTGTTGTAATATTATAGCAGACGCATCAGGCAAGTTTCCTAACGCTTGTCGAACCCTTGTGTTGGGCAAGTTTCCTAACTTCATTCTTTCTATATATTGAATGCAAGTTCTCTTAACTTTATTCAAGCTATTTATTCAGAAAGTTCTATCTTACTCAAGTTATAATTGGACAAGTATTCTATCTTATTGCAAGTTTCATAACTCGAATTGAGCTATTACTTTCAAATGATATTAGTGGATTTATTATTGTCAATTATTCCACATCAGAAATAATTATTGATATTCGTACCTTGTGCATTTGAATTCATGATTTGTTGTTGGGCTATGAAATGTTTAGGTTCTTCATTTCATGAACTGTTTAAGGAATAGTCTACGCTGTTTGTTTCGGCTAGGCATGTACATGTTATTATTTTAAAAGCTATCCAAACTAGAAGTTGGTACGAATTCTTGTACTGAGAGAGCAACCCTTATTAGGGGATTATAATGTGTCGGTTATTCGATGAAGTCAGAGTTAAATGTTATGCATATATATGGTGTACAAGAGGCTGATCCCCTCGAGTACAACTGACGGGGCCAGGTTCTAAAAGAGTTAGTTGAATAATTGACTCTTTGGCCAAGTTCATGGTCAACTGGACTACTCAGTAGTAAATAATCAATATTCATTGTTTCATTTGAACTTTGATTATGTCATTTCAGCTACTTCATCAATGTTCATAAATTGTTGATCTATACGGCTATTATTCTTATTCATTCATGATATATCTTCATTCTTGTTTTTAAACTTGCTGAGCAAAGTAGTTGCTTACCCTTGCTATATTATGAACATATTGCAGTTAAGCCGGAGAGTTCCAAAGCGGGCAAAGGCAAAGGAAAGCTTAAGGAATAGTTATATGTACAATCCCGTTATGTAATCGTGGAATAGTTTTGTATTATTAATATATTCTGCAATGTATTTATTTAAGGTTATAGACCTTGGGACCGTAGTAAACCTTTTGTAATGAACAACATATGTTTATTTATGCCGCATTAGTTAAGTTATGTTGGTTAGAGGTGTATGGATGTATTTTATCGTGATCACTAAATTCAAGGTATTGGTACCTGAATTTAGGGGTGTCACAACCTCCCTTCTCTAAGGTTATAGCCCAAGGTACTCTTACCTAAGGTTTATAACCTACAGCTCTGATACCAGCTGTAACGATCCCAAAATTCAAACGATTCAACTCCCGACTTTGGTCGTTAACAATACATCTTCATTCTAACTTTACATCATTAATCGATGTTAAACTTAATAAAATGCGGAATAATTTTAAACTTTTTTGTCTTCTTTTTTGTTTTCCCTGAATCATAACCTTTATCACTTACGTATCTTAGAATCATATTTAACTCATAATTCACTTTATCAGACTTATTATAAAATAAAACTTACTTCCAGGTCCAATAACCTTTATACATCGGATAAAAATTAAATTTTTACAATTCAACATCAGTTAAATATCATATATTATCAAACACATCATCCGGAACCAAAATCATGGTTCAAAAATATTAATTTAAGATAAAACATCTAATCTTCATACATTAGATCTGATTCATGCCATTCAAGCAGCACATAACATTACCTTGAATCCTTAACCTGCAAAAATGGTTATTTGCAAGAATGAGCTCGACAGCTCAGCAAAATCTAACAGTTTTCATGCATCACGTAGCACATAAATAACATGCTCATCGTATACATCATAAACATCTGACTCAACATATCATACATGTTGTACATCACATATCAAATAAAGATTGAGTTCGTTACTCAATCAGCATAGTCATATATTGACTTTCGCAATTCATATTACAACATAGGTAGTTCCACATGCTTTTTGCAGTATAGATTACAATAAATCAAACATCAAGTTCATATAACAAATAGGAACTGAAAGACTTGTCTGGCTCGTAGATTACCAATTACCATAAACAGCTTATAATTATCTGCACCTCACGTATCCTACACAATATATAATTACGCACATCATTTATTAGTCACGTAGCAACGCTTAGTAATCGTTTAAGTACACTTTATTCTATATTCCATAACCGTTCCTTTTAATCGAGACATAATGTTTAATTTAATGTTTAAGTCCTGTTAAGGCTCCTCATTGTCCATTCGATTTGTTCACATTAAACTTCCCTTTCTTTCTCATTTCTTATCACACTTCCTTTTACTTGGCACTTAACATTTAGTTAAGTCTCAAACCTTGTCTTTACATCACATTAGATGCACAATACTCATTAACATTAATTAAGTCAATCTCTAACTTGTGTTTTTCTTTTAATCACCACTTAACATTTATTTAAGTCTTTATAACTTATCATTATATCACAATAGGTGAATAATACTTAATTGGATTTATTAAGTTAATCCTACATCTTATACCTCACAAACATCAAGTTTAAGTCTTATATAACTTAGTAAAGCATCACTTTTAAATCATCATTTGTATGATTGTAACATGTTATTAAGTCTTATAACATGTTTTACATTTCTTTACAATCATTCATTAGGGTTGTATAGGCATTCCTAGAATTGTACAATTAAAATCTCATTTCTGGGCAAAACTGGCTACCGGCTCTGCGGCGCCACATTTATATTAAGGACCAGCACTGTGGCACAAATTTTTGGGTCAGGACAGGGTTGGCGCTGCGGCGCCATTTTTGAACTAGCAAGCGGCGCTGCGGCGCCGCGGTGCCGCGACTCAGACTCAGGCTCTGAAGTTCGCGAATAAGAAAATTTCAAACCAAAAACTCCCAAATTCTTCACCTAATCAACAAATTAATCAAACCCAGACATTTTAGACTTTGTCAAAACAAAACCCAACATATATACAGGGATTCTAACAACTTAAACAACTTACACAACCAAATTAGAGACTAAAAATCAAAGTTCATGCTAGTTTTTCATATTTCAACACATTTAGCGAATCCAATTCTCACGAATTCGTTTTACGTCCGTTTTGGTTCATTCCAGTCGCATTGTTTTCGTTTCTCATCATATTAACACAAACAACTGCCAATTTATAGATTACTGCAAGAATTCCTCACCAATTTTGACCCCAAAATAGGCCAAAACGTACATATTATGCCAAAACTCAAACTCTCTATTTTAAAACATATTCTCATTGATTTGATCACTCAAAATTGTTCATATACAACATATCATTAGATTATTACAACCCAACAACATATATAACCAATTTCTCAATAAATTAATCATCAAAACCATCTACAGAGAATTAAATTTAGAAAATCAACTAAGAACTTTAAAACAAATTTTGCTTACCTTTAATTCTTCTTTAGACTTAGATGATTAGGATAGTTTGATTACCCTTCTTCTTCCTTCTTTGATTCTCAAGGTTTCTTCTTCTTCCATTTTCACAAAGAACTCTCAATTTCTCTATTCCTCTCTACACTCTAAGCCTTCTCAGACTTAACTGACAATATCACGTATATAATAACTTGCTAGCAGTTATACAAACCAAGGGTCTCAGCAGTTAGGAAAACCAAATTTATTTTATTAATAAACTTAATTAAACCTTACTAATAAAATTATAATTCAATTTAGCCAAATTATAATTTTATTAAATAAATTATTTTATTCAATAAATCACTCATCCTCTAATTTAATTATTTAATTAAATTAGAATATCCATTACACTTGCGTAATAAAATACGCACCGACTATTGTTTATCTTCAATTTACTTAATATCATCATACTTAAATAATTTATTCCATAATAATTTTCATCAAATATTTATTTTATTTAATAAAATATTTTAACTAAAATATTTATTTTATTCGATAAATATTTTAGCTATTTGCGAAATTCGCCATCGTATTACCTTAACATATTACATTTATATGTAACACGTTGCTTTCTTATTTTATTAAAACATATTTCTATTAATTCAATTCTTTAATTAAGTGAATTACTCTCATTATTTATGAAATTTAATTTATAACAATTCCATTGCCCACAAGACATAACAATCAAATTATATTATTTCATAATATAATTTTCAACTTACTAATATTCAGTTAATATCTTTTTCGTAACAATTTCATTTACTTCATTCAATAGTTTAATTAACTATTAAACCTTATTCTCCCAATATAAAAAAATATATATATTTCTTTTCTATATTCACACTTAATAACATATTTCACAATATATAACACATATATACACATACCCAAACTCAAAACATCTCATAATAAAATTTTATTTATTAAATTCTTGTCTAATAATTTCTAAAAATTCGGGTTGTCACAGTATTCGATGACCCCTATCATGACCCGCAAAGAGCTGACACCCTTAAATCATAAACCTTCGTCAATAGAAGAAAAAGGTCATCGAAGACAAGTGCACCTATAAGTTAGAACGATGATTGGGGTGTTAGTTTGCATAAACGAGAACATACATACAATCATATTGTAATAAAGTGGATGCATGGCATAAATTGAATTTAAAATTTTCTACAATCCTAGGAATCACCTTATGCAAAATTATTAATTGAGGAAGGATAAAAGATATACATTAAAAGATGATACAACCTGTTATTTCCCAGAGGCACTTAAAGATCTAGAAGGGGGTTGAATAGATCCTTTTTTAAGGTCTTACCCAATAGTTGTTAATCAGATTGATTTAGGGTTTTCTTTTTATTTTTCTTCTTCTCTACTTCCGTTTTCTTCTTTACCATCAATTTTTTATTCTTCTTCTTTAGCTCAGACATTGATACCTTTATAGCCATCTCTACAACATCTTTTGTTGGCTCTGGCATAGTCACCATCATAGCCGATTCATTAACAACATTTGGCTCAGGCACAGAAGTCGTTTCAGCCATCATTTCATCAGTAGTTGGCCCAGGTTCTACGACTGTCTCAACCCTCACTTTAATGCCCATTGGCTCCGGCTTTATGTCCATCTCAGCCCTCATTTTAATTCTTTCGGCCATCTCCTCAGCTTGAACTGGAACGGGCTTGGGAGGAGGCTTAGTTAAAGTATACCTTGATCGCTTGCCCTTCCATTGTAATATCCGAGAATTTTCAACCTTCATTATTAATTAAATATAAATTTAAATTTTTAATGGGTTAGCTTTGTATGCTTATTTAAATCTTGTGTGATTAATTGATTATGTGATTAAGTGATTATGTGAATAATTGCTAGAATTAATTAAAGGGTGTCACTAATGGTTTAATTAAATTAGTGGTCTAACCCTAAAGTGTTATCTCAATAGAGTCGATGAAGTTGTTCCTTTAACAAACATTCAATTTACTTGAATATAGTAAAGGAATTAAGTTCCATAAGTTAAAAAAATAAGTATTAATTAGTGCGTGCAATATTGATATTATTATGTAGTAGTCTATTTAGTAAATTAATACTAAGTGGACTAGATTAAGTTATTAATTCCATTTTTTATGTAATTACGAATTTGATATTAAATGTATACTAGATTAGTTGAATTTTTATGGTATGATTTATTTAATTAACTGAGTAGCAATAAGTTGGGGCAATAATTTTGGGACATATCCCATTTTATTCCAACCGTGATCTGCAGAGAGAGAGAGAAATCAAATTTAATAAAATGCACAGTGGGAGTCCAATCCCCTCTTTTCCTCCTTTTCCCAGCCGCTCTAGTCTATTGATTTTGCTTGTATCAGTAGGTGGAATGATGGATGAGGGAATGGGGTGAATTGATTAGTTCCATTGTCCAACATCTTCTTCTTCACGTTGGTTAACCAAATTGGACTAAAGCATTGTCTGTGTAATGAATTTTTTATAAATTGGAACCTTTGCCTTCACAATTCTAGTTGCTAACATCTGATAAGTTTATATAGAGAGTGAGTATTGTTGTGAGGTGTTAGTATTCTGCATTTAAGCATTTAAGGAGCATCAATTTAGCTTCATCAGAGGTAAAAGTTCACCACTGTGTTCTTAATTTCTTAGTTTGTTAAATTCTATGAAATCCTTGATTCTTGCTAATTAGCTTGTTAATTAGTGTAATGATGTTATATGGGTTTGTATGCATGTTTGGGACCAATGTGGTTACTCTGAATTGAGTTTAGAAAGGTTAGGCTATGAAAATTTTCGTGTTCTGCAGAAGCAGAGCCGAACTTGAACCAGTGCAGGAGTGGCGCGGCCGCGCCACTCCCAAGGCTAAAAATCGTGCGGCCGCGCAAGCTGCCAGTTCTTGTTGCTGTGTTCTGATGCTTTGAGCATGTTAGCTTAGTCTATTGATGCATGAAAATAGGGTTGCCATGTTATCTAGTGTCCCTATGAATGCCATGACTTGCGCACGTTGTTCTAGCATATATTTTCTAAAGGAAACTTAAGAACTTTGGAATGAAATTGTCAAATCCATGTCTTGTATATCTGACCATTTGAGTATATGTACTGTAGACACCCAAATTTTGCGTTCCCTATACTAACCGTGATAGAGGGCAAAATCGTCAATTGAACCGGCCTGCGAGAGCAAAGGATGGACAAGTGCGAACATTCGACGCCACCACAACGACTTGCGATCAAAGCCGACACGACAGCGAGCATTCCTGAATGATATGGCACGTTTCCCAGCGGTTCCCAGACTGCAAAATACAGGCCTTTCAGCGAAAATCAGCGATACGACACGAGAATCAAGGTGCGGCTCGAAAATCGAGAAAATCAGCCCACCCAGCCGCGAATTGATCTGCGGCCAAACGATTAAAATAATGGTAGTGCGCGGTGGACGGCTGAAGTGCGCGGTGGGCGCGGGAACGAGAAGGAAGGCAGCAGGTGGCAGCAGTTCAAAAAGAATGAGAAAACAACAGAAATTAAGAGAGAAAAGAGTGAGAAATAGTGAGAAATTGTACCCATTTTGGGAGATTACACCTCATATTTTCTACTCTATTCAATACACAAATTCATACATATTGTGGGGATTATTTGCAAGGTGAAAAATCTTTTGTTTTAGCATTTTGTCATACCATCTTTGCCAAGCTTTTTGTCATCCGAATTATCTTGAATGTAGTTGTTCTTGTATATTGTTGTGAATCTATGGATTGAGCACTATTAGTGAGGGTACCAAATGGAACGAAATTCCTCCTAATGGCCCGATGATATCCATTTGATGATTTCTAGCTCGTTGTAATGATGTATCGTGCATAGATTGTTTAGATTGCTATTTTAGTATATTGTGGGTATGTAACAATTTTGATGTGAGCCTAGGAGCGTGACCCCGTGGTCCAAATCCGATGATGGACATCTTTTGATATATGTAGTAGGAGCGATGTAGTCTTCATTGTAAAAATGTAATCGTCGGGCCTTAAAACGACGCCAAGGCGAGAATCGTGTTTAAGGCCCCGTAATAGTGAAATATGTGATTGTGGGCGTTGGGGTTATTCGGATGGCTTACATGCCCATGAATAGCCCCCACGCATTTTTAATGCTTGATTTGATTTATGACACGAAATTGATTTCAAAGCTAAATGATAAGATTTTCATAAAATCAATCAAACTAGGCTATTAGCACCACGAGACTAAAATTTGGAAATGCTAATGAATGTCGATTCCTATTTAACGAGAAGGCTAAAGGAAAAATCGTTTTCAAACATCACAAAAATGATTTTATAAAAATAAGTAACGTTTTATTAAATCTTTGTGCATAGGGTTAAAGAGATCCTAGAAGTTACCCACCGTGCTATTTATGAAAGCAACGTATAGATCTCGATTCCTATTTTGACGAAGGTTTAGAAAACTCTTGTTTTTGCCAAAACGACACCTAATGAAAATCTCATAAGTTTTTGACAATTAAAATCAAACCTTTCTAATAAAGCTTTCTCGTTAAGCCGAATGACATTCTAAAGTATTCTCAAAAGAAAACACGACTTTTCATCAAAACCCAAATGGTTTCTTCATGCAAACTCACCATGACATTCACATAGGCACACACACACGCGCACATACACACACACATTCAAGAATTAAAAGATAGGAAAAGCATCAGGATTGCGGTAACCGTGTTTCACGGAAGTCGGGGGGTGCCTAACACCTTCCCCTCGCTTAAGCAAGCCCCCGAACTCTATGAATCTCGGTTCGCAGACCAATTAATTCGGAGTCACACATGAGCCAGCGATTTACAAAAAATGAAACTCGGATGAGTTGGTACATCCATTTCAAATATACCAACTGGCGACTCTGGTTAATTGGCTCATCATAAAAAACGATCTTTCAAAACCCCGTCGACACATAAATGTCGATCTTTTCCAAAAATTATTTAATCAAAGGGCAAAAATCGGAAAAGACGAAAACCCGGCGTCGACAGCTGGCGACTCTGCTGGGGATATGAGAGGGCTTAAGCCGCGTTCAAGTCTTGATGCTGTCCTATCCTTTAAAATTCATGAATGTGTGTGTGCGTACGATATTTTTGTTGTGTGAATGTGTTTTACCAATGAATGAATGGTTGAATGGAATGACTTTACTTTAAAAGCAATCATTGCATGCGGTGAGGACGATGAATGTGAATGTATGTTGAGAGAGTACCTCCTCCTGAGGCGAACCTGTCGGTTGCTTATTACTGGACTCGAAGGGGCTGCTCCCCGGATATGGCTCAGGAAACGCACCACCCAAATCCGCTCCAATCGAAAGGATTCAGACGAGTAGATTGCGAAGATTTGGGGACCTTCATGCCGAAAAGCCCGCGAGAGTAACCCTAGGGTAGGTCAGCCTCTGATAAACCTAACGAAAGGGAAGCTTCTTCATGCCCTTTTATCGTTCAGTCAAATAAATAAATGTCATGTAAATGGCATACAACTGTCATACCGTCATCATCGTAATAAATATGTCATGTATCATGTGATTACATCACCTGCACATATAAAGAGAATACTGACATGGTTTTGCAGGAAGGCAATCCGTGCCACGTACCAAGGTTTTTCTAAAACTTTTAAATACTATCTTGTCATCAAACAGTGACCTTATTTTGCAGGATAAAATTAGAGAACCATGAAGGCGTGGCATAGCGATCACAAAGAGCCCGGATTAGGGGCATATTCGAACACACAAAAAAAAAATCATGCATCAGTGTTGACATGCATCTGCCAACTTGGGAATGGCACAGTACTAAACTACGGCCCTGGTTTGTTTTGCGAGACTACCCCTAAGACCCAACTAAGAGGTCGTAAAGTCCATACTCCATTCGTCCAAATGGCAGAAGTCGGTAGCCATGAAATACACTGGCTTCCTTGATTCACACATCACGGTACGAGATGAGCCTTAAAGGGGAAATTGCGGTACAAACTTGCCCGGCCTATGAGGATCAGATCGGAGGGATCTCCCATAGTGACCCCCCTCCTAAATGGGCTTGGTATCAAAACATTAAAGAGTTCTTGCGAGACAGCTCCTCTCCCAAAAATGTAGATATGACCGAGGAAAGAGAATCCAAAGATGGGCAGCGAAATTCTTCCTAAGCGGAGACGATTTGCATGAATAGGACCTAGCTACGGGACTGATGCTATATCTGGAAGCCGAAGAAGCCCACGGATTAATGAGCGAAGTACATGGCGATGTGTGTGGAGCCCATATGAGCAGAACATTTTTGGGCAAAGAAAATCATGTGAACGAGTCACTACTGGCTAACCATGAAAACTGACTGTGATGCTCATGTCAGGAAATGCCATCAATGCCAGATCCATGCCAATGTGATCCATGCACCTCCTAATGAGCCCCATTGCTTGACCTCACCGTGGCCAGTTGGACCGTGCAGCAGGTGATATCCAGGAATGGGTAAATCCAGGAGTACGGCAGTGAATCCCAGCCAGTAGAAGATCAATGGGTTTTGAAATTCTGAGTTTTATTTCAAATCCCTGCACGCTCATGTCATTTTGCTGAAATGTTTTATATATATGACAAGCATTTTTGTTTTATGTCAGGTACCCCGATTTGAGGCATTCTATCCTGACAAGCGATAGGCCAAATTTAAAGGAGGATCATGATTTTGGTATAGAGCTAGATTTCGATCTGATGGGGATTGAGCAGGACGAGACAGATATCGACAATACGCCTGACGAGATCAAAGGAGGGGTCGAAGATAAACCCAAACCCGACTTAGACCAAACCATCGCCATCAAACATCAGAACCCCTAACGATCACAAAGAACCCGGAGTAGGGGCAAATTCGACATTAAAAAAAAAAAGAAAAATAGTCGAGTTGTTGAGCCTGTATGGAGATATGTTCGCTTGGTCCCGTGGCGACGTGATTGGATTGTCCACAGACGTTGTAGGATATCGACTGCCCCTCAAGGAGGCTTTCCGACTAGTTAAGCAAAAGTTGAGAACGTTGAAGCCTGAATGGAGGTTGAAAGTAAAGGACGAGATTATCAAGCGGTTTAAAGCAGGAATCATCACGGTGTCTATATACCCTGAGTGGCTTTCCGACAGAATCCCAGTACCACAGCCTGGAGGAGAAGTAAGGGGCCGCATCGACTATAGAAATCTGAACGATGCCCTCAAGGAGGAGATATACGACAAATTCAAGATCAAACATTTTGATTCAGTCATTTACCGGATCAAAATGAATGGGGCAATGGGGGCGGCAAATAAAACACAAAGACGATCATGGGAAGAATGTCCGCCAATCATCGGGGATGGCCGGATTTATTGTCGTTCACCCTGTTTGCCTGTCGAACCTCAGTTCGCACATTTAGAGGGGCAACCCCTTACGCATCTCCCGGGCATACGACAAGAGGTTACGATCCCAGAAGTTCAAAATAAACGATTTAGTCCTCAAAAGGATCGCGCCTTGCCAAGACGAAGCTATGGGGAATTTCGCTCTAAATTAAAGGGAGCCGTCACGAAAAAAAAAAATCAAAAATCAAAAATCCCCCAAACCTTTCAACAAGTCAAAGGACCGGATCTTTTGTCAGCCTAGCGAGATACCGATGCGACCAGTACGAGGGAGATCACAAGAAAAGCAACTTAACACTGGGGCATTTGTCAACTACCCAGGAAATGATGACGTGAAAATTGGCACCCATGCAACAATCCCATCAACATGAACCATCATCATCAAATGCTACCTCATGTCAATTCAATTTTCAACGGTACGATCATCTGGCATTTTTCAAGCATAGTTTTCCCGGGATACGATAATCCGCTTGAGAGGGGATTCTATTTGACTTGATAGGAATCGGATTTATTCTGACAAGCAACCGTGGAGCACGATCGTGAGTATGGTTAGACGAAGAGGGCTATTCAACCTTTTGATCGGGTACAAAGCCTTAATTCAAAGCAACGTTTGCGACAGAATCGACCTCATGTGACAGACTTCACTTTGCATTTGCACGAACTTTCAGTTGTGGGGTATAAAACTATGACAGCGTTGATGGAAATTAACACGTAGTCAGACAGTCAATAATTATCAAGCTAATATCAAGAAGTCAGACGATAAATGATTATCAAGCTAATGTCTCGAATCGTGGCCTGGGTTATTCGAGTAATTAAGCCCGAGGGGTGTCTCTACACCTGGTGCCCTAAAGCCATCTGGTTTGGGAGTCGCTGGCCCAACACTCGTTACATGGATAACTCAGAGCCTAAGAAAACGAGCATTACAATAGAGGAGGCCCGAGTAGATTCGAATCGTGGCATGGGCTACTCGAGTAATTAAGCCTAAGGGGTGTCTCTGCATCTGGTGCCCTAAAGCCGTCTGGTTTGGGAGTCACCGACCTAACACTCGCTACATGGGTAACTCAAGCCTAAGAAAACGAATCTTGCGCACGGTCAAGCAAAGAATGAATGATGCAGACCACCAGCTTGTCTCGAACTGTGGCCTTTGTTACTCGAGTAAATAAATCCGAAGGGGTGTCTGTACACCTAATGCCCCAAAATCGTCTGGTTTGGGAGTCATTGGTCCAAAACTCGTTAAATGGGTAACTTTGAATAGCCTAAGAAAATGAGACAAGTGAAGTGGGCTGATAAAGAGAAAAGATAATATGAAAAAACTCTCGGCCTTAAACAAAAGGTCATGAAAGAGAAACCCCTATTGAATGCTGCATCGCACAGTGCATTTGTCATATGACGTCAATCCTGCTAAGAACGTTGTCGAGAATGGAGACAGAATACCTTTGACGAGAGAAGGTAGTTCTTTTGAATTCGACCGTACTCACGTACAATGACCATGAATGCTTGAAGGTATTCTTACGATTTCATAACTCGTTAAACAGAAAATCATCAACTCACGAGGGAGTGAAAATAACTTCCAATCTGGTACATTCACGGTTCACAACTTGCTAGATTGTGCGATCAACAGATATTCAATTGCATGTGCTTTAACTGCATTTACTCTTTGTCGAGATTATAATATCTTTGTGTTGAACTAACAACCCGAGCCTTCAGGTTTTGGCATTTGTTAGTCATCTGATATGCAGGATCTTACAGAGATGTGGATAACTCAGCCCGGTCAACATCGCGAGTTTTCGATAGAAATTCTTGGTAACGACACGCGCTAAGGCAGGGGCAGTTAAGAATCGTGAAATGGAAGGAAGCTGAGGCTGCACAGAACTTCCCATCATTGGGCCTCTCCCCAATCCTGATTATCACTGCCTCGACATCCAAATGATCCACGTGCATGAGCATATACAAGGATGATATAATGCGAGACAACAGCATATCGGCCATCAGAAATGACCAAAAGGCCAAGGAGCTCGACATAGCTGTCGATCATCACAGAGAGCGAAACAGACTGCCTCAACTCGATGAAATGAAGACGACCAAGAATAGGCAGAGTACCAAACCAATGTTGGAGTCTAGAAACTACACTTCACGACGAGGCGTGATCCAACCAAATGTTGGCAAATAACGACGACTGTCGAATCGTATCATTGGACTGGACAGGGGTCATTTCTATCTAAACATATGTTGTACACATGCATCTGTCCATAACATATCTGTCAGATCATGCATAACATCTTTTTCATGCATGCAGGTACGATCAAAATGAAAATCTTCAGGAAAGTACAAGCACGTCGCTTTCAACCTCACAAATGATCAGAGTGATGGCTTTTGCGACATGGTACGTGGACGATGTTGGTGGGAGATCCAGGACATGAAGCCGATCACACATCCCATTTTCGAAAAAAAAAATTCACTTAAATCCAATCAATGACCCCTGGGAAGGGCTGATATCCAACCAATCAATGACCCCTGGGAAGGGCTGGTATCCAAATAATCAATGACCCCTGGGAAGGGCTGGTATCCAACCAATCAATGACCCCTTGGAAGGGCTGGTATCCAACCAATCAATGACCCCTGGGAAGGGCTGCTATCCAAACAATCAATGACCCTAGGAAGGGCTGGTATTCAAACAATGAGTGAACCTGGGAAGGAATCCAAGCAAACCACAACAAGGTGGTGAGCAAACCTGGGAAGGCATCCAAGCAAACCACAATAAGGTGGTGAGTGAACCTGGGAAGGCATCCAATTAAACCACAACAAGGTGGTGAGCAAACCTAGGAAGGCATCCAAGCAAACCACAACAAGATGGTGAGCACCCTGGGAAGGGCTGAGATCCAAACACTAACACCCTGGGAAGGGCTGAGATCTAAACACTAACACCCTGGGAAGGGCTGAGATCCAAACAACTAACACCCTGGGAAGGGGTGAGATCCAGACGATCGATCGACGACGATAACCGGCGATTACGAGATGGGTGACCGGCGACGATACCCGGCCCCGACAAGACAATCGACCGACGACGATAATCGGTGGTTACAAGATGGGTGACCGGTGACGATACCCGGCCCCGACAAGACAACCAACCGGCGACGATACCTGGGGGTTACAAGATGGGTGACCGGCGATGATACCCGGTCCCGACGAGACAATCGACCAGCGACGATACCCGGCGGTTACGAGATGGGTGATCGGCGACGATACCCGGCCCCGACAAGACAATCGACCGGTGACGATACCCGGCGATTACGAGATGGGTGACCGGCGACGATACCCGGCCCCGACAAGACAATCGACCGGCGACGATACCCGGATATTATGAGATGGGTGACCGGCGATGATACCCGGCCCCGACAAGACAATCAACCGGCGACGATACCCGGTGGTTACGAGATGGGTGACCGGCGACGATACCCGGCCCCGACAAGACAACCAATCGGCAACGATACTCGGTGGTTACGAGATGGGTGACCGGCGACGATACCCGGCCCCGACAAGACAATCGACCGGCGACGATAACCGGTGGTTACAAGATGGGTGACCGGCGACGATACCCGGCCCCGACAAGACAACCAACCGGCGACGATACCCGGGGGTTACAAGATGGGTGACCGACGATGATACCCGGTCCCGACGAGACAATCGACCGGCGACGATACCCGGCGGTTACGAGATGGGTGACCGGCGACGATACCCGGCCCCGACAAGACAATCGACCGGTGACGATACCCGGCGATTACGAGATGGGTGACCGGCGATGATACCCGGCCCCGACAAGACAATCGACCGGCGACGATACCCGGCGATTATGAGATGGGTGACCGGCGATGATACCCGGCCCCGACAAGACAATCAACCAGCGACGATACCCGGCGGTTATGAGATGGGTGACCGGCGACGATACCCGGCCCCGACAAGACAACCAATCGGCAACGATACTCGGTGGTTACGAGATGGGTGACCGGCGACGATACCCGGCCCCGACAAGACAATCGACCGGCGACGATACCCGGCGATTACGAGATGGGTGATCGGCGACGATACCCGGTCCCGACAAGACAACCAACCGGCGACGATACCCGGGGGTTACAAGATGGGTGACCGGCGACTGTAGACACCCGATTTTTGCATTTCCTATACTAACCCTGACAGGAGGGCAAAATCGTCAATTGACCCGACACACGAGAATAAAGGGTGGACATAAGGACGAACCCTCAAAACCACCACGACGGGATGATATTGAAGCCGACACGACAGCAAGCGAATGTCGAGAGTCAGTTACTGATCACTGTGCTTACCCGGATGACGTGGCACGTTTCCCGACGGTTTCCGGACTGCCGAGCGCAAACCCGTCAGCGGGAACCAACGGTACGACACGAAAATCGAGACGAGGCACAGAAAACGAGAAAATCAGCACAGTTAGCCGCAGATCAATTCGCGGCCAAGGACGGAACTCGAGGCAGCACGGGACTCGAAGCGCACGGGACTCGAGCGCGGCTGGGGGGAGAACCAAGGGCCAGCCGCAGATATATCTGCGGCCAGCCGCAGATAGATCTGCGGCTGCCCTTGGCAGTGCTATATTAGGCCAGTTCGCATACAGGAAAAAAAGAGAGGATTCAGTAGCAGCAGCAGTTCGGGAGAAGAAGAAAAAACAGCAAGAAAACAGCAAAAATTAGGAGAGAAAAGAGTGAAAAGAGTGAGGAATTGTACCAATTTTGTGCGATTCCTCCCAGCTGTCGACGCCGGGAGGAATCGCTTACGCGGGGGGTTGTAACCCTTTTCCGATTTTTAGCCTTTTTGTTAGATGACTTTTTGGAAAAGGTCGGCATTAATGTCGACGGGGTTTTTAAAGATTGTTTTTATGATGAGCCAATTTAACCAGAGTCGCCAGTTGGTATATTTGAAATGGATGTACCAACTCATCCGAGTTTTCATTTTTTATAAATCGCTGGCTCATATGTGACTCCGAATTAATTGGTCTGCGAATCGAGATTCATAAAGTTCGGGGGCTTGCTTAAGTGAGGGGAAGGTGTTAGGCACCCCTCGACTTCCATGAAGCACGGTTACCGCAATCTTGATGCTTTCCTATCCTTTAATTCATGAAATGTGTGTGTGCGCGTGTGTGTGTGTGTGCCTATGTAAATGTTGTGATGAGTTTGCATAAAAGAATCATTTGGATTATTAAGGAAAATTGTGTTTTTCTTTTGAGAATGCCTTAGAATGTCCATCGGCTTAAACGAGAAAGCTTTGCGAGAAAGGGTTGATTTTAGTTGGCAAAACTATGAGATTTTCCTTAGGTGTCGTTGTGGCAAAACAAGAGTTTTAAACCTTCGTAAAAATAGGAATCGAAATCTATACATTGCCTTCATAAAATGATGGGCAACTTTTAGGATATCTTTCACCCTACGCACCAAGATTTAATAAAACGTTGTTTTATTTTTATAAAACCATTTTTGTGACGTTTGAAAACGACTTTCTTTAGCCTTCTCGTTTAATAGAAACCGACATTCATTAACACCTCCAATTTTTTAGCTACGTGATGCTAACCTCCTAGTTTGCTTGATTTTAAGGAAAAACCTTCCTCGTTTAATCTTTGAAATCATTTTTCGTATCACAAAATCCAATCAAGCATAAACACGCGTCGGGGCTATTCATGGGCATGTAAGCCATCAAAATAACCCCAAACGCCCACAATCACAAGTTTCACTATTTCGGGGCCTTAAACACGATTATCGCCTTGGCGTCGTTTTAAGGCCCGACGATTACATATTTACAATAACGGATACATCCACTCGATTACATACATTCAAAAATGTCCATCATCGGATTTGGACCACGGGGTCGCATTCCTAGGCTCACATCCGAACTTATTGCACAACCGCCAAACGGATATAACGAAAATAAACAACAACGGGATGCCTAACACTCTAGGATATCTTACAATGACGATCGAAATACACTATGAATGATACCATACCATAATAGCTAAGATTTGCACCAAACGGATATCATCGGGCTATTAGGGGGAATTTCATTCCGATGAGACCCTCACTAATAGTCCCTAACCCATGGTTTCACAATAACATATGAGAAAAAACTACATTCAAGGTAATTCGGATGACCAAAAGATTAACAAAATGGTATAACAAAATGCTAAGAACAAATGGTTTTTTCACCTTGCAATTAATCCCCACAATATGTATGAATTTGTGTATTGAGTAGAGTAGAAAATATGAGATATAATCTCACAAAATTGGTACAATTCCTCACTCTTTTCACTCTTTTCTCTCCTAATTTTTGCTGTTTTCTTGCTGTTTTTTCTTCTTCTCCCGAACTGCTGCTGCTGCTGAATCCTCTCTTTTTTTCCTGTATGCGAACTGGCCTAATATAGCACTGCCAAGGGCAGCCGCAGATCTATCTGCGGCTGGCCGCAGATATATCTGCGGCTGGCCCTTGGTTCTCCCCCCAGCCGCGCTCGAGTCCCGTGCGCTTCGAGTCCCGTGCTGCCTCGAGTTCCGTCCTTGGCCGCGAATTGATCTGCGGCTAACTGTGCTGATTTTCTCGTTTTCCGTGCCTCGTCTCGATTTTCGTGTCGTACCGTTGGTTCCCGCTGACGGGTTTGCGCTCGGCAGTCCGAAAACCGTCGGGAAACGTGCCACGTCATCCGGGTAAGCACAGTGATCAGTAACTGACTCTCGACATTCGCTTGCTGTCGTGTCGGCTTCAATATCATCCCGTCGTGGTGGTTTTGAGGGTTCGTCCTTATGTCCACCCTTTATTCTCGTGTGTCGGGTCAATTGACGATTTTGCCCTCCTGTCAGGGTTAGTATAGGAAATGCAAAAATTCCGGGGTGTCTACAGCTGCCCCTCTTTATCATGTTTATGAAATGATAAATGAAATGAACAGGATAAAGAATAGACACTCGATGCACGAATGACAGTGCACAAGAATGACAATACATACGTGATTTGCTTGGATCTCAGCCCTTCCCAGGGTTGTTGTTGGTTTGGATCTTAGCCCTTCCCAGTGTTGTGGTTTGTTTGGATCTTAGCCCTTCCCAGGGTGTTAGTTTGGATCTCAGCCCTTCCCAGGGTGTTAGTTTGGATCTCAGCCCTTCCCAGGGTTTTTGTTTTGGTTGGATGCCTTCCCAGGTTTGCTCACCACTCTGTCGCGGTTTGCTTGGATCTCAGCCCTTCCCAGGGTTTGTTGTTTTTTTTGTTTTTTTTCTTTTGTGGATATCAGCCCTTCCCAGGGTTGCTCACCATCTTGTTGTGGTTCGCGTGGATCTCAGCCCTTCCCAGGGTTTGCTCACCACTCTGTCGCGGTTTGCTTGGATGCCTTCCCAGGTTTGCTCACCACTCTGTCGCGGTTTGCTTGGATCTCAGCCCTTCCCAGGGTTTGTTGTTTTTTGTCTTTTTTTCTTCTTGTGGATATAAGCCCTTCCCAGGGTTGCTCACCATCTTGTTGTGGTTCGCGTGGATCTCAGCCCTTCCCAGGGTTTGCTTACCACTCTGTCGCGGTTTGCTTGGATGCCTTCCCAGGTTTGCTCACCACTCTGTCGCGGTTTGCTTGGATCTCAGCCCTTCCCAGGGTTTGTTGTTTTTTGTCTTTTTTTTCTTTTTGTGGATATCAGCCCTTCCCAGGGTTGCTCACCATCTTGTTGTGGTTCGCGTGGATCTCAGCCCTTCCCAGGGTTTGCTCACCACTCTGTCGCGGTTTGCTTGGATGCCTTCCCAGGTTTGCTCACCACTCTGTCGTGGTTTGCTTGGATCTCAGCCCTTCCCAGGGTTTGCTCACCACTCTGTCGCGGTTTGCTTGGATGCCTTCCCAGGTTTGCTCACCACTCTGTCGCGGTTTGCTTGGATCTCAGCCCTTCCCAGGGTTTGTTGTTTTTTGTCTTTTTTTCTTTTTGTGGATATCAGCCCTTCCCAGGGTTGCTCACCATCTTGTTGTGGTTCGCGTGGATCTCAGCCCTTCCCAGGGTTTGCTCACCACTCTGTCGCGGTTTGCTTGGATGCCTTCCCAGGTTTGCTCACCACTCTGTCGCGGTTTGCTTGGATCTCAGCCCTTCCCAGGGTTTGCTCACCACTCTGTCGCGGTTTGCTTGGATGCCTTCCCAGGTTTGCTCACCACTCTGTCGCGGTTTGCTTGGATCTCAGCCCTTCCCAGGGTTTGCTCACCACTCTGTCGCGGTTTGCTTGGATGCCTTCCCAGGTTTGCTCACCACTCTGTCGCGGTTTGCTTGGATCTCAGCCCTTCCCAGGGTTTGTTGTTTTTTGTCTTTTTTTTCTTTTTGCGGATATCAGCCCTTCCCAGGGTTGCTCACCATCTTGTTGTGGTTCGCGTGGATCTCAGCCCTTCCCAGGGTTTGTTGTTTTTTGTCTTTTTTTTGTCTTTTTTCTTTTTTTTTTTTTTTTCATTTTGGTGGATATCAGCCCTTCCCAGGGTTGCTCACCATCTTGTTGTGGTTCGTGTGGATCTCAGCCCTTCCCAGGGTTTGCTCACCACTCTGTCGCGGTTTGCTTTGGATGCCTTCCCAGGTTTCAGTCGGGTCTTGCCTTGATTCGTCGTGTTCGACGTTCGACTTATTCAGAATTTGTATTTTATTTTCACATAACGAGTCATGTATGATGCATGCTTTTCATTCATGGATAGAGAATGACCCCTGTACAGTCTTTTGATACTATTTTCCACAGCTGTCGTCGCCAGATGCCGTGATATGCTTGGATGTCGATCCTCCCACAGGATTGGTCGGTGGCTTCTCCGCTGATTGGACGGTTTATCGCCGGTGACAGAGATATGGCAGATGATCTTCCGGAACGTTCCTGATCCTTATTATTCTTTCCGGTGTCGGCGGGCTTTGCGGAGGGCATTCTGAGCCATTAGGTCCCTGTCCGTCCGGTGTTCACGCATCTCGATTACTACCGAGGCTGAGAGGTATGCTGCTCTTGTTGAGAGAGATGCTGCTATCCTGGTCAGGGATGTTGTTCATGCTGATAGAGACGCCATTGTATTGCAGACTAAGGCAAATATAGATGCTCACTCTGAGGCCGTTAGCCGAGCCACTGCTTATTGGATCGCGTCGACATGATGTGGCAGCAGATTGCAGGGAATGCCGATGCCTCAGATCTATCCACCACTTTATCCATCCTGCTTCGATTAGCTTCAGATTGGTAGATCATTTTATTTCCTGCATAGACTGTGTCAGTTTCATCGGTTATCAAAAGAGAAACCTTGTAACAAAATGACTTATTTATATAGACAGGTATTTAAATTTTGTCATTTTTTCCTTTTTGTCGTATCGTTGCCTTTCATTGGACCCTCATTTTATCCAGCTAACCATGATTTTGATATTTCGCCTTCTTTCTCTTCTCAAGTCTTGATGGGGACTTGTCAGATATTGCCGCATATCCTGTCGATTTCATCGGCTAAGTCTTAGATTCGGGCTAACTGCTTGGTTGGGTTAGGGTTAGGTTATTTGAGATGAAACTGATCAGGTGGCTGGTTTCGGGAGAGTTTCGAGGGTGTAGGAAGGTTTTCTGGCTGTTGGGAATCGGTTTTAATAGAAGAAAGGGTTATTTGTAAGGAATGGGACCGTGCCACAATGGCTGCCTACGTACCCCCACAAGTCGGGAGATCAGGTCCTACGTAGTTCGTTCCTTCAAAGAACGAGGAGAAAAATGATGAGGGATATATATATATATATATATATATATATTTTTTTTTTTTTATGCATAGAACCGCTTCACCGAGTCGGAATTAAGGGGTTGTGGAAACACCTCCCCATCCATTTCTTGCAGTATGAGGGCTCCTCCGGACAGCACTTTCTTAATCACAAAAGGCCCCTCCCAGTTCGGGGCAAACTTCCCTTTGGCTTCGTCTTGACAAGGCATTACTCTCTTTAACACTAGGTCATTTTCTTTGAATTTTCGAGGTCTTATCTTCTTGTCATATGATCGAGAGATCCTTTGCTGATATAACTGACCGTAGCAACACAGCGGCCACCCTCCTTTCATCAATTAGGGCCAATTGGTCCGTACACCGACTTTGCATCCAATCCTCCTCGTTTATCTGAGCATCAATCAAGATTCTGAGGGACGCCATCTCAACCTCAACTGGCAGAACCGCCTCCATTCCGTATACCAGAGCGTACGGGGTTGCCCCCTGTAGAAGTACGTACCGACGTTCTGTACGCCAGCAAGGTGAGAGGTAGCAGATCCGGCCATCCCCGATGATTAGCGGACATTTTCGCCATGATCTTCTTGATATTCTTATTTGCAGCCTCCACTGCCCCATTCATCTTAGGACGGTAAATGACAGAATTGAGGTGTTTGATCTTAAACTGGTCGCATAATCCCTTCATGAGGGCATTGTTCAAATTCTTGGCATTGTCGGAGACTAAAACCTCAGGTTGCCCGTATCGGCAAATGACATTATTCCTGATGAAACCGACGATGACCTCCTGAGTTACTTTGGGGTAAGAAGCTGCTTCTACCCATTTAGTGAAGTAATCGATCATGACGAAGATGAATCGGTGACCGTTGCTTGCTTTGGGCTCTATTGGTCCGATCACATCCATACCCCCACATTGAGAATGGCCAAGGGGAGGTCATACAGTGCAGTTCATTGGGGGGCGCATGGATAACATTACCGTGCGCCTGGCATTGGTAACACCGTTTGACGTGATCATCACAGTCGGCTTTCAGCGTCAACCAGTAATGCCCCGTTCTCAAAATCTTCTTGGCCAGCATCGGCCCACTCATGTGTGGCCCACACACCCCACCATGTATTTTCGTCCATAATCTTTTGGGCCTGTGTTTCATTTACACATCGTAGCAATCCCAAATTGGCATCCCTCTTGTACAGTGAATCTCCGCTCAGATAAAATTTCATTGCCATCTTTTGAATTCTCAACCTCTCCGCTCGGCTGACTTGGTCGGGAATGGATCTATCCCTCAGATATTCCCTTATGTCGTGATACCAAGGCTGCTTTGGCAGAACCCCCTCGTCCGATAGTACCGCCACGTGCTCCTCGTATGCCGGGGCGTTCTGCACTACTATCTCAATCTGTGGAACGTTCCTGTTCTTGATTGTGTGGACTAGAGAAGCTAAAGTCGCCAATGCATCGGCGAAATCATTCCGTCCCCGGGGGATGTGTCGGAAAGCGATATCTTCGAACTCTTGCATCAATTGGATAACACAACGGTGGTATGGAAGCAACCGGAGCTCTTTAGTGCTGTACACCCCGATCGCTTGTCTGATTACCAGCTCCGAATCCCCGAACACTGCTAACCTTTTCACCCCCATATCGCGAGCCAAACGGAGTAGTCCCAATATACATCCCTCATACTCAGCTGTGTTGTTTTGAGTTACTGAACGGTAATTTAGTGGCTACGGGGTATTGCTCTCCTGTGATAGAGACCAGGACTGCTCCGGCTCCTGCCCCCTCCGCATTCATGGCACCATCAAAATACAATTTCCAGAACTGCCCCTCGTCATCTTCTCTCGCGCGCAAGATCCAGAATACGTCTTCGCCCGGCAAAGGAGTGTCTAAAGGCTCCATTCCCCCTGATGGCGCTTCTGCCAATTGATCTGCAATTCCCTGCCCCTTCATGGCTTTCTGAGTTACGTATACAATGTCCAACTGCTGTAAGATTAACTGCCATCTTGAAAGTCGACAGTTCAGCATGGGCCGTTCAAAGATATATTTCAGGGGATCCATCCTTGATATCAGGTACGTGGTGTGCCCGTGGAGATAATGCTGTAATCTCATTGCAGCCCAAGCCAAAGCACAACAGGTCCTTTCGATAGGGGTGTAATTCTGTTCACATCGGCTAAATCTCTTGCTGAGGTAATAAATGGCCTGCTCTTTGCCTGATTCATTCTTCTGCCCCAGCATACAGCCCATCGCAATGTCATTGACTGATATATACATGAATAGAGGGATCTCATCCTTCGGGGGTACCAGCACGGGTGCTTCCGTCAGCTGTTTCTTAATGATCTGAAAGGCTTCCTGGCATTGCTCATTCCATTCTTGGGAGACATCTTTTCTTAACAGCTTGAAAATTGGCTCGCACGTGGTTGTCAAATGGGATATGAAGCGGCTGATGAAATTTATTCTTCCCAGAAATCCTCTTATCTCCTTTTCAGTGCGGGGTGTCGGCATATCCACAATGGCCTTAATCTTAGCTGGATCCAACTCGATGCCACGATCACTAACCAGGAATCCCAAGAGTTTGCCCGATTGCACTCCGAAAGCACACTTTGCCGGATTGAGCCTTAAATTGTATTTTCTGAGCCGGTCAAATAGCTTTTAGAGATGGGTCACATGATCAGATTCTATCTTTGACTTCACGATAATGTCATCCACGTAGACCTCTATCTCCTTGTGCATCATATCGTGGAACAGGGCCATCATAGCTCTTTGATAAGTAGCCCCTGCATTTGTGAGACCGAAAGCCAACCGTCTATAGCAGAAAGTGCCCCAAGGGGTGATGAAGGCTGTTTTCTCCCGGTCCTCCTCTGCCACCATTATCTGATGATACCCCGCAAAGCAATCAACGAAAGAGTACATCTCGTATTGGGCTGTGTTATCCACCAATATGTGTATAAAAGGTACTGGGAAATTATCCTTGAGACTGGCCTTGTTTCAGATCTCTATAGTCAACACATACCCTCACCTTTCCTCCAGGCTTAGCCACTGGGACCACATTGGACAACCATTCTGGGTAGGTGGACACCATGATGATTCCAGCCCTGAACTGTTTGATGATCTCCTCCTTTACCTTCAAGCTCCATTCCGGTTTTAGCTTTCTCAGTTTTTGCTTGACGGGCTTGAAACCCTCCTTGATGGGCAGCTGGTGTACCACAATGTCGGTGGATAATCCGATCATGTCCTCATGAGACCAGGCGAACACATCCTCATACTGGCGTAGCAATTTGGTCATTTCTACTTTCTGGTTAGGGGTCAGGTCTGTCCCGATCTTGAGCTCTTTGGGTTGGTCAGGGGTTCCGATATTTATGGTGACGGTTTGGTCTAAGTTGGGTTTGGGTTTATCCTCGACCCACCCTTTGATCTCGTCAGGCGCGTCATCGTAATCTGTCTCGTCCTGCTCAATACCCATTAAATCGAAATCCAGCTCGATATCAAAATCATAGTCATCATTCAAATTTGAGGGATCGCTTGTTAAGCAAGGAATACTCAAATTGGTACACACCTGACATTGAAACAAAATACTGTCATATATATAATTCATCTTTCCACAATGATCGCTCTTAAAATAACATGACAAAATAACATAGTTATGCAAAATATAAAATAAAGAACCAAAACTGGTAGACATTCATCCCCCGCTCTCCGGGGTCTACCACCCCGGCACCATGTTTTACCCTTGTCTGGATATTATTGGCTCCGTCGTCCAGTTATCGGTGGTCAGATCAGCCGGGAGGCGACATATGACCGACAACTGTGTTCCAGGGACTTCCTTGACGACTACCGCCACATCGTATCCGTCCTCCCTCACAGCCTTATTAGGGATAACTAACCCTGCCCAATCGATGACAGGCACACTCTGTAGGGCTCCTGACGTTGTGGCCGTATCCTTCCCCTCTCCAATGTTTATTGATGGTCCAGAGATATAGCATTTGGTTTCGAACTGCTGCATGACCTCCCGCAGGAAACTCTTCCTTTTGACTGCCTCATCATCCGCAGGAGTCAAATCTTTACCTTCTAATTCGGACACGGGCTTGTCCGTTCCTTGTTCATTATGGTCCCTCGGCATCAGGATTCCAGTCGATCGAACTGGGGCTTCCCTTTGAGAGTGGATCCGCTCTATGCCTCCATGATATCCCAACCCTGCCCTGCCTGTCTGGTTGGGCAGTTGAATAGGCGTGGAAATTCCTTGGTTGTCTTTTCCCAAACCCTGCCCAGGTTGAAACTTCATCTTCATCATTTCTCTAGCAACGAAGGTGAGCTCAGGGGAGGCTTTGGATTTTATGGCTGGGGCTCCCAGACCTCTATAGTGGGGGGAGCTGATCTCCAGTGCTTGAAAACTGGCAGGCGCCGCGGATTCGTCCACATTGATTACTGGCAGACCCCTCTTGGAGGGAAAAGGGTCATTACGCTCTGCGTAGATTGTTACCAGATTCCCGCTGACGATGAACTTGATTTGTTGGTGTAGTGTAGAGGGAACTGCCCCGGCCATATGTATCCATGGTCTTCCCAACAACATGTTATAACTGGCCGAGATATCCAATACCTGAAAGGAAATGTCGAAAGTACACGGCCCTATCTCCACGGGCAACTCTATTTCTCCCAATGTATCCTTCCCGGGATCCATCGAAGGCTCGCACCACCACGTGACTGGCCCGCAAGCGCTTGAGATTAATGTTCATTTTTCTCAGTGTACTGAGGGGACAAATATTCAGTGCTGATCCCCCATCAATCAGCACCCCATTCATGACATACCCTGATGAGATCACTGCGATGTGCAGCGGTCTCCGATGCCCCCTTCCCTCTTTCGGGATATCATCATCTGTGAATGATAGCACATTGTTCTCTAGCAGATGGTCCACTAGGCGGCCGAAACTTTCTTGGCTAATTGTCTTGGGAATGTGAGCCTCCCCCAGGATTTTGGCCAAGATTCTGCAGTGGTCGCTGGACGATAACACCAAATCCATGATCGACGTTAGAGTCGATTCCTCGCTCACCGTCCCGATCCCCCTTACTTCCGGATGGTCCATCTTTTCCAAGAACTCCACGGCTTTTTCCTCGGATATCCTCTCGTTCTCTTTTCTCTTACTCTTGAGGACTCTTCCTGGAAGGTACAAGGGATTCCCCTTTGATGTTACGGAAGCACAACTGGCCGCTTCCTCCAATACACCCCCGTAGTTCCACGGTACTGTTTTTAGATTGCAAATAGGGATCTGTGATCTTGCTGCGATGATGAGAGGTTTTGGAGCCGCTAACTTGATAGGCCCCCCTGTGATACTCCGGCTTGCACCCGTCAACCTAACCGGTGCCCCTTGCATATTCTCCTGAGTACCCGTCATGCCAACCATCTCATCAATCCTTGTCATATAATTTCGCCTTGGCGGTCCTTCGGTTTCGATGGCTTCTACCATATTGACCCCTCCCCCATCATGCTTCGGCAGGGGATTGATTTTAACATTTGGCGGCACGGGCTGTTCCACCTCGATCTCCCCGATTTCAATCATGTTTTGAATTTTGTGTTTCAGCGTCCAACATTCCTGTGTGTCATGACCCTGGGAACACTAATGATATGCACACTTTTTTACTGGGGTCAAATTTTCTTCCTTTCGGGTCACATGGAGGTGCCAAATCGACAATCTTCCTCTGTGATATCAATATTGCCAAAATCTGCTCAAGAGGATCCCCAAGCGGGGTGAATACCCGCCTCTGTGTGGTCTCAAACCTCCTTCGTCCGTCTGTTCTGGGATTATCAAAATTGGGTTGCCGGGGCGGCCCGAATCTCTGTATTTGTACAGGAGGGCTATTCTCCACTTTCCTGGATGATCCCTGCAGCACGAGAGAGACATCTTCCTCTTTTTCGCTTTTGGGGCCTGCGGGAAGTATTGCCATAATTCCCACTTTGGATTTGTTCCGCAGCCGTTTCAAGAGCTGTGAAGTCCCGGATTTTACCCGATTTCAACCCCATGTCCACCATTTCACCGTGTTTTTATCATCTCGGCGAAAGGTCTTCCAACCCCTGATATGACCCGCTCATAATAAGGTGCTTCTTGTATATCCACAAAGGTCATCACCATCTCTGACTCACTCATTGGAGGATTCACTTGTGCGGCCATACCCCTCCATCGTTGGGCATAGTCCCTGAAGGTTTCCCTTGGTTGCTTCTTGATTTTTGTCATTTGATATCTATCCGGGGCCATCTGTGCCTGAAAGCTATATTGTGTCAGAAAGGTATGGGCCAGCTCCTCCCAATTATGAATCCGGGCATTATCGAGACGGGCATACCAGATCCTCGCCTCCCCCGTCAAGCTTTTCTGGAATAATTGCATTCTTAATCCTTCGTCTTCCGCATAGGACCCCAGTTCTCCAATATATATTTTCAGGTGAGTGTAAGGATCCCCTTTCCCATTGTATTTCTCGAATTCGGGGATCTTAAATTTCTCTGGATATCTGGTTCCGGGGAAGACACACAAATCTGCATAATTAACCCTACCCAAGGAGCCTATGCCTTTTAGAGATTGGATGGTCTCCTCCATCTGCTTCATTTTTCTGCGAAGGTCATCAGTATCTCCCTCCTCTGGAATCGTGATTACTGTTTTGTTGAGGGCCGGAATGACCTTTGGGAGGACCGGCTCGTCCTTAAGCTGATGTTGGTTATTTTTAAATGGGATTGCATCATCCTTAGGAGGATTCTGGTCACCCCCCGGCGGTGGTACATTATGCGGTCCCTGGTTTGACGAATCCTGTCTGATTAGGAACTGTTCCTTTAGCATGGTGGCCATTTCCATCATCTGCTTTTTAAAATCATCAAACTCTTCCCGAGAGATGGAACTATGATTGGGAAGATCCGCCATTTCAGAGTTAGAGACCTGGGCTTTCTTAGACTGCGAATGGGTTTGAGGAGCAATCCTGCAGGCAAACGGTTCGAAGTTTCAGTCTTGGGCAATGAAAGGATGCGGATGCATGCTAAAGCTGTAAATTTTGTGTTTTGGTTTTTTTTTTTTTAATCTTTCCCTGCAAAAGAGAAAGTTAGTAGTCTTTTAGTGCAATAACAAATGCTAAACATGACTTTATTATGCTTCCCCAGCTGTTTCCTGCAAAACATGGAGGTCAGTATTCTCTTTTGACAACAGGGGATGTAAATGATATTGCATTGGATCATGACATTTAATACGCGTAAACGTAAAAGGGCATGAAGAGACTTTTCCTGCGTTGGGTTTATCAGAGGCTGACCTACCCTAGGGTTACTCTCACGGGCTTTTCGGCATGAAGGTTCCCAAATCTTCGCAATCTACTCGTTTGAGCCCTTTCGATTGGAGCGGATTTGAGTGGTGCGTTTCCTGAGCCATCTTCGGGGAGCAGCCCCATCGAGTCCAGTAATAAGCAACCGACAGGTTCGCCTCAGGAGGAGGTACTCTCTCAACATACATTCACATTCATCGTCCTCACCGCATGCAAATGATTACTTTGAAGTAAAGAGAAACCCATTCAAACATTCATTCATTGGACAACAACACACATTTGCACAACAATAAAAGACGTCAAAATGTCATACGCACATACACAATTATAAATTTTAAAGGATAGGATAGCATCAAGATTCGAATGCGGCTTAAGCCCTCTAATGTCCCCAGCAGAGTCGCCAGCTGTCGACGCCGGGAGGAATCGCTTACGCGGGGGGTTGTAACCCTTTTCCGATTTTTAGCCTTTTTGTTAGATGACTTTTTGGAAAAGGTCGGCATTAATGTCGACGGGGTTTTTAAAGATTGTTTTTATGATGAGCCAATTTAACCAGAGTCGCCAGTTGGTATATTTGAAATGGATGTACCAACTCATCCGAGTTTTCATTTTTTATAAATCGCTGGCTCATATGTGACTCCGAATTAATTGGTCTGCGAATCGAGATTCATAAAGTTCGGGGGCTTGCTTAAGTGAGGGGAAGGTGTTAGGCACCCCTCGACTTCCATGAAGCACGGTTACCGCAATCTTGATGCTTTCCTATCCTTTAATTCATGAAATGTGTGTGTGCGCGTGTGTGTGTGTGTGCCTATGTAAATGTTGTGATGAGTTTGCATAAAAGAATCATTTGGATTATTAAGGAAAATTGTGTTTTTCTTTTGAGAATGCCTTAGAATGTCCATCGGCTTAAACGAGAAAGCTTTGCGAGAAAGGGTTGATTTTAGTTGGCAAAACTATGAGATTTTCCTTAGGTGTCCGTTGTGGCAAAACAAGAGTTTTAAACCTTCGTAAAAATAGGAATCGAAATCTATACATTGCCTTCATAAAATGATGGGCAACTTTTAGGATATCTTTCACCCTACGCACCAAGATTTAATAAAACGTTGTTTTATTTTTATAAAACCATTTTTGTGACGTTTGAAAACGACTTTCTTTAGCCTTCTCGTTTAATAGAAACCGACATTCATTAACACCTCCAATTTTTTAGCTACGTGATGCTAACCTCCTAGTTTGCTTGATTTTAAGGAAAAACCTTCCTCGTTTAATCTTTGAAATCATTTTTCGTATCACAAAATCCAATCAAGCATAAACACGCGTCGGGGCTATTCATGGGCATGTAAGCCATCAAAATAACCCCAAACGCCCACAATCACAAGTTTCACTATTTCGGGGCCTTAAACACGATTATCGCCTTGGCGTCGTTTTAAGGCCCGACGATTACATATTTACAATAACGGATACATCCACCCGATTACATACATTCAAAAATGTCCATCATCGGATTTGGACCACGGGGTCGCATTCCTAGGCTCACATCCGAACTTATTGCACAACCGCCAAACGGATATAACGAAAATAAACAACAACGGGATGCCTAACACTCTAGGATATCTTACAATGACGATCGAAATACACTATGAATGATACCATACCATAATAGCTAAGATTTGCACCAAACGGATATCATCGGGCTATTAGGGGGAATTTCATTCCGATGAGACCCTCACTAATAGTCCCTAACCCATGGTTTCACAATAACATATGAGAAAAAACTACATTCAAGGTAATTCGGATGACCAAAAGATTAACAAAATGGTATAACAAAATGCTAAGAACAAATGGTTTTTTTCACCTTGCAATTAATCCCCACAATATGTATGAATTTGTGTATTGAGTAGAGTAGAAAATATGAGATATAATCTCACAAAATTGGTACAATTCCTCACTCTTTTCACTCTTTTCTCTCCTAATTTTTGCTGTTTTCTTGCTGTTTTTTCTTCTTCTCCCGAACTGCTGCTGCTGCTGAATCCTCTCTTTTTTTCCTGTATGCGAACTGGCCTAATATAGCACTGCCAAGGGCAGCCGCAGATCTATCTGCGGCTGGCCGCAGATATATCTGCGGCTGGCCCTTGGTTCTCCCCCCAGCCGCGCTCGAGTCCCGTGGGCTTCGAGTCCCGGCCCCGACAAGACAATCGACCGGCGACGATACCCGGCGATTACGAGATGGGTGATCGGCGACGATACCCGGTCCCGACAAGACAACCAACCGGCGACGATACCCGGGGGTTACAAGATGGGTGACCGGCGACGATACCCGGCCCCGACGAGACGATCGACCGGCGACGATATCCGGCGATCACGAGATGGGTGACCAGCGACGAAACCCGGCCCCAACAAGACAACCAACCGGCGACGATACCCGGGGGTTACAAGATGGGTGACCGGCGACGATACCTGGCCCCGACGAGACGATTGACCGGCGACGATACCCGGCGATCACGAGATGGGTGACCGGCGACGAAAACCGTCCCCGACGAGATAATCGACCGGCGACGATACCCGGCGATTACGAGATGGGTGACCGACGACGAAACCCGGCCCCGACGAGACAATCGACCGGCGACGATACCCGGTGATTGCGAGATGGGTGACCGGCGACGAAACCCGGCCCCGACAAGACGATCGACCGGCGACGATAACCGGCGATCACGAGAGGGGTGACCGGCGACGAAACCCGGCCCCGACGAGGCGATCATCCGCATTGACACCTTTTTGCGAATATCTTGAATGTCTTACATCTTACATTGCATCATAAGTTATATGTGTTGCATCGTATATGTATTGTCATTCTTGTGCACTGTCATTCCTGCATCGAGTGTCTATTCTTTATCCTGTTCATTTCATTTAACATTGCATAAACATGATAAAGAGGGGCAGCTGTAGACACCTAAATTTTGCGTTCCCTATACTAACCGTGACAGGAGGGCAAAATCGTCAATTGAACCGGCCTGCGAGAGCAAAGGATGGACAAGTGCGAACAATCGACGCCACCACAACGACTTGCGATCAAAGCCGACACGACAGCGAGCATTCCTGAATGATATGGCACATTTCCCAGCGGTTCCCGGACTACAAAATACAGGCCTTTCAGCGAAAATGAGCGATATGACACGAGAATCAAGGTGCGGCTCGAAAATTGAGAAAATTAGCCCACCCAGCCGCGAATTGATCTGCGGCCAAACGATTAAAATAATGGTAGTGCGCGGTGGACGGCTGAAGTGCGCGGTGGGCGCGGGGAAACCAAGGCCAGCCGCAGATCAATCTGCGGCTGCCTAGGGCAACCCCTTATCAGGCCATTTTGCATACAGAAACGAGAAGGAAGGCAGCAGGCGGCAGCAGTTCAAAAAAAAGGAGAAAATAGTAGAAATTAAGAGAGAAAAGAGTGAGAAATAGTGAGAAATTGTACCCATTTTGGGAGATTACACCTCATATTTTCTACTCTATTCAATACACAAATTCATACATATTATGGGGATTATTTGCAAGGTGAAAAATCTTTTGTTTTAGCATTTTGTTATACCATCTTTGCCAAGCTTTTTGTCATCCGAATTATCTTGAATGTAGTTGTTCTTGTATATTATTGTGAATCCATGGATTGAGCACTATTAGTGAGGGTTCCAAATGGATCAAAATTCCTCCTAATGGCCCGATGATATCCATTTGATGATTTCTAGCTCGTTGTAATGATGTATCGTGCATAGATTGTTTAGATTGCTATTTTAGTATATTGTGGGTATGTAACAATTTTGATGTGAGCCTAGGAGCGCGACCCCGTGGTCCAAATCCGATGATGGACATCTTTTGATATATGTAGTAGGAGCGATGTAGTCTTCATTGTAAAAATATAATCGTCGGGCCTTAAAACGACGCTAAGGCGAGAATCGTGTTTAAGGCCCTGTAATAGTGAAATATGTGATTGTGGGCGTTGGGGTTATTCGGATGGCTTACATGCCCATGAATAGCCCCCACGCATTTTTAATGCTTGATTTGATTTATGACACGAAATTGATTTCAAAGCTAAATGATAAGATTTTCGTAAAATCAATCAAACTAGGCTATTAGCACCACGAGGCTAAAATTTAGAAATGCTAATGAATGTCGATTCCTATTTAACGAGAAGGCTAAAGGAAAAATCGTTTTCAAACATCACAAAAATGATTTTATAAAAATAAGTAACGTTTTATTAAATCTTTGTGCATAGGGTTAAAGAGATCCTAGAAGTTTCCCACCGTGCTATTTACGAAAGCAACGTATAGATCTCGATTCCTATTTTGACGAAGGTTTAGAAAACTCTTGTTTTTGCCAAAACGACACCTAATGAAAATCTCATAAGTTTTTGACAATTAAAATCAAACCTTTCTAATAAAGCTTTCTCGTTAAGCCGAATGACATTCTAAAGCATTCTCAAAAGAAAGCACGACTTTTCATCAAAACCCAAATGGTTTCTTCATGCAAACTCACCATGACATTCACATAGGCATACACACACACACGCACATACACACACATTCAAGAATTAAAAGATAGGAAAAGCATCAGGATTGCGGTAGTCGTGTTTCACGGAAGTCGGGGGGTGCCTAACACCTTCCCCTCGCTTAAGCAAGCCCCCGAACTCTATGAATCTCGGTTCGCAGACCAATTAATTCGGAGTCACACATGAGCCAGTGATTTACAAAAATTGAAACTCGGATGAGTTGGTACATCCATTTCAAATATACCAACTGGCGACTCTGGTTAATTGGCTCATCATAAAAAACAATCTTTCAAAACCCCGTCGACACATAAATGCCGATCTTTTCCAAAAATCATTTAATCAAAGGGCAAAAATCAAAAAAGACGAAAACCCGGCGTCGACATGTACATAGCTTATATATGTGTTCAAATGCATGTGAGTTATGATTTTCAAGTTGTCTTGCATGAGCTATGTTGCGTGAGTTATCTTAGTATAATTTTCAAGGGAAAATCTAGAGTTTAACGTATCGCCAAATATTGTGGGAGTTGTCTTCTGACCATACAAGCTTGCATAATAGGACTCATTATGCCTCTAGACGTGATTGACATGAGCACCATTTAACTAAGCATGATTTTTGACATGTGCAAGTATGTTTAAGGCATGAGATTCCATGTGGAAGCTATGTATTTAGCATGTAAGTGTGTTGTTACACCCGAGCATGCATATCAAGTATTGTTTAGTCTCACTATGTGGTATTATGACCATAATAGTGGACTAGTTGTGAGATGGACTTGTTTGGCCTAAAGTGTAGGAATTTCCGACATAAAACCTTATGACTTTGAAATGGATTTAAAACGAGCATGCTAGGTTCCAAACTCAAGTTAATAACATTATGACCATGTGTAATTGAGTTATATCAGTAACCTGTATGCTAAGGATAAACTATGTTCCTGCTAAATGACATTTCATTCTTGGACAGTCCAGAGAGTGGCGCGGTCACGCCACTCCTAAGGCAAATACTAGCGCGGCCGCGCAGGTCGCCAGTTTTGCCCAGTTGTTTTAATTTGTGAATAGAGTCTTACAGTATGCATGTATGTCTTAAGCTGTATTGCATAATTTAACCGGTATGATATGCGTTCAAGCTTACGTTGATGTTAGAATCGAGGTGTTTTAGATTTGCAATTCATTTAGCTAAGATTGCGAAATAATGAATGGGGACTTAGTAATAATGGCTCCATCTACGTGACTATGTGTTAGGATTACTTGGTGGGCAAGAGTACACTCATTCTAGTTATACGGTACTAATTGGGAGACCGGCTTGTTAATGTTAGGTCATCTCAACGCAATTTAATTTAAAGCTAGATTATTGTAGCTGAGCAAACAGGCAAGTTCTCTACCCCGAAACCTTACGTTGTTGCAAGTTCCTTTTGACCAAAATTTTAATTGTGCAAGTTTTCCCCGAACACATTCTCGCATTATTCATTGCAAGATATCATTTAAGCTTAAACCTTTAATTCCTCAAGCATGCTCTAAGTGGTTTAATTACTTAACAATTATTCCACATCATTGTTATTGACACTCGCACATTGTGCAATTGTTTTCGTGCCGATATTGTCTTGCACTTTATTAAAGTTCTAACATGGATGAACTGCCATAGTTGAGTCTTAGCCATTATCCGGCTAGACATATATGGTAATAGATTTTAAAAGCTATCCAAACCAATTGATGGTGCGGAAATCTTGGACTTTATGAACACACCTTCAATATAGGGGAGTATCTCACGTATCGGATATAAGATACAAATAGCAGAGTTAAATGTTATGCATATACATAGCGTACGCGAGGCTGATTCCCTCAAGTACTTATTCTGTAGCCAGTAACCAAAGGGTCAATTAGCTATTGACTCCCTTGGATGTTTATTGTTCAAAGTCTACTTGACTATCATTCATTCTAAAAGCAATTATCATTCTTTCTTCTGATATTCACATTGTTGAATTTCTCTATTTATATTCTGTTCATCATGATATATCCTTTATTGTTGTATTTAAACTTGTTGGGCAAATTAGTTACTCACCCTTGCTATATCATGAACCCTATTGCAGTTAAGCCCGAGACCTCAGGCAAAGATGTGGGCAAAGAGAAGATAAAGTAATAGACTTCGAGTAGCTGACTTTACCTTATGATTAGTGTAATTTTACTATTGTTGTAATTTGAACCCTGATTTAATATTTAGTGTATGTTCGATGTATGTATTAAGGTTATCGAATCTTGGGGCTAGTAATACCTTTGAATGAACAACATATGTTTATTATATTCCGCATTTAGTCATTCTATGTTGTTTGGAGGTGGATGTTGTATTGGATCGTGATGGCCAGATTCGGGTGTTTGAGACCCGAATTCGGAGGCATCACATCCATCCTTTCTACTTGGCTAGCTGGGAGAGTGGTATTGATGTCTTATTTTCACTCTTCTTAGGATCAGAAGAGGTATCCTGCGAATCCTTGGGAGCATCCTCTGAGTCATCCGAGCCAAAAGATTGAGCCTTTTGTGTTTCTGCCCTCCCCCCCAATTCATCAGTTTTGGTCTTCTTCACTTTCTTCTGAGGGGGTTAGTCGGTAATGGAATTTAGTGACTCAGGTACTTGTGGGGCTGCAGAGCCCTGAGAATCTTCTCTACGATTGCAGTGACCTTCCTCTTTAACTTGGTCGCTACAGGCTTCTGTACCTCACTGAGGGTCCTCTCACTGCCCTCCGACTACTTGGACTTGAGGATTTCAACTGGGTTCTTCTTCCAGTTGTCGAAGAGCTTTGGGGTTATCCTCTTATTGACATTGAGGACTTCACCCTTTTAGTCCCTAATCAGCTTCTTCATCCTCTTCTGCAGAACAATGTTGATGAACTGCCTATAGAACATTTTTGACATAGGCTTGCCTGCGGCTTTCTTTTTTTTAGCATCATTTATCCACTTGGATATCTAGTCCATCAGAATAGTTTCGAAGTTGATCTGCTTCTTCATCACTATAGAAGTCATTACCTTCGGCTGCAACTTGCTAACCGAGTCGTGGACCCTTGTACAAGATGCATTTGCCAACAATGTCGGCAAGGAACTCATATTCTTGGGGAAACTCTTTCTTTTTCATCCCTTTAAGTTGTGGGTTCTTTTTATAACCCATCAGCATCAGCACAGACTCCATATCGATGTCCTCAAAGGTTATGATGGCTTCATTCACAAACCCTAAGTGATGGTTTAACTGCGTCACTTCCACCTAAAGAGTTGAGCCTTTGATCTTGGTGGTGAGGATGCCATCCGCACATATGGCGTTCAGATATAATTCTTTGACCATGTTCGTGTAGATTTTGGTGGCAGTGTTCAGAGCTTCATAGAACCCAGCCTTCTGCACCAACAACAGAACGGTTCTGAACTTTTTCTCTGCTTCATCAAACTTCTCGAAGCATAGCTGGTCGCCAGAGATCACTTGGTAGTTGGCCATCTTCTTTAGTAAGGATTTGAGCTGAAACACAAAGAAAGTGTCTAAGTTTTTTAGATTTGAAGAATTAGGGCTCGAAAGTTTAAGAGAGTTTGAAAGTTTAGATCTTATATTGCAAAAATGAATAGTAAAGGTCAGATGAAAAATTTGAAAAAGCTTTTATGTCACTTCCCTCTAATTCGGCTGAGTGGGGGCACGTTTTGCATTCTGATTAGATCCACGTCGCTTCATTTCTGCTATTAACAGTTGTAGCGTAGTAACATCTTCAAACTCGCTTTCTTTGGAAGTGAAGTGCACACGCTTTAATTACTGTCCTTTCAGCTCTGTGACTAGATGGATAGCGTAAAGTAAACTTTTAAGAAGCTTTTGACTCTATGTTATCTCTTTGTTTGACAACCCACTTTACGAACATCTTGACTTTACAAACTGCTCTACGAACCCGTTCTGCTCAATGATCCATTCTACGAACTGGTTCACTCTACGAGTCATTCTACGAACTTCTTCGTACAGTCTAGCACTCAACGAACCATGAGGTGCTCTACGTGCTTATCTCTGCTTGGACTGTTCTACGATTTCTGGGCTAAGGCTTGCTATATGACCCTTTTTCTCTTCCTCTCCTCAACCGTGCACTTTCTCTCTTTCTCTCTCTCTCTCTCTCGCTCTCTTACTTGGCGAAATGAAGAAAAGTGTTAGAAAAGAAGAATGGTTGGCTATTTATAGAAGAACTTTAAAAGAATTATAAGTTAGCCTCTCTAGTTTGGTTCTTTCTTGGTCAAGCCCCTCCTCTTATCTTTATTTTCACTAGGCTCCACAAAATACTTAAGCTAATCCTCATCAACATTAATCATCTATTTAATTAAGCTAATGCAAGGATTAAAGCTAGACAAATTAGGGAACCATTATTCACTTTTTGTGGGGAGTTTATGGGAGTTGTTAGGAGTAGTTTGAAATAGTTGAACCTCCCCACATGGCCATATGGCCGGTTACTTCCCCCCCCCCCCCATTTTTTTGTTGCATCCTTTATTGCATCATTGCTTACCTCATGGCTTGACCAAGTCTTGGACTTGGTTTGGGCTAGTTGTTTGGGCTTCCCATATACTATTTTGGTCTCTTAGTTTGGGCATTCATTTGCCACATTAAGCTTATAAGATAGCTTGGGTTATGGCTTGGTTACTTGGATTCCTTGAATTCTTGTTTAGTTTCTTTATTACCTTGTTTCTTCTCTTTGTTTTCTCATTTAGCCCAACTACTGTATTTACTTAGCCTTGTTTAACTATTATCTTAAGGCTGAATGACACTTCTATCCCTTCAAGTTGCCACCCACTTCTAAAGTCGTCCCTAAAGTTCATTTTTCATCAATTAAGTCCTTAAAGTGACATTTTTTTCGATTCCGTTCGTTTTACCTGATATGACTGTAACCCGACCAAAAATTTACCCAACCTGGCCTATTTGTCTTTACCCGATTTGACATTTTTTACACTTTTGTCTCTCCAAGTTTCATAAAATATAGATTCAAAAAAATTAAAGTTTAAATTTTTTAATTCTTAATTATTTTTATGAAAATTTACACATCTTTTAAAAAATACAAATTTTCTAATTTTGTTTTATGAAAATAAAGTTTTTTTATTTACTTTTTTAAACCTATATTTTATGAAACTTTATTCATTGTTTTTAAAAAATAAAATTTTCTATTTTTTCTGAAAATAAAGTTTTATTTTTTTGAAACTATATTTTATAAAACTTTACTCATTTTTTTTAAAAAATAAAAAAAAATAGAAATTTTTTCCTTGAAAATAATAATTATTTTTAAAACTTTTAAATTTCTTTTTTTTTAAAAAATTGAATCAGCTTTTTTTATTTATACTATTTTTTGTATTTTAATTTTAATTTCTATTTTTAGGTTTTGTTTTTAAAATTTCTAATATTAAGAATACATGTAATAATGGTAAAGACAAATCGGGTAACTTAGAGGGACAAAAGTGCAAAAAATATCAAATCGAGTAAAGATAAATGGGTCGGGTTAGGTCAATTTTTGGTCGAGTTATAGTCAAATTGGGTAAAAGGAACAGAATCGACAAAAAACGTTACTTTAAGGACCTAATTGATGAAGAATGAACTTTACAGATATATATATCATTCACTTCATTTGCCACCAAAAAAATTATTTACACTTCATTAAATAAGCTTTTTATATAGTTTTTATTACAACACTCCCATGCTAGCTCACGGATATTACATGATCCACATTGATAATCTTTGACAAATCAATTAGACCATAGGATACTAAATTTTATAACGTGCAACTAGGCATGCACAAGGACCAATCCGAGTCAATCTTCAGGTTGATCCTGGATAGGCTTGGTTTGATCAGGCTTCAGGCCCAGGCCTGAAGCCTAGTCAAACTAAGTCGGTCTTTCTACGAAAAAGGAGAACCAAATAGGGCTTACAGGCTTCGAACTTTTTCAGGCCTACTCTATTTTTTTTTTCAATTTTTTATTGCTTTTAATAAAGTTATACTCTATTTTATTGTACAAATTTATATATATATAATACAAAAGTAGCATTAAGGTAAAATTTTTATATATATATATATATATAATACAAAATTAGCATTAAGGTAAAATTTAAATAAGTTAACTATTTATTGTTTATAGATTTAAAGATAATATTACATAGACTAATTGAAATAAAAATAAATATATAATGTCTAAATGTAAATTACAGAAATATAATACTTTCTTCGTTTTTAATTATATGACCATTATTGATTTTTGAAAATTAATTTGAGATATTTTCACACTCAAGTTTAGATGACTCATTAAAAATTATGAAATAATAAAATTACAATGAGTAATACTTTTTAGATAATTTACAATATTCATCATTGTATTGATTAAAATTAAAAAATTTATGTGTATTTTGAGTTTAAAAATCTCTTAAGTTGATTTTAAAAAGTCAATAATGATCAAATAATACGAAATAAAGGGAGTCGTCTTGTGCAACGCAACAATAATTGGCCCTCTATCATCTTTTATCCGGTAGACTTGGTAAAAGGGCCCCGATTGTTTTTCAGAATTCCAGTTCGGCCACCAAAGAAGTATCAATTTTTAATCTTATTATTACTTGGTCGTTAATTCTGAAATTTGGTGGGCCAAAATACAATAAAATCATAAGATGGTAAAAAAATACGAAAGGCCTAAAAAAAGCCTGATTTTTCAAGCTTTCGGGCGTGATTTTTAGACTTTTCAAGTCTGGTTTTAGGCTTTAGACTGTTTAAGGCCAGGCTTTAGGCAGGTTCAGGGCTTATTGCAGGCTGGCCTGAGCCAGCCACTATTGGGAAAAATATATGTTTGTTAAGAGCCCATAGGCCCAGACCTGTCAAGGCAAAGTCTAAACTTTTGTCAAAAAAAAATTCAGGCCAATCCGATTAGGGCCTTCAAGCTTCGGACCTAGTGTACATGCCTACGTGCAAGGATATATCTAGCATCAATGTAAGACTTAGTTCAAAGGTAAATGGACTTCCAATAGAACTATTGAAACTTTACAACGCTGCAGAAAATTGAAACAACATCGAAAATTCCTTTATGTGCTAACATTCTTTCTAAACCTGCCTCATTTTACAATGAATTACCCATTTTAAATTATAATGCATTTTTTAAGATTAATGATATTGTGAGAGTAAAAGTAATAACTTAGTGAATGATCATATAAAACTTTGAACCTAACTCAATTCAGGGCGGATGTACATATTGCAAGGGGCAAGTGTTTTTTGGAAATCTTTATTATTATAAGGGTAATATAGTAAATGGCGCCCCGCTTAAAAAAATATTTTTACGTATAACAGCAGACAACACAAGAAAGAACAAAACGCCAAAAGATAATACTTTGTGCACAAACTGTACACAAAAAAATTGTACACAAAGAGTAAGATTTGTGACGCCCCCAAAATCGGGTCCACACAACCCAATTTTGAGTCACCAAAATACATACTACAAATACAAATTTTCTAACCAAAATCAATTGTTAAAATGCCGAATAATACACTACGTAAAGGTATAGTCAATAACTATTTTAGGAATCAAAACCTTTGGAAAATGATCGAGAAAACTTCGTACATTGAAGGTCATGCCTCTAAGTTATAATAAATATCATAGGACTTGAGAATTAGCCTTGGTTGACCCATGAGACCCCAAAGAAAAACGAGAAGATTACTATTCTATTTATTCCAATGGTGGGTATCTTCTTGCCATATAATTATTTTCGTTGAGTTAAACTTATGATTATTATCCAGCCATACTCTAAGATTATATAGATAGTGCTCATAGATATAGTTAGCAAGTGGATGCGCACAACCATATCTTATGGCAACAGGATTTTGTATGTGGTTAGACATCTTGTATGATAGGTACTTGTGACGCTCCCAAATTCAAGTTCACACCACCCTATTTGGTTCACCAAAATCAATTAATAAAATGTCGTATAACATACGACACACACTTTAAGTTTTAAGTACAATTATTGTCACACTAATATACAATATACTAAGGATTACTACAGCTTACAAACTTGGACCATCACTCCATTCTCCTATTTTCTCCGCTAGACCCAGCTACGTATATTCTTATTACCTGAAAGGAATTGTGAAACAAAAGGGTGAGTACAAATAGCCTAGTAAAGAATATCATAATGAAGACAATTTATTGTTAGTCTTCCACAGTGATAAATCTAATAGAATATCATAGACAACAAGTTTTAGATCAACAACTGCAGCGGAACAAGCAATCCATTAGAAGAGTCAAATAGAGCATAATGTCTACTATCTTCTCCCATTTGAAAAATTCACTATCAATATTTTATCTCTGTAACACCAATCAATATTTTCTCAAGCCAAAACTAACTTTCACCACCTGCCTTTTCCTGTAACACCAAAGATCGTGAGTTTATCAATACATAGTTTTTGTTCATAATCATGCAAATCAACAGTTTATCTTTGCATTACGAGCCAAAGATATTCAATTGTAACACCAATAGTCATGCCAATCAACAGTTCATCTTTGCACTACGGGCCAAAGATATTCAACTGTAACTGTGACGCTCCCAAATTTGGGTCACCTGAACCACGGACATGGTTCGTCACTATCTAACACAAGCATCATACTATCGATAACTAATAGCGGAATAAGAGAATATTTACATTGATATAACATAAATAATCTCGTCCCAAGTCTCGTAACTAAAACTATTACAAGCATAACTTAATACATAAGGGTAATTAAGTCTTAATACATCACACAAGTTAATGAGTCTTAATACATAATCAAAATGGTAATCCTAACAATACAAAGCTAATCAGTAACTTTGCCTTTGCCTTTATCCTTCCCTGAGCTTTCACCACGATGTGCACTAACTGAAATATTTTAAGGAAAGCAAGGGTGAGCAACAAATTTGCTCCGCAAGTATAATAACAATAACCGTGAAATATCACATGCGTACTTTATAGCTTACAAGAATCAAGAGAATAAAAGATAGCTTAAGAACTTGCGTAAATTCTACGAATGATCTCTTTAACACAATTGTAGGGTCTTTATGGACCGAATGATTTTAACATTCCCAAATGAAGGAAATATTCAATACTGAGTAGTCATCATGACACTGAACTCTTATTAGAATCACCAGAAATTCATCTGATAACCCAACATACTAATACAATAGGTGATCAGCCTAATGTACTCGGTGTTATGCATAACCCCAAACATATTGTTCGCGCACGTGTTAGTTCCCCGACATATATCGTTTCCCCTGCTATGAGGGTTGTTAATCTCAGCTTTACATAGGAATCCAAATCAAACAATTTGATCGGATAGCTTTACTTAACAACAATGATGATTAAACATGCGTCTAGCCGAAACAATTGGCTTTGACATATATCTTATGCAGTTCATGGAATATAGAACTTGAAAGCTTTAATAACATGCGTTGAAGCATGGCTAAATAACTTGAACGATTATCAGTTCATTTGATCATTCTAAGATTACTTGCGATACGACAATGATTGAAGTAAAGGAACCTATCCAGAATATCTTGAATAGGATAGGAAACTCGCTTAATGGAGCAATACTTCCAAACAATACATAAATGAATGAATCTAGAGAACTTGCTCGAATATAAGTTGAGTAAGGTAGAGCACTTACAATAAAATAGAATACTTGTTCAACTATCAAATTAAACAAAAGTTAGAAAACTTGCTCAATAAATAAATCGAGTAAGGTTAAGGAAACTTACCTTGTACGTGCGTTAATATCTTGACGTTAATCGTCCTTCAAAAATATCCTACATAGTACATTAAAGTCGTCATAACGATTAGTCACATTAGGATTAGGTTCAATACACTCATCACATCATTAGATTACATCGATTGCCACTATGACAAGGTAGTCGGAGGTCTCGCTCTCCGGTAAACGAACGGCTGCCCAGCTCGCCGGTGAGCTGGCGGGGGTTGCAAGGGGGCAGCTTCCCCTGGAAGCCATGCGTAAGGTGCAATTAAGTTAATCATTTTATCTCTTATGACAACTCCACTTTGGTTAACACTTGGTATATAATTAACAAGATATAAATAACTAACGTGTCTAATCATTTTGTACAAAAATATAAGTTTTGGACCCACTTGAAAAATTCACTGGGTCCGACCCGACTCGGTCCCGACCTGGTCAGACCGACCCGGCCCCAACCGTGCCCAGTTCTGTAACTTTCTGCAGTAACACGATTTCGACCTCTTCTTACTCTGATCTTCATATCTCCTTCTATACACGTTCAAATTGGTCCATTTCGGACTCTATGGACTCCTAAGACATGAAGCTACAACATTTCAAAAATACAGAGCTACCCATGAATACTAACATGACTAAATCTTAAGTCAAAGTACAAAGTTATTACCCTGTTTTGTGTTCTTGTTTATTTTACAGAAATCTTCACCAAAACTTTGTTTTAATACCTTTTTAATCCATTCTAACTGGGTTAACCTCGTAACCTATGGAAGTACAATATCATACCAACAGATAAATTAAACAAACACGGAAATTAGTATTTACAGTCCTCTAAAGGTCCAAATAGTCCAAGGTTCCATTTTTGTCCAAAGTTCTTCCTCTATTAAGCAAAGGTACGGATTGTCTTCATTTTTGTTCTACTTTAATGATATTAATGGCTTACAAAGTCTCTTAACAACATTATCAAATAATCACAACCATCAACAACAACAGAAAATAACCACGAACCATCCACCAAGCATAAAAACTTAAAAAACCAAGAAAACTTCAATAACTTAATGAAATCAAAAGAAAATCGTTTAACGTTGAAGATTTACCTATGTAAATCCTTCCTAGGTGTTATTGAAGCTTTGTTAGGCTAGCTTGAGTCTCTTTCTTCCTTCTTTATTTCATCTAAACACTTATGCAAGCTCCTCTTGCTCCACCCACTTGTTTCTCTCTCTAGCTTCTTCTTCTTCTTTTCTGCAAAAATTTCTCTCTTCTTTCTTCTCTTACCTTCTCCTGTTAGCTCTCTCTCTCTCTCTCTCTTAGCTTGAAAATGAGCTGAATTTGGAATGAACGAGGAAGAGTGAAACGGATGGAGTATAGCTTGGGAGTTCTTTTTCTCTGCAAATTTCTCTCAACTCTCTATGTTGTTCTCTCCCTCTCTCTCTACAGTTCTCTTCTTGCTAGCAATTGGAAAATGAGCTAAGTATGGTTTGAATGAGGAGAGAAGGAATGAAAATGCATGGGATAATGGCTTCGGGAGGAGAAGGAATGAATTGGGAGAGTGAAAGTGGTGAACCCGAGCTCCTTGGAAATAAAATTGAGGTGGAATGTTTGCAAAATGGGATGTCCACCACATTGTGTACTGTGATTGCCTCTTCCTCTCATCCGATTCGCTCATGACACACTTGCCCAATTCTGATTGGTTGGAGGCTAAATGACTCCCCAATCAAATCGCATATACCTAAAAATATACCCGAATACTCCCACTTTTATACCAAAATTGGTCAACAACTCTACTCAAAATTAAAATAGGTACTCCCATAAAATATTGGTATGCGTATAAATAATAATTATGAGATTTGTCCATTTATTCGGAACACTCATATAATACATTTCGGATACCGAATAAGACACGATTGGGCTCAAAATGAAAATCGGACACTTGGAAAAATTATCTCATCACACACGCGTATTAATAAAATCTATTAAAATCAAAAAAGACACAAAAATATCATGGCTTGAATAGTGCCTCGGGAAACGTGCCCCCGTGAATAGTGATTTTGCGATATTACGCGAAATCAATTTATTCACTCCAACGACACAACCACACATAAAATTCAAGCATTCACATAATCTAGGTTGTCATGCAACCTTTAAACACGTAACACAAAAAAATATAAATACAAAAAATTCACTTTATTCACACATAAACTCGGGTTACAAGGAAATCTAAAATTTCCGATCGTCACAGTAACATCAATGGTCGTGCCAATCAATAGTCCATCTTTGCACTACGGACCAAAGATATTCAACTGTAACACCAATAGTTATGATCATACCAGTCTACAACCTTTAGTCATAATCATACCAGTCAACACCTCTCTTTGCATGCAGGCCAAAGAAAAAATTCATCATAATGATTATAACAATGATATAATGAATAAACAGAATAACCATAATGATAAAATAAAGAATAAACATTAGAGATTTATAATTTAATTTTATCTAGAGTCCAATAATGTCTAAATTATCAACACGATATCCAGTAAATCGAGTTGAGTTCTTTATTGAATATAAAATTCAAGAAAATATAAGCTTCACATTTCTAAAATCACAATTAAAATTTAATAGTAAGATTCAAGTAAAAATATTAGATGAAGCACAAACTATTAAAGATATTTTAATTATTTTTAGGAATTTTCACCATTTAATAATAAGGCTGGAAACGACTAATAACGTCTTACCATAAATTGAGGAGTATGAAAGAAAATGATATCCCTTACGAGTATGAAAGAAATGATATTCCATACGAGTATGAAAGGAAATAATATCACTTGCGAGTATCAAAGAATGATCACCCCTTACCTCAATATTGTGAAACACAGAATTAATAGCCGAATAATTCCCTCCTTGTTCGTCTTTGCAGTAGTAAAGAATCTGACTTTTGGTTCTTCTAGAGTTTTTAAAATCTCTTCATGTGTCAAAAATTGTAGCTTTTGAAAAAACACACGAAATAGACTCAAGAATCACTCCATTCGGAGTTAATATGAATAAGTTATGAATTTTCAAAATTAGGGCTGAAAATAGTGACGAAAATCAGGACAGGTTCAATTTGTAGCATTTTAAGACACGAAGATATCATTAGATGACTTTCCTTCCTTCTTTAAAGTTGTAGAAGATGAAAAACTAATGAAAACAGGCTTTGAAATCACTCAATTCCAATAAAGGATGAATTTACTACGATTTTTCTAAAGTGCTGTTGTACATAAAAAAATTTCACTCGGGAATTCAAAGAAGAATGTAACAAAGACTTAGCTTGGAATGACTTGGAATACAAATGTAGTACTCTAGATGATATTTACTAATACTTGAGGTAGCCTAGCATACTTAGAGAGAAACTTACAATAAGAAATTTTTAGAGAGTGAAAGAAAATGTAAGTAAGGAAGTTGTGCATTTCCTTATTGTTAAGTCTTCCTATTTATAGCCAAAATTTACAAATATCTACCACACATCAATTATCACACTTGTAGACACCCAAATTTTGCGTTCCCTGTACTAACCATGACAGGAGGGCAAAATCGTTAATTGAACCGGCTTGCGGGAGCGAATGAGGGGGCACAAGTGCGAGCGCCCGACGCCACCGCAATGTTTGGCGACCAAAGCTGTCAGCGAAAACCGAAGTTACGACACGAAAATCGAGGCGTGGCACGGAAAACGAGAAAGTCAAACCGACCAGTCGCGGATTGATCTGCGGCCAAATAGTGCGCCTTTTGAAAACACGGATCCCGAAACACGGAACTCGAAATCGGGGTGAGTGGAAGGCAGGCGGCCAGCCTATTTCAGCTCATTTTCGATCAGCATACAGGGAGAGAGGAAGGAGTTGAAGGTTTGGAAGAAGAGGAATTCCAGCAACAAGAAGAAGCACGGAAATAGAGAGAAAAAGAGCAAAAAATTGCAATCAAATAGGAAGAAAAGAGAGAAAAAAGGAGAGAATTTAATTCTTTTGATTTTTGATTGTATCAAATACACTCTTCATCTTATTCAAATACACAAGTTCACACCCATTTGAGATCAATTGCAAGGTGAAAATTTCTATTTGTTCTAGTAATTCATGTCATATTGATTGGGTAAATTAGATATAACTTTCATGGATCTTGTTGAACAATCATGGATTAGGGATTATTGGTGAGGGTTCCATCGGAACAAAATTCTTCCTAATAACCCGAGGATATCCAATTGATGAAATTTCTAGCTTGTTTGTGATAATTTATTGGGTGTAATTTATTTAGATTGTCATTTTCGGATATCATGGTGTATTAGATAAATCCGGGTTGGTTAGTTATGTAGTATTCATTTTGTGGGCATGTCGTAATCTCGTGTGAGCCTAGGAATGCGACCCCGTGGTTCAAATCCGATGATGGACGTTTTGATGTATGTAATAGATTCAAGGTGCTCGTTTTGTAACATGTAACCATCGGGCCTTAAAACGACGCCAAGGCGAGAATCGGGTTTAAGGCCCCGTATTAGTGCAATATGTGATTATTGGCGTTTGGGGATATTTTGATGGCTTACATGCCCGTGAATAGCCCCGACGCGTGTTTATGCTTGATTATATTTCGTGACACCAAAATGGTTTCAAAAGATTAAACGATAAAGATCTTTTCTAAAATCAATCAAAGTAGGATATTAGCATCACGAGGCTAAAAATTGGAAATGTTAATGAAAGTTGATTCCTATTCTACGTGGAAGCTAAAAAGAGGTTATTTTCAAATGGCATAAAAATGGGTTTTATAAAAGAAATTAAAGGTTTTATTACACCTTGAGGTATAGGGCGAAAGAGATCCTAGAAATTGCCCATCATTTATGAAAGCAACGTATAAATCTCGATTCCTATTTTTTGCTAAGGCTTAATAAAATCCTCTTTTTGCCAAAACGTCACCTAATGAAAATCTCCTAATTTTGACAATTTAAATCAAACCTCTTTCATAAAGCTTTCTCGTATATGCCGAAAAGACATTCCGAAGCATTCCCAAATTAAAGTACGACTTTCCTAAAAATCCAAATGATTCTTTCATACAAACTCACCACAACATTCGCATAAGCACACACACACACACACACCTGCACATATACACATTTCATGAATTAAAAGATAGGACAACATCAAGATTGCGGTAACCGTATTTCACGGAAGTCGAGGGGTGCCTAACACCTTCCCCTCACTTAAGCAAGCCCCCGAACTCTATGAATCTCGGTTCGCAGACCAATTAATTCGGAGTCATATATGAGCCAGCGATTTATAAAAAAACGAAAACTCGGATGAGTTGGTACATCCATTTCAAGTATACCAACTGGCGACTCTGGTTAATTGGCTCATCATAAAAAAAACGATCTTTCAAAACCCCGTCGACATTAATGCCGACCTTTTCCAAAAAATCATTTAATCAAGAGGCTAAAATTGGAAAAGACTAAAAGGACTCACGAAGCGAGAAACCCGGCGTCGACAACACTTTTTCTATATCATTCATCCATTTTTTCTTCAATCTATATCATCCATTCATTATCAAAAAGATTAATCCATTATCAAAAAATAAATCCATTATCAAAAAGATAACTCCATTATTAAAAAGAAGCCATTATCAAAAGGATAAATTTATTATCAAAAATTATTATTATTAATATATCCATTTTCTGTATTATTGTATTAATGTATTAATATCACAGATATTATAGAGTAGCAATTTTGGCAACCAAATCGTTCCCAAAAAAGAGGGGGTCTTCCGTATAAACGGCGCGCAATTAAATAACCCATTTTCTAGATAGAAATTCTAGATATTGCCAACAATGCTAACTAATCTAATAATATCATTTCAAAAAATATGAGTTACTGTGTCATGAAAATTATTGATGAAATATTGTGCAGATGCTACTGTAATAATTTTTTTTTTGGTAAAATATTGTTCATGTTATAAATGTATGAGAACAAAAAAAATTTTTGGAGGTCTCAGTGGTGTCTTCATTGGCACAACTCAGCTTATCCCGAATAAATCTAGGGCGTGAGACCATTTGAGCATAGAGGAGCTTACGAGGACTCGAACCCACGTTTATGGGGACTTATGTTTGGCTTCCTACCACTAAGCCACCACCCCAAGCGATGATAAAATACAACAACATAAATATATAAACACTTATATTACTAGCATATCCCTTTAGTCAGAAAGTATGCAATTGTCGTTGTACTTTATCAAATATAATATTCTCCGACAGAACGAATAGTTTTCGACAAAAGGAATATTACCCGACAGAACGAATATTTTTTGAAATACATTTTTATAATATAATTTGCACATCTCACCCATAACTTTATCATTTTATCAATTTAATACCTTACTGTTTAGAATAATAATTATAAGAAAATTAAATTCTCTTTATTAAAAATTCGAGATCTTACAAGATTCATTTATTGTTTACCAATAAAAATGTCTAAAACATTCTATGATATGCCCCGTTTCCTATTTTCTTTCTTTTTTTATACTGTTCGTACATAATTTTTTGTATTCATAGTATTACTCAAACGCTAAAATACAGAGAGAGAAACGCGTAACAAGTAGGGAAGAACTGAAAAAGAGAACGGTAGAAAAGATTGTCGTGCCATTGTAGTGACTTTTATGTGTTTTTAATTGAATTTTGTATTTAATGAATTTTATTATTATTAGTTTAATTAAAAGAGTGCTCACTTTTGACGAAAATTCTGCGTTTGTCTTTGACTAAATTTAAATAGCTACTTTACTATTAAGGAAAAAAAAATCGTAATTTTATTTATTCAAAATTTGAATCGTACATTAGAAAAGTGAAGACCCAATTATGCATGGCACAAAAAAATACATCAACTTGGTCTAGACAAAATATCTCTTTTTTTTTTCTTTAGGATTAACATAAGTTTACACCTAAAAGATTATAACATTGTTGAAATCTTTTAAAATTATTGAAATTTACACCCCCAAAATTATTGGTGTTACAATTTACAATATAATTTTTAAAACGTATTTAAACACCTTAAGATTCTTTTTACTAAACAAAATAAAACTCTCACTTTTGAGTACAAATTACATTTTTTTAAATAATTTTTTTTAAAAGTATATTTAAATACTTTTTACATATTATTGTTCAAACTTCAACAACTATACAAATTTTGATACGCAAATTGTATTTTATATATTACCACATAAACATGTCAAAAATAATTAATTAATAATGTATAAAAGCGTTAAAAGTCGAAATGTTTCCCTCTTTACCCTTTCTTATAAGCAAAAAGATAATCATCCACCACTTGAAAACCCTATAACCCATAAAATCACATCTCTCAACCTTAGTTGCTAAACGAAAATGCAAGAAAAGATGGAGAAGAACAAACCCATCAACACACATATACATATACATATATATACATATATGTTTGTGCTCAATCGCCAATATTAGAAAATCAAATCATCTCTGATTCGGTAAAGGAAAAAAAGGGAAGAAAAGAAGAAGAAACGTTGGCTTAAATATAAATTACTATCCTAAACTATTGACCTTTTTTCACTTTGATGATTAACCTTTCAATTTTTTCAATCAGGTCATTAAACTATCAATTTTTTCCACTTTGATTTAATTGAACCTGTCATGTCATAAATTGATGACATGATATGGCCACGTGGTAATATAGTGCTTATGTGTTAAAAAAAGACTAATCTTTAAATTATTTTATTGACTTGAAAGGGTAAAAGAGTAATATAACATTTTATATTAACTTAAACTAAATTTAAACAAAAATAAAACCCAAACTCAGATCTAGCAAACAATTTCAACAATGAAAATAGAATCCTAACTCCATACATCGCCACCCAAAGCCACTATCAACACCTCTTGCACACTCAATTTTTTATATAAAAAAAAATCAAAATCAAAATCCTATATTCCTCAAATCAAAACCATATATACCCAAATCAAGCAGACAAAGATGACTTTCAATACCTCAAATTGACGATACAAACATATAATTAGACAAGCAAAATAACAGTGGTCGCATATGGCGGAATAGAAGATCAACTGTGACATCGGTACCCCGTTTCTTCTTCTTTTCTTCCTTTTTTTCCTTTACCAAATCAGAGATGATTTGATTTTCTAATATTGGCGATTGAGCACAAACATATATGTATATATATGTATATGTATATGTATATGTATATGTGTGTTGATGGGTTTGTTCTTCTCCATCTTTCCTTGCATTTTCGTTTAACAACTAAGGTTGAGAGATGTGATTTTATGGGTTATAGGGTTTTCAAGTGGTGGATGGTTGAGTTTTCAGAATGTAATGGTAGTTGAGTTTTCAGATCGGTGGTGATAGTGGAGTTTTCTGGTCAGTGGTGATTCGTGGAGTTTTTCAATTGGTGGTGGTGGTCCATTATTCTGGGTCGGTGGTGGTGGAAATAAAGAAGCAATCTATCTGACGCATGTGGGATGCTGAGGTCGGGTAGTAAGAGGAGGAGATCACTGGTGGGGAAGGAGAATTAAGATTGCCGACGCGTGGCGGTGGAGGAATAAAACAGGACAACTAGACTTCCTTTGATCTAAAGTAAAAAGTTACATATGATTTGAGATTTTTCCAAAATAAAAACTTTAAATTCCATCTGTTGCACCTTCTTCTCCTCTTTTTTTTTTGATCGGAGATGGTAGATTTTGGCATGGAGATGGTGTATTTTTTAAGCTGGGTGGCAGATGAAGAAGTAATTTCGTTGGCGATGTGCTCGTCGTTGATGTCCCAAATCGATATAGTCACTTTTAATTTGGGGAAGAAACAAAGCTAAATGTTAAAAGACTTGTCTAACCTTTCATTTTTCACGTAAAATTTTTGTTTGTAAAATTTTCTATGTGTTCAAACCACGTCATCAATTTATGACGTGGCAGGTTCAATTAAATCAAAGTGAAAAAAATTAATATTTTAATAACCTGATTGAAAGGTCAATCACCGAATTGAAAAAATGTCAATATTTTAGGATAATAATTTATATTTAAGCCCCAAACATAAGATTAACTAATTCAACAAATACAACAACATATAGAAATTGCAAAAAATACAAAATTATAAAAACAAAATTATTCCGTTTAAACTATGAACCCAACCGGTCCAACGCCTCTTGAGCCGGCTTGTAGTTGGGCTCGACCCTAACCGAGCCCTCATAAGCCTTCACAGCCTCCTCCCTCATCTCTTTCCTCTCATAACACTCCCCCAACAAATAAAACGCCTTAGCATTATCCCCCTTCAATTTCACCGACTCAACCAGGTCATCCACCACCGAGTCAACTCGCCCGCGCCGACTCAGCCCGAGTTTCAACTCGGCCCTCTTGAACAGCGCGTCGCCCCTCTCCTCGTCGGCCAGCGACCCCACGGCGAGTGGAGACAACGCGACGTCGATCGCGTCGATCGCCGAGGTCTTAAACCCTTGTAAATCCAGAGCTAGGGCTTTGAGGATATGAGCCGCGGCGTCTTTCGGATCCAGCGCGATCGACTTGTCGGCTTCCTCGGCGGCGGATTTGGCTATGGATGCGGCGGCGGAGCTGTCCTTGGAGGATCTAGCTTGAGCCAGGAGCTGTGCGCCGACGACGAAGTGGCGCCGGGCTTGGAGATCTGATTTGTTTCGGTATCGGAGCTTGGCGATGAATTTCTGAGGGATTTTGTACATCAAGGAGAACATGAACACTGCGAGTACGATTAAGATTGCCTGCAGAATAAGATCGGCCATCATTTTTATCTTTCTTTCTCTCTCTTCGTAATCCATTGGGAGGGTTTTAGAGAGAAATTTGTAGGGTTTGATTTGTTTGGGGAGATGTGAGAAATTTGGAGGATTTGATTTGTATGTTGTGCTGTATACAGCCGACCTGCTTAGTTATAGAATTTTGAGGTCAAACTTATTGATTGTTTTTGTCTTTTGACTTTTCTTTTCTTTAATTTGTTTTCTTGGAAAATGTTAAGAAATAGCATAATCAACTTTTAGTTGGATTTATATGACCAACTTATTACTTATCATCTTTTTATTTAGAAATTATTATTTTTTGTTAGTAGCAGTGTTCTAAAATAAGGTTTAGGAAATCACCTATTATTGCTTAAGCGTAATGCGTTGCCCAATTTTGAGGAATAAGTGTTAGGCACTCGCCGTATTGTGTTATCTCTATCGTCATTCACTACCATCACCTTGTTTTCTCCTCTTTTTAAAGGATGCTAGTCTCATAGGCATACACTCGTGTGTTAATTATTTTTAGTTATTGATAATTAAAAGTAATGAGATAAAAATGTAACTAATGGAAGAAATTTGGGATAATGAAGAGAGAGAGAAAAAAAATAGATAAGCGAACACATGTTTTTCCATTAACTACTTATCCAGAAGTCGTGAGAAAATCTTTTTAGTAGTCTATTATCTCTCTTCTTCCTCTACTAAAGGCACTCTTAATAAAGTACCCGGACCACAAGTTGAATTACTTTATTTCAGCATTCCTTCAGCATTCCTTGTGGATTGGTCTACCCTGCTTCAGCGGCGCTTTTTCACCTTTTCTTCGCTTTGGACAGGAGCGCTAGTCCACGTGGAAGGGGAAGACGAAGCGTGTCGTTCATAATGGGAAGAAAGATATTACTACTTCGCCTCTTTGTTGGACCGCTGACACGAACACAGTGGTCTCTGACCAGGACCAAGAACCAATTCAAATTTAGATCTTTTCTTTGTTACTTTATGTTTCGGAGTCAATTGATCCCTCGATCAAGTCCAAACTAAAAATATCTTAAGAGAAGAAGAAGAATCGTTTGGATTCGAGACAAAACCCTTCTCCGCCGTTACAGAGTTCTTCTGCTCTAATCTCCGAAATTGAAGGTCAGTTGACTGAGGAGTTAGTATTGATTCATGCAAGAGAAAGTGAGAGTCGTTGCGAGAAAAATAAAGAAGTGAATAGATATTTTGAAAATTATAAGTGAGTTTTATCTAAAATACCAAATATAGTTACATAAAAGAGTCTTAAATTATGTTTGCATATAACTTGGTCAAACTTAAATTTCTATTATCAATTGTCTGAATCATTAAATTTTATTAACTAATTTTATTATTGAAATAAATTATGTCTATAAATTTTATGAAACCTTTAGTATTTTATAAAAAATAAAAAATAAATAAAAAAGCTCAAAGCAAAATAAGATCCCCTACACCCAAAAGATTTTTTTTAAAAAAATTATTATTATTATTATTATTAACCTATATTGTTGGTTTATTTATGTTGATTTTGATTTGATGATGTATTGATAGACTTAATTGTAAAGTCTTAATTGTGTTATTTTGTTTCAGGGACTTATTTTTATTTGGAATCCTAATTTTTGATGTAAATAAATCGTAGAACAATGTCAAGGAGAAGTCTGATAATTTTTTAAGTGTTGATTTACTTTGTAGAATGGATGTGTACTATTGAATGGATTGTAGAGTATATATTAAATCTCGAAGACCATGAACAACGGAGGCATTGAACGATGAATGGATAAAAGTTGAGTAGTAAATATTAGCACTGTAGACGACCATTTTGCGACTCCCTTTTAATGCATTTTAACACACTTTAGGACAGCCCTTGGTGTATGAGTTATGTCCCCCAAGGAAAGGGGCTGAAAGGCTCAAAATCCAAAAAAGATAAATTCTGAATGGCATCTGTTAACGCCAAGATTCGTTCATGCGATTAATTACCAAACAACGCGTTGAATTTTACACAAAAACGAAGTCACACTGAGAGAGAGCTGATGACTTGGGCCACCGGGGGATAGCTCCGGTGTGAGAATAAGTACATGCTAGAGAATAAGTTAACAATGGGGGCTTAATCCTTTAGTGCTCAAAGTGACATTACTTGTGAATTAGGATATAACCTTGTATTTATAGCTGATCACACCTCCTTTATCGCCCTGTTCCCGAATTAAATTAGGAGTCCTTATCATGATATTTACTATAATAGGATAGAAGTCAATCTCTTAAAGAAAGGAAGTCGAAATTAGTCCTGACTATTTTCTTAGGAGTTGTAAGCCAAATAAAGTTAGAACTATAGATTCCTTAACAACCACATCTCCTGACTGGAATATACCTCCACGCAGAAAAGAATCCTCCACGGGGGACAGGCCCCACCGAATCATCTGAACTTATAAAGCCATGCTCCAACATTCCCCCCCCCTCACTCTCTTGTTATAAAATATATAATAAGAGAGTACAAAAAAGTAGTTAAACCCAGTACGGATGTTAAAGCCGAAATCCTCCCTCTCGTTCCACATGTCAACGCAAGACCCACCACCATCATTACTGTGCCGTATTTAGAGAAATGTGCGAAGATGAAGGGTTTGTCACATCAAAAACCCTTCCCTTCCAAAAAGAACCGCCACACTTCCATTCTCAGATTTTGAAATTCCTCTTAGAGCATTCAAGCAATCCTCTCTTTTCTCCACAACAATCTTCTACTCTGATTACATCACCTTTACTCCCTTTTTCGATCAACATTAGCAGAGATTAACAACCAAGCTAACACCCCCTCCACCCAACCCACCACCGAATCCATCCCATCCTCTGTCCAAACCACTATCCAACCCACAACCGAAACTATTTCCATCGTCGCTGCCACAATCTAAAATCCAGAAACTCAAACCACCACAACCACCACCGTCATTAACATCTCCCCCCAAACCATAACTTCCTCCTCCGGAGCAGAGGGTACTCCATCACCGGCTAGAACTGAAGCCGAGATCATAGAAATAAAAATGATAGAGGAGTACTCATTTGACAAAGCATACTCTCACATCAACACAAGATATTCAATCACTAAGCAAGCTTTACAAGAAATACGCCAACAATTCCTCATCCCAATCGACTATGAACTTCACACGCCGAAACTGAACGAAAGGATGTATCATCTGTTAGGTTTGTATATAGCGCGAACATGCAATCAAATTACATAAAAGTGCGGAAGCGCAATAAAACGGATTTTAAAATTTTTCATACAAACCATCACCATGATCATCCATGTGCACAATTATCAATTAAACGAAAGAGATAAAGTATGAGAATCATACCCTTGTAGAACCATGCTTCCACAGGTATGAGTTCACCTCTAAATCCTTCGCGTTCTCCTTGAATTCCACCGATTAAATTCCTTCCTTTGATCAACGTTAGCCACCCAAGTGTTTGGCCTCTAGAGGTGATCCACCAAGGAATAATAGTTGTTCAAGAAGATGGGTGTTGGCAAAACTCTAATTTTTATCTCTATAGAAATTGTAAGTACTCTCTCTCTCCAATTCTCATGGAAGAATGTGTAACTGTCTAACCCTAAATCATGATAAGACTCCTCTTATTTATAGATATAGAGAACCCTCCTAAACTATTTAGGATTAGGGTTTTTATTTTAATTAAACTCCTAATCCAATTAGGAATTTATGAGAGAGTACTTCTATTAATTAATTCTCAATCCCTATTAGGAATTAAATAATAGTAATGATAATAATAATAATAAGACTCCTATTATTAATTTATATTTAATATTTCCAAAATATTAAATAATAAATATTAAGCTATGTAATTTATTCTATCTCTATAGATTAAATTAAATACACTTAACTTATTATTATAATTATGCCATTTACTTCTTAAACAAATATTTTTCTTTTGCGGTGTGACCCTTTAGGTTCTCCATATTAAATCAGTTGTGAATAAATCAATTAGAACAATTCTAATCTTATTTAAATAAATAAATTAAACTATTTAATTCATTTAAATAAATAATATTTATTCTACAATAAGGGTAAGCCCCCTTAGCGATCAACGACTTTTCAGATAATATAGATTTCAACATTAATCACAAAAGAACCTTTCAGTAAATAGTTACCGTACAATTCAATCCTTCTACCATACAATGTCCCAATTAAATATAAGACATGGAATTACTGTCAAGTCTTATTTTATTTAATTATATGTATTTCGATTCTTAAATGCACAACTCTGATAATGCAAATTAGAAACTCCTTTCTAATTTCATTCTGCTTTGGCCAAAGACTTTTGAGTCGTCATTTATCGAATCACATAGGACATTCTCTCCTTTTACTAGAAGTGGTAGATTCTTTGTTGATCATTCACCTATCTCTATGTATAACTTATTATAACCAATCATACCATTTGATATACCCTAAAGGTCTTAAGGGACATGTCAAAGTATAACTCATCATACACAAGATACTATGATGATCTCAAATCCAAAGATCACTTGTACTACTATCACTAGAAGAATTCCTATTGACAGGCGAGTAAAACTCCATTAGGTATTCCTTAGCGAGCCACATTCAGTGAACTTATTCTCTAATAAGCATCTACATACTTGCTTTAGTGTCTCCACACAAATGATTATGAGATCAATCATCCTCTTCATAAGAGCAAGTAACGTATGTACTGATCTATCCGGATTCACTAATCCCCTTTTTAGTAATCCATCGATTAGGAATGATTTTAGTTTGTGAGCTATCTAGAATTTAGATCTCATTAGCATGATCATCATCATGATTCTAAAAGCATTGCTCGAAACTATGGGTTTATCATATTCAATATAACAACATCATGTAGATAAAGTAAAATGCCTTTAACAAACGAATAAGATTACAAAGTATATGCTACATCATATCAAATATGATTGGCTTGTGTGCATACTACTTTCAATCTCCCACTTGCACTAAAGCCAATCGCCATGGTATCTAATACCCTTCTTCTCTAAGTGACGATCATCCTGCTGTTGGATAAAGCTTCAGTAGATGGATATGCAATGTTGTTCTCGAGAGTCCACTATCTCTATAGTGACTTTTCCTCTTTCAATGATTCCACTAATCAAATGAAAGTACCGCAACACATGTTTGAATCCAATATGAGACTTAGGAACTATTCCTAGTTCTGTAATGAAGTTTTCATCCGAACAATCAAACTTGCAGCTTCATTTACAGCTATATACTTTGTCTTTGTCACTAAACCAACAACTCTTTGCTATTTGGAACTTTTCCAATTCACTGCACCACCTTTCAAGGTAACGATTTACCTTAAAGTGGATTTGTTATCGTCTTGGTCAGTCTGAAAAACTTGAGTCTGTTTAGTCCTCTAGTTTTAATTCAGACCTACCATGAATCATGATCACATCTTTAGTACCGGTTAAGTACTTAAAGATGTTTATCACTGTCTTACAGTGATCATCTCCAGAATATGACTGATCAACATCAGGCCTTGTATATTCACTGCATACATGATAGTAACTCATGCGATCTCTTTTTTAATTGGAGACAATTTTAGAGAGATACACTCCATGGCTCATCATCATGAGACCTCTCTTGGAGTTTGCCATGCTAAACGCCTTTAGCATCAAATGAATATACGTTCCTTGGGTCAAGCCGAACATCCTTTTAAATCTATCTATATAGATTTATATCCCCAATTTATAGGATGCTCCTCCCAAGTTATTCATGGAGGAATGTTTAGACAATTTTATCTTTACTGATTGTAGCATTGGTGTGTCATTCCTTATCAGTAATATATCAACATATAATACTAGGAATGTCACAGTGCTCCCACTGACCTTTTGTACACACTAGGTTCATTCTCGTTTTTGATAAAATCAAACTCTTTTGATTGTCTCATCAAAATGAATGTTCCATCTTTGAGAAGCTTGCCTCAATCCATAAATAGATCGTTGCATCTTATACACGATTTGCTTCAACCATTGAAACAAATTATTCTGGCTGTATCATACATACATTCTCCTCAAGTCTTCATTGAGGAAGGACGTCTCCACATCCATTTTGCTAGATTTTGTAATAAGCTGCAATCACAAGAAAAATCCAAATGGACTTGAGCATTACCCGGTAATAAGATTTTATCACAATCAACTCCTTGACTTGAAAAACCTTTTAAACAGGTCTGGTCTTATAGGTCTCCACCTTGCCATTTGCCCCAGTCTTTCTCTTAAAGACCCATATTCACACTCTAGGCACTATGCCCTTTTGTGGAGTAACCAGAGTCAATACTTGGTTCTCATACATGGAGTCCATTTCGGATTTCATGGCCATCTGCCATTTCTCTGAGTGTCTTCTACTCATAGCCTCATCGTATATAACTGGATCATCATCCTCTATGATGCGTACCTCATCATCATCCTTTATGATGAATCCATACTTCCCAGGTATCTTCGGTACTCTTCCAGATTTACGATTCAGTTGAGGTACAATAAGTCTATCTACAGGTTCTTCGATTTGACTTAAAATGCTTTGTGGTTCTTGAACTCCTTCAAGATCTATTACCCTCCCACTAGCTCTTTCAATGATAAACACATTTATCTAAGAAGGCAACGTGTAGGATTATAGTAATAATACCCTAAACTTTCTTTAGGATATCCCACAAATATGCACTTGTTAGATTTTGTCCCAAACTTATCTTTGAAACCTTTTCACATAAGCTGGACAACCCCTTATCTTAACATACTTAAGACTAGGAATCCTCCCTATCCATAACCTTTATGGAGTCTTGGGGCCGGATTTTTGAGGTTACCTTATTTAGTAGATATGCAGCCGTTTCTAGGGCATAACCCTAGATGGATACTAGAATGTCAGTAAAAATCATTATGGATTGCACCATGTCCAACAAGGTACAATTTCTCCTTTTAGATACACCAATCAATTATTGCATATCAGGAGGTGTCCATTATGAGAAAATACCATTTTGAGATGATCTAGAAACTCATTGCACAAGTATTCTTTCCTCGATCTGATCAAAGAATCTTAATACTTTGTCAATTTGTTTCACTTCTGAATTCTTTGAACCTTTCAAATGATTCAGACTTGTATTTCATCAAATACACACATTCAACTCTTTGAATGATTATCTCCTTTTCTTTTACTAGTTTGTTCAATTTGCAAAATTATTTATCATGTGAGTCAAGTTTACAAAGTCCATCAAGTGATCTTCCAGTTTCAAACAATACATCATTATAAATAGAACAACAATTATTCTTAAATAAATACCAGAATCTTCCTTGTCCAACAATGAAAATTCTAATGTTTCTAATGAGAACTGGAACATAATAACAACTTATTAACTTAATAGACTTGCCCATAGGCAATGCTAAACTATAAGTTCCTATGGTTAATGCAGCAACCTTTGCTCCATTCCCACACATAAGATTACTTACTCTTAGTTTAGCTTTCTACTTCTGCTTAGTCTCTGCATTAGATTGCATACGTAAGAACTACAGCCGGTATCCAATACCCAAGTAGAACCTTGACTTATAAAAAAATTTATTTCAATTATGAACAAACCCATATCTGTAACCGAAGCTTCATTAAGCTTCTTCTAGTTAGCCTCTGTAAGATACTCCTTAAAGTTTCCTTTCCAGTGTCCAGGCTTATTGCATTGGAAGCAAACTCCTTTGCTATTTGCATCAGTTTTGTTCTTAGTGTCCTTAGTTATTGCCTTTTTATATACCTTCTTTGAATTGTTCTTCTTTTCAGAAGATCCTTTGGCCCTCTTCCACTACCTGGAAGAATCATCTACCAGTAAGACTTGGTCTTTCTTGGTTGGAAAGTGACTCTTTACTGTTTTCAACATGTTTAAGCAACTCAAGCAGGCTGACATATATCTTGTTCATGTGAAATTCACAATAATTTGTGAGAAAGAGTCTGAAAGTGATTGCAAGATCAAATCTTGGATCAACTCTCCATCCATTAAAACCCAGTTGTCCCAATTGTTCAATCATATTGATCATTTTAGGACATTTGTCTATACTGTAGTGCCATCGGTCATTCTAGATCGGAAAAATTCCTTAGATATCTGATATCTAATAGTCCTACTTTCCTCACCCTTCAACTCCTTGAAGGTGCAGGAGTATAGTAGGAATATCCATAGTTTCATGCTGACGCTGAAGCTCGTTACTCATGGATGCGAGCATGATGCATTTGAGCCAACTGTGCATCATCTTACTACTTTCTAAAAGTAGCAAGCTCTTCCTCAAAGGCATTGTCTGCAACCATTGTAGGGATAAGCGTATTAAGGACATAAGATAGCTTTTCAGCCTTGAGAACTATTCTCAAATTTCTTAACCAGTCCGTTTAATTTGGTCCGGTTAATTAGCATCTAATATGCTATGCAGTGATAGTGAATTAGACATCGTAAAATTCTATAAATGAATTTGTAATTTAACAACATTTTAGCATACATTCATTTCTTAATTAATTACCAAAATAAATTAGGTCTTTATTTTAAATTAGTATCTCACTATTTTCATCAAACTATATTACCCTCACTATATAGTTTAGCAATTCAAATTAAAGATTTGCTAGTGAGAATAAGGATCCCATTTCAAATGTATATAGCCTTGTGGTGACACAACAAACGATATATAAATAAATAGGTAGACAACTATTGTCAATTACATCACTATGTAACTCCTTGTATTTTGCCTCTTAGATTATTTTGATCAAGTGGTGACACATCCGAATCAAAATTATCCAAGTCAAGTCCAACTTAGCACTTCCATATATTCGAAAGAAAAACACTGTCCTTGTGGTGACACAACAAAACAACATCGTTCAGTCTATGTATAAGCATCAAATGTGATAATGCAACATCTTAAATATTTAATACTTGCCTTGTGGTGACACAACAAACTCATATTAAATATTTAATACTCTATTGCTTTACCATGCTAGAAGGCGACGTTCAATATTCCAAATATCTTTGAACGCTTAGGACTTAATATAATTTCTTTGAGGGGTTTGTTATTATTTGTTTCATCTTGTTTAGCGCGCATGCACATATATATATAAAATACGCGTCATATTATTTAACATGCGAAACATGTTGTATAATATATAATATATACATAGTAAGCATGCACATATAGAATACTATATTCTACCCGGATTGATTATGGACTTTTATTCTAGTTTGGTTCACTAGAGCCACCAAGTGAACCAAAAGGTCAAACCTAGGGTGCAAGAACAAAATTTAAATATAACTATTACATTTAAACTAGGGCTCCATTACAAACGGGTCTTCAAGCGCTCCTTGCTCCTTTGTCTCCAATTCTTCAAGTAATTCTAACTAAACCTATTACATAAACTATTTACAATAAATAGAAACCTTGATCAGCAGTCAAGGGGAAGTACATAGGAGGAAGATAGAATTTAAATCAAGAAAAACTAGAGAAGACGAGGTACGCAGACCCCATTTATAAAATCCATCCATTCAAGCATCCACTAAAATAAATCCAATCACACATTGGTCAGTAGCCCATAATCAATCCTTATTTATTATCATACATATCTCCATATGTATCAATAAATAACATTCATTTCATGAATAATAAAATCATTCCATATATGCATTGATAACATTTAATAGGCAATTAAAAGTTTACAGAAATCCAATTTTTGAAACAAAATAAACTCCTTTATTTTAATCAAAATTTAAATCATAATAAACTTATTTATTTTATTTTATCCAATTTTGAATAAAAATAAACTCCTTTATTTTTAATCAAATTCCAAATCAAAATAAACTCTTTTATTTCAATTAACATGGAATCCAATTTCAAGTTCAAAACAAACTCTTTTATTTTAACTTAAAATTGTTGGAAAAAAAAATATGTTGAATCCTATTCCTTATCAAAATAAACATCTTTATTTTTAAGGAAACATGAAATCCTATTCCATATGTGAATAAACTCCTTTATTCTAGGAAACATGGAATCCTATTCCAAAATAGAATAAACTCCTTTATTCTAGTTAACGTGGAATCTCATTCCAAGTTAAAATAAAAACTTTTAATTTTAATCATATTCCAATTGAAAATAAACCTTTTATCTTAATTGAAAATAAATAAAATCAAAATAAAAATTTTTCAAAATCTGCAAACCAGCGCGACCGCGCTCCAAAATGAACTAGGAACGGCGCGGCCGCGCTGCACCCCCATAAACGTTTTCTGGGTTCAGGCGCGGCCGCCCTCCAGAATGAACTGGAAGCGGCGCGGCCGCGCCGCATAGCAGAGTTCGAAATTTTTTTTTTCTTTGCCCAGAAAATCGATCCAATCGCATACCCATACATACATGGAATCATAATAATCGATAATTAACACAAGGTTAGGCTCTGATACCACTGTTAGGTTTGTATATAGCGCGAACATGCAATCAAATTACTAAAAGTGCGGAAGCACAATAAAACGGATTTTAAAATTTTTCATACAAACCATCACCATGATCATCCATGTGCTCTTGGAGCTGAAAACTCATGGCTAATACCTTTTTGATCACAAAATATAATAAAGTCTTTTTGAAATTCGGTACCATGATCACTCCAAATTTTTATAAGTTTGAGACTATACTTAGTCTCTAAACTTCTTATCAATTTCTCAAATTCTTTAAATGCTTCATCCTTGGTTCTTAAGAACAACACCCAAGTATATCTAGAAAAATCATCTACTATTACAAATGCATAAAACTTACCATTAATACTAGCATGCCTTTCAGGACCAAATAAATCAAGATGAAGTAGTTGTAAAGGAGAGGAAGTTGATACCATGTTCTTTACTGTAAACGAAGTTCTTACTTGTTTCCCAAGTTGGCAAGGAACACATATTCCTCTTTTTTCATACTTTATCTTTGGCAACCCTTTGACAAGATTCTTTGAGGATAATTTCTTGATTAAATCCATGTGAACATGTCCCATCCTCTTATGCCATAGGTTAGCCACATCTTGCACAGTTGCTAGACATAGTTCTTCATCCTGTAGCTCAAAATCAATAGTATATATATTTCCTTCCCTTTGTGCCACTAGAATAGTATTGTTAGTACCATGAGTAATAGTGCATTTTTCTTTTTCAAAGATAACTTGATGACCATTATCCATTAATTGACTAACACTTATAAGATTAAATTCAAGTCCACTAACAAGATGAACATTGTCAATATTAACCTTACCATTACCAATTTTACCTTTTCCAACAATCTCACAGGTTCGATTGTCTCCAAAAGTAACCGTTCTATTTTTCTTTTTGGCCTTTAGTTCCACGAACTTCGACTTATCACCAGTCATGTGCCGTGAGCATCCACTATCAAGAATCCATTTTTGAGATGGAACCTTGGCCTTGAAGCAAACCTGTCAAGAAAAATTAATTCATCTTTTTGGTACCCATATCTTTTTGGGTCCATTTGCGTTAGTTGCATATAAATCTCCCTTCTTAATCCATACCTTTTTAACCTTTTGTTTCTTAGAACAATTTATATCCAAATGACCTTTTATACCACAGTTTTTGCATGTAGTGAAAGGAGAACAATAATTCAATTTGAAACGAGACTTGGATTTAAGCATTTGTACATTCCCGGTTTTACGAGAGGGATTATAACCTATCCCTTGTTTGTCAAAACTAGGTCTTTGCTTTCCCAACATAACAGTTAGGTTTTCTTCACCTTGGACAAATCTGGCAAGAGATAGTTTTAATGAATCTACTTCCTTTTGAAGTTCATCAGAAGGAACAGATTTACATAGAGATTTATCACTAAATGCATCAATACAAACATCTCGCATTTTTAGCTCATTAGTCAATTTCTCAACTTCCTTGTTCAAGTGAGTCACCTTGTTAAAAAGAATTTTGTTGTAATTTTCAAGATAGTCATTTTTTGCAATCAAAACCTTTTCTTCTTTACAAGATGACTCCTTCTCAATTTCTTTCTTTTCATCTATTAAAGAATCAACTTCACACATCAATGTATTTACTAATTCTTTTAAACATGCATTCTTTTCTCTTAATCTCTCATTTTCTTGTTTTAAAGAATTAAACTCATAAATAGATACCTCATTTGATTCACCTTCAATTCCCATGAAGCATACTTGAGCAATTTCATCCTTGGCATCAACCTCGACTTCGGATTCATCTTCATCACTCCAAGTGACAAGAGCTTTGTTTCTTTTATTATCCTTGAAGTTCATTTTTCCTTTATTCTTAAGTTGAAAGCAATCCTTCTTGAAGTGCCCTGGTCGTCCACATTCATAACACGTCTCCTCAGTTTGCTTTCCTTTGCCTTTATTTGAGTTGAAGATATTCTTCCGTTTGTTCTTTCTTTGCAATAGTCCTTTGAGTCTTCTTGACATCATGGCTATTTCTTCATCCGAATCATCATCAAACTCTTCTTCATTCCCTGCATTAAGAGCTAAAACCTTTCTTCGAGGAGTTTCATCCTCATCATCATATCTTTTTAACTGATGTTCATATTCCTCAAGTTCACCAAAAAGAGTTAAAGTATCTATAGTAGAAATAGTGGAAGAATCTTGAAGAGTAGTAATCTTAGAAGCAAACCTTTTGGGCATTGCCCGAAGTAACTTACGATTAATCTCACTTTGTGGAATAGTTTTGTCAAGTAGCTTCAATGAATTTAGCAGCACTAGAAACCTTGCTTGTGCCATCTTTATGGTTTCGTCTTTCTCAAGTTTAAACATTTCATAGTCATGCATGAGCATGCTAAGTTTGACTTCTCGCACCTTGGATGTTCCTTCATGGCTTACTATAAGAGTATCCCAAATTTCTTTAGCTCTGTTGCATGAAGATACTTTGTCAATCTGGGACTGTACCATGTCGCTTAGTAGAGTGTTCATAGCTCTTGAATCATAGGAAACCATAAAAGTTTCGGTTGAATCCATTTCTAGTAGAGTCTTTGGAGTACCGTCATCTTTTCTTGGAATCACTGGTCCATTCTCCACGACCCACCATTCCCAAGGATCCCTTTTTAGGTAAATCCTCATTCGGAATTTCCAGAAGTTGTAATTTTCTGTTCCATACAGCAGTGGTGGTCTATTGGTTGATTGACCTTCTTGATTGTTGTTTCCAAACTGTGCCATGTCAGAATCTTTCCCTACAAGTCACCTTTAAGACCAAGTAAGTAGAGCCAAGCTCTGATACCAAGTGAAATTCAGATAAGGCACACTTAGAAGGGGGGGTTGAATAAGTGTGGACACAGACTATTACCAATTTAAAAATTTATAACACACTTTTGAATTCAACCTACTAGATTGATGAATGCAGTCTACTGAATGAATATGGTCGACTGAATTGAATCTTAATCGAAAAGCAATTTGGTCTACTGTATTGATTAATGCAGCCTACTGAATGAATACAGTCAACTAGATTGAACTTTTTGTTTAAGAAAATATCTCGGTGATTTTATAAATGAAAAAGAAAACAAATATTCAAGTTTTCTTACAATTAAGAAAATTTACTAACTTTGGATAATTAAAGTATAACAAGTAATAAAAATCAACACCAAGATTTTTTACGTGGTTCGGCTATTACCCTCTATAATAATAGCCTACTCCACGTCCAATACCAACTAGTATTGGAGACTAACTTTTATTAAAAATAATTCCGTTACAATACAGATTCTAACAAATTTTGAATTACAAAAATTCACTTGAGCACTTTTGCTCCTTGTGCACCAATGCACCCCTTAAGCACCTATGCTTCCTTGAATCTATGTGTAAATAAATCTTAATCCACCTGGATTAAATTTCTTACAACACTTAGTCTAAAAAATTAAAATTACAATAATAGAGGTCTAATGATCAAAGCGAATAAGCAATTTAACAATGCAAGGCTCAACTAATGCATGCAATGATCAATTAAATATAGAAGGATATTACCAGTTTATAGCTCACGAAAATATACTGAACAGTATCAGAATATATAAAGCACATCAGTAATTTTTTAATAGCACCAATATGAAGAATATCTCTTTTTAGTATATGATCGGTACACTGTAGGAGTTGTTATCATTAATGATCTGATTACTCCATGCAATTTATAGGCTTTAAAAAATATATCCGTTGCATCCTTCTGATTTGTAAACGTTGCAACTAAAACAATCCTTATCATGATTTAACGTTGCAAACAAACAGGCCTTATCAAAAACCACCTGTTAGCATTCTTCTCGGAAACAAGATATTTAATCTTTATCACAATATCCGTATATAAACAAAATCCTTCCAACTGATCCGGCTAATTAATACTACCAAGTCAAAGATAATGATCACACATCAATGTCCATCTTATCTCTTTTTCCAAGATTGCCGCCATAGGATATGTGAGTATTATGTTTCCAAGATATTTAATAATGCTAACTGCCACAACGTTTCATATACCAATACCGTATGCAAAAATGTTTATAGTCCATCATGCATAAATCAATGTGAAACATTAATTAATTAATATGCATATATCTCGGTTGAGCATATATAAAATCAACAAACGTGTAACATTGTCATGCATAATTTAGTAACCAAACATTACTTTAGTCAGGCATACCATTCAACACATAATTTATGACAATCATAGATTAATGCACAAATATTATGTCCTAGAGCCTTGTATTGAAAAATTAAATATTTGCAATGACCTTACATATTTTTCTTAAGACCCAAAACAATCTTCAATCTTCCTTGAATAATCCATCAGTTTTTCTTGAAATAATTTCCTGAAATTCACACCAAGCAATTTATTAATATTAAACAGATCATCATCAAAACATTAGGTTTAGAATATGACAAAGTCAACATTCTCCCCCTTTTTGATGATGACAACATAAATTCTTAATATTCCACTAATGCTCCCCCTAGATTTATGCATAACTTTAGTTTCAGGAAATAATAATTTCAGGAAACAAATCCATATGACCTGCATGTAAATAATTTCAGGAAACAAATCCATATGACCTGCATGTGTTAGTGCATATTTAAATAACATCTCATAATACCATAACCTAATATCATAAGCATATTAAACCAATTGTCTTAACAAACAGGCATTTAAAACCAATCATGTCTGTCAAAACATCACAGAAACCATATTATCACAGTCTTAAAAAACAACATAATTAACCATCAAAAGAAACCAGAAACCAAAGTATGTTGTTAAAATTGAAATAATCTCTCCCCCTTTGTCATCAGGCAAAAAGAGAAAGAGAGAGCAAATTCAATCAATGTCTTCAAGGTGTACTTTTTGTTCAGAGCGAGAGGTGAAGTAAGCACGGTGCCGAATGCAGTGAAGACGTTCAGCAAGTGTGAGTTCCTTGGCAAAGCGAGGTGGTCTGGGGATAAAGGTGGAAGGAGGAATCTCCATATCCAGAAAATCATCCTTGAACTCCGCTGTCCAATTGCACATTGGCCATTCTGGAATGGTGGAGTACATGGTTTGAAAATGTAGCTTTCTCCCCACATCATTAAATTTGGTTGCCATGAAATCTGCAAGTTCACCAACTTGATAACTTATAAATTTAACCTCTTGACTTAACTGGCATGTATTTCTATTGAATTTCTTTTGAAGGGCCTCAACCATAGCTAAAGTTTGGAGCTCAAAACCTGCCTGAAGATCAATGAACTCATCTTCAACACGATTATATAATTTATTAATTTCAGGTGCATCCATTGGCAATTTTCCTTTTTCAAGAATCTCAACTCGATTCCTAATCTCAGCCAAGTCAGTTTTCATGGAGATTTGATTTTGTAAAATCTCAGTTAAAATGTTCAAAATATCAGTTCCATGAGTATTTGGCAGAGAGGTGGAAGAAGTATCTGGAGTTGGAGAAATAGGAGGAGGAGTAGGATGAAGACGAACAAATTTTTTGGCAAGAAAAGTGAGATGGGATTGAGTAAGACTGGCAGAATCTATGAAGTCATTGTTTGAAACAGAAATTTCATCATCAAGAAAAATTTTGAAATGTTTAAAAACTTTGGTTAAAAACTTACTGTAAGGAAGACATTTTTTAGATTGTCGAATGCAACTGAGCATATGAGACAACATCATTTGAGAGAGATTAAATGATTTTCCCTTGAGAATCATAGCCACAACCACTAAATCCAGGTAGGTAAAATCTGCCCTACCACCAAGTCTAGGAAACAGATTATACCTAACTATTTTATGAAGTACACAAGCAGTTGGGCATACATTCACAGTTTTTGGAAGAAATAATTCAGAAAGAGAAAAATCATTCATCACTATATGAAGTTGTTCCATAGGAGGAAAAGGAATGTTTGCAGCACCTTTTAAAGTAAACGGACAGGGTCCAGCAGATGAAATACCGAGGATACTACCAAAATCAATACTAGTGAAAAATAAGGACTTTCCCTGAACATACGTTGTATAACAATCTCCATTGCACTCAAGATTTGTATAAAACTGCTGAACTAATCGGGGATATGCAATAGTAGGAGGAAACAACATTGAAGATATTTCACAGGAATTAAATTTTCGGGTATATCAGAAGAAGATGAGAACGGGTTTACCATGATTGAAGGAGATTCGGGCTGAGAAGTTGTATGGCCTTCATGTACTGATTGTTTCAACTCCCTTTGTTGAAATGGTTTGTCTTCTGAAGCTTTTAAGAAAGAAAAGCTTGAATCAGAGTCGTCAGAAAGTACGGTTGCGTCGGACAACACATGCATCGATGATTTCTTAAGCTTCTGTTTGGGTTTCATCTTTGTTCCAGAGACATTCTGTAAAGAAGATCCATCATCTGTCGATTTACCGGAAGACTGTTTGCTTGCTCTGGTTTTCATGTTTCAAAGGGTTTGAGATGAGAAAAGCTAAAGGTTTTGATCTGGTTTAAGAAAGAGAGAGAACTAAAGAATTGATATCAAGATCTGAAGTTATAAAGAAAGAAAAACATAGAAATAGAAGTTAAGTATGAGACTGATTTTGAAAGACGTGTGTCTTTTCAACTTCTATGACTATACGGCTACTTTTTCGGTTTCCAAGGATAATTTGAATCTTTACGTAAACTTAGAAGTCGATAATTAATACTCAGTGATTATTAGATACATGTAACCAAAATAATCTAAAGAGATAAGAGATATTAAACAGATATATTTCAACAGATATTATGCAGAGAATATTAACCGAAATATAATAACTATGATGATTATACCATGCACATACCAAGTTCTCTTCTAAGCATACAAAACCTTTCCTCACTCAAAAGTTTAGTAAAAATATCTGCTAATTGTTTTTCTGTAGGAATAAAAACTAATTTTACTAATCCTTTTGAAACATTGTCTCTTAAAAAATGATGTCTTACCTCTATATGTTTTGTTCGTGAATGCAAGACAGGATTTTTTGAAATATCAATAGCACTAGAATTATCACAATATATAGGCACATTATTGCATATTATATCAAAATCACATAAAGTTTGTCTCATCCATAATATTTGAGAGCAACAACTCCCTGCAGCTAAATATTCTCCCTCAGTTGTTGATAAAGCAACTGAAGTTTGCTTTTTACTATGCCATGAAACAAGACTTTGTCCCAAAAATGTACAAGCACCACTTGTACTTTTTCTATCAACTTGAAATCCTGCATAGTCTGCATCTGAGTAACCCATTAGCTCAAAATGATTACTAATTGGATAAAATAATCCTAAATTTATAGTACCAATTAAATATTTAAAAATTCTTTTAACAGCTTGTAAATGGGACTCTTTGGGTTTAGCCTGAAATCGAGCACAAAGACATACACTGTACATTATATCAGGTCTAGATGCAGTCAAATATAATAGAGATCCAATCATACCTCGAAATTTGGTTAACTCTACATCTATACCTGTTTCATCTGATGTAAGTTTTATTGATGTACTCATTGGTGTAGCCTTTGGGTTGGATCCTTCAAAACCAAACCTTTTGATAAGCTCTTTTGTGTACTTGGTTTGATGAATATAGATTCCTTCCTTAGTTTGCTTGATTTGAAGTCCCAGAAAGTAATTTAGCTCTCCCATTAAACTCATATCGAATTCCTTATGCATATATTTTGAAAACCACTCATAAAAAATCATTAGTAGCACCAAATATTATATCATCTACATATATTTGAACAATAATTATATCATTCTTATCATGCATAATAAATAAAGTGGAATCAATTTTACCTCTAGTAAAACCGCTTGAAAGAAGATATTTACTCAACCTCTCGTACCAAGCCCTTGGGGCTTGTTTGAGTCCATAGAGGGCTTTCTTAAGTTTGAAAACATGATTTGGATACTTCTTATGTTCGAATCCAGGAGGCTGTTTGACATAGACTTCTTCATTGATATATCCATTTAGGAACACGCTTTTTACATCCATTTGATAAAGCTTAAATTTCTTGTAACAAGCAAATGCTAATAAAATTCGGATAGATTCTAGTCTTGCAACTGGAGCATAGGTCTCTTCGTAGTCAATCCCTTCTTGTTGATTATATCCTTGAGCCACTAGCCTTGCTTTGTTGCGAGTGATTGTCCCATGCTCATCAAGCTTATTCTTAAATACCCATTTTGTTCCGATGATAGAAGTATCTTTAGGAGGAGGCATTAATTCCCAAACTTGACATCGTTCAAATTGTTGGAGTTCTTCTTGCATTGCCATTAGCTAACTTTCATCAAGAATGGCTTCTTTAGCATTCTTTGGCTCAACTTGTGATAAGAATGCAGAGAATGCACATTGATTTTGTAAACCTCTTCGTGTGATAATTCCTTTGTTTATATCCCCAATGATATTTTCCGGTGGATGATTCTTGAGATATCTTGCTGTTTTTGGCATCCGGACATTATGTATTTCTTCTTCTGGTTGGGAAAAATCTTCCTCAAGCTCTTGTGTTGTTCCTTGTTCTTCTCCTGGTGTATTTTCTAATTCAGCTTGCTGGATTTGTTCATTTGGCTTGCTGAATAGATTTTTCTGGTTTGCTGGATTCACTGTAATCTCCAAATTACCTGCATCCTCTTCTCTTTCTTTTGGAAGATCATTGTTAGTCTCATTAAAAGTTATATGAATAGATTCTTCAACACATAGCTTATATGTATTAAATACACGATACGCCTTACTATTTTGTGAATAACCAATGAAAATACCTTCATAAGATTTAGCATCAAATTTTCCCAAGTTATCACTAGTATTCAATATATAACATCTAGAGCCAAACACTTTGAAATAACTAATATTAGGAATTTTGTTATTCAAGAGTTCATAAAGAGTTTTCAAAATGATAGGACGAATAAGAACTCTATTTAATACATAACAAGAAGTGTTTACAGCCTCTGCCCAAAACTTCTTAGGAAGTTTGCTTTCTTGTAAGAGAGTTCTAGCTGTTTCTTGAAGTGTTCTATTCTTTCTTTCCACAACTCCATTTTGCTGAGGTGTTCTTGGAGCTGAAAACTCATGGCTAATACCTTTTTGATCACAAAATATAATAAAGTCTTTTTGAAATTCGGTACCATGATCACTCCGAATTTTTATAAGTTTGAGACTATACTTAGTCTCTAAACTTCTTATCAATTTCTCAAATTCTTTAAATGCTTCATCCTTGGTTCTTAAGAACAACACCCAAGTATATCTAGAAAAATCATCTACTATTACAAATGCATAAAACTTACCATTAATACTAGCATGCCTTTCAGGACCAAATAAATCAATATGAAGTAGTTGTAAAGGAGAGGAAGTTGATACCATGTTCTTTGCTGTAAACGAAGTTCTTACTTGTTTCCCAAGTTGGCAAGGAACACATATTCCTCTCTTTTCATACTTTATCTTTGGCAACCCTTTGACAAGATTCTTTGAGGATAATTTCTTGATTAAATCCATGTGAACATGTCCCATCCTCTTATGCCATAGGTTAGCCACGTCTTGCACAGTTGCTAGACATAGTTCTTCATCCTGTAGCTCAAAATCAATAGTATATATATTTCCTTCCCTTTGTGCCACTAGAATAGTATTGTTAGTACCATGAGTAATAGTGCATTTTTCTTTTTCAAAGATAACTTGATGACCATTATCCATTAATTGACTAACACTTATAAGATTAAATTCAAGTCCACTAACAAGATGAACATTGTCAATATTAACCTTACCATTACCAATTTTACCTTTCCCAACAATCTCACAGGTTCGATTGTCTCCAAAAGTAACCGTTCTATTTTTCTTTTTGGCCTTTAGTTCCACGAACTTCGACTTATCACCAGTCATGTGCCGTGAGCATCCACTATCAAGAATCCATTTTTGAGATGGAACCTTGGCCTTGAAGCAAACCTGTCAAGAAAAATTAATTCATCTTTTTGGTACCCATATCTTTTTGGGTCCATTTGCGTTAGTTGCATATAAATCTCCCTTCTTAATCCATACCTTTTTAACCTTTTGTTTCTTAGAACAATTTATATCCAAATGACCTTTTATACCACAGTTTTTGCATGTAGTGAAAGGAGAACAATAATTCAATTTGAAACGAGACTTGGATTTAAGCATTTGTACATTCCCGGTTTTACGAGAGGGATTATAACCTATCCCTTGTTTGTCAAAACTAGGTCTTTGCTTTCCCAACATAACAGTTAGGTTTTCTTCACCTTGGACAAATCTGGCAAGAGATAGTTTTAATGAATCTACTTCCTTTTGAAGTTCATCAGAAGGAACAGATTTACATAGAGATTTATCACTAAATGCATCAATACAAACATCTCGCATTTTTAGCTCATTAGTCAATTTCTCAACTTCCTTGTTCAAGTGAGTCACCTTGTTAAAAAGAATTTTGTTGTAATTTTCAAGATAGTCATTTTTTGCAATCAAAACCTTTTCTTCTTTACAAGATGACTCCTTCTCAATTTCTTTCTTTTCATCTATTAAAGAATCAACTTCACACATCAATGTATTTACTAATTCTTTTAAACATGCATTATTTTCTCTTAATCTCTCATTTTCTTGTTTTAAAGAATTAAACTCATAAATAGATACCTCATTTGATTCACCTTCAATTCCCATGAAGCATACTTGAGCAATTTCATCCTTGGCATCAACCTCGACTTCGGATTCATCTTCATCACTCCAAGTGACAAGAGCTTTGTTTCTTTTATTATCCTTGAAGTTCATTTTTCCTTTATTCTTAAGTTGAAAGCAATCCTTCTTGAAGTGCCCTGGTCGTCCACATTCATAACATGTCTCCTCAGTTTGCTTTCCTTTGCCTTTATTTGAGTTGAAGATATTCTTCCGTTTGTTCTTTCTTTGCAATAGTCCTTTGAGTCTTCTTGACATCATGGCTATTTCTTCATCCGAATCATCATCAAACTCTTCTTCATTCCCTGCATTAAGAGCTAAAACCTTTCTTCGAGGAGTTTCATCCTCATCATCATATCTTTTTAACTGATGTTCATATTCCTCAAGTTCACCAAAAAGAGTTAAAGTATCTATAGTAGAAATAGTGGAAGAATCTTGAAGAGTAGTAATCTTAGAAGCAAACCTTTTGGGCATTGCCCGAAGTAACTTACGATTAATCTCACTTTGTGGAATAGTTTTGTCAAGTAGCTTCAATGAATTTAGCAGCACTAGAAACCTTGCTTGTGCCATCTTTATGGTTTCGTCTTTCTCAAGTTTAAACATTTCATAGTCATGCATGAGCATGCTAAGTTTGACTTCTCGCACCTTGGATGTTCCTTCATGGCTTACTATAAGAGTATCCCAAATTTCTTTAGCTCTGTTGCATGAAGATACTTTGTCAATCTCGGACTGTACCATGTCGCTTAGTAGAGTGTTCATAGCTCTTGAATCATAGGAAACCATAAAAGTTTCGGTTGAATCCATTTCTAGTAGAGTCTTTGGAGTACCGTCATCTTTTCTTGGAATCACTGGTCCATTCTCCACGACCCACCATTCCCAAGGATCCCTTTTTAGGTAAATCCTCATTCAGAATTTCCAGAAGTTGTAATTTTCTGTTCCATACAGCAGTGGTGGTCTATTGGTTGATTGACCTTCTTGATTGTTGTTTCCAAATTGTGTCATGTCAGAATCTTTCCCTACAAGTCACCTTTAAGACCAAGTAAGTAGAGCCAAGCTCTGATACCAAGTGAAATTCAGATAAGGCACACTTAGAAGGGGGGGTTGAATAAGTGTGGACACAGACTATTACCAATTTAAAAATTTATAACACACTTTTGAATTCAACCTACTAGATTGATGAATGCAGTCTACTGAATGAATATGGTCGACTGAATTGAATCTTAATCGAAAAGCAATTTGGTCTACTGTATTGATTAATGCAGCCTACTGAATGAATACAGTCAACTAGATTGAACTTTTTGTTTAAGAAAATATCTCGGTGATTTTATAAATGAAAAAGAAAACAAATATTCAAGTTTTCTTACAATTAAGAAAATTTACTAACTTTGGATAATTAAAGTATAGCAAGTAATAAAAATCAACACCAAGATTTTTTACGTGGTTCGGCTATTACCCTCTATAATAATAGCCTACTCCACGTCCAATACCAACTAGTATTGGAGACTAACTTTTATTAAAAATAATTCCGTTACAATACAGATTCTAACAAATTTTGAATTACAAAAATTCACTTGAGCACTTTTGCTCCTTGTGCACCAATGCACCCCTTAAGCACCTATGCTTCCTTGAATCTATGTGTAAATAAATCTTAATCCACCTGGATTAAATTTCTTACAACACTTAGTCTAAAAAATTAAAATTACAATAATAGAGGTCTAATGATCAAAGCGAATAAGCAATTTAACAATGCAAGGCTCAACTAATGCATGCAATGATCAATTAAATATAGAAGGATATTACCAGTTTATAGCTCACGAAAATATACTGAACAGTATCAGAATATATAAAGCACAACAGTAATTTTTTAATAGCACCAATATGAAGAATATCTCTTTTTAGTATATGATCGGTACACTGTAGGAGTTGTTATCATTAATGATCTGATTACTCCATGCAATTTATAGGCTTTAAAAAATATATCCGTTGCATCCTTCTGATTTGTAAACGTTGCAACTAAAACAATCCTTATCATGATTTAACGTTGCAAACAAACAGGCCTTATCAAAAACCACCTGTTAGCATTCTTCTCGGAAACAAGATATTTAATCTTTATCACAATATCCGTATATAAACAAAATCCTTCCAACTGATCCGGCTAATTAATACTACCAAGTCAAAGATAATGATCACACATCAATGTCCATCTTATCTCTTTTTCCAAGATTGCCGCCATAGGATATGTGAGTATTATGTTTCCAAGATATTTAATAATGCTAACTGCCACACGTTTCATATACCAATAAAGTATGCCAAAATGTTTATAGTCCATCATGCATAAATCAATGTGAAACATTAATTAATTAATATGCATATATCTCGGTTGAGCATATATAAAATCAACAAACGTGTAACATTGTCATGCATAATTTAGTAACCAAACATTACTTTAGTCAGGCATACCATTCAACACATAATTTATGACAATCATAGATTAATGCACAAATATTATGTCCTAGAGCCTTGTATTGAAAAATTAAATATTTGCAATGACCTTACATATTTTTCTTAAGACCCAAAACAATCTTCAATCTTCCTTGAATAATCCATCAGTTTTTCTTGAAATAATTTCCTGAAATTCACACCAAGCAATTTATTAATATTAAACAGATCATCATCAAAACATTAGGTTTAGAATATGACAAAGTCAACACAGACCAACTACCCATTGACACCAAACCACCATGCCAGGCCACGCCCGAACCCCAAAAAAGAAAAAAAACAGACCAACTTTCCACCGAACACCCTTCCAAAAATCCTCCACACACCACATCTCCATCGGAATCTGCCCCACCAACTCCAACCACCGAAGTCTTCTCCAAGCTGACCATGTAGCCCGAGGGACCGAAAAATTACCCTTTCGCCCTATACGATATCTTTGCCCTTCCCAAAGATGAAGAGAGGTTCGAAGATCATTCTCCCCAAAAACTCATTCTGGAAAGTGCGATGCATCAGGGTCAGGTAAGTCCGTACACAAACCGTTTCTTAATAAATTATTCCTATCCTACTTCTGACTACTATTCCTGACCACCACCTTGTATCTCAGTCCACAACTACCCTTAGTCAGGCACTTCGCCGCTTAGTTGTCCTCCACGCAAAAGAAAAGACGCTCGAAGCTGAAATTGAACGCCTTCAAATCGAGGTTGAATCAATGAAGATCAACTTGGAAACCGAACAAAGCCGCCACACTAACACCACTTACCATGCTGAAGAGCTAATGCGGGAACTGAATACTTTAAGAGATCAATACTCCGAGCTCAACGAGCAAAAAGAATAACTCCTTGCCAAACGAGATGGATTAAAAATGGACAACGATGATCTCTGAAAAGTCGTGAATGACCTTTAAGATCATGCCAAGGACACAGAACTTAAGATGGTGAACCTGATGGAAGTCGGTAATAAGTTAAAAGAAGACTATGAAAGAATCTTGAAAGAAGGCCATCTAACTGAGGCCTTCCAACATCAAGTCATCTTCGAATACAAGAAATCTTCTGAGCTGACGGAAGACATCGTTCGCCAATTCAGTGAATGGTATCAAGATGCTAAAACACGAATGAAGGAAATGATACGGGCCCTCGATCCAAAAATCTTCGACTCCTCAGCTAATGAGGATGATGCCGAAGAACAAGCCCTACCCTCTACCTAACTACTTGTATTTATTTTTAATTTGTTCTTTTCTTTCAAGACTTTGTAAAGAGTTTCCAATACAATCAGATGAAATGAACATAGTTTGCCTAAACTGTCTCCGTAAAATTAACTTTATTGATAAATTGATATGATTACAAAACTGTAAGAATAAAATAACATAACTTATTGGTAATTCTTTCGAAGTCTCCTAGCATGCCAAGTATTTTTTTACTTCAGACCCATCCATTGCCCGAAGCCGATAGGTACTGGCTTCGGCACTTCAACGACCTCATAAGGACCCTCCCAATTAGGCATAAGCTTGCTTGTGTTCTGAGGAGTAGATGCCTCAGCTTTCCCAAAGTACTAGATCACCGAATTCAAACCTCTTTAGTTTAACGCCCCGGTTATAATGTCGAGCAGTCCTTCGCTGGTAGATGGCCAACCTTACCAACGCCGATTCACGCACCTCTTCCAACAAATCCAAACTGAAACGAAGCCCCTCATCATTGTACAATTCCTTATACTGACTGACCCAAAGAGAAGGAGACCTAATCTTCACTAGAACAAGGGCATCAGTCCCATAAGCTAACCTGAACGACGAATCACCTGTTATCGTCCTCGGAGTAATCCGATATGCCCACAAGACACTAAGCAACTCTTCGGGCCAATGTCCTTCAATTTCATCCAACTTTCTCTTGATCCCATTGAGCAAGGTTCAGTTAATCACCTCCACTTGTCCATTAGATTGAGGGTATGCAACAGATGTCGTCCGATACTGACTACACAAATCCTTCAGGAACTCCTCAAACTTGGACCCCATAAACTGTCTCCTATTATCGGACACTAAAACTCTGGGAATGCCAAACTGAAACACCACATACTCTTTAAAGAACTTCAAACACTCCTGTTCAGTAATTATCCGAAATGGTTTAGTTTCCACCCACTTGGTCATATAGTCGATTGCCACTATAACGAAGCTCATTTGTCCTTTAGCCTTCAGTAGTGGACCCAGGATGTCAATTCCCCAAACAACGAATGAGATCAGGGATAAGACTGAAGACAACTCCTCAGAGGCTGGTGCGGTACATGACTGTTCAACTGACACTTCGGACACTTCTTAACATACTCCTTAGCTTCTTAGAACATAGTCGACCAGTAATATCCTTGTCTCAACACCTTATAAGCCAATGCCTTAGCCCCCATATGGTCACCACAGACCCTTTGATATACTTCTCAAAGGATATAGGCCGCTTCAAAAGGCACCAAACACTTTAGCAACGGAGAAGAGAAAGCCCTTCGATACAAATCTCTTTCAATCATAGTGTAGAATGAATTCTTATGCTTGAACTTCCTCATTAATATTTGATCCGAAGGCAGAATTCCATCACTAAGGTACTCCAGGTATGGCGTAAGCCAACAGTCCGACCTTTCTACCACAAACACCTCTGTCCTCTGAACACTTAGGGTATCAAGAACCTCTAAGTACACCGAACCACCAAAATAACTCACTTTTGTCGTGGCCAATTTGGACAAGGAATCGGCTACGATATTGTTTGTTCGATCTACCCCTAGAATGAATAAAAACCGAAGTAATGAAGCTGATCCTTGACCTCGGCTAAGTACTTGGTCATCCTTGTCCCCTGAGCCTCATACTCTCCCAAAATCTGTTTAATTAGCAATTGGGAGTCATTGAAGATAATCAAACGTTGGACTTCCAAACTTTTGGCCAACCGCAATCCGACTAATATCACCTCGTACTCTGCCTCATTATTAGTCGTCTTAAATCGAAAGTGAATAGCTTGCTGAACCTTGAACCCCTCAAGACTAGTCAGAATTACTCCAGCTCCACTAACATCTGAAGTCAAAGACTTGTCCATATAGAGAGTCCACGAAATCTAAACTGGCTAAACATCCGTAACTGAACCACAACTGTATCAAAAGAATCCGGTTTAGAGAACGAACATTCTACAATAAAATCGACTAACGCCTGACCCTTTATTGCCGTCCGAGGGTGGTATTCCAAAGCATATTGTCCCAACTCCATAGCCCACGTAGCAAGCCGACCCGAGACCTCTGGCTTATATAACACCTTCTTGAGCGGCTGATCTGTATACACTATTATCACCCGAGCTTAGAAGTAATGCCGAAGCTTCCGACTATCAATTATAAATACGTATGCAAACTTCTCCAGATTTGGGTACGTCGTCTCTGTATCCCGAAGAGCATGGCTAACATAGTACAGCGAGAATTGTTTACCACCTGACTCCCTTACCAGAACTACTCTTATAACCAAAGAACTCACTGCTAAGTACAGGTACAAATGCTCCTTTAGTATCGACTTCATTAATAGTAGGGCCGAAGACAGATACTTCTTTATTCCTTGGAACGCGTCCTCACACTCCGTAGTTAATTGGAAGGTTTTCTCATTCTTTGGGTCATTCAACATGTCGAAGAATGGTAGGCACTGCTCCGTTGACTTAGACATAAACCTCTTAAGTGCTACAATCCGACCAGTCAAACGCTGTACATCCTTGAAAGTTAGTGGAAATTTCATATCCAGTATGACTTTAATCTTCTCCAGATTGGCCTCAATCCCCCTCTTGCTGACCAGATACCCTAGGAATTTTCCCAAACCAAGACCAAAAGTGCATTTGGTTGGGTTCAATCATAAGCTATTGTCCCGAACAATCTAAAAGCATTCTTCCAAGTCATCTAAGTGGTCCCGAACCGCAGCACTCTTGATGATCATGTCATCTACATACACCTCCATATTACGGTCGGGCTTCTTTCTAACACATAGTTCATCATCTTTTGCTAAGTAGCCCCTACATTAATTAACCCAAACGTCATCTTCTTGTACACGTCAATATATCCTTCTTACACATCAAGATCTGATTGTATCCCGAAAAGGCGTCTAAGAAGCTCAACAAACCGTACCTCGAAGTAGCTGATGAGTGGGTAGTATACCCATGAATTAAATATTTTTAGGCTTAATATATTGTTAGTTTGTAAGTATTTTAGAGCATTTTACTTGTTTGCATGTTATTTTGTAGGGTAATGGAACAAGAGGGCAAAATGGGGATTTTTGGCATGAAAAGGGCAAAGTTGTGAATTCCAGCAAGTTAGCTGTTAAGACCCTAAATCCACCTGCTTGCTTGGTCAGACTTCGTGCTGACTTGTACAACCTTTACATACTACTATAGAAATCTTAACTTCTAATAATCAGAGTATAATGCGAAAAATTGATAATATTATAATATCATTCTTTCGTGTTACATCATTCCCAGGTTACTTGTTCTTATCATAAATAAGTCCTAAAAGACTTAAAAATAAATCTCTATTTATCTATATGAGACTTGCAGTACTAGCAACCAGGAAGTTCCCAAGAAAGAGGGGGCTTTCCGTTAAAATGGTGCGCAATTAGATAACCTAACCCCTTTCCTCGTTAGAACTTTCTAGACATTGCCAATAATGTTAATCTAGCATAGTTTAAATAACTTCTATATCTTCAACTTTCTTTGTACTGCCAGAATCGCCTGGTAATTCTTCCTTAGCTGTAATTTTTAAAAGATAATTGCAAGAATGAGCATAAGAATGCCCAACAAGTCTAACAGATATATATATATATATATATATATATGAGAAGAGAATCACCTTTTCAAGATATATATATATATAGAATAAGCTGATACAAGATTTCAACGATTATCAATATAGTAGACTGAGTGGTTCCTAACCTATGAACTAATGAATTAGTTTCCCGTCTCATTAACATTGCTACAATTGTATCTACAGTGTATACCGCTTCTATGATACATCTACACTGCGACAAATGTTACCTCAGTGAGTTAGATCGGTTTTCTAACACATCTTAAACTCCTGCCCATACAAGAGAGTTGTTCAACTTAGATACTAACATGGTTTTCAATTGAAAATCAACAACCACTAGCACGTTGCACATAACAGATAACAAGCATGTTAATGCACGGGGTGCAAAAGAAACAATACTTGCATAACAATAAACTTCATAAATAAGACACGTTATTGCACGGAGTGCATTTCAACAAATAAGTAGACTTGCCTAAATATGGATAATATGTTAGCGCTAATTTTTCATTCCTCACTCAATCTCCTGAAGTGTAAGCTCTAGAACTTTTATCCTCTAAACTTTTCCTTTCCTTGGATTATGCTAGGCTAATTAAGCATTTTAACGATTAAATCTTTTAAATTTTATTTCAGGTATTATAACCGCTTATAAATAAGACTTCTTCTACTATATATGAAATAATTTCAGCATTATAACTGCTTATAGAATGAATATTTTTCAACTATATTTAAAATAAATTGAGCATTATAACTGCTTGCAAAATGAATATTCGTTTACTATGTTTGAAATAAATCGGGCATTATAACTGTTTATAAAATGAATATTCGGCTATTATATTTGAGATAATTTCAGCATTATAACTGCTTATAAAATGAATATTCTTACTAAATACTTGAAGAAAATCGGACAAAGTAATTGCTTATAAAAGTATATTTTCAATTTTATAAGAGAAATAAATCGGACATTATAACTGCTTGTAAATAGGACTTTTGTACTATATATATAAAATAATTTGGATATTATAACTGCTTGTAAAAGTATATTTTTAATAATACATATATAAAAATGAAAATTATAACCACTAGAGTATACCTCTTGTAGTTACTAGCTTTACTTCCAATCGCGTAGCGCTTCGATGCTTCGAAAGTAATTTTTATCTCATAATATCTCTCAGAATATAAATATAGAGTGTTTTTACTCTTGAATTTCTCTTGAACATGGTAAGGAATGAATGAACTTAGTTTGCTATTTATAGGAAAACATATTTTCGCTAATTGCACGTTAGGGGCTGAGCTTATTACACTTTGTACCCTAGCATATCCTTAGAATATTCTTCTAAGCACCTCAATGAAAATATCTTCCAAGCTCGACAATGCAGCTTGCAATTGAACTTATCTTCTAAGCTCTTCAATGAAAATATCTTCCAAGCTCGACAATGCAGCTTGCAATTGAACCTATCTTCTAAGCTCCTTAATGAAAATATCTTCCAAGCTCGACAATGCAGCTTGTAATTGAACTTATCTTATAAGCTCCTTAATGAAAATATCTACCAAGCTCGACAAATCACTTTATCATTTCAAAGCACGACACAACAACTTGTCAAAAAAAATGATTTGCTGGGATGTTTCTTGGAGAAATCAGGGAAAACACGATAAATCATTTTGTCAATGTAAGCACGACTAAGCAGCGTGACAAATTTTTTTTTTATTTGACCTAATTCATCGTTTACATAATATAATCACAAAACACCTGCTTCAAAATATCATTTCGATATTTATTAAGCACATATGTTACAAAATTCGAATCTCATTAGGGCTTAAGGTTTTAAACTTCTCGATACCTAGTTTTAGGTTATACATTCTAATTCTAAACATATACGATCGTATTTTCGAATCGTATTAGGTTTTCAAAGATTATCTGAACAGTCGTTCATTAGATATTTCTAGAGTTTTCATTCTTAACTAAGTTAAAACAATATTTATAATTTTGATAATATTTCAAGGTATTACATTAGCAGCACCGGGGCGCTGCTCTATAGGTCAACCCCAGCGCTGGGGTGCTGGGGAGCAGAAAGGTTTGGTCGAGTTTGTGGAGCAGCTGGGTTCTAAGAAAAATTCCTACTCTATTTTGGATTCTAAGCTGACATGGAGGAGGGTGTCTTTATAAAAAGGGAGGAGGCTCTCCATCAAAAACACACAGAGATTGAAGTAGATTTCTGGAGATTAAAGATTGAAGATTTGGAGAAGCTCACAAGGAATTCAGACTGAAGACTAGAAGCGGAAGAAAACTTTACTAAGTTTTTTTCTCATTTCTTTATTCAGCTTTGTAGTTCTATTGTGATGACTTATTTGGGATTTTTGGTTTTAAATTTCAGCATGAACTAAACTTTTAATTAAGACTGCAATTGAACCTTTTATGTTTATGGATTAATTATCTATTTAATTCTAATTATTGATTCTTGATGAGTTGTCTATCATATTTTGTGTTTATTGATTAATTGTCTGGCCAACAATTAGCGGGATACTTTAGATGAATTCGGGAGATGAAATCTATGGTTAGATCTGAATATGATAGCATGTATTCTTAGTTATTTGCATGAGATAAATAATTAAGGTTGCGAATTGAATAAGAATATCTCTTTTCACTGCATGTAACTTTTGGGAATTGGTACTTAATGAATTTGATTCTTTTGTTTTGCATAGGAATATAGCAAGATTAATTGAATTGAATATTTTTATTTGATCATTGGGAAATGACTTATAAATAATCATGAATTCCTGTTAACAACTCCATTGGCTTCAATAATTAGATGATTTGGATAATTAATTTGTCTTACATAATTAGGGATATTGTAGTCTTAAGCCTTAAAATATCTAATTTTTAACCTTTGTGCTACTTCTTATTCTTAATTTTTAAATTTACTTTTAATCAGTATTCACAAATTGTGATTGTTTAAATAAAATTGAATTGATAAAAAATTAGTAGTTGGGATATATTAGACATAGATTCCTGTGGGTTCGACACTCTCTTATCACTTTATTACCTGTTGACCGTGTATACTTGCATGTATTTATTGATTGATAAATCAACCAACAAGTTTTTGGCGTCGTTGCCAGGGAATCGGTGTTTAGTATTTATTTCCATATTAGTTACAATTAATTCTGTCTTAATTTAAACTTTTTTATTTTCTGTTTTATTTTGCCTTTGTAGGTTTTCTTATCTGTGTATGCACACTTGCTTAAAGGGTAAGGAGGAACTTTTGCTGTACGTAGACGATATCGAAAGAAAGTTCTGAAAACTGAAATTAGCTGGTGAGGAAACACAGACTGAAGAAAAATAGACAGAGAAAAACGAAACACAAAAAACCATGGCTGCAGAAGAGCAAAAATCACTAAAGGATTATGTCATGCAGTTAGTGACAGACATTCAATCCAGTATTCAGAGACCTATCATCAATGCGAACAGTTTTGAGATCAAACTGGGGATCATTCAGATGTTACAGAATTCAGTGCAGTTTGGGGGTGGTCCAAACGATGATCCGAATGAACATTTCATCAGCTTCCAAGAAATTTGTGACACGTTCAAGTTTAATGGGGTTACAGAGGAGGCAGTGAGATTAAGAATTTTCCTTTTTACACTTCGCGATAAGGCGAAAAGTTGGTTGCACTTCGCGATAAGCCGAATTTGGCACAAATTTTTTTAGCTAAGTTCTTTCCACCTACAAAAACAACGAAAATGAGGAACACCATTACTTCATTCAACCAATTTGATTCATAGACTTTGTATGAGGCATGGGAAAGGTTTAAGAACTTACTCCGTAAGTGTCCACATCATGGGATCCCGAAATGGTTGTAGGTGCAGACGTTCTATAATGGGTTGCATGGTCCCACGAGGACACGTATTGATGCAGCAGCTGGCAGTGCTATTATGGGAAAGAATTTTGATAAAGCATATCAGTTATTAGAAATAATGACAACCAACAACTATCAGTGGTCTACGACAAGGGCCAATCCACCAAAAAGTAGGGAAGTTAGAATTGGATGCAGTTACTACTATATCTGCACATGTAGTTGTGTTGACTAAAAAGATTAAATCACAGAGACCAAAAGTAAGTCCACATGTGGCGATGGTTTGTGAATTATGCACAAGAAATCATGTTACAGATCAATGTGCCATCAGTGTGGAGTTGGTACAGTTTTTAAGAAGTCAGAATAGACAGTAACACCCATATCAGAATACTTACAACACGAGGTGGAGGAATCATCCAGGCTTTTCTTAGAGTAACAGTCAGGCTCAAAACCAAGCTCCAAGGAAATAGTATCCTCCAGGTTTTCAGAATCAAGCCACTCATCAGGTAGGAAAGAAACTAAGCTTAGAGGAGGCCTTGGAAAAATTCATTAGAGCTTTAAAAAAGAGAATGAACGATCAAGATAGGTTGTTAAATCAAGTAGACTTGAATGTGAAAAGCTAAGCAGTGTCAATTAGAAATTTAGAGAATCAGATGGGTCAGTTAGCTCATGCCTTAAACAGTCGCCCCCAAGGAGTATTACTGAGCAACACTGAAATTAATTCGAAGACAAATAGAAAAGAACACTGCAAGGCTGTAACTCTAAGAAGTGGGAAAGAACTGTCTGAGATTGAAAAAGGAAATTCAAAGCCGAAAACTGCATATATGAATGGGGATGAGGTAACTAAAGAGAAAAATGAGGGTGACGATGCAGTCAAGACAAAGGATATAGGTTCGGATGCAATGCCCAATGGAAGTAAGCAAAATAATACCGTGCCTCTCATGCCATTTCCTCAGAGATTTCATAAATCCAAATCAGACAAGCAATTTTCAAAATTCCTAGAGGTGTTCAAGAAACATCACATCAACATACCATTTACGTAAGCTTTGGAGCAGATGCCCACTTATGCCAAATTTATGAAAAGTATTGCCCGAAAAGAAGAGATTGGGTGAATTCAAGACAGTGGCGTTGACTAAAGAATGCAGTGCTATTTTACAGAAAAAGTTACCGCCAAAGTTAAAGGATCCAGGAAGCTTCACGATCCCATGTACAATCGGTAATCAGTTTTCCAAACGGGCACTGTATGATTTAGGGGCTAACATCAACTTGATGCCACTCTTAGTGTACACTCAGTTGGGGTTAAAGGAACTAAGGCCGACGAATATCACCTTACAGCTTGCAAACAGGTTAGTGATATATCCAAGGGGTATTGTGGAAGACATCCTAGTTAAGGTTGACAAATTCATCTTTCCGGCTGACTTCATAATATTAGATTACGAGGAAGATAAGGAGATCCCGATCATACTTGGTCGCCCATTCTTAGTGATAGGGAGAACTTTAATAGATGTGTAGAAAGGTGAATTAACAGTGAGAATCCAAGATCAAGAAATCACCTTTAGTGTTTTCAAAGCGATGAAGTTCCCCAAAGAAGTCAAGGAGTGCCTACGGATAGATATAGTCGAAGAGGCAATGACTGAGGTGTTCAACAGGAATTACTTAGCAGATCCATTGGAAGCAGCTCTGGTTGGTTTAGATGCGTTAGATGATCTGAATTTTAGGATTACATTAAAATGTTAGAATCAATACCAGTATCCTCGAAGTTCAAAAAGCAGTATGATACCCTTGATCATCCCGAAGGAGTAGAAAAGCGTTCTAAAACATCATTGGAGGAACCACCAGTGCTAGAACTCAAACCCCTTCCTACTCATTTAAAGTATGCCTATTTGGGAGATCCCAACACTTTACTAATTATAGTTTCTGCTCACTTAAATGAATCTCAAGAAGAGAAGCTATTGAGGGTGTTGCGCGAGTATAAGACAACAATCAGGTGGACTATAGCAGATATTAAGGGAATCGGTCTGTCTTTTTACATGCATAAAATTTTGCTTGAGGAAGGAGCAAAGCCAATCATTGAGCAACAAAGAAGATTAAATCCGATCATGAAAGAAGCTGTAAAGAAAGAAATCATCAAGTGGTTGGACGCCAGAATTATTTATCCAATTTCAAAAAGTTTGTAGGTAAGTCCTGTACAGTGTGTGCCAAAAAAGGGAGGAATGATCGTGGTCGAAAACGAAAATAATGAGCTCATTCCTACATGAACAGCTATCGGGTGGAGAGTGCGCATGGACTACTGCAAATTGAACAAAGTAACTCGTAAGGATCACTTTCCCTTACTATTCATTGATCATATGTTGGATAGGTTGGCAGGCCATCAGTTTTACTACCTTCTTGATGGGTATTCAGGATACAACCAGATTACAATAGCTCCAGAAGACCAAGAGAAAACTACATTCACATGTCCCTAAGGAACCTTCGCATTCCGGAGGATGTCTTTTGGTCTTTACAACACACCGGCTACATTTTAGAGATGTATGATGGCTATCTTCTTAGACTTGGTCGAACAGAATCTAGAAGTGTTCATGGATGACTTCTCTGTTTTTGGTGATAGTTTCGACTTATCCCTCAGTAATTTGATTTTGATTTTGAAAAGGTGTGTGGAAACAAATCTGGTACTCAATTGGGAAGAGTGCCCACTTCATGGTGAAGGAAAGAATAATTTTGGGTCATAAAGGTCTCTACCGCCGGCATTGAGGTAGAGAAAGCAAAAATTAAAACAATTAAAAAGTTATTTCCACCCACATCAGTGAAATGAATACGAAGTTTTCTCGGCCATGCAGGTTTTTATCGGCGCTTCATCAAAGACTTCTCTAAAATCTCCAAACCCTTGCACACACACCTTAAGAAAGATGTTCCATTTAAAATTGATCAGTCTTGCATCGATGCCTTTGAAGTGTTAAAAAAAAAGTTAGTATCGGCTCCGATCATAGTTGCTCCGGATTGGTCTCTACCATTTAAAATTATGTGCGACGCAAGTGATTATGCGATTGGTGCAGTACTTGGGCAGCATAAGGATAAGAACTTTCATACAATTTACTATGCAAGCAAGACTCTAGCAGATGCACAGCTGAATTACACCACAACAGAGAAGGAATTACTAGCAGTGGTGTTTGCCTTTGACAAGTTTTGAGCATATCTCATTGGGACAAAGGTGATAGTCTACACGGATCACTCAGCAATCAAGTACCTGATTTTGAAGAAGGATGCAAAACCAAGGTTAATTCGATGGGTCCTTCTCCTATAAGAATTTGATCTTGAAATCCGCGATAGAAAAGGCACAAAAAATCAGGTAGCTGATCATCTTTCAAGGTTGGAAAATACTGTTTCCTAGAAAAAGGATGAATTAGTGATCAGCGAGTCGTTTCCAGATGAGCAATTATTTTGAATCACAAAGGAAGTGCTTTGGTATGCAGAATATGTCAATTACCTAGTAAGAAATGTACTCCCTCCAGACTTGAATTCTCAATAAAGAAAGAAGTTCATCCATGACGTCAAGCAGTATTTCTGAGATGAACCATTCTTGTTCAAAACTTTTGCGGATCAAATAATAAGATGATGTGTACCACATGAAGAAATTGAAAGCATATTGAATTATTGTCATTCTTCGAATTATGGGGGACACTTTGGTGGAGAAAGAACAGCGGCAAAAGTGCTCCAGTCTGGTTTTTATTGGCCAACATTGTTCAAAGACGCTCATTTCTTTGTATTAAGGTGTGATCGATGCCAAAGGGTTGGTAATATTTCGAAAAGACATGAGATGCCCCTCAATAATATCTTAGAAGTTGAAATCTTTGACATATGGGGCATTGACTTCATGAGGCCATTTTCGTCTTCATTTAACAATCAATAGATACTGCTGGCAGTGAATTACGTGTCAAAATGGGTTGAAGCAGCTGCGTTGCTAACAAACGATGCTAAAGTGGTTCTGAAATTCTTGCGAAAAAATATATTTACTAGATTTGGCACTCCAAGGGCAATAATTAGCAACGAGGGAACATATTTCTGTAATAAGAACTTTACAACACTCACTAAGTATGGGGTTAAACACAAAATTGCTACAACCTATCATCCCCAAACCAGTGGCCAAGTTGAAGTGTAAAATCAAGAGGTCAAACAAATTCTAGAAAAAGTGGTGAATCCATCTCGTAAAGATTGGACAAGAAAGTTGGATGATGCTTTATGGGCGTATCGAACGGCATACAAGAATCTAATCAGAATGTCACCATATAGAATGATCTATGGAAAAGCGTGTCATTTACCGGTGGAACTAGAGCACAACGCATACTAGGCCCTTAAAAAATTAAATTTTGATCTACAAGCATCCGGAGAGAAGAGATTGTTACAATTAAATAAGATGGAGGAATTCAGGAACCAAGCATACGAGAATGCCAAAATCTATAAAGAAAGAGTCAAGAAGTGGCATGATAAACGGATCCTTGATCGGAAATTTGAACCAAGTCAAGCAGTGCTGTTATTCAATTCAAGGTTGAGACTCTTCCTTGGGAAATTAAAGTCCAGGTGGTCAGGACCATTCGTAGTTACCTCTATAGCTCTACACGGAGCCATCGAGGTTAAAGAACTAAACTCAAAGCACACGTTCAAGGTCAACAGTCAAAGACTAAAACATTATTGGGGAGGTGATATCGATCGACAACCGACCTCGATCGATCTGACTTTGATCTATTTGACTGACACATGAGAAATACAGGAAAGTCGGACTAACGATTATAAACCAAGCGTTATTGGGAGGCAGCCCAAATTTTACTTTTAATTCAGTCATATTCCCTTGAATTTAATTTATAGGTTAAGTTAATTTTTAGTAATATTTTTAGTCTCATTAAGTATATTAATCCTTGTGTTTTTACTGCAGGGAAGAAGAGAATTACAAAGAGAAAGGATAGTGAAGGAAATTATTGACTAAAGCTTGGACTGCCATAATGCCCCGGCGCTCCAAAAATAACTAAAACCAGTGCCTCGGCGTTGGAAGACAGAGTCCTCAGCAAGCCACAGTGCACCAACGCTCCTAATACGAGTAATCATAACGCCCCGATGCTTAGACACTATCGAAGATACTGATCACTAGCGCCCCGACACTCCTTGAAGACCAAATCATAACGCCCTGACGCTGGGTACCAGGTAAAAAAGAGAGGCATGAATCAGGCTTGTAACTTCCCCCACTTGTCCTATTCCTTCTCAAACTTTATTTTTCCCAATTCTCCTTTTCCTTCTCCACTTCTAGCCCTAATCTTTAATCTCTCTTCTACTCAAATTAAAACATCTAAGTCTCCACATCAATCTATCAGTCATACGAACTTGGAAGCAAAGAATAATAGTAAATCTTCTCTCTTCAATTAATTACTTTACTCCAACCAAGGTTAAAGATGACATATAAACGACATAGAGGCAATGGCTCATCATCTTCCCCATCCAAGCCGTTCGACAAGAAGAAATTTGTTAGTACCGAGGCTCAAGAGCGGTACAACAGAATGGCTCAGAAAACTTAAATTCCGGAAAGGGGATTAAGGCCGGATCAAACCAAAGATGGAGAAGTAGCAGTGATGATAGCCGAACGAGATTAGTTTGACTTCACGACATAACTGAATTCAGCGGTTATAGCGGTGGTTAAAGAGTTCTATGTTAATGCTCAAGAGCATTATCACTTCGGAGTCTATGTATGGGGAAAGACAGTTTCATTTTCCTGCGATGACATCAATGAATACTATAAGCTGGAAGATGAGGATGAAATCAATCAATACACCTCCTTTGTCAGCCAAGGACCAGACTATGATCAGATCATTCATGAGTTATGTTAGCCTGGTATGATATGGAAGACTCACGAGCAAGGCAGCATGACTCTCCCACACTCCACACTTAGCCGATATGGCAAGGCATGGTATGCCTTTATTTGTGCCAAGTTGATGCCATATACTCATGTCAGCAACGTGACCAAGGAGAGGGCGGTGCTTCTATACTGTCTTGTGAAAGGAAAGACGATGGATATAGGGTTAATCATTTAGAGGCCCATCTTGTATGCTTTGGAGGGTAGTACCACTGGAGGGCTGCCCCTCCCTTCCCTCATCTGTTCATTGTGTGGTCAGGCAGGGGTCAAATAGAAACAAGACGAACTCATCATGCCACCAATGCCACTGCTGGACCATAATATGATTATGCGTTAAAAAGTTTGGGGGGTGGTGAGTCGCATTCGAGGGGATTGGGTTTTATCATTCCATATTTTGAGCCTCAGCAAGGTTCGACTCCAATATCCACAGATTCTTCTTAACCCGTTACTCCCCGCCAAGTTATTTCTGAAGAAGTTAAGCTAGAAGTAAATAGATGGATGTACCACTTGGAGGATCAGAATGTTCGCCTTGCTGCCCGTTAGGATGCAATCTTCAGCTACAATGTCAGTTTCAACAATGCCTTGGTAGACATATTTGCAAGAATGAATCCCACTTTGGACCATAGCCAGTTTCTTGTGGTGCCCACATTACCCGTTTTTTCACCCTCCGATCAAGAAGATGAGAGCGATGAGGAGGTCGATTACGACGATTGACCTAATCAGGGGAGTCCTCAGTTTATAATTTCTCTATTTTTCACATGAGGACATTGCACTATTCAAGTTTAGGGGTGTTTGTTTGCATATGCATTGTAGTTGGTTACTCAATAGGACATTTATTCATCTAGGTTGTAGTTTGCATATAGTTTATATTTATTCATGTTTATTTGTTAGTTTTTCATGAGGTGTTGCATACTGTTACGTATATATTGCATTTATGATAACTTGAGCATGATGAGATATGAAACCTTATTGATGGTCGATGATAAGAATGCGTGAATTAAGTAATAACTGGAATAAATGGGATACTGATAGCTAAGTTAGCTCGTGACTATTGTTAGTTTGCTTTATTTGAAACCCTGGGTTTAATTGCGCATATTCAATATGTTGATCTAGTTGTGAGTTAGTTCGAACTAAAATAATCTGAGGCTTAGGAAAGATAGAATAACCTCTATGGTTTAGTTTATTTAGTATTTCAGAAATTATGTGAAAAAAATGAAAAATGAAAATATGAAAAAAATGAAAAATAAATAAACTTGACTAGTTATCTTTGTGGCCTCTGTTACTCGAACAAGTAAGCCCTTAGGAGTGTTTTTACATTTAGTGCCCTAAAGTCGACCAGCTTGGGAGTTATTGGTTGAAAGTTCGCTACATGGGTAACTGTAAAAAGCCTAATAAAGATTAACATTACACAAGTCAAGAAATAATAAGGAAAAAACAACAAGATGGAGCGTAAAACGCACTCGTTATGAAAAAAAATTAATAAATAATAATAATAAAAGAAATTTTTGAAATACAGGGTATCTAAGTTATAGAGGTGAAGTAAATTGCTTATATCTGTGATTATCTTTCTTTGAGCCATATGATTCATGAGTTTGGCTGAGTTATGATTGGATTGACATGTTAACACACACATACTGTGGGTTGAAAATAAAGTGAGTTGGTGATATTTTTTTTTGAGTTTAACTTATGCTTGAGTTTGAACATTCATTTGAGTTATGGTTAAGGATCTTTGAGGCTATCTATGGATATTTGTGTTAATTTATGCTTGAGTTGGTAGAATCATGATAGTTAGTTGTATTCATTTTGTTTTGTTCATTTGCATTACTTTAGGACAAGCAAATGTTTAAGTTTGGGGGTATTTGATGAGTGGGTAATATTGAAAGTAGTATGCACACAAGCCAATCATATTTGATATGATGTAGCATATACTTTGTAATCTTATTCATTTATTAATAAAAGAATTGATTTTCTTAAAAGGCATTTTATATTATCTACATAGTGCTGTTATATTAAATGTGATAAACCCATAGTTTTGAGCAATGTTTTTAGAATCATGATGGTGATCATGCTAATGAGATCTAAATTTAAGATAACTCACAAATTAAAATCGTTCCTAATCGTTGGATTACTAAAAAGGGGATTAGTGAATTCGGATAGATTAGTACATACGTTGCTTGCTCTTAGGAAGAGGATGATTGATCTCATAATCATTTGTGTGAAGACACTAAAGCAAGTATGTAGGTGCTTATTGGAGAATAAGTTCACTGAACGTGGCTCGCTAAGGAATACCTAATGGAGTTTTACTCGTCTGTCAATAGGAATTCCTATAGTGATAGTACTACAAGTGATCCTTAGACTTGAGATCATCATAGTATCTTGTGTATGATGAGTTATACTTTGACATGTCCCTTAAGACCTTTAGGGTATATCAAAGGGTATGATTGGGTATAATAAGTTGTGCATGGAGATAGGTGAATGATCAACAAAGAATCTACCACGTCTAGTAAAAGATGTGAATGTCCTATGTGATTCGATAAATAACAACTCAGTAGTCCTTGGCCAAGGCAGAATGAAATTAGAAAGGAGTTTCTAATTTGCATTATTTAGAGTTGTGCATTTGAGAATCGAAATACATATAATTAAATAACATAAGACTTGACAGTAAATCCATGTCTTATATTTAATTGGGACATTGCATGGTAGAAGGATTGAATTGTACGGTAACTATGCACTGAAAGATTCTTTTATGATTAATGTTGAAATCTATATTATCTGGAAAGTCGTTGATTGTTAAGGGGGCTTACCCTTATTCTAGAATAAATATTATTTATTTAAATAAATTAAATAGTTTAATTTATTTATTTAAATAAGATTAGAATTGTTCTAATTGATTTATTCACAACCGGTTTAATATGGAGAACCTAAAGGGTCACACCGCAAAAGGAAAATATTTATTTAAGAAGTAAATGGCATAATAGTAATAATAAGTTAAGTGTATTTAATTTAGTCTATGGAGATAGAATAAATTAAATAGCTTAATATTTATTATTTAATATTTTAGAAATATTAAATATAAATTAATAAGAGTAGTCTTATTATTATTATTACTATTACTATTATTTAATTCCTAATAGGGATTGGGAGATAATTAATAGAAGTACTCTCTCACGAATTCCTAATTGGATTAGGAGTAGAATTAATTAAAAGAGTTTAATTATAATAGAAACCCTAATCCTAAATAGTTTAGGGAAGGGTTATTCCTACATCTATAAATAAGAGGAGTCTTATCATAGATTGGGGTTACACACTCTTGCATTAGATTGTAGAGAGTACTTATAATTTCTATAGAGATAGAAACTAGGGTTTTGCCAACACCCATCTTCTTGAATAACTATTCTTCTTTGGTGGATCACCTCTAGAGGCCAAACACTTGGGTGGCTAACGTTGATCAAAGGAAGGAATCTCATCGGTGGAATTCGAGGAGAACACGAAGGACTATGAGTTGAACTTGTACCCGAGGAAGCTTTGATCTACGAGGGTATAATTCTTATTCTCTTTCTCTTTCGTTTATATCGTTAATTGAGCACATAGATTGATCATGGTGATGGTTTGTATTAAAATTTTAAAATCCGTTTTATCACGCTTCCGCCCTATTTATGTAATTTGATTGCATGCTTGCGTCATATACAAACCTAACAGTGGTATCAAAGCCTAATCATGTGCTAATTATCGATTTTGATGATTCCATGTGTGTATGGTATGCGATTGGATCGAAATTTTTGAGCAGAATCTATTTTTTCTGAATCTGCTACGTGGCGCAGCTGCGCCGGCTCCAGTTCATTCTGGAGCGCAGCTGCGCCCAAACCCAGAAAGTCATTTTTGGGGTTCAGCGCAGCTGCGCCGTTTCCCAGTTCATTCTGGGCGCAGCTGCGCCGGATAGCAGAATCCTAAAAATAATTTTTCTTCAATTAAAATAAATGGTTTATTTAATTGATATAAGTTTAAAATAAAGATGTTTATTTTATCTGGAATAGGATTTCAGATTGCTAAAATTAAAGGAGTTTAATTTGGATTTGGTTTTTGATTAAAATAAAAGAGTTTATTTTGTTTCAAAATTAAATATTAGCAAAACTTTTGCCCATTAATTGATATCAATGCATATATGGAATGGTTTTATTATTCATGGGATGAATGTTATTTATTGATACGTATAGAGATATGTATGATAACAAATAGGGATTGATTATGGACTATTGACCAATGTGTGATTGGAATTATTTTAGAGGATGCTTGAATGTATGAGTTTTTATAAATGGGGTCTGCGTACCTCGTCTTCTCTAATTTTTTTTAATGTAAAATTCTATCTCCCTTTTATGTATTTCCCCTTGACTGCTGATCAATGTTTCTATTAATTGTAAATAGTTTTTGTAATAGGACTAGTTAGAATTAATTTTGAAGAATTGGAGACAAAGGAGCAAGGAGCGCTTGAAGACCCGTTTGTAATGGAGCCCGAGTTTAAATGTAATAGTTACATTTAAATTTTATTCTTGCACCCTAGGTTTGACCTTTTGGTTCACTTGATGGCTCTAGTGAACCAAACTAAAATAAAAGTCCATAATGGGTAGAATATAGTATTCTATATGTGCATGATTACTATATATATTATATATTATACAATATGCTTCGCATGTAAAATAATATGACGCGTATTTTATATATATATGTGCATGTGCGCTAAACAAGATGAGATTAATAATAACAAACCCCTCAAAGAAATAATATTAAGTCCTAAGCGTTCAAAGATATTAGGAATATCGAACGTAGCCTTCTAGCATGGTAAAACAATAGAGTATTAAATATTTAATATGAGTTTGTTGTGCACACACAAGGTGAATATTAAATATTTAAGATGTTGTTTTATCACATTTGATGCTTATTAAGGAATTGAACATTACTGCTTTGTTGTGCACACACAAGGGCGGTCTTTTTCTCTTCACATATATGGAAGTGCTAAGTTGGAATTAACTTAGATTATTTTAGTTCGGATGTGCACACACTTGACCATCATAATCTAAGAGGCAAAATACAAGGAGTTACATAGTGATGTAATTGACAATAGTTGTCTACCTATTTATTTATATATAGTTTGTTGTGCACACACAAGGCTATATACATTTGAAATGGGGTCCTTAATCTCACTAGTAAATCTTTAATTAGATTTGCCGAACTATATTGTCGACGCCGGTTTCTCGTCTTTTCCGATTTTTTGCCTTTTGATTGAATGGTTTTTTGGAAAAGGTCGGCATTAATGTCGACGGGGTTTTGAAAGATCGTTTTCTTATGATGAGCCAATTAACTAGAGTCGCCAGTTGGTATATTTGAAATGGATGTACCAACTCATCCGAGTTTTCATTTTTTATAAATCGCTGGCTCATATGTGACTCCAAATTAATTGGTCTGCGAATCGAGATTCCTAGAGTTCGGGGGCTTGCTTAAGCGAGGGGAAGGTGTTAGGCACCCCCCGACTTCCGTGAAACATGGTTACCGCAATCTTGATACTTTCCTATCCTTTAATTCATGAAATGTGTATGTGTGCGTGTGTGGGTGCCTAATGAATTGTTGTGGTGAGTTTAGTATAAAAAGGAATTCTTTTCGGTGTTTTATGAAAGAGACGTGTTTTATTTTGAGAGTGCTTTAGAATGTCTTTTGGCCTATTCGAGGAAGCTTCATTTCTTTATGAGAAAGGTTGGATTTTAATTGGCAAGAGCTATGAGATTTTTCATTAAGTGTTGTTTTGACAAAACATGAATTTGTTAAACCTTAGCCAAAATAGGAATCGAGATTTATACGTTGCTTTCATAAATGACGGGCAATTTCTAGGATCTCTTTCGCCCTATGTATCAAGGTTTAGTAAAACGATTATTTCTTTTTATAAAACCATTTTTTCGTGACATTTGGAAACAACTTCTCTTTAGCTTCCTCGTAAAATAGGAATCGACTTTCATTAGCATTTCCAATTCTTAGCCTCGTGATGCTAATATCCTACTTTGATTGATTTTAGAAAAATCTTTATTGTTTTGGCTTTGAAATCTTTTGTTTGGTGTTACAAATGAAATTAAATATCAAAACACATAGGGGGCTATTCACATGCATGTAAGCCATCAAAATATTCCCGAACGCCAACAATCACATATTTCACTACTACGGGGCCTTAAACCCGATTCTCGCCTTAGCGTCGTTTTAAGGCCCGACGATTACATGTTACAAAAACGAGCACCTTGAATCTATTACATACATCAAAACGTCCATCATCGGATTTGGACCACGGGGTCGCGTTCCTAGGCTCACACCCGAGATTGCTACATGCCCACAAAATGAATACTACAGAACTAACCAACCCGGATTTATCTAATCCACCATGATATCCGAAAATGATAATCTAAATAATTTACGCCCGATACATCACCCTAAACAAGCTAAAAATTTCACCAATTGGATATCCTCGGGTTATTAGGAAGAATTTTGTTCCGATGCAACCCTCACTAATAATCCCTAATCCATGATAGCTCAACAATATTCATGAAAATTACATTTAATTTAACCAAATAATATGATATAAATTGCTATAACAAAGGGAATTTTTACCTTGCAAATGATCTCAATTGGATGTAAACTTGTGTATTTGAATAGGATAAGAAGTATATTTGATACAACCAAAATCAAAAGAGTATAAATCCTCTCTTTTTTTCTCTCTTTTCTTCCTATTTGGTTGCAAAATTTGCTATTTTCCCCTCTATTTCCGTGCTGCTGCTACTGCTCTCTTCCCCTCCAAATCTGCCGAACTTGTGTATGCTGAAGCGGAAATGAGCTGAAATAGGCTGGCCGCCTGCCTTCCACTCACCTGGTTTTGAGTTCCGTGTTTTCAAAAGGCGCACTTATTGGCTGCAGATCAATCCGCGGCTGGACGGTTTGATTTTCTCGATTTTCATGCCACGCCTCGACTTTCGCGTCGTAACGTCGGTTTTCGCTGACAGGCTTGTATTTTGCAGTCCGGGAATTTCCGGGAGACATGCCACCTCATTCGGGAATGCTCGTTTCAGACGACCTTATTGTCACGTCAGCTTTGGTCGCTAATCATTGCGGTGGTGTTGAGCGTTCGCACTTGTGCCCATTCCTTCGCTCCCGTAAGCCGGTTCAATTGACGATTTTGCCCTCCTGTCATGGTTAGTATAGGGAACGCAAAATTTGGGTGTCTACAGCTGCCCCTCTTTATCATGTTTATGCAATGTTAAATGAAATGAACGGGATAAAGAAATAGACACTCGATGCATGAATGACAATGCACAAAAATGACAATACATACGTGATGCAACACATATATATTATGATGCAATGTAAGATGTAAGGCATTCAAGATATTCGCAAAAAGGTGTCAATGCGGATGATCGCCTCGTCGGGGCCGGGTTTCGTCGCCGGTCACCCATCTCGTAATCGCCGGTTATCGTCGTCGGTCGATTGTCTCGTCGGGGTCGGGTTTCGTCGCCGGTCACCCATCTTGTAACCCCCGGGTATCGTCGCCGGTTGGTTGTCTTGTCGGGGCCGGGTTTCGTCGCCGGTCACCCATTTCGTAATCGCCGGTTATCGTCACCGGTCGATCGTCTCGTCGGGGCCGGGTATCGTCGTCGGTCACCCATCTCGTAATCGCCGGTTATCGTTGCCGGTCGATCGTCTTGTCGGGGCCCGGTTTCATCGCCGGTTATCGTCGCCGGTCGATTGTCTCGTCAGGGCCGGGTATCGTCGCCGGTCACCCATCTCGTAATCGCCGGTTATCGTCGTCGGTCGATCGTCTCGTCAGGGCCGGGTTTCGTCGCCGGTCACGCATCTCGTAATCGCCGGTTATCGTCGCCGGTCGATTGTCTCGTCGGGGCCGGGTATCGTCGCCGGTCCCCCATCTCGTAATCGCCGGTTATCGTCGCCGGTCAATCGTCTCGTCGGGGCCAGGTTTCGTCGCCGGTCACCCATCTCGTAATCGCCGGTTATCGTCGCCGGTCGATCGTCTCGTCGGGGCCGGGTTTCGTCGCCGGTCACCCATCTCGTAATCGCCAGTTACCGGTCGATCGTCTCGTCGGGGCCGGGTTTCGTCGCCGGTCACCCATCTCATAATCGCCGGTTGATCGTCTCGTTGGGGCCGGGTTTCGTCGCCGGTCACCCATCTCATAATCGCTGGTTATCGTCGCCGGTCGATCGTCTCGTAGGGGCCGGGTTTCGTCGCCGGTCACCCATCTCGTAATCGCCGGTTATCGTCGCTGGTCGATCGTCTCGCGAGTGCCGGGTCTCGTATCCGGTCACTCGGTCGAATTGAGAAGCCGTGTTCGACCTCCGATTCATCAAAATCTCGTATTTCATTACCAAATTATGAGTCAAATGGGCTTCAGGATCGATTAAGCTTGCATTGGACCAAGGGGGAGCACTGGGCCCAGCCGCAGATGGATCTACGGCCAGCCGCAGATTGATCTGCGGCCAAGATCGGGGCTTTAAGCGGCCAGCCGCTTCCCAGATCTGTCACTTTCATTCGTACCCCACGTGACTTTTTCGACCTTTGCACGCCCTTTTGCCGAGTTTTCCAACCTTTTTGCAAAAACTGCTCCGGTAGGATCGATCTACGTGCTACAGGTAACACTTTGACCGGTTGTTTTTCAATTTCGTCAATGTTTTGCTATACATTTGGCTATTTGCATGGTTAGAGATAGAAATGTATGCTTTACAATGCTATGCTATGTATTATCGTATATACATGCTATGTATCAACTGTGTGAGTCCTATTTTATGCTCATGATGCGGTCCCACATATCTGTTTGTTCCTTTTTTTTGAAAGAAAATCATGCATTATGGTCCTTTACATGCTTTAATTACACATATGAATGCAACTTTGATCTGTTGTGGCCTGGTTTCTTTGAAAACATGCTTGGATATGCATGGGATGTCCATTTTACAGACGGAACTCTACCGAATTTTTTTTTTTCATGCACACATAATAAACATGCATCATGCTGCATTAATTCTATGATGACGATTAGAATGTTTATGACATAATTCAAAATAGAATTTACCTCCCCTTTTGCCTGCTCTATTCCAGCTATGGATCCTGACACTCCAAGTAGCTCCACCGCGTCTCAGACTTCGGGTGTTCGCCGCCGTAGGGCTACACCCGCCCCTGCCTTACCTCGGACCCGCTAGGCTCGCCGACTGCGGAGGCTGTCATCCAGCCCGATCATCCCGACATTGAGGAGGCTGTTCCTCCGGAGGTTGTGGCAGAGGGGCCATCCTCTAGCACCCCGGACCTATCTCCTCATCGCGCCCTTTCTGGCGCCTCTGCGTAGATACCCGATCTATTGGGTCGGGATCTCAGTCGTCACCCCTCAGCATCTATTGTAGCTAATGAGGTATGCTTAAAGTACTTCTCTGAACTTATTCCCAAATTTTGTTTAGATTTGGACTGATCCATTCATTTTTGTCACAGGTGCCCGAGTTTACCCAACCGAGGGGTAACTGGTTCAACATTTACTCCCTCTATACCGCTTTGCATAGCGACTACCGGGCGGTGGTGGATTCCTGGGGCTTCCGTCACTTTTTCACTATCATCCCCCGTCAGTGCCCCTGGGGTTACATGAGGGCCTTATCCGAGCGATGGTTCCACCAGACGTAGTCTCTTCATCTTCTTGACTGCGAGGTTGTGCTGACCCCCTGGGATTGGAGGTACATCACGGGTATAGAGTTTACCGGGTCCCGTGTCCCTCTGGATCTTGACATTACTCCAGCGGAGGTCCGAGCTTTATTGGGCTTCGCTGCTGAGGATCGGGTCTTTAAGGCCTGTAGTATTCGGTCCGGTGCTTTGACTGTCGATGCTGTCGGGGGTATATACGCACTGCCTATTCCAGCGGATCAGGGCACTCGTGACATTCTGCTACGGCGCTTGTTCCTGACCATTATGAGGGGTTATTTCCTAGGGAACAACTCCTCTACCATTCATTTCAGCGTCGTAGGAGCTGTCAGAGACGTAGACCGGATCGGTGACTACGATTGGGGGTCGTTCACCTTTGCTTATTTCCTCCACGGTCTGCGTCTACGTTCGGAGGGACAGACAGATGCCTGGCTCGGATTTTATCACTTTTTGCTGGTGAGGCTTCTCTTCCTCTCTTCTTACTGGACTTTTCTTCATTTATTTCTCTTTTCTGCATTTGTCGGTTACTCATGCTTTTCACAGTTTCTGTTCGCAGTTCTAGGCCTACGAGCGTCTTCCATGCCTGAGGCCCATCACTACCCTTGGCCTGGACACCTATCCCCGGGGTCGGCGATGGCATCACAACACTTTGGAGGAGGTCCCGGTATCTGGCAGCTTTGCACACTTCCGCATCCAGCTGGAGCTGATCACCGCTGCAGATTTCGTCTGGACTCCTTATCTTTCGGAGCATCTAGTTGTGGGGTTTACAGATGGGTATCCTTCCGGCCCGGAGTTCACGCTTTCCACCCGTCGTCTCACTTTGCAGAGTGTCGGAGGATGGGTGATGTATTTGGGAGAGCGCGCATTCAGATGCGTGACTGGAGAGATCCGCATCCTGCATTCCCTTCCTTTCACTACCTCCTGGCCGCTGGATTCTCAGCCTTCGGAGATCATGCTCGCAGGGGAGGACGGTCGGATGCTTTCTACGGGTCCCAGTACGAGTGAGGCCTTCCGTACCTGGTGGGTGCCTCGTACTATCGGTCCTCAGACCCGGGCCACATTCTTCCTCGGGGATATGGTCCCCGGCTCGGTGATGATGACCGATTGGGCCGCCTGCGTTCGGAGTCCCACTCACGCTGAGCAGATCGCCACTTTGACCCGTCAGGTGGATCAGCTGTCTTTATATATTTGGGTGTTAGGCCGGACTCCAGAGGATGCTTACGCCTACGATCCTGACAGTGCGGGTTATGATGCAGGCCCTAGCTCATCTGATGCCACAGCGCAGCCATACATTCCTGACATGAACTTTGGTCCTCCGACCTCGATGACCCCAGGGGATCAGTTCGAGGATCCCGCTTTCATAGATGACATTGACTTTGTTTAGATCACGATAGGACTTTTGTACCTACACCTGTTTAGATTTATTTTTCCCTTTTTTATCATTATTACATGTACTATGTACTGAACTCATTTGTTTTATTTATGCACAATTTTTTTATCCTTTATTTCTATGAAATTCATTTACTTTATTAATAACTGTATGATGCATGCTTTTTTGTTTATGGATAGAGAATGATCCCTGTACAGTCTTTTTGATACTATTTTTTCACAGATGTCGTCCTCAGATGTCGTGGTACGTTTGGATTCCAATCCTCCCACAAGGTTGGTCGGTAGTCTCCTCCGCTGGTTGGACAGTTTATCGCCGGCCGACAAGGTTGTCGCAGATGGTCTTTTGGGACATTCTTGGTCCTTATTATCCTTCCAGGTGCCAGCGGGCTTTGTGGATGGTATTCTGAGCTATTGGGCGCCTGCCTGTTAGGTGTTCAGGTTAGGGACAGTAGAGCTGACCCCCACTCTCGAGGAGTATGCTCGCTTTACCGGTTTGCCCTTGGATGGTCCTTGTGCCAGGGTCACAGCTGGTTCCATGCGCCGCCAATTCTTGACTTTCACCGGTTTGCGGAGGATAGTTTTGTTATCGGTGATCACATCAGACCATCTGGTTCCCCTTCAGTTCTTGATTGACCGATTCGGCTCACCCGACAGTTTTCGTCTATTTTCTGGTGATTTTTCTGTGTCCGAGGAGTGCTGGGGTGCTTTGAGAGTAGTCGTTTTGATGGCCTGTGTCATTTCAGTTTTGTACTTGCCAACCGGACCCGATCAGTTGGATATGCGAGTTGTCGCGACCGTTAGAGCCCTTCAGGAGGATCACACCGTTCTTCCCATGATATTGGCAGACACCTATATGTCAGCCTCATACTGTCAGTCTTTCCGAGGCAGGGTATTCAGGGGGAGCTCTACTTTGCTGTACGTGTGGTTTATGAGCCATCTCAGCCCCATTGGCCATTTCCGTCGCCAAGGGTTTTGCTTCAGCCATGACATAGCCACGCAATTTTCGTTTCGTCCCGTGAGCTGTACTGATGCAGCCTCCTGGGTATCATTTTTGTCGGTTATTGAGGATCCTTTTCATCTCCTGGTCTATTCGGGTTATTGCTCCTTTATGAGCTTCTTGACTCACGTGCCCAACCTGGATTTCATCCCTATTGCTGGCGTGAGAGGCGTGACGACCTATCATCCCTGGCGGTTACAGGGCAGTTTGATCAGACACAAGATTTTCACCCTTTCACGGGTGCAGCCGCCTACCGATTTCTCATATCATCCCAGACAGAGAGGGATCTACTGCGAGTATACGATCTTTGGTCTCACCGGATCTTTGCCGAATATAGTGAGAGCTGCCACATCCAGACATTTGCTTACGTGCAGTGGTTGCGCGGAGACTCGGATCCGGTTGGTTTGAGTCAAGCTGGGGCCTTTGATGACTCTGGAGTAATTTTCCCAGATGATACCACAGATCATTCCATCTCAGCTGATTCTGCCCTTAGTTGGGTTACCGAGGATACCCGACTCCGCCTGGCCTTGATTACTACTGAAGCTGAGAGGGATGCCGCTCTTGTTGAGAGAGATGATGCCATTCTGGCTAGAGACGCTTCCATCGTTGACAGAGATGCCATTGTATTTCAGACCAGGGCAGTTATAGATGCTCATTCTGGGAGTGTCAGCCAAGCCATTGCTTTATTGGACCGCATCGACTTGATGGGGCAGCAGATTGCAGGGGATGTTGATGCTTCAGATCTATCCACTACTTTATCCATCCTGCTTCAGCTAGTTTCAAATTTGTAGATTATTTTATTTCATGCATAGACTATGTTAGTTTCATCGGTTATCGAAAGAGAGATCTTGTAATAAAATGACTTATATATAAAGACATGCATTTAAATTTAGTCATTTTCCCTTTTGTCGTATCGTTGCCTTTCATTGGATCCTCATTTTATCCAGCTAACCATGATTTTGACATTTTGCCTTTTTTCTCCTCTCAAGTCTTGATGGAGATTTGACAAATATTGTCGCACACCCTGTCGATTTCATCGGACTGGGTCTTAGATTTAGGCTAACTGTTTGGTTGGGCTAGGTTTGTGTTACTCGGGACGAATCTAATTAGGGCTGGTATCGGGAAGGTTTTGAGGGTATAGGAAGGCTTTTTCTAGCTGTTGGGAATTGGTTTTTTTTGTTAGAGAAAGGATTATTTTTTTTATAAGGAATCGGACCGTGCCATGATGGCTGCCTACGTACCCCCACAAGTTGGGAGATCAGTTCCTACGTAGTTCGTTCCTCAAAGAAAAAAAGGAGAAACTGATGATTCAAGCATAGAACCGCTTCACCGAGTCGGAATTGAGGGGTTGTGGAAATACCTCACCATCCATTTCTTGCAATATGAGGGCCCCTCCGGACAACACTTTCTTAATCACAAATGGTCCTTCCCAGTTCGGGGCGAACTTCCCCTTGGCTTTGTCTTGACGAGGCATGACTCTTTTTAGCACCAAATCATTTTCCTTGAACTTCCGAGGTCTTATTCTTTTGTCGTATGATCGAGAGATCCTTTGTTGATATAACTGACCGTGCCAAACAGCAACCACCCTCCTTTCATCAATTAGGGCCAATTGGTCGTATCGACTTTGCATCCAATCCTCCTTGCTTATCTGAGCATCGATCACTATTCTGAGGGACGCCATATCAACCTCAATTGGCAGAACGACCTCCATTCCATACACCAAAGCGTAAGGGGTTGCCCCTATAGAAGTACGCGTTGACGTTTGGTATGCCAGCAGGGTGAGGGGTAGCAGATCCGGCCATCTCCGATGATTAGCAGACATTTTCGCCATGATCTTCTTGATGTTCTTATTTGCAGCCTCCACTGCCCCATTCATCTTAGGACGGTAAATGACGAAATTGAGGTGTTTGATCTTAAACTGGTCGCACAATCCCTTCATGAGGGCGTTGTTCAAATTCTTGGCATTGTCGGAGACCAAAACCTTAGGTTGCCCGTATCGACAAATGACATTATTCCTGATGAAACCGACGATGACCTCTTGAGTTACTTTGGGGAAAGAAGCTGCTTCTACCCATTTGGTGAAGTAATCGATCATGACGAAAATGAATCGGTGCCCATTGCTTGCTTTGGGCTCTATTGGTCCGATTACATCCATTCCCCACATTGAGAAAGGCCAAGGGGAGGTCATACAGTGCAGTTCATTGGGAGGCGTATGGATCACATTACCGTGCGCCTGGCATTGGTAACATCGTTTGACATGATCGTCGCAGTCGGCCTTCAGTGTTAACCAATAATGTCCCGTTCTCAAGATCTTTTTGGCCAGCATCGGTTCACTCATGTGTGGGCCACACACTCCACCATGTATTTCGTTCATAATCCTTTGGGCCTGTGCCTCATCTACGCATTGCAGCAGTCCCAACCCAGCATCCCTCTTGTAGAGTGAATCCCCACTCAGGTAAAATTTTATTGCCATCTTTTGAATTCTCATCCTCTCAGCTCGGCCTGCCTGGTCGGGAATGGATCTATCCCTCAGATATTCCCTTATGTCGTGATACCAAGGCTGCCTTGGCAGAACCACCTCATCTGATAATACTGCAACACGTTCCTCGTATGTCGGGGCATTCTGTACTGCTATCTCAATCTGTGGAACGTCCCTGCTCTTAATTACGTGGATTAAGGAAGCCAGAGTTGCCAATGCATCGGCAAAATCATTCCGTCCCCGGGGGATATGTCGGAAAGCGATATCTTCGAACTCTTGCATTAATTAGATAACACAACGATGGTACAGAAGTAGCCGGAGCTCCTTGGTATTGTACACCCCGATCGCCTGTCTGATTACCAGTTCTGAATCCCCAAACACCGCTAATCTCTTCACTCCCATATCGCGGGCAAAACGGAGTCCCAATATACACCCCTCGTACTCAGCTGTATTGTTTGAATTGCTGAACTGCAATTTAGTGGCCACATGGTATTGCTCTCCGGTGATAGAGACCAGGACCGCTCCGGCTCCTGCCCCTTCAGCATTCATGGCACCATCAAAATCCAGCTTCCAGAACTGCCCCTCGTCATCACATTTCGTGTGTGATACCCAAAATATATCTTCGCCCGGTAGAGGAGTTTCTAACGGCTTCATCCCTCCTGACGGGGTTTCTGCTAACTGATCTGCAATTCCCTGCCCTTTCATGGCTTTCTGAGTTACTATACCATGTCGAACTGTTGTAAGATTAACTGCCATCTTGATAGTCGACAGTTCAGCATGGGCCTCTCAAAAATATATCTCAGGGGATCCATTCTCGATATCAGGTACGTAGTATGCCCATGGAGGTAATGCTGTAATCTCCCTGCAGCCCAGGCCAGAGCACAACAGGTCTTCTCGATGGGAGTGTAATTTTGTTCACATTGGCTAAATCTCTTGCTGAGGTAATAGATGGCCTGCTCTTTACCTGCCTCATTTTTCTGTCCCAGCATACACCCCATCGCGATGGCATTGACCGATATATACATAAACAGAGGGATCCCATCCTTCGGGGGTACCAACACTAGTGCTTCTGTCAGCTGCTTTTTGATGGTTTGAAAAGTCCTCTGACATCGCTCATTCCACTCTTGGGAAACACCCTTCCTTAACAGTTTGAAAATTGGCTCGCATGTAGTCGTCAAGTGGGATATGAAACGGCTGATGAAGTTTATTCTTCCAAGGAATCCTCTTATCTCCTTCTCTGTGTGAGGTGCCGGCATATCCACAATGGCCTTAATCTTTGCTGGATCCAACTCAATGCCTCGATCACTAACGAGGAATCCCAAGAGCTTACCCGACTGCACTCCGAAAGCACACTTTGCTGGATTGAGCTTCAAATTATACTTTCTGAGCCGATCGAATAGCTTTTTAAGATGGGTTATATGGTCAGATTCTACCCTTGACTTCACGATAATATCATCCACGTAGACCTCTATCTCCTTATGCATCATGTCATGGAACAGGGCCATCATGGCTCTCTGATAAGTAGCCCCCGCGTTTGTGAGACCAAAAGCCAATCATCTATAGCAGAAGGTGCCCCAAGGGGTGATGAACGCGGTCTTTTCCCGATCTTCTTCCGCCACCATTATCTGATGATACCCCGCAAAGCAATCAACAAAAGAGTACATCTCGTACTGGGCTGTGTTATCCACCAGGATGTGTATGAAAGGCACCGAGAAGTTATCCTTGAGGCTGGCCTTATTTAGATCTCTGTAGTCTACACATACTCTCACCTTCCCTCCAGGCTTAGCCACTGGGACTACATTGGACAGCCATTCTGGGTAAGTGGACACCATGATGATTCCCGCCCTGAACTGTTTGATGATCTCCTCCTTCACCTTCAAGATCCACTCCGGTTTCAACTTTCTTAGTTTTTGTTTTACAGGCCTGAAACCCTCCTTGATGGGCAACCGGTGTACCACAATGTCTGTAGACAAACCGATCATGTCCTCATGAGACCAGGCAAAGACATCCTCATACCGGCTTAACAACTCAGTTATTTCTGCTTTTTGGCTAGGGGTAAGGTATGTCCCTATCTTGAGTTCTTTTGGCTTGTCCGGGGTTCCGATATCTATGGTGATGGTTTGGTCTAAGTTGGGTTTGGGTTTATCCTCGACCCATCCCTTGATCTCATCAGGCGCGTCGTCCTAATCTGTCTCATCTTGCTCAATGCCCATCAAATCGAAATCCAGCTCAATGTCAAAATCATAATCATCATTCAAATTTGAAGAACCGTTTGTTAGGCAAGGATTACTCAAATTGGTACACCTGACATGAAACAAAATACTTGTCATATATAAGTTATTTTCCACAACGATCACATTTTCAGATAACATGAAGAAACGACATAATTACGCAAAATACAAAACAACAACAAAAAATAAACTTCTTCATCCTCCCATCCTCTGGGGTCTACCACCCTGATGTCGGGTTTTACCCTTGTTTGGATATCACTGGTTTCATGGTCCAGTTGTCGACGGTCAGGTCAGATGAAATGCGCTGGATAAAAGGGGGCTTCACATCGGACACTTCCCCGATGATTACGGCTACGTCGCCTGAGTCCCTCTTCCTATCTTCTCCAGGAATAATTAGCCCTGCCCAATCGATGACAGGCACGCCCTGTTGGGTTCCCGGTGGCGTGACAACATCCGTCCCCTCTCCATTGCTTGTTGATTGTCCGGGGATATAACACCTGGTTTCAAACTCTTGCGCGACCTCCTGTAGGAAACTTTCCCTCTTGGTCGACTCATCACTTGCGGGGGTTAATTTTTCATCCCCTGACTCAATCACAGGCTCGCTAGTCCACTGTTCATTGTTGACCTTGGTCACCGGTTTGCCAGCCAGTCGAATCGGGGCCATGCCCTAACGGTGTCTCCGTGCTATGCCTTCACGATATCCCAACCCTGCTTTACCTATCTGATGGGGTAGTTGAACGGGCTCGGTGATTCCTTGGCTGCTCTTTCCTAACCCCTGTCCAGGCTGGAATTTCATTTTCATCATTTCTTTTGCAACGAAGGTAAGTTCTTGATAGACTCCACGGCACGCTTGCGTGAGGTGGTCGTCGCCCGGATCGTTTCTAACAAGTTGATAGGGTGGATAGCTTGCAACACCTTAACCCCTCGCCTATATGTAGACGGTAATCTTGGTACAATTGCTTGCTTAGGAAATTTGCGGAGGATGAACACCAACGACACTTCGACCCCTCGCTTATATTGAAGCGGTAATCTCGGTACTATCGACGATTGATGCGGTAGAAGACGCCACACACAACTATGAATGGTTGTATGATAAGTCAATTATGAATCTAAAAAGAAGAACTAAGGAACACTTAGGAATTCTTTAAAGAACCACAAGTAGAGAAACAAACTCACAATAGTATTGATAATCTGAAAATTGATATGAATGAATGATTTTACATCCTAGCATCACTTGGTATTTATAGGAACTCATGGTGTGCTAAACCATCATCATAAGTCAAGATCTAACAACTAATCACATCACATGTATCAGCCACCCAAAGAATTTAACAATCCAAAACATGTGATGTGTTAAAAGTCCAAATCAGACAACTATAAACTGATCAGCACATTGCAAGCTATTTTCACACCTGATAAATTTCGAATTTGGACTTGGGCCAAGAATGAAAATTGTAGCCCTGGAGTTTCTAATGAATTTAGGCTTTTGAATCACCTCATTTGGAGTTTGGAAACTCAAGTTATGGCCAAAATACGAACTGATGTCAAACTAGTCCAAAAGTGCGGAAATGCTGATTCTTTTGTGTCGGTTCAGGTATGCTTGCTTCCAATGTGTTTATGAACTTCGCGTGCTTGTAACCCGTCTCTATAACCTCTATGCTCGATCCAACCTCGATCCATAATTTATGAATCATCCCGTTAAGTCCTTCTTTGAATCGTTTAGCTCGTGTCCTCGTAATGGGTCCAAGTGGCATATGCAATGGATCCACTTGTGTTTTGTCAAGGGCTTGTGAACTAAGGATGTCCTCATCATACCTCTCCTCTTGAAAAGGATTTGTCCTCAAATCTTCACCTACGTCAAACGGGCTTAGATCAGAAACATTGAAAGTTGCACTAACATTATACTCACCGGGTAAGTCCAATTTGTAAGCATTGTTGTTAATGCGTTCAAGCACTTGAAATGGTCCATCTCCTCTTGGAAGTAATTTCGAACGCCTTTGAGCAGGAAATCTTTACTTACGCATGTGTAGCCATACCCAATCCCCGGGTTCGAAGATTACTTGACGCCGACCCTTGTTGGCCTGTTTGGCATATTGATCCGTCCTCTTCTCAATGTTGAGTCTTGTCTTCTCATGTATCTGCTTAACAAAATCAGCTTTGTTTTTGCCATCCATGTTAGTATACTCGGAAACAGGTAATGGTGCCAAATCCAAGGGTGTTAAAGGATTAAAGCCATACACAATTTCAAAAGGTGAGAATTTAGTAGCAGAGTGAACAGACCTATTATAAGCAAACTCAACATGTGGTAGACACTCTTCCCAAAGCTTAATATTCTTTTTAATGATAGCCCTCAATAAAGCAGATAGAGTTCTATTAACTACTTCCGTTTGGTCGTCAGTTTGTGGATGACAAGTAGTTGAAAACAGCAGTTTAGTTCCTAGTTTACACCACAAAGTTTTCCAAAAGTAGCTTAAGAACTTAGCATCTCTATCTGAAACAATTGTTCGGGGCATGCCATGCAAACGTACAATGTCTCTAAAGAATAAATCAGCAACATGGGATGCATCATCAGCTTTGTGGCATGGGATAAAATGTGCCATTTTTGAAAATCTATCCACGACCACAAATATAGAATCATGACCATGCTTAGATCTAGGTAAACCCAATACAAAGTCCATAGACAAATCAATCCAAGGTTCACTCGAAATAGGCAATGGTGTGTATAACCCATGGGGTTGAACACGAGATTTAGCTTGACGACATGTAATGCATCTATCACAAATTCTTTCTACATCTCGTTTCATATGGGGCCAATAGAAATGTTCTTTTATCATAGATAAGGTCTTATCAACGCCAAAATGTCCCATCAAACTACCCCCATGTGACTCTCGAACCAATAACTCACGCAAAGAACATGCAGGTATACATAATCGATTCTCACGAAACAAGAATCCATCCATCTTGAAGTATTTACCTACAACATTCTTTTCACAATTTTTAAACTCTTCACAAAAATCATGGTCATTATCATATAATTCTTTGATTTGTTCAAAACCAAGTAATTTTGTGTCAAGAGTATTTAACAACACATACCTTCGCGAAAGAGCATCGGCCACGACATTTTCCTTACCTTGCTTATAGCGAATGACGTATGGAAATGTCTCGATGAACTCCATCCATCGTGCATGTCTCTTGTTCAACTTGTGTTGGCCTTTCAAATATTTCAATGATTCATGATCCGTGTGAATCACAAATTCCTTAGGCCACAGGTAATGTTGCCAAGTTTCCAATGATCGAACCAAAGCATATAACTCCTTGTCATAGGTAGGATAGTTCAAAGCTGATCCACTCAATTTTTCACTGAAATATGCCACTGGCTTTCCTTCTTGCATTAACACAGCTCCAATGCCTAATCCTGAAGCATCACATTCAATTTCAAAGGTCTTAGTGAAATTAGGCAATACAAGTAAAGGAGCGTTAGTTAATTTTTCTTTAATCAAATTAAACGCTTTTTCCTGTGCATCACCCCACTTGAATCCTACACTCTTTTTGATTACTTCGGTGAGTGGTGCTGTGACTTCGCTGAAGTTCCTTACAAACCGTCTATAGAAACTTGCGAACCCATGGAAGCTACGAACTTGACTGACATTCGTAGGAGTTGGCCATTCTTGGATTGCACGTACTTTTTCTTCGTCAACCTGTACTCCCTGTGCACTAACAACAAAGCCAAGAAACACAACTCGATCCGTACAAAATGTGCATTTGTCCATATTAGCATACAATTTTTCTTTCCGAAGCACTTCTAGGACAGATTTTATATGCAATGCATGCTCTCCTAAATCTTTACTGTAGATCAAGATATCATCAAAGTAGACAACTACAAATTTTCCAATGAAGGATCGCAAAACATGGTTCATTAATCTCATGAATGTGCTAGGAGCATTAGTTAAACCAAAGGGTAAGACTAACCACTCGTATAATCCATATTTTGTTTTAAAAGCAGTTTTCCATTCGTCACCCTCATGCATTCTAATTTGATGATAACCACTCTTTAAATCTATTTTAGAAAACACACAAGATCCATGCAATTTATCTAACATATCATCTAACCTAGGAATGGGATGCCGATACTTTACCGTGATGTTATTTACCGCTCGACAATCAATGCACATGCGCCACTTCCCATCTTTCTTAGGTACTAAAATAACTGGAACCGCACATGGACTCATGCTTTCTCTCACGAACCCCTTGTCCATTAGCTCGTCAACTTGCCTTTGCAATTCCTTCGTTTCCTCGGGATTGCTTCGGTATGCCGGGCGATTTGAAATGGTCGCGCCGGGGACAAAGTCAATTTGATGTTCAATTCCCCGAATTGGTGGTAATCCTTGGGGAAGCTCCTCGGGAAATACATCCTGATAATCCTGCAAAAGAGTAGAAATAACACTAGGCAATGAAGTTTTATTAGCGTTAGTATTCAAAAGTGCCTCCCTATACCGAAGTACAATCATTGGCCTTTTAGAATCCAAAGCTCGCCTTACATCACTCCTTTTTGCAAAAATATTTGTTTTTCTCTCTTCTCCTTTCTTTTTTTCTCTCTCTTTTGTTTTCTTTTCATGATCTCTCTGTAAGTGTATTTGATCCTCATGCACCTGTTTTGGTGACATAGGACACAAGGTAACTTTTCTTTGATTGTGAACAAAAGAGTACTCATTAGTAAAACCGTCGTGTTTTACTCGCCGATCGAACTGCCAAGGTCTCCCAAGTAGTAAATGACCTGCCTGCATAGGAACTACATCACAAAGGATCTCATCAACATACTTCCCAATTGTAAACGGTACTGATACTTGCTTGGTAACTTTGATGTCGCCGCTGTCATTGAGCCACTGCAATCGGTATGGGTGAGGATGTTTGGATGTTGTAAGTCCCAATTTCTCCACCATTGTGATGCTTGCCACATTTGTACAGCTCCCACCATCAATTACAACACAACAGATCTTACCATTTACCATGCATCTAGTATGAAATAGATTCTCTCTTTGCTCGCTGCTTTCTTCCTTTACCTGTGTACTAAGCATTCTCCGTGTAACTAACACTTCGCCATGCATAGCAACCTCTCTATCTTCCTCCAACGGTGGCATAGAGTCATTGTCACTATCTTCTTCCTCGGTCTCCAAATCCCCATTATCAAGCAATAACATAGTTCTTTGATTTGGGCATTGATTTGCAATATGTCCCCTGCCTTGACATTTAAAGCATACAATATCTCGATTACGACTAGTAGAAGGTGTATTAGTTTTACCTTGCACCACTTGATTAGCCGCTCCCTGCTTGATTTCTGGCTTTGGTTTGAAAACAGTTGGCTTTTCCTCACGCTTCACATTATTGGATTTCCATGATGAACCTGTGGTAGTGTTTATTCGCTAGCCACCTCTCCTCTTAAGTTGCTTCTCTATTTTGATAGCCATGTGCACCATGTCTTCCAATACCACATAATGTTGGCGCTCCACCAAATCTGCAATATCCCAATTTAAACCTGCTGAAAATCGGGCCATGGTTGCCTCATTATCCTCGTCGATGTCAGCTCTAGACATTAGCATTTCCATTTCTTTGAAGTAGTCCTCCACACTCTTGTTTCCCTGTCTCAAATTTTGTAAGTTTCGAAACAGATCTCGATAGTAGTGACTTGGGACAAACCTCTTTTTCATTACAGCTTTCATTTCTGCCCAAGTCTCTATTGGACATTCTCTGCACCTCCTTCGGCTGGTCATCAATTGATCCCACCAAGTAACTGTATACTCTGAAAATTCGGTAGCTGTAATCCTAACTTTCTTGAGTTCCGAGTAGTTGTGACAGTCAAAGATCCACTCCATTTTCTTCTCCCACTCTAAATATGCCTCGGGGTCACTCCTGCCTTGGAATGTGGGAATTTTCATTTTGATGCTATCGAGATTGTTGTCCTCTCGATTTCGGCCGCCTCTATACTTTGCAAAATGTCTCCTAGGGATAAGGTCAATTTCCCGATCCTCTTCCTCGCTAAACCTTTCATCATAGTAATTTGTCTCCGCTAGCCTTGCTTCCTTTTGTTGGGTCTTTCCTTTTGGGCGCCCACCCGGAGGGATTTGAGTTTGTTCCCCTCGAGTGACACTCAATTGATCGATGCGATCATGCACTTGTTCAATAGCCATCCCCAATTGTCTAGAAAATTCTTTCATCATAGCCTCCATCATGAGTTTTGGATCAAAATTCGATGTAGAAGGTTCATTTTCAATTGTCTTATCTCTTGTGTTAGACATATTTCCTGCAAAATAAAGATTAGTAGAAAACAAGTTCCTCACCACTCCCTTGCGTGTTTCATTCAAACAATATACCACAGAAGTAGGAAACGCTCGTGTATCACACAATTAGGCTTTTACCCTCAATTAAACTTACTACTCTTGCCTTTTTCCGCTCGTAGTTCTCTCTAATAGGTTCTTTTTTGAATTCTCACAAATATTACCTCAATTCTCTAATTACAATCCAATAATAACTTATCAAGAAAACAATATAGAAGGTACGACTCTCCACAAGACTTTCAAACGCCAAATATGATTCTTACAAATGAAAATCCCGATGATAGCAATTCAACAATACAAATTTTCTGCTATATATTTTATGCAGTTTTTTTTTTTGACTATATTTCAACAATAAAAGTAAAGATAAGTAACTTGATAAGAAACTTAGCTTTGATACCAAATGATAGACTCCACGGCACGCTTGCGTGAGGTGGTCGTCGCCCGGATCGTTTCTAACAAGTTGATAGGGTGGATAGCTTGCAACACCTTAACCCCTCGCCTATATGTAGACGGTAATCTTGGTACAATTGCTTGCTTAGGAAATTTGCGGAGGATGAACACCAACGACACTTCGACCCCTCGCTTATATTGAAGCGGTAATCTCGGTACTATCGACGATTGATGCGGTAGAAGACGCCACACATAACTAAGAATGGTTGTATGATAAGTCAATTATGAATCTAAAAAGAAGAACTAAGGAACACTTAGGAATTCTTCAAAGAACCACAAGTAGAGAAACAAACTCACAATAGTATTGATAATCTGAAAATTGATATGAATGAATGATTTTACATCCTAGCATCACTTGGTATTTATAGGAACTCATGGTGTGCTAAACCATCATCATAAGTCAAGATCTAACAACTAATCACATCACATGTATCATCCACCCAAAGAATTTAACAATCCAAAACATGTGATGTGTTAAAAGTCCAAATCAGACAACTATAAACTGATCAGCACATTGCAAGCTATTTTCACACCTGATAAATTTCGAATTTGGACTTGGGCCAAGAATGAAAATTGTATCCCTGGAGTTTCTAATGAATTTAGGCTTTTGAATCACCTCATTTGGAGTTTGGAAACTCAAGTTATGGCCAAAATACGAACTGATGTCAAACTAGTCCAAAAGTGCGGAAATGCTGATTCTTTTGTGTCGGTTCGGGTATGCTTGCTTCCAATGTGTTTATGAACTTCGCGTGCTTGTAACCCGTCTCTATAACCTCTATGCTCGATCCAACCTCGGTCCATAATTTATGAATCATCCCGTTAAGTCCTTCTTTGAAGCGTTTAGCTCGTGTCCTCGTAATGGGTCCAAGTGGCATATGCAATGGATCCACTTGTGTTTTGTCAAGGGCTTGTGAACTAAGGATGTCCTCATCAGTTCTGGAGAGACTTTAGGTTTTACGGCTGGGGCTCCCAGACATTTGTAATGGGGAATGCTAATTTCCAGTGCCTGAAAACTGGCAGGTGTCGCCGACTCGTCCACATTAATCACTGGCAGGCCATTCCTGGTAGGAGAAGGGTCATCACATTCTGCCGAGATCGTTACCAGATTCCCGTCGATGATTAGTTTGATTTGCTGGTGTAGTGTGGAAGGAACTGCCCCGACCATGTGTATCCACGGCCTCCCCAATAACAGGTTATAACTGGCTGCAACGTCTAGGACTTGGAAAGAGATATCAAAAGTACAAGGTTCGATTTCCACCGGCAATTCTATCTCTCCAATTGTATCCCTCCGGGAACCATCGAAGGCTCGCACCACTACATGACTGGCCCGTAGGCGCTTGGGATTTATGCCCATCTTCTGCAATGTACTGAGGGGACAGATATTCAACACTAATCCCCCATCAATCAACACCCCATTCATGATATAACCTGAGGAGATTACAGCAATATGTAGCGGTTTTCGATGCCCCCTTCCCTCCTTGGGGATATCGTCATCTGTAAATGATATTACATCACTCTCCAACAGGTGGTCCACCAGATGGCCGAAACCTTCCTTGCTAATTTCTTTGGGAACGTATGTCTCCTCCAGGACTTTCGCCAGGGTTTTGTAGTGATCATTGGACGATAACACCAAGTCCATGATTGATGTCAAGGTCGACTCCTCGCTTAATACCTGGATCCCTCTTGCTTCCGGATGATCCATCCTCTTCAAGAATTCTATGGCTTTCTCCTCGGAGATCTCTTCATTTTTCTTCGTTTTGTTCTCAAGGACTCGTCCAGGAAGATACAAAGGATTCCCCCTTTTTGTCACAGAAGCACAACTGGCTGCTTCCTCTGACACCCCCCATAATTCCATGATACCGTCTTTAGACTGCTGATAGGGATTTGCGATCTCGCTGCAAGGATGAGGGGTTTCGGAGCCGCCAACTTGACAGGTCCCCCCGTGGTATCTCTACTTACACCCATCAACCTAATGGGCGCTCCCCGTGCACTCCCGTGATCACTTATCATGTTGATCATTTCATCAATTTTCTTCACATAGTTCAGCTTTGGCGGCCCCTCGGCTTCACTGGCCTCTGCCACATTGACCCCCCCTTTATCATGCCTTGGCAGGGGATTGACCTTAACATTTGGGGAGTCTGGCTGTTCCACCACAATTTCCCCACTATCAATCAAGTTCTGGATTCTGTGCTTCAACGTCCAACAGTCCTGCGTATCATGACCAGGGGAACCTGAGTGGTATGCGCATCGCTTGCTTGGGTCAAACCTTCTTCCCTTCGGGTCACTTGGGGGTGCCAAATCGACTATCTTCTTTTGGGCTATCAATACTGCTAAAATCCGCTCAAGAGGATCCCCGAGTGGGGTGAATACTCGATTTTGCGAGGCCTCGAATCTCCTTCGCCCTTCCGCCCTCTGATCATTGAAATTAGGCTGTCGGGATGGTCCCACCCTTTGCACCTGTACTGGAGGATTGTTTTCTGTATTTCTAGATGACCCCTGAAGGATGAGGGAAACATCCTCCTCCTTTTTCTTTTGCACCCTACGGGAAGTGCTGCCATAATTTCTATTCTGTATTTGTTCTGCAGCCGTTTCCAAAGTCGTGAAATCCCGAATCTTTCCAGACTTCAAACCCATATCCACCATTTCTCCGTGTTTAATCATCTCGGCAAAAGGCCTACCAATCCCGGATATAACCCGCTCATAATAAGGGGCCTCTTGAATATCTACGAAGGTCATCACCATCTCTGACTCGCTCATCGGGGGATTCACTTGTGCGACCATGCCCCTCCATCGTTGTGCATAATCCCTGAAAGATTCCCTGGGTTGCTTCTTAACTTTTGTCATTTGGTATCTATCAGGGGCCATTTGCGCTTGGAAGCTATACTGTGTTAAGAAGGTGTGGGCCAATTCCTCCCAATTGTGGATCTGGGCATTGTCAAGACGGGCATACCAGATTCTCGCTTCTCCTGTCAAACTCTTTTGGAAAAGTTTCATCCTTAGACCCTCGTCTTCTGCATAAGATCCCAGCTCCCCAATGTAGATTTTCAGATGGGTATAAGGATCCCCCTTACCATTGTATTTTTTAAATTCGAGAATTTTAAATTTCTCCGGGTATCTGGCTCCGGGGAAGACACATAGATCCAAATAATTAACCCGGCCTAGGGACCCTATGCCTTTCATAGATTGGATAGTTTCCTCCATTTGTTTCATATTTTTTCGCAGATCATCTGTATCTCCCTCTTCCGGGATAGTAATCATTGTCTTGTTATGTATGGGAATGGCCTTTGGGACGACTGGCTCGCCCTTAGGTTGGGGTGGATCTTCCTTAGGTGGATCCTGTCGAGGTATCAATTGTTCCCTCAACATTATGGCCATTTCTAACATCTGTTTCTTGAAATCATCAAATTCCTCCCTAGATATGGAACCAGGATTGGTAGGTGGGAGATCAGCCATTTCAGATGTAGAGTCTTGGGCCTTCCTAGACTGCGAACGGGTTTGAGGAGCAATCTTACAGAAACACCGGTTCGAAGTTTAGTCCTGGGCAATGAGAGGATATGGATGCATGCTAAAGTTGTAACTTTCGTGTTTTGGGGTTTTTTAATCTTTCCCTGTAAAACAGAAAGTTAGTAGTCCTTTAATGCAATAACAAATGCTAAACACGATTTTATTATGCTTCCCCAGTTGTTCCCTTCAAAACATAGAGGTTAGTAATTTCTCTTGACAAAAAGGGAGGCATATATGAATGGGATCATGACATTTAAAGGCATGAACGTAAAAGGGCATGAAGAGACTTTTCCTGCGTTGGGTTAATCTGAGGCTGACCTATCCTAGGGTTACTCTCACGGGCTTTTCGGCATGAAGGTCCCCAAATCTTCGCAATCTACTCGTCTGAGTCCTTTCGATTGGAGCGGATTTGGGTGGTGCGTTTCCTGAGCCATCTCCGGGGAGCAGCCCCTTCGAGTCCAGTAATAAGCAACCGACAGGTTCGCCTCAGGAGGAGGTACTCTCTCAACATGCATTCACATTCATCGTCCTCACCGTATGCAAATGATTTCTTTAAAGTAAAGCCATTCCATTCAAACATTCATTTATTGGACAAAACACACATTCACAAAACAATAAATAAACAAAACCCGCACGTACATACACATTTATGAATTTTAAAGGATAGGATAGCATCAAGATTCAAAAGCGGCTTAAGCCCTCTAATGTCCCCAGCAGAGTCGCCAGCTGTCGACGCCGGTTTCTCGTCTTTTCTGATTTTTTGCCTTTTGATTGAATGATTTTTTGGAAAAGGTCGGCATTAATGTCGACGGGGTTTTGAAAGATCGTTTTCTTATGATGAGCCAATTAACCAGAGTCGCCAGTTGGTATATTTGAAATGGATGTACCAACTCATCCGAGTTTTCGTTTTTTATAAATCGCTGGCTTATATGTGACTCCGAATTAATTGGTCTGCGAATCGAGATTCCTAGATTTCGGGGGCTTGCTTAAGCGAGGGGAAGGTGTTAGGCACCCCCCGACTTCCGTGAAACACGGTTACCACAATCTTGATACTTTCCTATCCTTTAATTCATGAAATGTGTATGTGTGCGTGTGTGGGTGCCTAATGAATTGTTGTGATGAGTTTTGTATAAAAAGGAATTCTTTTCAGTGTTTTATGAAAGAGACGTGTTTTATTTTGAGAGTGCTTTAGAATGTCTTTTGGCCTATTCGAGGAAGCTTCATTTCTTTATGAGAAAGGTTGGATTTTAATTGGCAAGAGCTATGAGATTTTTCATTAAGTGTTGTTTTGACAAAACATGAATTTGTTAAACCTTAGCCAAAATAGGAATCGAGATTTATACGTTGCTTTCATAAATGACGGGCAATTTCTAGGATCTCTTTCGCCCTATGTATCAAGGTTTAGTAAAACGGTTATTTCTTTTTATAAAACCATTTTTTCGTGACATTTGGAAACAACTTCTCTTTAGCTTCCTCGTAAAATAGGAATTGACTTTCATTAGCATTTCCAATTCTTAGCCTCGTGATGCTAATATTCTACTTTGATTGATTTTAGAAAAATCTTTATTGTTTTGGCTTTGAAATCTTTTGTTTGGTGTTACAAATCAAATTAAATATCAAAACACGTAGGGGGCTATTCACGGGCATGTAAGCCACCAAAATATCCCCGAACGCCAACAATCACATATTTCACTACTACGGGGCCTTAAACCCAATTCTCGCCTTAGCGTCGTTTTAAGGCCCGACGATTACATGTTACAAAAACGAGCACCTTGAATCTATTACGTACATCAAAACGTCCATCATCGGATTTGGACCACGGGGTCGCGTTCCCAGGCTCACACCCGAGATTGCTACATGCCCACAAAATGAATACTACAGAACTAACCAACCCGGATTTATCTAATCCACCATGATATCCGAAAATGATAATCTAAATAATTTACGCCCGATACATCACCCTAAACAAGCTAGAAATTTCACCAATTGGATATCCTCGGGTTATTAGGAAGAATTTTGTTCCGATGGAACCCTCACTAATAATCCCTAATCTATGATAGCTCAACAATATTCATGAAAATTACATTTAATTTAACCAAATAACATGATATAAATTGCTATAACAAAGGGAATTTTTACCTTGCAAATGATCTCAATTGGATGTAAACTTGTGTATTTGAATAGGATAAGAAGTATATTTGATACAACCAAAATCAAAAGAGTATAAATCCTCTCTTTTTTTCTCTCTTTTCTTCCTATTTGGTTGCAAAATTTGCTATTTTCCCCTTTATTTCCGTGTTGCTGCTACTTCTCTCTTCCCCTCCAAATCTGCCGAACTTGTGTATGCTGAAGCGAAAATGAGCTGAAATAGGCTGGCCAAAGCCAGCCGCAGATTGATCTGCGACTGGCCGCAGATCAATCTGCGGCTGGCTGGCTGCCTGCCTTCCACTCACCTAGTTTCGAGTTCCGTGTTTTCAAAAGGCGCACTTATTGGCCGCAGATCAATCCGCGGCTGGACGGTTTGATTTTCTCAATTTTCGTGCCATGCCTCGACTTTCGCGCCGTAACGTCGGTTTTCACTGACAGGCTTATATTTTGCAGTCCGGGAATTTCCGGGAGACGTGCCACCTCATTCGGGAATGCTCGTTTCGGACGGCCTTATTGTCACGTCAGCTTTGGTCGCTAATCATTGCGGTGGTGTTGAGCGTTCACACTTGTGTCCATTCCTTCGCTCCCGTAAGCCGGTTCAATTGACAATTTTGCCCTCCTGTCACGGTTAGTATAGGGAACGCAAAATTTGGGTGTCTATATATATAATGAGGGTAATATAGTTTGATGAAAATAGTGGGAGATACCAATTTAAATAAAGACCAAATTTATTTTGGTAATTAATTAAATGAATGTATGCTAAAATATTGTCTATTTCATATGCAGAATTTAAAAATGTCAAACTCACTATCACTGTGTGACGCCCCCAAATTCGGGTCTCCAAATACCCGGATCCGGTCATCACGATCCACTACAAACATTCACCTCTAACAACATATGGTAACTAATATGCGGAATATAATAAACATATGTTGTTCATTTCAAAGGTGTTACTAGTCCCAGAATACAATAACCTTAAACACTTACACAAATCCATACCCTAAATAAATGCCAGGGTTTAAATTAGATTAACAGTAGCTAACTACACATAATTTAAAATCTGCTACATGAAGTCTATCACTTCATCTTTTCTTTCCCTTTGTTCTTCCCTGACGTCTCGGGTTTAGCTGCAATGAAATCATGATATAGCAAGAATGAGCAACGAGTTTGCTCAGCAAGTTTAAAGTACAACAATAAGGATATATCATGATGAAAGGAATATAGGAAGAGATTTCATCAATAGAATTATCAGAAGCAATAACAATAAATGCTTTTAGAACAATTGATAGTCAAATAGACTTTGAACAATAACTTCCAAAGGAGTCAATAGCTAGTTGACCCTCTGGTTACTGGCTACAGAATAAGTACTTGAGGGGATCAGCCTCGCGTACGCTATGTGTATGCATAACATTTAACTCTGCTATTTGTACCTTATATCCGGTACCTGGGGTACTCCCCTAAAAAAAGGGGTGTTCATTCAGTCTAAGAATCCTTACCTTTAATTGGTTCGGATAGCTTTTATAAAATTCTCACATACTCGCCTGACCGAACAAGGGTTCAGACTTAATGGTTCGTGAATTTTCGGAACTTTAACCAGTATACGAGTTCAAATGCATCGAATGCGAATACCATGGATGTGGACTAATTTCAAAAGTAAATAGACCACTTAAAGCATGCTTGGAATGAGATTCAAGCTTAGAGAATAACTTGCAGTAATGTATACCTTATGCACAAATAAAAAAATAATGCATAAGGCTTAGAAACTTGCCCAATGTAAAAGTTAAGATAAAACTTGCATTCAATATACTAAAAGAATGAAGTTAGGGAACTTGCCTGTTTGCTCAGCTACAGATAAAATTTAGCTTTAATTAATTGATCCTGGGTGACCTATCATTGGATAAAGTCGACTTATCAATTAATACGGCATGGTTATATATGGGCACACCTTACTATACCATTTACTTATCAGGTAAAAATTCACTATCTACATTTAATTACTACTTAACATTAGCTAAACAGAAATTAATTAATAATCTTTAGCTATTAGAATGATGGTGGCTAATCATGATGACTATTCTTCGATTACTCAGATTTATTACTCTTATCGGTCTCTAAATATGGGTTAATAATCCTTATTTATTATTTATAAAATAAATAATAAATTTATCATGGTTTAATAGCAACTAAATAATAGTTGATCACTTATCTAATTTCATTGCGCTTAATTACTATTTGCCTTAGGGGTAATTGAGTAATTATTAACCTTGTTCCTTATTCAACATTAATTACTTACTGTATTAATTCTACACATACTTAATTATTATTTAATATTACTTAAATAATCCTTAAGTATTTATCATCTTTATTTAGTAAGGGCCAAAAATAAATAATTAACTTATTAATCCCCCTCATACTTAATCATTATTTCATTAACGATTAAGTAGTTGTTATCCTTATTAGCTTTATTCATACCTAATTATTATTAGTTAATAATTAGATATTTATTATCTTTATTTTTTTATTATTAAATAATAATTATTTTATTACCATTATTTATTATCCTTATTTATTATTTATTGATAAATAATAAATAATTAATTTACTCATTTATTCATATTTAATTATTATTTAATATCGATCAAACAATAATTAAATATTTATTATCTTTATTTATTATTATATTGATAAATAATAAATAATTACTTTATTAATCTTATTCATACTTAATTATTATTCAATATTAATAATTAAATATTTATCATCTTTATTTATTAAGATAAATAATAACTAATTACTTTATTAAATTTATTCATACCTAATTATTATTAAATATTAATTTAATAATAATTAAATAACTTACCTCATACTTGATTATTGTTTAATATTAGTTAAGCGATAATCAAATATCTATTAGCTTCATTTATTATTTAAGGATAAATAATAAACAGTTAATTTATTAACCTTGATCATACTTAATTATTATTTAACAATAATTAAGTATGTATTATCTTTATTTATTACCAAATAAATAATTATTTATTTATCGAGTAATAACTATCTATCTTTATTTAATAATTATTTATTACCTTTTTGTTTAATATAAATTAAGTAATAATTAAATATTTATTATTTAATGTCGAATAATAAATTTATAACTTTTATTTGTACTTAATTATTATTAATAGAATAATAACTTAAATATTCATTATCTTTGTTTATTATTTATTAATACATAATAAAAATTATTTTATTATTGTTACCAGTTTCTATGAAAAGCCAAAGGTTAATTTATACATGAACCACATTGTTGACAGACAGTTAATACCAAAATGAAACAGTCTCTTTTCTTTGGCAATACAGCAAACACATGTTGGGCATCCTAACTTCGACCTTAGCTTATTTAGGGTACTAGTTAACGCAGCCTGAACCATCTTAAGGTCCTTCAATTAACAGAATCCCAACAATGAACCATACAAACCAAAAATAACACAGTCCAATACCAGATTCTTATTCAAAATGACCCAACACACTACAATGAAATGTATATTATAACCAACACAGTCGGCAATACCAACCCAACAAGAACAACCCAAAATAGCAACAGAAATTCAGTAAAATCAAACAAGGATTATCACAATCCAATACCCGGTTTTTAAACCCAAAAACTATAATACAATGTCTGATTTTTAACCCAAGGCACTTACAATAACATACTGTTATACCAGTAATAACCTAAATCAAACCAAACTATTACAAAAATTTAACAACCCATCACAGTTGCTTCATACCTTGATTTCGTTCGATTAGCTGCCTTCCTTCTTCTTCCAAAGTATGATACCCAGCTGGACATTCAACGGTTAATTTTCCTGACCCTCACTCTACTTTCGAACCCTAATTTGCATATATTTTGCTCCTAATTTGGGACTCACAAGAACAAATGAAAAATCGGCAGCTTTGGTCTAGTGGATGGGCTGCAATTTATAGAGGGATTTTTACACTACTTATTTGGAAAATACCCTTAATGGCTGGTCAATGACCGACGGTAGAGAGAGGGGCAACGACCGGTCGTCCCCATCAATCACCCAGCTAGCACCGGTCGGCACCCTCGAGCCGTGCGTCTCCACCGGTCGTGTTGCCGGATTTCTGGGACCGTTGGTCCTTGCCGCGCTTGCTCGGTCGTCAACGCTTTTTCCCCCTTCGACCGCTGGTTGCTTCGTGCGGTCGCCGGCGCACGCTTGGCGTCACTCCCTCTAGTCACCTGCTCACGCTCCGACCGATTGATTGAGGGTTTGGGTTTGATTTGAGGGCTAAGTCTAGGGCTAGAACCTTCCCCCCCTCCTTGCTCGGCTTACCCTTCTCTTCTTCTCCCGTTCCTGCTAGGTCTGATAGATCCCCCAAATTTCATTTGATTTGGCCTGAAGCTCTGATTAGCCCCAAATCAGATAGGAAATGGTTCAACCCGTTCGCAAGGGTTCGACCCGGTCGGAATAACAAGAAATGGGCTCACCCAAATGGAGTTGGGCCGGCTGATTTAATTAGAAGTGGCCCAATAGGAAAAATAAAAGAAAATTGGGCTTTGCCCAATTAAAATTTGGGTCAAAAGAAAATAGCCCAACTTGTTTATTAAAATTATTAACATTATGCTCCTGATATTTAAATCGAATTAAATAATTAAATAAATTATTTATTTATAATATTTATCTCAACAATAATTCTTCATGCGAATTGTTTAGATCCGATAATAGTAAAATAAATTAATTTTTCCCAATTTTCTTGCAATTAAATGTTAGGATTAATTTATAGATTTGAATATTACTACTTACATGGATCCAATTAAATTTATAAAATTATATAAAATGAATTTATTTATAAAAAAAAATGAATTCGATACAATGTTTAAAATTCCTAGACATTACACACTGCGTAGCATACTTGATGCTAACAAACTGACCGGACCGAATTATACGGACTGGTTAAGGAATCTGAGAATTGTTCTCACTGCTGAAAAGATTTCTTATGTCCTAAATTCGCCAGTCCCTGCAAATATTGCAGAAACAGCCTCTGAGGAAGAGATTGCTACTTTCAGAAAGTGGCAAGATGATGCAATCCTGGCTCAATGCATCATGCTCGCATCCATGAGTAACGAGCTTCAGCGTCAGCATGAAACTATGGATGCTCCTACTATATTGCTGCATCTCAAAGAGTTGTATGGTGAGCAAAGTAGGACTGCTAGATATCAAATATCTAAGGAGCTCTTCTGATCTCGTATGACCGAGGGCACTGCTGTTGAGACTCATGTCCTTAAAATGATCAATCTGATTGAACAATTTGGACAACTAGGGTTCGTGATGGATGGGGAGTTAAGTCAAGATTTGATCTTGCAGTCACTCCCGGACACCTTCTCACAATTTGTTGTGAATTTTCACATGAATAAGTTGGACGTCAGCTTGCCTGAGTTACTTAACATGCTGAAAACTGCTGAAGGTCACTTCTCATCCAACAAGAACCAAGTCTTACTAGTGGATGATGCTTCCAAGAAAAGGAAGAGGCCCAAGGTATCTTCTAAAAAGAAGAAAAACAAGAAGGCTAAGGGCAAGGAGAAGAGAAAGGATAAAAAAAACTTGATCCAGATAGCAAAGGAATTTGCTACCATTGCAATAAGCCGGGACACTGGAAGAGGAACTGCAAGGAGTATCTTGCGGACCAAATGAAACTTGGAGAAGCTTCGACTTCCGATCTAGTTTTGTTCATGATTGAAATTAATTTTTCTGAAAGTTAAAATTCTACTTGGGTATTGGATACCGGCTGTAGTTCTCACATATTTAATAATATGCAAGGACTAATCATAAGTAGAAAGCTGAACAAGGATGAAGTCGTCCTACGAGTGGGAAATGGAGCAAAGGTTGCTGCATTAGCTGTAGGGACTTATTGTTTAGCACTGCCTTCGGGCAAGTTCATTAGTTTAAATAATTTTTATTATGTTCCGACACTCATTAGAAACATTATTTCAATTTATGTATTGGATATGGATGGTTTTGATATCATAATAAAGAACAACAGTTGTTCTATTTATAATAAAAATGTTTTATATGGTGTTGGGAACCTACTGAATGGACTTTACATACTTGACTTGCATGAAAATATACTTCAAATTGAAAAAACTAAGAAAAGAAAAAGAGATGATGTTAATTATACCTTTATGTGGCACTGTAGACTCGGTCATATCAATGAAACAAGATTATCCAAGTTGCATAAAGATGGGCTTTTAGAGCTATCTGATTACGAATCATATCCAACTTGTGAATCTTGTCTCATGGGTAAGATGACTAAATCTCCTTTTAGTGGAAAATGAGAAAGAGTTACAGAGTTGTTAGCGTTGGTACACACAGACGTATGTGGACCTATGACAACGAATGTACGAGGAGGGTATTCTTATTTTATTACTTTCACTAATGATCATTCTAGATTTGGATATGTGTATTTAATGAAATACAAATCTGAATCGTTTGAAAAGTTCAAAGAATTTAGAAGTGAAGTAGAGAAGCAAACTGGTAAGAGTATTAAGATTCTTCGATCGGATCGAGGAGGGGAATACTTGACCAATGAGTTTCTCAATTGTCTCAAAGAAAATGGTATAATCTCACAATGGACTCTACCAGGGACGCCACAGTTGAATGGTGTATCTGAAAGGAGAAATCGAACATTGTTGGACATGGTTCATTCCATGATGAGTTTTACCGACCTTCCAATATCCTTCTGGGGTTATGCCCTAGAAACGGCTGCATACCTACTTAACAAGGTACCTACCAAATCTGTCCCAAAGACCCCATATGAGATATGGATAGGGACGAAACCTAGTCTTAAGCATGTTAAGACTTGGGGTTGTCCAGCTTATGTCAAAAGGTTTGAGCATGATAAGCTGAAGACTAGATCCGACAAATGTAGGTTTGTGGGATATCCTAAAAAAAGTTTAGGATATCATTTCTATCATCCTACTGATCAAAAGGTATTTGTTGCGAAACACGATGCCTTCTTGGAAAAGGAGTTTATCCTTGAAGGGGTCAGTGGGAGTAAGATATATCTTGAAGAAGTTCAAGAACCATAAAATACTCCAGATCAAAGTCAGGTACATAACCAAGTAGAAACACCTACTGTACCACAATCTATTCGTAAATCTGAAAGAGTACCGAAGATACCTGAAAGGTATGGATTCATCATAGAGGATGTTGATGAGGTACGCATCATAGATGATGATGATCCATTAACTTACGAAGAGGCTATGAGTAGTGAAGATTCAGAGAAATGGCTAGAAGCCATGAAATCCGAGATGGACTCCATGTATGAAAACCAAGTATGGACTTTAGTTTCACCACCTGAGGGCATTAAGCCTATTGGGTGTAAATGGGTATTTAAGAGAAAGACTGGAGCAGATGGCAAGGTAGAGACCTAAAAGCCTGACTGGTTGCAAAAGGTTTCAAACAAAGACATGGAGTTAACTATGATGAAACCTTCTCACCAGTAGCTATGCTCAAGTTCATTCGGATTTTGCTTGCAATTACAGCTTATTATGACTACGAGAATGTATATATGATACAGCCAGAGGGTTTTGCTTCAACGGTTGGAACAAACCAAGTCTGTAAGCTACAACGATCCATTTATGGATTGAAGCAAGCTTCTCGAAGATGGAACATCCGTTTTGATGAGATAATCAAAAGATTTGATTTTATCAAAAATGAGGATGAACCTTGTGTATACAAGAAAGTTAGTGGGAGCGCTGTTTCACTCCTTGTATTATATGTTGATGATATATTACTGGTAGGGAATGACGTTCCTATGCTACAGTAGATCAAAATTTGGTTATCTAAACACTTCTCCATGAAGGACTTGGGTGAGGCATCCTATATTTTGGGGATAAAGATCTATAGAGATAGATCTAAAAGGATGTTTGGCTTGACCCAAGGAAAGTACATTGACTCGATGGTAAAGAAGTTTAGCATGGAAGATTCCAAGAGAGGTCTCATGTCGATAAGCCATGGAATACATCTCTCCAAGAAACAGGCCCTAAAGACACCTGAGGAGAGAGACCGTATGAATTCCTTATGCTTCCGCAATAGGATCTATCATGTATGGTATGATATGTATTGGACTAGATGTCGCTCATGCACTTAGTGTAACAAGAAGATATCAGTCGAATCCAGGAGAAGAGCACTGGAAGGCAGTGAAAAACATCCTAAAGTACTTGAGAAGAACTAAGGATGTATTTCTTGTCTACGGTGGGTCTGAATTGAAACTAGAGGGCTATACAGACTCAAGCTTTCAAACGGACCAAGATGACAGTAAATCCGTTTCAGGGTATGTGTTTACCTTAAACGGTGGCGCAGTGAATTGGAAGAGTTTCAAGCAGTAAACAGTTACTGATTCAGTGACAGAAGCAGAGTACATAGCTGCAAGTGAAGCTGCAAAGGAAGCTGTTTGGATGAAGAAGTTCATAACTGAACTTAGAGTGGTTCCTAGCATTAGAGGAGTCGTACCTTTATTCTGTAACAACAACGGAGCTGTTGCGCAGGCTAAGGAACCCAGGTCTCATCAGAAATCCAAACACGTGTTGTGGCGGTTTCATTTGATTAGAGAGATCATTGAAAGATGAGATGTCACCCTGGAGCGTGTGGACTCTCAAGACAACATTGTAGATCCATTTACTAAAGTTTTAACACAACAGTAGTTTGATCGTCACTTAAAGAAGATGGGTATTAGATACCATGGCGATTGGCTTTAGTGCAAGTGGGAGATTGAAAGTAGTATGCACACAAGCCAGTCATATTTGATATGATGTAGCATATACTTTGTAATCTTATTCATTTATTAATAAAAGAATTGATTTTCTTAAAAGGCATTTTATATTATCTACATAGTGTTGTTATATTAAATGTGATAAACCCATAGTTTTGAGCAATGTTTTTAGAATCATGATGGTGATCACGCTAATGAGATCTAAATTCAAGATAGCTCACAAACTAAAATCGTTCCTAATCGTTGGATTACTAAAAAGGGGATTAGTAAATCCGGATAGATTAGTACATACGTTACTTGCTCTTAGGAAGAGGATGATTGATCTCATAATCATTTGTGTGAAGACACTAAAGCAAGTATGTAGGTGCTTATTGGAGAATAAGTTCACTAAACGTGGCTCGCTAAGGAATACCTAATGGAGTTTTACTCGTCTGTCAATAGGAATTCCTATAGTGATAGTAGTACAAGTGATCCTTAGACTTGAGATCATCATAGTATCTTGTGTATGATGAGTTATACTTTGACATGTCCCTTAAGACCTTTAGGGTATATCAAAGGGTATGATTGGGTATAATAAGTTGTGCATGGAGATAGGTGAATGATCAACAAAGAATCTACCACGTCTAGTAAAAGATGTGAATGTACTATGTGATTTGATAAATGACAACTCAGTAGTCCTTGGCCAAGGCAGAATGAAATTAGAAAGGAGTTTCTAATTTGCATTATTTAGAGTTGTGCATTTGGGAATCGAAATACATATAATTAAATAACATAAGACTTGACAGTGAATCCATGTCTTATATTTAATTGGGACATTGTATGGTAGAAGGATTGAATTGTATGGTAACTATGCACTTAAAGGTTCTTTTGTGATTAATGTTGAAATCTGTATTATCTGGAAAGTCGTTGATCGCTAAGGGGGCTTACCCTTATTGGAGAATAAATATTATTTATTTAAATGAATTAAATAGTTTAATTTATTTATTTAAATAAGATTAGAATTGTTCTAATTGATTTATTCACAACTAGTTTAATATGGAGAACCTAAAGGGTCACACCGCAAAAGGAAAATATTTGTTTAAGAAGTAAATGGCATAATAGTAATAATAAGTTAAGTGTATTTAATTTAGTCTATGGAGATAGAATAAATTAAATAGCTTAATATTTATTATTTAATATTTTAAAAATATTAAATATAAATTAATAAGAGGAGTCTTATTATTATTATTACTATTACTATTATTTAATTCCTAATAGGGATTGAGAGTTAATTAATAGAAGTACTCACGAATTCCTAATTGGATTAGGAGCAGAATTAATTAAAGGAGTTTAATTATAATAGAAACCCTAATCCTAAATAGTTTAGGGAAGGGTTATTCCTACACCTATAAATAAGAGAAGTCTTATCATAGGTCGGGGGTTACACACTCTTGCATTAGATTGTGGAGAGTACTTATAATTTCTATAGAGATAGAAACTAGGGTTTTGCCAACACCCATCTTCTTGAATAACTATTCTTCCTTGGTGGATCACCTCTAGAGGCCAAACACTTGGGTGGCTAACGTTGATCAAAGGAAGGAATCTCATCGGTGGAATTCGAGGAGAACACGAAAGACTAGGAGTTGAACTTGTACCCGAGGAAGCTTTGATCTACAAGGGTATAATTCTTATTTTCTTTCTCTTTCGTTTATATCGTTAATTGAGCACATAGATTGATCATGGTGATGGTTTGTATTAACATTTTAAAATCTGTTTTATCACGCTTCCGCCCTATTTATGTAATTTGATTGCATGCTTGCGTTATATACAAACCTAACAAATATACCCATGAATTAAGTATTTTTAGGCTTAATATATTGTTAGTTTGTAAGTGTTTTAGAGCATTTTACTTGTTTGCATGTTATTTTGTAGGGTAATGGAACAAGAGGGCAAAATGGGGATTTCTGCCATGAAAAGGGCAAAGTTGTGAATTCCAACAAGTTAGCAGCGCCGGGGCGCTGGGGAGCAGAATGGTTTGGTCGAGTTTGTGGAGCAGCTAGGTTCTAAGGAAAATTCCTACTCTATTTTGGATTCTAATTGAAGCTGACTTGGAGGAGGGTTTCTTTATAAAAAGGGAGGAGACTCTCCATCAAAAACATATAGAGATTGAAGCGGATTGCTGGATATTAAAGATTGAAGATTTGGAGAAGCTCACAAGGAATTTAGACTGAAGACTAGAAGTAGAAGAAGACTTTACTGAGTTTTTTTCTCATTTCTTTATTCAGCTTTGTAGTTCTATTGTGATGACTTATTTGGGATTTTTGGTTTTAAATTTCAGCATGAACTAAACTTTTAATTAAGACTGCAATTGAACCTTTTATGTTTATGGATTAATTATCTATTTAATTCCAATTATTGATTCTTGATGAGTTGTCTATCGTATTTTGTGTTTATTGATTAATTGTCTGGCCAACAATTAGCGGGATACTTTAGATGAATTCGGGAGATGAAATCTATGGTTAGATCTGAATATGATAGTATGTATTCTTAGTTATTTGCATGAGATGAATAATTAAGGTTGTGAATTGAATAAGAATATCTCTTTTCACTGCATGTAACTTTTGGGAATTGGTACTTAATGAATTTGATTCTTTTGTTTTGCATAGGAATATAGCAAGATTAATTGAATTGCATATTTTTATTTGATCCTTGGGAAATGACTTATAAATAATCATGAATTCCTGTTAACAACTCCATTGGCTTCAATAATTAGATGATTTGGATAATTGATTTGTGTTACATAATTGGGGATATTGTAGTCTTAAGCCTTAAAATATCTAATTTTCAACCTTTGTGCTACTTCTTATTCTTAATTTTTAAATTTACTTTTAATCAGTATTCACAAATTGTGATTGTTTAAATAAAATAGAATTGATAAAAAATTAGTAGTTGGGATATATTAGACATAGATTCATGTGGGTTCGACACTCTCTTATCACTTTATTACTTGTTGACCGTGTATACTTATATGTATTTATTGATTGATAAATCAACCAACAGTAGCATCGATGAGCTGATCAATGTTAGGTAGAGGGTAGAAATCCTTCAGATAAGCTTTATTAAGATCGGTATAATCAATACACATTCTCCATTTACCATTCTGATTTCTAACTAGTACCACGTTTGCCAGCCATTCGGGATAATCAATCTCAAAGATGAAATTCGCCTCCAATAATTTGGCCACTTCATCTGTAACGACCAGGAATTCTGAAATTTCCTTGTAATTCGAATTTTTGATTATTAATGAATATATTATATTTTATTAATATTATAGTTGTGTTACGTGTTTAAAGGTTGTATGACAATCTGGATTATATGAATGCATGAAATTTTTCGTGATATAGTTTTGTTTAAGTGAATACTTGATTTCGCGTAGTATCGTTAAATCTCTATTCACGGGTTAGTATTCACGTGGGGAATATTCATCTAGAGACGTCTTCTCGGGTGACTTCGGTTTTTCCTAATTATTGCCAACCCATTTAGGCAATGAGATAATAATCCAAGTGTAGGATTTATGGGAGCCCAATGGGAATTAAATTAGAAGCCCAAGTGATTTTTAAGGGTGACCCAAACCTATGACCCAACCCATGACCCAAGACTTGACCCATGTGGGATATGGGCACAAAAATCAGCATTTTGGTGTTTAGATGAGGGAGTATTCGGGTAACATGGTAAGGGAGAGGCCAAATGAGTGGAATAATTGTTGCATGTTGAATAAGTGGGAACAAATAAACAATTGTTAGCCAATAGAAAATCTGGCCACCTTGAGCCACTAACCCATTTCTCCCACTTCTCCCTAATTCACTCCTCCACTTCTCCCAAATCATTTTCTAATTCTCTCTTGCATCCCATTCAAACTACCATCAGCTGATAGAGAGAGAGAGGGGGGGAGAGAGCTGCTGTTAGAGAGAGAAAGTGCTAAAGAACAAGAACAAAGGAAGAAGAAGAGGAAGAAACTTGAAGGAAGAAGAAATGAGAGGCACGGGTGGAGAAGAAAGGAACCAAAGAAGTAGGAGAAGAGTCTCAAGCCTAGCCTAGAAAGCTCTCTAGCATCTAGGAAGGATTTACAGAGGTAAACACCAACCAAATCCTTTCCATTCGATTCCTTGTTAAGGTTTTCAAGTTTTTATGGTTTTTAAGCTCTTAAGCTTGTAATTCGAATTTTTGTCGATTCTTGTTATTTTTGTTTGTGTTGGATGATGGTAAATGTTGTTAAGAGGTTATATAAGCCATTAATAACATCAAAGTGGAACAAAAGCGCAATAAATCCGCACCTATGCTTAAGGAGGATGAAGAACATGAAGAACAATGGACTTTTTGGACAATATGGACTGTTGGACGAATTTAGAGAACCTAGTAGCTATGATTCCTTACTTGTTATGTTTAATTGTTGTTATCATATTGTATTTCCAAGGGTTACAAAGTTAACCCAACTGGAATCGAGTAAAAAGATGTAAAAACGAAGATTTGGTGATGATTTTAGTGAAGAACACTTAGAACATGCAAAATAGAGCATGAGTTGATACTTTGGCCTACGATTCGGCCATGTTAATGTTAATAGATAACTCTGAATTTTTGATATGTTGTAGCTCTATGTCTTAGGAGTCCATAGAGTCCAGAACGGACCAATTTGAAGGTCTAGAGAAGAAGTTATGAGGATTGGAGTGAAGGAGGGTGAAAATCGCGATGTCTGACATGCCCAGCAGGCCGCTCGCGCGCCCGCACCCACCTCCCGCGCGCCCGCGCGCGGCGCGCTGCCGCACGCCGTGCGCCTGGTGCCGCCCGCCGGCGTGTGCGCTGCCCGACTCAGCTTCGACGTCCGTTGAGAAAATGGCCATAACTTTCTCATACGGACTCGGATTTGGACGATTCAAGATGATCCAGAAAGCTTAAAGATAGACCTACAACATCCATTAATTAGAATTGAAATTTTCTAAATGGAACAATTTTGAAATTAACCGTTTTTAGGGCTGTTGTGCAAACGGAAGGCGTCGGTCATGCGTGTATGCAACGTGTAATGCTTCCGACAATAAAAGACATCGTTCGAAGTCCTAAAACATGATTATTCTGATTTATATTGATACTTAGAATTAACCAATATGTATTAGATAAATCGAATGGGTATGTTAGACGTACGCAATTGCGTGTCGCTTGGGCATTCGAATAGGCAAGTTTGGCGTATAGACGTGTAAGCATCGTAACGCCATAACTAGTGGGTATAACCTTGTTTAATATTTTGTTTCTTTTATGAATGAGACATTATAGAGTTGTATAAACAAATATTTGATATCTGGTATGTGACTAATTGTATGTGAATATGTACCTAATTGTGTAGGATATTAAGGAGCGTGTGTTGTAATATTGTAGCAGCGCTTCAGGCAAGTTCCCTAACTTCATTGTTTCTACATATTGAATGCAAGTTTCTCTAACCCTTGTCTAAACCTTGCGTTGAGCAAGTTTCTTTACCCTAACTCAAGTTAATATTGGGCGGGTTTTCTCAATCGCACAGCTTTCATTTAATGTGCGAGTTTATTTATTAATTGAGCAATCATTCTATATTATTGTAAGTTTCCTAACTCAACTCGAGTTATCATATTTCAATTACGGTTAGCGGTTTAATTGTTGTTGATTACTCTGCATCAAGGATAATTATTGATATTCGCATATTGCGCATTTGAATTCGAAATATGTTGTTGGACTGTGAAGCATAAATTCTTCATTCATGAACTATTTAAGGGAATAGTCTACGCCATTTGTTTCGGCTGGACATGTACAGGTTATTATTTTAAAAAGCTATCCAAACCAGTAGTTGGTACGAATTCTTAGACTGAGAGAGCAGCCCTTATTAAGGGGATTATAATGTGTCGGTTATTCGATGCAGTCAGAGTTAAATGTTATGCATATACATGGTGTACGAGAGGCTGATCCCCTCAAGTACAACTGACGGGGCCAGGTTTTGAAAAGAGTTAGTTGAATGATTGACTATTCGGTTATTATTCTTATTCATTCATGATATATCTTCATTCTTGCTTTAAACTTACTGAGCAAAGTAGTTGCTCACCCTTGCTATATCATGAACCTATTGTAGTTAAGCCGGGGAGTTCCAAAGCGGACAAAGGCAAAGGAAGCTTAAGGAATAGTTATATGTAATATCCCGTTATGTAATTGCAGAATAGTGTTGTATTATTAATGTATTCTGCGATGTATTTATTTAAGGTTATAGACCTTGGGACCGTAGTGAACCTTTTGTAATGAACAACATATGTTTATTTTATTCCGCATTAGTTGATTTATGTTGTTTAGAGGTGTATGGATGTATTTTATCGTGAGCACCAAATTCGAGGTATTGGTACCTGAATTTGGGGGTGTCACAAGTTGGTATTAGAGCTTTAGGTTATAAACTTTAGGATTGCGAAACCTAGGTTATAACCTTAGTATTAAACTCGTATAGAGTGCACTAGGTGATGGGTCGAGGAGACCCATTGAGTCGAGTTGTGTTCGGAGGTGAATTGTGGAAATTCATCAAGCCGAGTTTGTACGTAATGAAATATAAATTCATCCCATCAATGAATGTATTTTTGTTATGGTACTATCTGTGTTGATTGTCTATGATGTCTTTGTTGTAGCTGTAGGATGCCTGAGTTTAGCCAGTCGAGTTGGGGCAGTGAGCTCCTATTTAGTTGAGTACCCTCTTACATCACCTCTTGGCGAGAGATGTTGAGTGGAGTAGTGGACTAGAGCAGTCGGAGCAATGGGGAGCGAGCCTACAGGTAGAAGTGGAGGCTCGACGATCCCAGTTAGAGAAGGATGAATAGGATGAGCTATGCATTTAGCATGGCTAGTAGTAGGTGGATGGATGGTGTGCACCATCATCCAGTTAAGGAGGGGCAGACTCATCTCACCTTGAGTCGAGAGTTGATGACTCAGTTGGGGCAGGAGGAGTATGTTAGCGTCGTGGAGCGCAGTATGCTTGGTTAGACTATTTCGTTTGTATGCCTAACAGTATGTGATTTGTGTTTGTAAACCCCAACCTAAGTTTATGTTAGGGGTGGTTGTTAGTAGTAAATCCCCACCTTTTTGTGGTATGAAGGGATGGATGATGTCTTTAATAGCAGTATGCTATAGAGTAATCATGTGTGATGTTTTAACTGTTAGCACATGAGTATAAACGTTTGTGTTACATGTATTACTTTATTGTCGCTCTAGAATAGATGCGTTCAAGGTGTGACGGGATTATAACGTTAAGTGCTTTCCATTAAACAGACAATGCCGCCGAGAAGACAACCCCGATACACAAGGGCGAAAGAGTCGGTGAATAATGAGGAGGGTCAGGCAGACCCTATGAGGACTTTTGTGAACTTCTTAGCCGAAGCAATGCAGGGCAGACAAGCCGCTGCGGTTGATCAGCCAGGAAGTCACATGACGAAATTTAAGGACTTCAAATTGGTAGGACCGCCAGAGTTTCACGGGACTACAGACCCGATAGAAGCCCAGACATAGGTGGAAGAAATGGAAAAGGTGTTCGAGGTCGCAAGGGTGGCCGAAGAGCAGAAGACATCGTTTGCCACTTTCATGATGAAAGGTGAGGCAAATTACTGGTGGGAGGCGAACAAGGGTCGAGCTGGGGAAGGCACGATTGCATGGGCTCGTTTCAAGGAGCTGTTTTCGAAAGTTACTTTCCAGCAAGCATGCAGGCAAGCATGGAGATAAAGTTCTTGGAACTAAAGAAAGGAGGCATGTCAGTTACGGAGTATGCCGCAAAATTTAACGAATTAGCTAGGTTTGCTCCACAGCAGGTGGACACTGAAGCTAGGCGAGCAAAGAGATTTGAACAAGGACTGAAACCTTGGGTGTATAGTAAGGTTGCAGTTTTGCAGATCAACACATTTTCTACGTTACTTGAGAAAGCAATCATTGCTGAGGGAGGAAACGAAGCTTTGGCAAGGCACAACCAAGATCAGAAAAAGAAGAAGAGCCATGATGGTCATAAGGAAGGTAGCAGTGGGGGAAGTAACCCAAATAAGAGGAAATGGAACGACAGTCAGATGACAGGAAGCAAATTCGGAGGGGATGCAAAGAAGGGCAATAAATGCGAGAAATGTGGAAGGAATCACTTTGGAGAATGCATGAAAGGAAAAGGAGTTTGTTTCAACTGTGGTCAACTGGGGCACTTTTCCCCACAATGCCCAAAGGCAAAGACAGGAAATTATTTTTCTTGTGGCGCTTCAGATCATCAGAAGAAGGATTGCCCAAAGAGGAAGAGCGATGCAGGAAGTGCTAACCAAGGGAACAATAGTAAGTTGACTATCGGAGGACCAGCACAGCAGAACAGACCAGTAGCACGCACCTTCAACATGACAGTGCAGGATGCAATGGAATCGAAGGACGTGGTGTCAGGTATTATTTCAATCAATAATATCAGTGCATATGTATTATTTGATTCGGGTGCTACCTGTTCATTTGTTTCGGAAGATTTTGCTAAAACGGTTAATTTACCTCGTGAGAAAATAGAGAATCCAATGAATGTGGAAGTAGCTAATAAAGCGGTAATTCCTGTGGAATACATCCATAGAAATTGTTGTGCTGAGATAAATGATCATAAAATGAGCATAGATTTGATTCCAATACGACTAGGAGAATTTGATGTAATTCTTGGGATGGACTGGTTGTCTAGTCACGGGGCTGTGATCGACTGCCAGAAGAAGTGTATACACCTGGAGACTCCGGATAAGTAGAAGGTCGTATTCTACGGTAGTAAATCGCCGAGACAATCTTGTTGTCTGACGATGATGCAAGTGAAGAAATTGCTAAGAAAAGGTTGCATAGGTTATTTGGCTCACGTGGTTGATACTCAAAGTGTAGGGAACGAGTTGGGTCAAATACCTGTAGTAAGGGAATTCCCAGATGTTTTCCCAGATGAGTTACCGGGTTTACCGCCGGATAGAGAAGTGGAATTTGTGATCGACTTAGTACCGGGAACCGCACCGATCTCAAAGGCACCGTACAGGTTGGCACCGGTAGAGATGAAAGAACTGATGGTTCAACTACAGGAGCTGCTAGATAAAGGATATATTCGTCCGAGTATATCTCCGTGGGGAGCGCCAGTACTGTTCATGAAGAAGAAGGATGGTTCGTTAAGGCTTTGTATTGATTATAGAGAATTGAACAAGGTTACCATCAAGAACAAGTATCCGTTGCCCAGAATTGATGATTTGTTCGATCAATTGAAGGGAGCAAAATACTTCTCGAAGATTGACTTGAGGACGGGATATCACCAACTGAAGGTGAGGCAGGAGGATATTCCAAAGACAGCATTCAGAACTCGATATGGGCACTTTGAGTTTTTGGTGATGTCGTTTGGGTTGACGAACGCGCCAGCAACATTTATGGACATGATGAACAGAGTGTTCAAGCAGTACCTAGATAAATTTATTGTCGTTTTCATAGATGACATTCTTGTCTACTCGAAGACGGAGGAGGAACACATCGAGCATTTAAGGATAGCCCAGGAAATGCTGAAAAGGGAGAAGCTGTATGCAAAGTTTTCCAAGTGTGAATTTTGGCTACAGAGAGTGCAGTTTTTGGGGCACGTAATTGACAAGGATGGTGTGTCAGTGGATCCTGCCAAGGTAGAAGCAGTAATAAACTGGGAGCAGCCGACAGAAGTCCGAAGTTTCTTGGGATTAGTAGGTTACTATCGGAGGTTTATTTAGAACTTTTCAAAGATAGCGACACCGTTGACAAATTTGACAAGGAAGACTGTGAAGTTTGTATGGACGGAGAAGTGCGAAGAGAGTTTCTTGGAGTTGAAGAAGAAACTTAGTGAAACACTTGTGTTATCCCTACCGGATAATACAGGGGGATTTGTGGTGTACAGTGATGCGTCACACAAAGGCCTTGGGTGCATAGTGATGCAGCATGGGAAGGTCATTGCGTACGCATCACGGCAGCTGAAAGACTATGAGAAGGGGTATCCGACTCATGACCTGGAACTAGCGGCAGTGGTGTTTGCTCTGAAGATTTGGAGGCACTATCTGTATGGGGAGAAGTGTGAGATATACACAGACCACAAAAGTCTGAAGTATATTTTCACTCAGAAGGAACTAAACGTGAGGCAGAGGCGATGGTTGGAGTTAATCAAAGACTATGATTGTGAGATTTTATACCATCCCGGTAAGGCCAATGTTGTAGCTGATGCTCTAAGTAGGAAGGGCAGAGATAAGTTGATGATGCTGACAGCTCAGGAGAAAATGATCAAAGATATGGAAAGACTGGAGTTGGAAGTCAAATATCCGATGAATGCAGATGAGAAACTATTCGCAGTGGAGGCGAGTCCGACTTTATTAGACAAGATAAAAGAGGCTCAAGAAAAGGATGACGAATGCGTTGCCATAAAGAAGCGAATCTCAAATGGAGAAGAATTGAAGCACAAAATTGATAGCACGGGACTGCTAAGGTTTGAAGGGAGGATCTGGATACCAATGGTTTCGGAGTTGAGAGAAGAGATTTTGCAAGAAGCTCATTCTACAAAGTATTCGATACACCCTGGTAGTACCAAGATGTATCAGGATTTGCGCCAACATTTCTGGTGGCCGAACATGAAGAGGGAGGTCGCGGAATGTGTTGGGCGATGTTTGACATGTCAGAGGGTAAAACTAGAACATCAGAAGTCGGGTGGACTGCTACAGCCATTGGAGATTTCGGAGTAGAAGTGGGAGCATATCACGATGGATTTTGTGATGGGGCTTCCACCAACTCAGAAGGGTTACTACGCGATCTGGGTGATCGTTGATCGTTTAACTAAATCGGCACATTTTCTACCAATCAAGATAAGATACAATCTGGAGCAGCTAGCAAAGTTATATGTGAAAGAGATTGTGTCGCAACATGGAGTGTCGGTATCTATTGTATCTGACAGAGATCCGCGTTTCACGTTAAATTTCTAGAAGAGCTTGCAAGAAAGATTGGGAACTCAGTTGAGGTTGAGTACGGCATATCATCCTCAAACGGATGGGCAAAGCGAACGAACGATTCAGACGCTGGAGGACATGCTTAAAACATGTGTGATGGATTTTAAAGGCAGCTGGGACGATCATCTACCATTGGTGGAGTTTGCCTATAATAACAGTTATCATGCGAGTATTAGCATGCCGCCATACGAAGCATTATACGGGAGGAAGTGCCGAACACCTCTGTGTTGGGACAAAGTCAGTGAACAGAGACTGTTGGGACCTGAATTGGTACAGCAGACTGTGGATGTCGTCAAAGTGATAAGAGCTCGATTGGTAGCAGCTCAGGATAGACAGAAGAAATACACCGATTTGCATCGTCAGAAGCGAGACTTTGAAGTGGGCAGCTTTGTGTTTTTGAAGGTATCTCCCTAGAAGGGGAAGATCAGATTTGGAAAGAAGGGGAAATTGAGTCCCAGGTTCGTAGGACCCTTTGAAGTTTTAAAGAGGGCATGTGAAGTGGCGTACGAGGTAGCTCTACCTCCTGAACTTGAGCACATTCATAATGTATTCCACGTTTCTGTGTTGCGACCATATAAACCCGACTACAAGCATGTGATATCCTATGAACCAATTCAAGTTGAGCGAGACTTGTCATATGAAGAGATTCCTGTCCAGATATTAGATAGGAAGGAGCAGACGTTAAGAAATAAGGTCATCCATTTGGTCAAAGTGCTTTGGAGGAACCACGCAGCTGAAGAAGCCACGTGGGAGCTAGAAGAAAAGATGAGGACGAATTACCCGCATCTTTTTGAGTGAACCCGTGTTAAGTTTTTCGTACCTAGACTGTAATTCTGGGGACAAAATTCTTATAAGGGGGGAGGATGTAACGACCGGGAATTCTGAAATTTCCTTATAATTCGAATTTTTGATTATTAAGGAATATATTATATTTTATTAATATTATAGTTGTGTTACGTGTTTAAAGGTTGTATGACAATCTGGATTATATGAATGCATGAAATTTTTCGTGATATAGTTTTGTTTAAGTGAATATTTGATTTCGCGTAGCATCATTAAATCTCTATTCACGGGTTAGTATTCACGTGGGGAATATTCATCTAGAGACGTCTTCTCGGGTGACTTCGATTTTTCCTAATTATTGCCAACCCATTTAGGCAATGAGATAATAATCCAAATGTAGGATTTATGGGAGCCCAATGGGAATTAAATTAGAAGCCCAAGTGATTTTTAAGGGTGACCCAAACCCATGACCCAAGACTTGACCCATGTGGGACATGGGCACAAAAATCAGCATTTTGGTGTTTAGATGAGGGAGTATTCGGGTAACATGGTAAGGGAGAGGCCAAATGAATGGAATAATTGTTGCATGTTGAATAAGTGGGAACAAATAAACAATTGTTAGCCAATAGAAAATCTGGCCACCTTGAGCCACTAACCCATTTCTCCCACTTCTCCCTAATTCACTCCTCCACTTCTCCCAAATCATTTTCCAATTCTCTCTTGTATCCCATTCAAACTACCATCAGCTGATAGAGAGAGAGAGAGGGAGAGAGCTGCTGTTAGAGAGAGAAAGTGCTGAAGAACAAGAACAAAGGAAGAAGAAGAGGAAGAAACTTGAAGGAAGAAGAAAGGAGAGGCACAGGTGGAGAAGAAAGGAACCAAAGAAGTAGGAGAAGAGTCTCAAGCCTAGCCTAGCAAGCTCTCTAGCATCTAGGAAGGATTTACAGAGGTAAACACCAACCAAATCCTTTCCATTCGATTCCTTGTTTAGGTTTTCAAGTTTTTATGGTTTTTAAGCTCTTGAGCTTATAATTCGATTTTCTGTCAATTCTTGTTGTTTTGGATGATGGTAAATGTTGTTAAGAGGTTATATAAGCCATTAATAACATCAAAGTGGAACAAAAGCGCAATAAATCCGTACCTATGCTTAAGGAGGATGAAGAACATGAAGAACAATAGACTTTTTGGACAATATAGACTGTTGGACGAATTTAGAGGACCTTGTAGCTATGATTCCTTGCTTGTTATGTTTATTTGTTGTTATCATATTGTATTTTCAAGGGTTACAAAGTTAACCCAACTGGAATAGAGTAAAAAGATGTAAAAACGAAGATTTGGTGATGATTTTAGTGAAGAACACTTAGAACATGCAAAACAGAGCATGAGTTGATACTTTGGCCTAAGATTCGGCCATGTTAATGTTAATGGATAACTCTGAATTTTTGATATGTTATAGCTCTATGTCTTAGGAGTCCATAGAGTCTGGAACGGACCAATTTGAAGGTCTAGAGAAGAAGTTATGAGGATTGGAGTGAAGGAGGGTGAAAATCGCGATGTCTGACATGCCCAGCAGGCCGCTCGCGCGCCCGCACCCACCTCCCGCGCGCCCGCGCACGGCGCGCTGCCGCACGCCGTGCGCCTGGTGCCACCCGCCCGCGTGTGCGCTGCCCGACTCAGCTTCGACGTCCGTTGGGAAAATGGCCATAACTTTCTCATACGGACTCGGATTTGGACGATTCAAGATGATCCGGAAAGCTTAAAGATAGACCTACAACATAAATTAATTAGAATTGAAATTTTCCAGATGGAAAAATTTTGAAATTGACCGTTTTTAGGGCTGTTGTGCAAACGGAAGGCGTCGGTCATGCGTGTATGCAACGTGTAATGCTTCCGACAATAAAAGACATCGTTCGAAGTCCTAAAACATGATTATTATGATTTATATTAATACTTAGCATTAACCAATATGTATTAGATAAATCGAATAGGCGTGTTAGGCGTACGCAATTGCGTCTCGCTTGGGCATTCGAATAGGCAAGTTTGGCGTATAGACGTGCAAGAGTCGTAACGCCGTAACTAGTGGGTATAACCTTGTTTAATATTTTGTTTCTTATATGAATGAGACATTATAGAGTTGTATAAACAAATATTTGATATCCGGTATGTGACTAATTGTATGTGAATATGTACCTAATTGTGTAGGATATTAAGGAGCGTGTGTTGTAATATTGTAACAGCGCATCAGGCAAGTTCCCTAACTTCATTCTTTCTACATATTGAATGCAAGTTTCTCTAACCCTTGTCTAACCCTTGCGTTGAGCAAGTTTCTTTACCCTAACTCAAGTTAATATTGGGCGGGTTTTCTCAATCGCACAGCTTTCATTTAATGTGCGAGTTTATTTATTAATTGAGCAATCATTCTATATTATTGCAAGTTTCCTAACTCAACTCGAGTTATCATATTTCAATTACGGTTAGCGGTTTAATTGTTGTTGATTACTCTACATCAAGGATAATTATTGATATTCGCATATTGCGCATTTGAATTCGAAATATGTTGTTGGACTGTGAAGCATAAATTCTTCATTCATGAACTATTTAAGGGAATAGTCTACGCCATTTGTTTCGGCTAGACATGTACAGGTTATTATTTTAAAAAGCTATCCAAACCAGTAGTTGGTACGGATTCTTAGACTAAGAGAGCAACCCTTATTAAGGGGATTATAATGTGTCGGTTATTCGATGCAGTCAGAGTTAAATGTTATGCATATACATGGTATACGAGAGGCTGATCCCCTCGAGTACAACTGACGGGGCTAGGTTTTTAAAAGAGTTAGTTGAATGATTCACTCTTTGGCCAAGTTCATGGTCGGTTGGACCACTCAGCAGTAAATAATCATTATTCATTGTTTCATTTGGACTTTAATTATGTCATTTCAGCTAATTCATCAATGTTCATAAATTGTTGATCTATTCGGTTATTATTCTTATTCATTCATGATATATCTTCATTCTTGCTTTAAACTTGCTGAGCAAAGTAGTTGCTCACCCTTGCTATATCATGAACCTGTTGCAGTTAAGCCGGGGAGTTCCAAAGCGGACAAAGGCAAAGGAAAGCTTAAGGAATAGTTATATGTACTATCCCGTTATGTAATCGTAGAATAGTGTTGTATTATTAATGTATTCTGCGATGTATTTAATTAAGGTTATAGACCTTGGGACCGTAGTGAACCTTTTGTAATGAACAACATATGTTTATTTTATTCCGCATTAGTTGATTTATGTTGTTTAGAGGTGTATGGATGTATTTTATCGTGAGCACCAAATTCGAGGTATTGGTACCTGAATTTGGGGGTGTCACAGGTTGGTATCAGAGCTTTAGGTTATAAACTTTAGGATTGCGAAACCTAGGTTATAATCTTAGTATTAAACTCGTATAGAGTGCACTAGGTGATGGGTCGAGGAGACCCATTAAGTCGAGTTGTGTTCGGAGGTGAATTGTGGAAATTCATCAAGCCGAGTTTGTACGTAATGAAATATAAATTCATCCCATCAATGAATGTATTTTTGTTATGGTACTATCTGTGTTGATTGTCTATAATGTCTTTGTTATGGCTGTAGGATACCTGAGTTTAGCCAGTCGAGTTGGGGCAGTGAGCTCCTATTTAGTTGAGTACCCTCTTACATCACCTCTTGGCGAGAGATGTTGAGTGGAGTAGTGGACTAGAGCAGTCGGAGCAATGGGGAGCGAGCCCACAGGTAGAAGTGGAGGCTCGACGATCCCAGTTAGAGAAGGATGAATAGGATAAGCTATGCATGTAGCATGGCTAGTAGTAGGTGGATGGATGGTGTGCACCATCATCCAGTTAAGGAGGGGCAGACTCATCTCACCTTGAGTCGAGAGTTGATGACTCAGTTGGGGCAGGAGGAGTATGTTAGCGTCGGGGAGCGCAGTATGCTTGGTTAGACTATTTCGTTTGTATGCCTAACAGTATGTGATTTGTGTTTGTAAACCCCAACCTAAGTTTATGTTAGGGGTGGTTGTTAGTAGTAAATCCCCACCTTTTTGTGGTATGAAGGGATGGATGATGTCTTTAATAGCGGTATACTATAGAGTAATCATGTGTGATGTTTTAACTGTTAGCACATGAGTATAAACGTTTGTGTTACGTGTATTGCTTTATTGTCGCTCTAGAATAGATGCGTACAAGGTGTGACGGGATTATAACGTTAAGTGGTTTCCATTAAACAGACAATGCCGCCGAGAAGACAACCCCGATACACAAGGACGGAAGAGTCGGTGAATAATGAGGAGGGTCAGGCAGACCCTATGAGGACTTTTGTGAACTTCTTAGCCGAAGCAATGCAAGGCAGACAAGCCGCTGCGGTTGATCAGCCAGGAAGTCACATGACGAACTTTAAGGACTTCAAATTGGTAGGACCGCCAGAGTTTCACGGGACTACAGACCCGATAGAAGCCCAGACATGGGTGGAAGAAATGGAAAAGGTGTTCGAGGTCGCAAGGGTGGACGAAGAGCAGAAGACATCGTTTGCCACTTTCATGATGAAAGGTGAGGCAAATTACTGGTGGGAGGCGAACAAGGGTCGAGCTGGGGAAGGCACGATTGCATGGGCTCGTTTCAAGGAGCTATTTTTCGAAAGTTACTTTCCAGCAAGCATGCAGGAAAGCATGGAGATAAAGTTCTTGGAACTAAAGAAAGGAGGCATGTCAGTTACGGAGTATGCCGCAAAATTTAACGAATTATCTAGGTTTGCTCCACATCAGGTGGACACTGAAGCTAGGCGAGCAAAGAGATTTGAACAAGGATTGAAACCTTGGGTGTATAGTAAGGTTGCGGTATTGCAGATCAACACATTTTCTACGTTACTTGAGAAAGCAATCATTGCTGAGGGAGGAAACAAAGCTTTGGCAAGGCACAACCAAGATTAGAAAAAGAAGAAGAGCCATGATGGTCATAAGGAAGGTAGCAGTGGGGGAAGTAACCCAAATAAGAGGAAATAGAACGACAGTTAGATGACAAGAAGCAAATTCGGAGGGGATGCAAAGAAGGGAAATAAATGCGAGAAATGTGGAAGGAATCACTTTGGAGAATGCATGAAAGGAAAAGGAGTTTGTTTCAACTGTGGTCAACTGGGGCACTTTTCCCCACAATGCCCAAAGGCAAAGACAGGAAATTATTTTTCTTGTGGCGCTTCAGATCATCAGAAGAAGGATTGCCCAAAGAGGAAGAGCGATGCAGGAAGTGCTAACCAAGGGAACAACGGTAAGTTGACTATCGGAGGACCAGCACAGCAGAACAGACCAGTAGCATGCACCTTCAACATGACAGTGCAGGATGCAATGGAATCGAAGGACGTGGTGTCAGGTATTATTTCAATTAATAATATTAGTGCATATGTATTATTTGATTCGGGTGCTACCTGTTCATTTGTTTCAGAAGATTTTGCTAAAACAGTTAATTTACCTCGTAAGAAAATAGAGAATCCAATGAATGTGGAAGTAGCTAATAAAGCAGTAATTCCTGTGGAATACATCCATAGAAATTGTTGTGCTGAGATAAATGGTCATAAAATGAGAATAGAATTGATTCCAATACGACTAGGAGAATTTGATGTAATTCTTGGGATGGACTGGTTGTCTAGTCATGGGGCTGTGATCGACTGCCAGAAGAAGTGTATACACCTGGAGACTCCGGATAAGTAGAAGGTCGTATTCTATGGTAGTAAATCGCCGAGACAATCTTGTTGTCTGACGATGATGCAAGTGAAGAAATTGCTAAGAAAAGGTTGCATAGGTTATTTGGCTCACGTGGTTGATACTCGAAGTGTAGGGAACGAGTTGGGTTAGATACCTGTAGTAAGGGAATTCCCAGATGAGTTACCGGGTTTACCGCCGGATAGAGAAGTGGAATTTGTGATCGACTTAGTACCGGGAACTGCACCGATCTCAAAGGCACCGTACATGATGGCACCGGTAGAGATGAAAGAACTGATGGTTCAACTACAGGAGCTGCTAGATAAAGGATATATTCGTCCGAGTATATCTCCGTGGGGAGCGCCAGTACTGTTCATGAAGAAGAAGGATGGTTCGTTAAGGCTTTGTATTGACTATAGAGAATTGAACAAGGTTACCATTAAGAACAAGTATCCGTTGCCCAGAATTGATTATTTGTTCGATCAATTGAAGGGAGCGAAATACTTTTCAAAGATTGACTTGAGGACGGGATATCACCAACTGAAGGTGAGGCAGGAGGATATTCCAAAGACAGCATTCAGAACTCGATATGGGCTCTTTGAGTTTTTGGTGATGTCGTTTGGGCTGACGAACGCACCAGCAGCATTTATGGACATGATGAATAGAGTGTTCAAGCAGTACCTAGATAAATTTATTGTCGTTTTCATAGATGACATTCTTATCTACTCGAAGACGGAGGAGGAACACGTCGAGCATTTAAGGATAGCCTTGGAAATGTTCAGAAGGGAGAAGCTGTATGCAAAGTTTTCTAAGTGTGAATTTTGGCTACAGAGAGTGCAGTTTTTGGGGCATGTAATTGACAAGGATGGTGTGTCAGTGGATCCTGCCAAGGTAGAAGCAGTAATAAACTGGGAGCAGCCGAAGACGCCGACAGAAGTCCGAAGTTTCTTGGGATTAGCAGGTTACTATCGGAGGTTTATTTAGAACTTTTCAAAGATAGCGACACCGTTGAAAAATTTGACAAGGAAGACTGTGAAGTTTGTATGGACGGAGAAGTGCGAAGAGAGTTTCTTGGAGTTGAAGAAGAAACTTAGTGAATCACCTGTGTTATCCCTACCGGATAATACAGGGGGATTTGTGGTGTATAGTGATGCGTCACACAAAGGCCTTGGGTGTGTATTGATGCAGCATGGGAAGGTCATTGCGTACGCATCACGGCAGCTGAAAGACTATGAGAAGGGGTATCCGACTCATGACCTGGAACTAGCGGCAGTGGTGTTTGCTCTGAAGATTTGGAGGCACTATCTGTATGGGGAGAAGTGTGAGATATACACAGACCATAAAAGTCTGAAGTATATTTTCACTCAGAAGGAACTAAACATGAGGCAGATGCAATGGTTGGAGTTAATCAAAGACTACGATTGTGAGATTCTATACCATCCCGGTAAGGCCAATGTAGTAGCTGATGCTCTAAGTAGGAAGGGCAGAGATAAGTTGATGATGCTGACAGCTCAGGAGAAAATGATCAAAGATATGGAAAGACTGGAGTTGGAAGTCAAATATCCGATGAATGCAGATGAGAAACTGTTCACAGTGGAGGCGAGTCCGACTTTATTAGACAAGATAAAAGAGGCTCAAGAAAAGGATGACGAATGCATTGCCATAAAGAAGCGAATCTCAAATGGAGAAGAATTAAAGCACAAAATTAATAGCACGGGACTGCTAAGGTTTAAAGGGAGGATCTGGATACCAATGGTTCCGGAGTTGAGAGAAGAGATTTTGCAAGAAGCTCATTCTACAAAGTATTCGATACACCCTGGTAGTACCAAGATGTATCAAGATTTGCGCCAACATTTCTGGTGGCCGAACATGAAGAGGGAGGTCGCGGAATGTGTTGGGCGATGTTTGACATGTCAGAGGGTAAAACCAGAACATCAGAAGCCGGGTGGACTGCTACAGCCGTTGGAGATTTCGGAGTGGAAGTGGGAGCATATCACGATGGATTTTGTGATGGGGCTTCCACCAACTCAGAAGGGTTACTACGCGATCTGGGTGATCGTGGATCGTTTAACTAAATCGGCACATTTTCTACCAATCAAGATAAGATACAATTTGGAGCAGCTAGCAAAGTTATATGTGAAAGAGATTGTGTCACGACATGGAGTGTCGGTATCTATTGTATCTGACAGAGATCCGTGTTTCACGTCAAATTTCTAGAAGAGCTTGCAAGAAAGATTGGGAACTCAGTTGAGGTTGAGTACGGCATATCATCCTCAAACGGATGGGCAAAGCGAACGAACGATTCAGACGCTGGAGGACATGCTTAGAGCATGTGTGATGGATTGTAAAGGCAGCTGGGACGATCATCTACCATTGGTGGAGTTTGCCTATAATAACAGTTATCATGCGAGTATTAGCATGCCGCCATACGAAGCATTATACGGGAGGAAGTGCCGAACACCTCTGTGTTGGGACAAAGTCGGTGAATAGAGACTGTTGGGACCTGAATTGGTGCAACAGACTGTGGATGTCGTCAAAGTTATAAGAGCTCGATTGGTAATAACTCAGGATAGACAGAAGAAATACGCCGATTTGCATCGTCAGAAGCGAGACTTTGAAGTGGGCAGCTTTGTGTTTTTGAAGGTATCTCCCTAGAAGGGGAAGATCAGATTTGGAAAGAAGGGGAAATTGAGTCCCAGGTTCGTAGGACCCTTTGAAGTTTTAAAGAGGGCAGGTGAAGTGGCGTACGAGGTAGCTCTACCTCCTGAACTTGAGCACATTCATAATGTGTTCCACGTTTCTGTGTTGCGACCATATAAACCCGACTACAAGCATGTGATATCCTATGAACCAATTCAAGTTGAGCGAGACTTGTCATATGAAGAGATTCCTGTCCAGATATTAGATAGGAAGGAGCAGACGTTAAGAAATAAGGTCATCCATTTGGTCAAAGTGCTTTGGAGGAACCACGCAGCTGAAGAAGCCACGTGGGAGCTAGAAGAAAAGATGAGGATGAATTACCCGCATCTTTTTGAGTGAACCCGTGTTAAGTTTTTCGTACCTAGACTGTAATTCTGGGGACAGAATTCTTATAAGGGGGGAGGATGTAACGACCGGGAATTCTGAAATTTCCTTGTAATTCGAATTTTTGATTATTAATGAATATATTATATTTTATTAATATTATAGTTGTGTTACGTGTTTAAAGGTTGTATGACAATATGGATTATATGAATGCATGAAATTTTTCGTGATATAGTTTTGTTTTAGTGAATATTTGATTTCGCGTAGCATCGTTAAATCTCTATTCACGGGTTAATATTCAGGTGGGGAATATTCATCTAGAGACGTCTTCTCAGGTGACTTTGATTTTTCCTAATTATTGCCAACCCATTTAGGCAATGAGATAATAATCCAAGTGTATGATTTATGGGAGCCCAATGGGAATTAAATTAGAAGCCCAAGTGATTTTTAAGGGTGACCCAAACCCATGACCCAACCCATGACCCAAGACTTGACCCATGTGGGACATGGGCACAAAAATCAGCATTTTGGTGTTTAGATGAGGGAGTATTCTGGTAACATGGTAAGGGAGAGGCCAAATGAGTGGAATAATTGTTGCATGTTGAATAAGTGGGAACAAATAAACAATTGTTAGCCAATAGAAAATCTGGCCACCTTGAGCCACTAACCCATTTCTCCCACTTCTCCCTAATTCACTCCTCCACTTCTCCCAAATCATTTTCCAATTCTCTCTTGCATCCCATTCAAACTACCATCAGCTGATAAAGAGAGAGAGAGGGAGAGAGCTGCTGTTAGAGAGAGAAAGTGCTGAAGAACAAGAACAAAGGAAGAAGAAGAGGAAGAAACTTGAAGGAAGAAGAAAGGAGAGGCACGGGTGGAGAAGAAAGGATCCAAAGAAGTAGGAGAAGAGTCTCAAGCCTAGCCTAGCAAGCTCTCTAGCATCTAGGAAGGATTTACAGAGGTAAACACCAACCAAATCCTTTCCATTCGATTCCTTGTTAAGGTTTTCAAGTTTTTATGGTTTTTAAGCTCTTGAGCTTGTAATTCGATTTTCTGTCGATTCTTGTTGTTTTTGTTTGTGTTGGATGATGGTAAATGTTGTTAAAAGGTTATATAAGCCATTAATAACATCAAAGTGGAACAAAAGCGCAATAAATCCGTACCTATGCTTAAGGAGGATGAAGAACATGAAGAACAATGGAGTTTTTGGACAATATAGACTGTTGGACGAATTTAGAGGACCTTGTAGCTATGATTCCTTGCTTGTTATGTTTATTTGTTGTTATCATATTGTATTTTCAAGGGTTACAAAGTTAACCCAACTGGAATAGAGTAAAAAGATGTAAAAACGAAGATTTGGTGATGATTTTAGTGAAGAACACTTAGAACATGCAAAACAGAGCATGAGTTGATACTTTGGCCTAAGATTCGGCCATGTTAATATTAATGGATAACTCTGATTTTTTGATATGTTATAGCTCTATGTCTTAGGAGTCCATAGAGTCCGGAACGGACCAATTTGAAGGTCTAGAGAAGAAGTTATGAGGATTGGAGTGAAGGAGGGTGAAAATCGCGATGTCTGACATTCCCAGCAGGCCGCTCGCGCGCCCGCACCCACCTCCTGCGCGCCCGCGCGCGGCACGCTGCCGCACGTGCGCGGCGCACTGCCGCACGCCGTGCGCCTGGTGCCGGCCGCCCGCGTGTGCGCTACCTGACTCAGCTTCGACGTCCGTTGGGAAAATGGCCATAACTTTCTCATACGGACTCGGATTTGGACGATTCAAGATGATCCGGAAAGCTTAAAGATAGGCCTACAACATCCATTAATTAGAATTGAAATTTTCCAAATGGAACAATTTTGAAATTGACCGTTTTTAGGGCTGTTGTGCAAACGGAAGGCGTCGGTCATGCGTGTATGCAACGTGTAATGCTTCCGACAATAAAAGACATCGTTCGAAGTCCTAAAACATGATTATTATGATTTATATTGATACTTAGCATTAACCAATATGTATTAGATAAATCGAATGGGCGTGTTAGGCGTACGCAATTGCGTGTCGCTTGGGCATTCGAATAGGCAAGTTTGGCGTATAGACGTGCAAGCGTCGTAACGCCATAACTAGTGGGTATAACCTTATTTAATATTTTGTTTCTTATATGAATGAGACATTATAGAGTTGTATAAACAAATATTTGATATCCGGTATGTGACTAATTGTATGTGAATATGTACCTAATTGTGTAGGATATTAAGGAGCGTGTGTTGTAATATTGTAGCAGCGCTTCAGGCAAGTTCCCTAACTTCATTCTTTCTACATATTGAATGCAAGTTTCTCTAACCCTTGTCTAACCCTTGCATTGAGCAAGTTTCTTTACCCTAACTCAAGTTAATATTGGGCGGGTTTTCTCAATCGCACAGCTTTCATTTAATGTGCGAGTTTATTTATTAATTGAGCAATCATTCTATATTATTGCAAGTTTCCTAACTCAACTCGAGTTATCATATTTCAATTACGGTTAGCGGTTTAATTGTTGTTGATTACTCTGCATCAAGGATAATTATTGATATTCGCACATTGCGCATTTGAATTCGAAATATGTTGTTGGACTGTGAAGCATAAATTCTTCATTCATGAACTGTTTAAGGGAATAGTCTACGCCATTTATTTCGGCTGGACATGTACAGGTTATTATTTTAAAAAGCTATCCAAACCAGTAGTTGGTACGGATTCTTGGACTGAGAGAGCAACCCTTATTAAGGGGATTATAATGTGTCGGTTATTCGATGCAGTCAGAGTTAAATGTTATGCATATACATGGTGTACGAGAGGCTGATCCCTTCGAGTACAACTGACGGGGCCAGGTTTTTAAAAGAGTTAGTTGAATGATTGACTCTTTGGCCAAGTTCATGGTCGGTTGGACCACTCAGCAGTAAATAATCATTATTCATTGTTTCATTTGGACTTTGATTATGTCATTTTATCTAATTCATCAATGTTTATAAATTGTTGATCTATTCGGTTATTATTCTTATTCATTCATGATATATCTTCATTCTTGCTTTAAACTTGCTGAGCAAAGTAGTTGCTCACCCTTGCTATATCATGAACCTATTGCAGTTAAGCCGGGGAGTTCCAAAGCGGACAAAGGCAAAGGAAAGCTTAAGGAATAGTTATATGTACTATCCCGTTATGTAATCGTAGAATAGTGTTGTATTATTAATGTATTCTGCGATGTATTTATTTAAGGTTATAGATCTTGGGACCGTAGTGAACCTTTTGTAATGAACAACATATGTTTATTTTATTCCGCATTAGTTGATTTATGTTGTTTAGAGGTGTATGGATGTATTTTATCGTGAGCACCAAATTCGAGGTATTGGTACCTGAATTTGGGGGTGTCACATCATCATCGATAATCTTTTGTCGCTTCGGGGCGAAGATCCTTCTCTTTTACCGAACTGGTTTCTTGGCAGGGTCTACACACAACTTATGAACAATTATCTTTTCATCAATGCCTGACATGTCACGGGGTTCCCAGGCAAAAATATCGGCATACGCCCTCAACAGCTCCACCAAATTTGTCCGAAGAGGTTCCTGCAACCCTGATCCAATTTTCACCAACTTCTCTACAGTTTCCAGGATTAACTCAACATCCTCTGTTTCTTTAGTCGGGAGGGCAAGGGCTTCTATAGCACCCTCCGTGAATGGCTCCATCTCAATTGCTATAGTCTGTTTCTGCTTACTACCCTCGAGTCCCGATGAGATGAGAGTGTTCCGATAGCATCTTCGGGTAATATCTAAGTCTCCCTTTACTTTGCCGACCCCATTCGGTATAAGAAACTTCAGTTTAAAGTGAGGTATAGAAGTCACCGCCTGTAGGGCTGCCAACGTTGGCCGGCCTAAGATGGCGTTATAAGCCGAATTGACGTGCACCACAAAAACTTGACGTTCACTTGAACCTGTTGAGGAGCTATGCCGAAGACAACATGGAGCTCGATGGTCCCCGCCACGTGAACTGGATCGTTACTAAAACCTTATAGCGGAGATTCTTGCTTGACCTCCATCTTCCGACCTTCTAAATCTAACATTTGATATGTATAAGCGTACAAGATGTCCACCGATGACCCATTATCGATCATAATCCTTCTGACATCCATCAGCCTAACTTGGGCAGTAATCACTAAAGCTCCTTCATGTGGTTTGACCGACTCAGATGGGAAATCATCATCGAAGAAGGAGATAACAGTGCCAGGATATAGCCGATCCCTCATAGCAGGTTGTTCTAATACTATCAATATTGAATCCAACGCGCTTCGGCGCTTCTTCCCAGTTACCCTTCTTGCCAAACCGCCTGTGATGATGTCGACTACCTACCGAACGGATTGGTTCTGTCCGGGCTATTATTCCTTAGGTTGATCTTATCTATGTCTTCTCTCCTAAACCTTCCCACCCGGTAACATAATGCACCAATTCCCCATTTTAGACCTTTTTTCTCAATTAAGCTTTTAAGGTGCCGACAATCCTCGGTGGAGTGTCCTGTGGTCTAATGGTAATTGCAGTACCGATTCTGATCCCCCTCCATGGATGAGTATTGCTCGGGCACAGCTCGAAGTAAGGTTTATCCCTGATTTCCTTTAATATCTTAGCCATATTTGTGTTAAGAGGGGTGTAAACCTTATTGACACCTCGATTTGGGAAGGATGGTCGGCCTCCTCTCGAATTCCCATTGTTGAAACTTCTCTTTTGCTGTCCATCTGACCTGGGATTGTTACTCCTATCCCGATCCCTGGGCTTTAATGTCGTTTGTGCCTGCGGCTTCCGACTTGTCATAGCCTCTTCGATGGCAATAAAATTCTCTGCCCTGTTGTATGCCTTCGATAAGTCCTTCAAGGGATTAAACATAATATCCTTCATCAATTTCTTTGATTTGACCACATCCAACCCCATGGTAAAGAATCCGAGAGCCTGAGGCCCATCGAGCTCGGTCACAGTGCCAACTGCCTCCTTAAATCATTTTACGTACTGGCTTAGACTTTCATTAGACTGTTGTTTGATTTGCATTAGGGATGCTGTCGGTTTCCCTCTCCTCTTATTGCTTCCAAACTGATCGTGGAATTTCTCGCACAGTTCTTTCCATGAGGCGATAGAGTTCAGTGGCAGCGATGTAAACCACAGTCGGGCCCACTTCTTTAACGTCGTAATGAACACCTGGCACTTGGTAGCATTGGGATGGTCATAGTGGTGAGTGGGTTTTACATCTACGAATTGAGTACGTTTGGCTTGATAATTTCTGAGTTCTTAAGTATTTTAAGTTAGTAGTAGATATTTATAGTGTTTTTATGTTATTTTGTAGGAATGAGCAAGGAAACGCAATCCGAACATCTTTTGGAGTACAACATGCGAGCAAATGCGAGAAGGGAAGATTGCAGGGCTTTTAACATTAAAATGGATGCATGTTCTTGGATTAAAACTTAGATTTTATTGTAGATTTACTTCTTAGCTTTCCGGAACATCTTGAATCACCCCAATCGGAGTTCGGATGCGAGAGTTATGACATTTTTATCAACAGAAATCAAGGTTTGAAGTTATCATTTACATAGCAGTCACTTGAAGCTCAATTTCAACCATCCTAAAGCCCGAATCTCGCAATGCTCAAATAAGGCAAGTTGTAGATCTCGTCGAGAGCTTCGATTTGATAGATGGCAGGCCCCATAACTCTTCCCGGATCAAAAGTTATGACCATTTTACCAACAGATATCCGAGCAGAATTTGGTCAGGCGCGGCCGCGCCGGTTCCTAGTGTATTTTGGGCGCGGCCGCGCTGGTCTGTAGAGTGGGAAACATGATTTCTGGCACTTGGGCGCGGCCGCGCTGCTTCCTAGGCCAAATATGGGCGCGGCCGCGCTAGTTCGGGTTTTTGAAAAGCTTATTTTTTACTTAAATTAAATGGAACAAGGATTGTGACTTCTAATTGGTTTAGGAATTTAACTAGAACCTATAAATACATGATGTGAGGCATAGAATAAGAGAGATTTTGCTACTTTTTGCTAACCCTAGTTTAGGAGAAAGAGAGGAAGGCTTGAAGCAATTAAGCACGCACAAAGGATTCAATTAAGGAGCTGAAGGAGAGACTCAAGGATTGCAATTACAGATTTTATTCTCTTCTCTATCTCTTATTTTGTATTCTTGAATGCTTTATCAATTGTGGATTATGGATTTTAATTCAATCATGAACTAATTTCTTTTTAAGATTACAATAGAACTTATTGCGTAGCTTTTATTTATATGCTTCCTTGTTAATTATTGTTGATTATTATCAGATTGTCTATTATGATTTGTGATTAATTGCTTAATTGTTTGATCAACAATTACCGTGGTAATCTATATGAACTCGAGAGATGGATTATAGATTTAGACATAATCATAGTAGCATGTGATTGTGTATTCTGCTGTCGATGGAATTCATGATTTGTGTTTAGGATAGAGATATACCTATACGCCGCATGTAATCTGAAATAGAACCTGAGCTTTAAATCCTTTTTAATTGTAATTCACATAGAGATATAGTGAATTAGTTAACTAGGGTGTTCATCTTAATTCTATCTTTTGTGGATTTAATTTGATTCGTTTATGATACATCGAGAGATGATTATAAATATTGATGAGTTCTTGATTAACAATCCGGAATAATTAATATAACTTAACAGGAAGTGTATTAATTCAAGTGAAACATTAAGGAAAATTGTAATCTTAAGCATTTTATCTGAATTCGATTCTTGGTAGTTAGTAATTAGTTAGTTTAGTATTTTATTATCTAAAATTCACAGTCTTAATCAATTGTTTAAATAAAGTTAATTTGATTATAGTTAGTATTTGGTAATTATTATTAAATAATTCTCTGTGGGTGGTTCGACACTCTCTTATCACTTTATTACTTGTTGACCGTGTACACTTGCACGTATTTATTGATTGCTAAATCGACAAACAAGTTTTTGGCGCCGTTGGTGGGGAATTAGTTTAATAATTTTTGCCATCATTAACTTTAATCAAATTAGTTTTAATTTAATCATTTTGTTTTTATTTTAATTCTCTTCCTATATTTCTCTCTTTTAAGGTACACCATGGCGGACTACGACTATCAATGGCCTTATATGAAAATGATTCAGCCAAGAGCAGCAGGGATTTATGAATTTGATGAATTCTCAGCACCGATTGAGACATTTTCGAGGATGATTGACGCTTTTGCAGTACAACGTATTCAAAGTGTAACGATGATTTGTGATTATTGTGCTGGAAACCATCTGAGTCACCAATGTACTATCAGTTTTGAGTCGGTTGATGAGTGTGTTTTATATACATAAATTAGGTGATTTTGAGCTTGATAATTTGTAAATCCTAAGTCATTTCGGTTGGTTTTATGTGTTTTTATCTTATTGTTATGTAATATAGCTTTGTATTGGTTTTATATATTTTTGTATGCTTTTATGTGTTTTTCATGTTGTTTTGTAGGAATTGAAATAAAAGCTCCTTGGAATCAATACCCATAACTTGCTTTTCGGTACTGTAGCTGCTTGTTTCCAAATTTCACCCATGATCCAATCCGAATCTCTCAAAACTCAAAGCATGAAAGTTGTAGATATTTGTCTTAGCTTTCCAGAGCATCTTGAATCATCCAATTTGAAGTTCGTATGAGAGCGTTATGGTCATTTTACCATCGGATTTGGCATGTATTTTACACAGCAGTTGCTTCGGGCTCCATTTGAGCCTTTCTCCGGACATTTTCTCGTCCAGCTCCCGTTATGAAAGTTGTAGAGCTCTTTCTTAGCTTTCTATAGCCTATTTACACGCCTAAATCCGAGTTCGGACGAAGAAGTTATGGTCATTTTACTAACAGAGGTCAAAGCTGAGTCGGGATACAGGCCACCTGGCGCGGGCGCGCGGAAAGAGGTGCGGGCGCACGACGCCTGGCACCAGGCAGCCAGCGCGCGCGCGCGCGGCGTGGGCGTGCCATGGGCGTGCGGGCGCACCAGGCGGCGTGCGGGCGCATCTGGGCGTGCTGAGTGCGATCTTTTGAGCTCCTAGTGCGATTCCAGCTCACTTTTGACCCAAAATTTGATGTTTGGCTAGGGTTTTTCATGGAGGCACTATATAATATCTCATTGGGGCTTCATATTTCATAACTAGGGATTGAGAGGCTAGACTAAAACATCAAAATAGAGAGCAAAAGTGCTGCAATACAAGGAAATCTCAGCAAAAGCCAAACAACCAAGAAGGAAAGGCTTGTCAAAGAGATATTTAGACCTTGGGAGGCTACACATACTTCATCAAGAAGAGCTTGGGGGCTGCAATTCAAGGAAATTTCCAGCAACAAACTATGGAGCAAAAAAAGAAAAGAATGCCAAAGGAAGAGGAAAAGCTAGAGATTGTCATCAACCAAGCAAACAACATATGAATGTCTTCTAAATGGGTTTTATCATCTCTTTCTTTCCTTTGAATTTGTAATTCTAATTTATGATGAACACCATGTGTTTGATGTTTTGCTTAGCTACCATGAACTAGACCTTAATTTCTAAGATTTCAATGGAACCCAACACATAGTTTGAATTGATTTCTCTCTCTTTGTTATTAATTACTCATTTGTGAATTGTATGTCATAATTTATGCTTCATATATTAGTTGCCTAGCTAGTAATTACCGTGGGAATCTATATGAACTTGACGAACGGATTATAGTGTTTAGACCTTGTTATGATATCATGCGAAAGTTAAAGATTGTTGTGGGTTATTAATTGAGATTTAGTGACATGTGTCTTGTTGATTATCCTCAATGATAGATAACTTGATAGTATTTAGGATAGATATATACCTAGATACCGTGTGCAACCAATGGAGAATCTATTCTTAATGACTTCCTATGTGAAAGTTGGTAATTGAAAGGACGTTTAATGAGATTTAGTGACACGTGTCTTATTATTGTTCTTGAAATTAGTCTCTTGATAGTGTGTAGGATAGACATATACCTACATGCCACATTAGGAAGATTCGAATTTGACCATCGACAGAGGCTTATAAGTAGCTTTGATTTCTCGGTTGACATTTCCATGTTGTTAATTAGTTCAAATGAGAGAGTTAGGATATTCAAATGAAGTGTTGGGGGAAATTGCAATCTTAGACTTGTTAATATTACAGTTTAATTATTTTAATGCTTTTCATATCTCCTAATTATTATCAAAGAACAAAAACATCAAATCATCAATTGTCTAAATAAAATCGAGACGATATATAGTTGGTACTTGGGATACACTAGAACAATTCCCTGTGGGTTCGACAACTCTCTTATCACTTTATTACTTGTTGACCGCGTATACTTGCGCGTATTTTTTGGTTATGAAATCGACCAACATCGGTACAGTGTGGCGGTGACTACCCCAACAATTATGCATATCCTAATAATTATCATCATAGTTGGGGGTATCATCCGGATTTTTCATGGAGCCATAATAATCAAGGCCAAATCTTTGCTCCAAACCAATCATGCACTGCAGAATTTCAGGATCCAGCCCCTCCACATGAAGAAGAAAGGAACTTAAGTTTAGAGGAGGTCTTGGCAAAGTTCATTATAGCTACGGACAAAAGAATGAGTGATCAGGATCGGCTGTTGAACCAAGTGGAGTTAAATATAAAAAACCAAGCAGTGTCGATTCGAAATCTTGAGAATCAGATGGGACAGCTTATCAGCGCCTTCAAGAATAGTTATCATTATGCATGGCCTAATGACGTGGTTCTCGAGACTGATGGATTGCTCGCGCCAAAGCTACAACCGGACGTGCTAATTGATGATAATTCTGATATGGAGGAGAATAGTGGGGATCAAGAAAATACAGCCGAAGTCGTGAGTTTCGACGCTGATGTACCGATTTTGTTAGTGCCCCATGTACCTTTTCCACCAAAGCTCAAAGATCCGGGTAGTTTTGCAAAACCGTGTCCACTTGGTAGTCATGTCCTTGGTAAAGTTCTTTATGACATGAGAACTAAGACTACATTACAACCATAGTGGGATGAGAGAGAGGAGATAGAAGAAGAGCCCGTAGTGTTTGACAAGATTCAATGCCTCAATCTAATCACGAACACAACGGAGGAAGCACCTAGCTATTGGACAGTCGTAATTAGAAACCTATCTACAAAACACAAACTAGGTGACTTTGAAACAATGGCCCCTACTGCAGCAAAACCTTCAAAAGTTACATTGCGTCTAATGGATGGAGGGTTCCTCAATTTTCGAAGGGGAATTGGATAGTAAATGGTGAAGTTAGGCTGACGACTATAAACCAAGCGCTTCTTGGGAGACAACCCAAGTTTAATTTTTAGTTTTAGTTTTTATTTATTTTATTAGGTTTCATAGTAGTTAATAAATTTGCTTCTAATGTGTTTACAGGTTATTCGAGTCCAATTCAAGTGCAATGCCTTATTCATTCCGATGTGCCTAGCCTATTCTTCAGACTTAACAGACAAGGAGGAAGATTGCTATATTTTCAGGGAAGTCTTTTGCTTTATTTTTTCCTATTTTAGCCATTGAGGACAATGTCTAGCTTAAGTTTGGGGGTGTGGTCTTGTTTTGTGTTATTTATTTTAGTTTATTAAGGTCGTATGTTAGTTAGTATGTTTTTAGGATAGGTGAGCAATGGTTTGATTTGAATTTGATTATGGCCAAGGATAAGAAAAAAATTGTGATTAATTTTTTTTTAACTCTTGTGAAGTTGAGAAGCATGCTTAGTTTATATTTTGATTTATAAGTTGGGTTTACATTATTTGTGATCTTTTTGAACTTCAAAGCACATATCCATCCGTTTAGCTAGTTGTGTCTTAAGAAAAAAAAATTTGTTGAATACTTGTGAAAGATATCATTGAAACTTTAAAATCTTATTTGAGCATCATTCAAAGCGAAATTTAGGCATTAACATAAGTTTGGGGAAAATCTTGGGTTATTGAAAATTTTAAAATTGTGAAACCTTCCTGAGTTAGAATGAATCATGTGGTGGGTTGAGATGGAGCGTAAAACGCACTCACCCATAAACACATGCACGAGAAGGAGCGTAAAATGCACTCGTGCGAGAGAAAACGGAATGGAGCGTAAAACGCACTCGTTCAATGGGAAGTGAGATGGAGCGTAAAATGTACTCACTAAAAAGGAAAGAAAAAATAAAAGAAAAATTATGTTTTAAATTACTTGGGAAGGGTTCAAATGTGCTTAAATGTATGAAATATCCTTTTGATCCTCTAAATTTTGTGTTTTGCCTTTATTAGCGGAGATTGATGTGAAAGCAGGTTTTTAGAGTTGATTTGAAAATCTTTTATGAGTATTTGATTATATGATCTAGTGTGAGTTATGGCTAGTTGAACATTTGGATGCACACACACGCACTTAAAGGATCATGAGTAGTTGTGAAACTGATGATTAGGTTGAAATTTTAGACTTTGCATGTTTTCGAAAAAATTTCTTGAGTTATCATTAAAGGAAATCTTTGAGGCTATTATGCAAATTTGTATTGATTCATTGCTCGAGTCGTGTGAGTTGTTATTTAGAATTAGTTGTTATAGTTGTTGTTTTTAGTGTTTGCTTGAGGACAAACAAAGATTTAAGTTTGGGGGTATTTGATGAGTGGGTTTTACATCTACAAATTGAGTACGTTTGGCTTGATAATTTGTGATTTCTTAAGTATTTTAAGTTAGTAGTAGATATTTATAGTGTTTTTATGTTATTTTGTAAGAATGAGCAAGGAAACGCAATCCGAACATCTTTTGGAGTACAACATGCGAGCAAATGCGAGAAGGGAAGATTGCAGAGCTTTTAACATTAAAATGGATGCATGTTCTTAGATTGAAACTTAGATTTTATTGTAGATTTACTTCTTAGCTTTTCGGAACATCTTGAATCACCCCAATCGGAGTTCGGATGCGAGAGTTATGACATTTTTATCAACAGAGATCAAGGTTTGGAGTTGTCATTTACATAGCAGTCACTTGAAGCTCAATTTCAACCATCCTCAAGCCCGAATCTCGCAATGCTCAAAGAAGGAAAGTTGTAGATCTCATCGAGAGCTTGGATTTGATAGGTCGCAGGCCCCATAACTCTTCCCGGATCAAAAGTTATGACCATTTTACCAACAGATGTCCGAGCAGAATTTGGTCGGGCGCGGCCACGCCGGTTCCTAGTGTATTTTGGGCGCGGCCGCGCTGGTCTGCAGAGTGGGAAACATGATTTCTGGCACTTGGGCGCCGCCGCGCTGCTTCCTAGGCCAAATATGGGCGTGGCCGCGCTAGGTCGGGTTTTTGAAAAGCTTATTTTTTACTTAAATTGAATGGAACAAGGATTGTGACTTCTAATTGGTTTAGGACTTTAACTAAAACCTATAAATACATGATGTGAGGCATAGAATAAGAGAGATTTTGCTACTTTTTGCTAACCCTAGTTTAGGAGAAAGAGAGGAAGGCTTGAAGCAATTGAGCACGCACAAAGGATTCAATTAAGGAGCTGAAGGAGAGATTCAAGGATTGCAATTACAGATTTTATTCTCTTCTCTATCTCTTATTTTGTATTCTTGAATGCTTTATCAATTGTGGATTATGGATTTTAATTCAATCATGAACTAATTATTTATATGCTTTTATTTATATGCTTCCTTGTTAATTATTGTTGATTATTATCAGATTGTCTATTATGATTTGTGATTAATTGCTTAATTGTTTGATCAACAATTACCGTGGTAATATATATGAACTCGAGAGATGGATTATAGATTTAGACCTAATCATAGTAGCATGTGATTGTGTATTCTGCTGTCGATGGAATTCATGATTTGTGTTTAGGATAGAGATATACCTATACACCGGATGTAATCTGAAATAGAACCTGAGCTTTAAATCCTTTTTAATTGTAATTCACATAGAGATATAGTGAATTAGTTAACTAGGGTGTTCATCTTAATTCTATCTTTTATGGATTTAAGTTGATTCGTTTATGATACATCGAGATATGATTATAAATATTGATGAGTTCTTGATTAACAATCCGGAATAATTAATATAACTTAACAGGAAGTGTATTAATTCAAGTGAAACATTAAGGAAAATTGTAATCTTAAGCCTTTTATCTGAATTCGATTCTTGGTAGTTAGTAATTAGTTAGTTTAGTATTTTATTATCTAAAATTCACAGTCTTAGTCAATTGTTTAAATAAAGTTAATTTGATTATGAGTTAATATTTGGTAATTATTATTAAATAATTCTCTGTGGGTTCGACACTCTCTTATCACTTTATTACTTGTTGACCGTGTACACTTGCACGTATTTATTGATTGCTAAATTGACAAACACATAGTAACGCATCAGCTGATCGTACACATGTGTGTGGTCATAGGGGTCTCTAGTGCCATCGTAACTTTCCAACGGTGGCATCTTTTTGGTCGTGTGTGCCCGAACCTGATCAATTTATGGGGTGAAAGGTGACGTTGGGTCGATCGGCGCCTCATTTGCCTGATTGACAGCCGCCAGTTTCTGTTTTAACTCTGCCACTCTCTTCGCGAGGAGGTTAGATTCCTCCTTCTAGGGGAGACGACTTATGCTTGTCCCTTTCATTTTTTGGGGAAGCCACCCATCGCCTGCATCCTGACCTCCCCCGATCCTTAGTACTGTCTCCCCTGGAGCAGCTTCGTCGCATGTTCTTATCTTGTCGAGAGCCTTTTGAACGATGTGTCCTAGATCGGCTCTGCAGCGTTGTATCCTGATGGGGATGTCGACTCGAAGAAACCTCCTCTTCTCCTATTAATTGTGCAATCTGAGCGTCTAACTCCTTCTGCTGGAGACAAAGAGCCTCCATAGTGTCCTTATTCTATTACATCTTGCAGGCTAGAAATCACCTCGCGTTTGTCCCAACCGTCTTGCTCTCGATCCCGCTCCTGACCCGTGTGCGTTCGGGACTGACTGTTCGCGGCGCGATCATGAGTTGGGTGTCCTCTGACTTGCCGAGAACAACTGACGTCGAGCTAGAGTCGACTGAGCCTTTGTTGGGCCAACAGAATGGTCCTGGGGCCCTAGCCTATTCTTGACGTGTTTTTTAGACCCAACCCGGTCTTTAACTGAACCTCTGGGATTGACCGAAGATCTCTCCTGGTCAAAAACCGTATTCACCTTACTCGCCATAACTCCTACTGAATATGTGGGTGATTATGAAAAAAGAAGCACTAAGCGCCCTCCTTCTAGCGCCAATGTTAACGCCAAAATCCGTTCACGTGCTCAATCACCAAACAACGCGCTGAATCCTGCACAGAAACGACGTCACACTGAGAGAGCTGATGGCCTGGACCACCGGGGGATTGCTCCGGTATGAGAATAAGTACAGGCTAGAAAATAAGTTAACAATAGGAGCTTAATGTTTTAGTGCTCAAAGTGACATTACCTGTGAATTAGGGTATAGTCTTGTATTTATAGCTGATCACATTTCCTTTATCGCTATGTTCCCGAATTGAATTAGGAGTCCTTATAATGGTAGTTACCATCATAGGATAGAAGTCAATCTCTTAAAGAAATGAAGTCGAAATTAATCCTGACGATTTCCTTAAAAATTACAAGTCAAATAAAATTAGGACTATATATTCTTTAATAACCACATCTCTTGACCGAGAAAGAATCCTCCACGCGGAATAGACCCTACCGAATCATCCGGACATAAAGTCATGCCGCAACAGTATCATATTTTGTCACGCGGGAAAATAAGAAAAAATAAGCCACCAGGCTATAGTTCCTTGGATGGTGGCCTCTTTTGCCGTGTGGCAAAAGAGGGCCCTAGGCCAAAGTTCCTTTGATGGTGGCCAGTTTTTTTGTGAGGCAAAACAGGTCATCAGACCATTTTTCACCCTGAAATCAAAGACACCCGTATTAATTCTTATATCTAAAAATACAAATACGACATTAATTTAGATAGATTCAATTTCAATTTTAAAACTTAATGGGTTGTCTCGTTTAGGCGTCTTATATTCTGCTTTTAATTAGACTTTGTGAAACATCTAATTCAATATAAATTAATTTTCTTAATTGTTAAGTGCACTCGATTGTCATTATGTTGACTCTGTTGACATATAAATTCACTTGGATGATCTTTCGATTATTATTGGTGGTCACTAATTATGTTTGAGGATTACAAACCTTGGATAAAAGTTATGCTTTATGAATTTTAACAAAAACATTCGCAATGATTTCTCAACTTTACTTAATTCTAATAATGTCTAGATACATTAATAAATGATCAGACCTTTCATATTGTTCATAAAATTTGTCGACAATACATGAATGAATATTTAGAGAATTAATATTTTTACAAGAAAAATTAATATTTCCGCAAAACTCTTCTCACATGAATAATAAATAGGATCTATATTCATATGATTAATAACTTGTAAAAATATCAATTTTACCTTGTGGTTATGAAATGTGAAGTTTAATGTTTCCATTTCTATAGTTGTTTATTTTACTTCATATCAGTGTTTCCATAATTGTTTATTTTACTTCATATCAATAGATATATTTATGTTCAAAAATTTACAATTATAATTTAGCGGAATTTTTTTTTACAGTTATAGATATATTTATGTTCAAAAAGTGACTTAAAAGGGAAAAAACATACATATATACAAGACAACACTTTTCATACACATACAAGACAACACTTAGTTGGAAGAAAACCACATTTCTTCTAGCAACCTATTTATGGAGATACACAATTCTATAGCCACGAAATTCACACTACAGTCATTCACCATTATTCAAGAGTCATATTTTGTGTGATTCAAACGTTTCTCAATCCGTTGGATCATACAAGGTTCTAATTCAAAGCGAGGAGTTTAAGGATCGTAAAGAAGTAGCGATAATCCTTCTATTCTTATAAACAAAATAGCTACATCCAAAGTAAGATTTCTATGTTATTCACATATTAGAGTTAAATGTGGATCTTACTTTTTCTAAGCAAAACTCGGTATATGATTTACAGTGCACATATTTACTAAGCACGACATTTCTATCTCGACAGCATGACATATTAGGGTTCCACGCATATTATATTTCACATTTCTGTATATCACAAGAAATGAACACTAGAAACAATCTCAAGATTTCATGATACATTAATTTCAATACAAAATCCTTATCTTTCACTAATCCCATCTTTCCTGGTTTATGAAATTAAAATTTTCTCAACTATTCCTTATTCAAAGCAGCGGAGGAAAGAGGGTAAAAATAAGCTTATCTAGTAAGTCTCCTAAGCATACCTAGCTTAACAAGAAAAAAAAAGGTCGCAAATTGAAGAACATATAGTACCAGCCACGTGTTGGTAAAGCCTGGAGTACTAAACTTTGACTCAGTAGGTATAGCCCTTGACAAACATCCCTTTCTTAGCATCATCGCTCTCACCCTCGGCTGAGTACTTCCCAAGCTGCGCCAGGGAGTTTGCCTTTGCTCGAACCAAAAGAGACTGCTTCGCGGCCTCTACATTCTCGGGTTGTCCTTGCCATGTCTTTAGTACTGTATTCTGTAGAGCACGTGCGTAGGAGAACGATACATGCCATGGGTTGGGGGTCTGATTCATTGCATTTAGGTTCAGTGTAGCTTCCATTTCTGATTGTCCTCCAGACAAGAACTACAACAAAAATAAAAATAAAAAAAAATAAAAAAATAAAGCAAATATTCTGTCAGAATTAGTGAAACTAATTCCCTGCACTTGAATTATCATCTATAACATTCAAACAACAAGAATAACAGACTGTGACACATCAAGTTTAAAAGAAAGAGATGTGTGCTACGAGTAAGGGCATAATGTGATAATCTGTCACATTAATTAAGATCTGAGGTTTAAGTTCACTGTTTTAACCCTGCATAAACCACATGATATATTTTTATCGAAGGTCATCGTGTAAGTCGATGTTGACCATATCATACTTGTATATTTTTGACCAAGAATTGATGACTGAAATAGAATGTCAGCTTCTTAAATTGATAACGAAGAACATGGCAGCTCAGTTAAACATAATCAACCAATTGAAAAGTCCCGCTATTGGGTATGTGGCTATAAGAATTCAGGGTTAATTTCAATTATGGCAAAAGGAAAGGCATTAACATTGATTAAAAATGGATTCAGTCATTTGTACCATGATTCCTGGAACTGCCGGCGGTACTCTCCTCTTGAGCATGGTGAGTGTATATTTTGCAATGGTCTCTGGAGAAGCCTTCTCCTTGTGCTCGGCTCCTGGAGTTACCATGCTAGGCTTGAGCAGAATTCCCTCAGACAACACATTGTTTTCTGCCAAGTAGTGGAAGACTTCAGCCCATACTTGCTCAGCGACTACAAGTGTCCTGTCAATTGGGTGATCCCCATCAAGAATAATCTCAGGCTCGACTATAGGCACCAGACCGTTGGCCTACACAAGATATCACAGGAACATAAGAATAGATTGTTTAAGGATAAGTGGAAAATAATAGGGTTGAAGTTACAGAAATGCATAGTAAAAATGTCTAACATCAATACTTTTTTGCTATTACAATTTATACATCAAGCTTTTTATTACATATAAAAAAATTTAATCCTTGAAGAAATTAAAGGAACTCAATGTGTATGGTATCAAATTAATATTATAAAAAAGCATGGGTACCTTTTTGCTTGCTCATTTGTTTACACATATTTAACTTCTTTAAAGATCAACTGTTTATTAGATGGCTTTCAATTTATTGATATAAAAGTTTGACCGAAAGAAATAGATTTGCAATATTAACATCTTTTTTCTTGATCCAAACAGCAAATGACACTTATTTCATCGATGAAACAAGCAGACACTTGAAACTTACCATTTCTTTGTATGCTTTTATTTTATTCCAAATTACATAGTGTAGGACAGCTACGAGTCAGGAGGAATAAACTTGATAACTCTAAGCCCTAGTTCAATGTGCGTGTTAATAAGTTTCTTCCCTAACAAATATTCTCCAAGAGACAAAGGGTTTCATTATTGCAAATTGTTCTCCACGTCAACTCTGACTTTCAATTCACTACTTTCAACCTAAAAATAGAAATAAAAAAGTAAAATAAAATAAAATTGAATGGATACCTGAGAGATAGCAGCATAACGTGCAAGTCCCCATGCAGCTTCTTTCACAGCCAGAGCAGAAGGACCACAAGGAATGCTAACAACAGTGCGCCTAGATTCAAACAACAGTCGAAAAAGTTAAACATGCCATGACGTATCCTTTCTCCAATCCAACCCAGAAACTATCCCTCAATCAAGGGAGTTCCATGTAACGATACATATAAGGTGTATCCTTTAAAAAAAATGAAGAATAACTTACCACTTTGCAAAACGAGCACCTTGCGTATAGTATTCAGCAGATCTAGAATCCAATCCATCTAACCCTTGGCACCAAGACTCATTGTTGGAACCTGGCAGGGGAACCAAACCCTGAACACATAAATGAAAGCATATTAGTTAATTGTTTTAATGTATTACTTCAAAGAACAAATATAATACTCACTCCGTCCTAAAATATAAGATCATTATTGACTTTTTGAAATCAACTTAAAACATTTTCAAACTCAAAATTGACATCGAATCCTTTAATTTTAGTCAATACAATGATAAATATTATAAAATATCTAAAAATAATTATTGTGAAGTTTGTTGTTCCATAATTTTTAATGGATCATCTCAATTTTATATTTGAAAATGTCTCAAATTGACTTTCAAAAGTCAATAATGATCTTATAATTTAGAGCGAAGGTAGTATATGAAAATGCATTAGAATTTTTTCTAAGAAGAAACACATGTAAATAAGAACATACCTTGTCAACTTTGATGCCTGGTACAATGTTATGGTCACGCAAGCAGTCCACAAATTTCTTTCCATCTGTCGTTGACTGGTAGAGTGTCTCTTCAAAGAGAATAGCCCCAGAAATGTATTCCCCTAGACCAGGAGTTGTCAGTAAAAGTTGTCTATAAGCCTGTCTGTTGACCTCTGTATTGTCCAGTCCAATAGATGCCAATCTCTTCCCGCAGGTTGCATTGGATTCATCAATGGCAAGGATACCACGACCAGGAGAGGCGATTGTTTTCTATTCCAAGGACGAAAGAAAACAGGATCAATTAGAGAAAATCTGATAAAACGAACTGAAAACATCAAAGATGAGGAATTGTAATTCATCCATCAATGCTGCCTAATAAGAGAAAAAGGAAATTACATACAATGCAAAGGCAGGCACCAAAAGTTTTTAAAGAAAATAAATTCTGTGTTATAGAAACCCAAAAAACAACTTTTGGATTAGAATAAATTAAAAATATATAGTACTCCCTATGTTCCAAAATTAGAGATACATTTTGATTTTTTAGAGTCAATTCGCAAAATCCTAAAACTCAAAATTGATATTATTTCGTTCAAGTTTTGAAAACAACAAATATGATAATTAGTAATACTTTATAGTTAGTTTACAATTGTTATATTTTTGTATTAAAACTAAATAACTTCATATCAATTTTGAATTTTAGGATTTCGCGAATTGACTTTAAAAAAATCAAAATGTATCTCTAATTTTGGAGCAGAGGTAGTATATAATTAGGAACCAAAAATTTCATTCTCAATAAAAAGCGGAGTGAATGAAAAAAATTTATGATTACAGCAACAAATAATGATTTTTTGCTATACAAACCAGAAAAAAGGTGGACGATTGAACTTTCACATTATTCAAAATGTACCACTGATTCAATAGTCAACAATAACAATGAAAAAATCTGGAAAATATTCAAATACATTAGATGCTATCTTTTATGCTTAAACCTTCAAAAAATTATCAGAGAAAAAAATGGATTTAAGCACGGAGACAACAGCAGAAAAGGTGCATGATAGCTAACTAAATTAGTAGGATAAAACTTGAACTTGTATATATATCTATATATATATCTATATATACACACATAAATAAGTAGCCAACATTGGCTACTGGCCTTCTTATTGTCAACCAATCTTATGCCATTGAAGGATAGTACCAAATGATGAGATCTAAAAAAGCTTAGTGAAATAGTTCTACACTTCTACTAATGTGGACAGTACTAAACATATACAGTCTCGCCGTGAAATTGTTCTTCTACTAAACATGTATGGTCTCGTCTGTAAAATAGTATCATACTGTCCTTGTAACAGTTTCACGGACATATACTATATCTTTTTAAATCACAGGCGTTCATGCTACTTTAAAAAAGTCCATAGCCAATGCAGTGTAGGGATTGGTCCCATATCTAATGAGAACTTGACACAAAAACAGTATGCAAATTTGACATGTTGTAACTAATATGGGCCCCAATACACAGAACGGGAAGACCAAGCAAGCAAAGAAAAAAGTTTACTTTGAAAATGAATGTACCATAGTTTCATAAAAAGAGTCCCATCTGCTAATATTTTTCCCCCCAACAAATGAGTCGCATTGATGATACTACAAAATAAAACAATGTCCTTAAGTTTACCATCACAGTTTTATTTTCATGTCTTCGCTGCCAAACTAATGGCTTAATATAAATTTATAAGTAAATATTTAACGAAAATATATCCTTAAAAGCTAGTAAAAGTTCACAAATATTTAACGAAAATATATCCTTAAAGCTAGTAAAAGTTCACAAATTGGGTTCTTTGGGGGCAGAGGAGGAAGTGTTCATAATCATTTTAATATTGACTGTTGATTATACTTTAAAGTCAAAATTCACGGCAAAAAGAGCACAAGCATGTATAAAATGTGGTTGGTGTGCCTACATCAACCCACCAACCAAAACAGTGACCAAGGAATTTAATTTATTTCAAAAGATAATAAAATCTTCGAAAAAAACAAATTATTTTTTAATTATTAATAGTCAAAATCAAGCAGCTTCGATACAAACAAGTCTCAACGAATAATTAAAGATCTGATCATAACAAAGCAACAAACATTTCACAATCTTCCACGCATATGCGTTAATTAAAACAGAACTTACAGCGGTTTTGACAAGTTCGTCGGAGTAAGATCCGGCACGAACGACGGAGACTCGGCGAATACGCAAGACAGGGGAGGATCCAGGGCGCTGATTGAAGTTTTGTTGACCGATCCAGTGTGAAGAAGAGGCGTTCAGCTTAACAAAACTCGCACACGCCATAGCTATAGCCTATAAGCTGCTTTATATATAGAGAACAGATTAATTTGACTGATTTTAACTAAAAGATCAATCAATTGAACAAATGGAAATTGAAAACAAATGGAAACCTGGTGGATTTATAATGAGGAGAAAGGGAAGAGTAGGGGACCAGGTGGCTGAGAAAGTTACGTGTTTGATTTCCTAGTAGTGTCCGCACTCTTTTTTGGCTCTAATATATAGGACAGCACGGACAAGGTAGCCGCCTAAATTACTAAATCACCCCTGCACTGATGCCACCCAATGTTGTGAAAATCAGACCGGAACCGCCGTTTAGACCGGTTAGAACTGGAATCCGCTGGTAGTCTGGTCCGGATTGTACTATAAAACCGTTTTAGGCTAAAACCGGTCCAAACTGGTGAACTGACGGACCAACCGTTCAACCCAGTGAACCGGTAGGCGGATCACAGATTTGGACGGTTCCATTTTCTTATTCCAATTAGAGGTGTTATTTCTCAAAAGTCATATTCTCCATTCCAACTTCCATTTGTAAACTCTCATCACTCAATCGATGACTTCACGGTGCAAATCTTAGGCCATCAAACATCTTGATCTTCATGCTCTGTCCAAGGAGCCTATTTGCTTCTTCTTTAAAAAAAAAAATGTCATTTGGCCTCTTGCCCATGGTATGTAATATGTTAAATCGTTGGTGTTGAATACTTGAATCTTCTCTTCTTTTGTTCCTAGTTGACTTCTTTCCTCTCCTCTCCATTTAATTAAGTATATTAATTAATTATTTCATCCCAGTCCCACTACTATAATTAATATTGAAGCCCTATTATTTGAATATAATATAATTCATATACATATATGTTGTCCTGATTTTAAAATTTTAATCTTTTATATTAAATTGTGGGTATATTTAATAAAGAACAACAGTTGTTTTATTTATAATAAAAATATTTTATATAGTGTGTAGACACCCAAAATTTGTACTTCATATACTAACCCTGATAGGAGGGCAAAATCGTCAATTAACCCAGCCTACGAGAACGAAAGGTGGACATAAGTACGAACACTCAAAGCCACCACAACGACTTGCGATCAAAGCCGATGTAGACACCCAAATTTTGCGTTCCTTGTACTAACCATGACAGGAGGGCAAAATCGTCAATTGAACCGGCTTGCGGGAGCAAAGGAATGGGCACAAGTGCGAGCGCCCGACACCACTGCAATGTTTGGCGACCAAAGCTGACGTGACAATAAGGCCATCCGAAACAGACATCCCCGAATGAGGTGGCACGTCTCCCGGAAATTCCCGGACTGCAGAATACGAACCTGTCAGCGAAAACCGACGTTACGGCACGAAAATCGAGACGTGGCACGAAAAACGAGAAAGGCAAACCGTCCAGCCGCGGATTGATCTGCGGCCAAATAGTGCGCCTTTTGAAAACACGGAACTCGAAACACGGAACTCGAAATCGGGGTGAGTGGAAGGCAGGCGGCCAGCCAGCCTATTTCAGCTCATTTTCGCTCAGCATACAGGGAGTTGAAGAAGTTGAAGGTTTTGGAAGAAGAAGAATTCCAGCAACAAGAAGAAGCACGGAAATAGAGAGAAAAAAGAGCAAAAAATTGCAATCAAATAGGGAGAAAGGAGAGAAAAGAAGGGAGGATTTATATTTGTTGATTTTGATTGTATCAAACATACTCCTCATCCTATTCAAATACACAAGTTCACATCCATTTGAGATTTTTGCAAGGTGAAAATTTCTATTTGTTCTAGCAATTCATGTCATATTGATTGGATAAATTAGATATAATTTTCATGTATCTTGTTGAACAATCATGGATTAGGGATTATTGGTGATGGTTCCATCGGAACAAAATTCTTCCTAATAACCCGAGGATATCCAATTGATGAAATTTTTATTTTTATGATAATTTATTGGGTGTAATTTATTTAGATTGTCATTTTCGGATATCATGGTGTATTAGATAAATCCGGGTTGGTTAGTTATGTAATACTCATTTTGTGGGCATGTCATAATCTCGTGTGAGCCTAGGAACGCGACCCCGTGGTTCAAATCCGATGATGGACGTTTTGATGTATGTAATAGATTCAAGGTGCTCGTTTTGTAACATGTAACCATCGGGCCTTAAAACGACGCCAAGGCAAGAATCGGGTTTAAGGCCCCGTAGTAGTGAAATATGTGATTGTTGGCGTTCGGGGATATTTTGATGGCTTACATGCCCGTGAATAGCCCCGACGCGTGTTTATGCTTGATTAGATTTCGAGACGCCAAAATGATTTCAAAAGATTAAACGATAAAGATCTTTTCTAAAATCAATCAAAGTAGGATATTAGCATCACGAGGCTAAAAAAATTGGAAATGCTAATGAAGGTTGATTCCTATTATACGAGAAAGCTAAAAGAAGTTATTTTCAAATGTCACAAAAAATGGGTTTATAAGGGAAATTAAACGTTTTATTAAACCTTGATGTATAGGGCGAAAGAGATCATAGAAATTGCCCATCATTTATGAAAGCAACGTATAAATCTCGATTCCTATTTTGGTTAAGGTTTAAGAAAAACTCACGTTTTATCAAGATGACGCCTAATAAAGACCTCATAGTTTTTGATAAGTAAAATCAAACCTTTCGCATGAATAGAGGGAGCTTTCTCGTATTAATAGAAACGACGTTCTGAAACATTCTCAAATTAAAGCACAACTTTCCCTAAAAATCCAAAGGATTCTTTCATACAAAACTCACCACAACATTCACATAAGCACACACACATACACTCGCACATATACACATTTCATGAATCAAAGGATAGGAAAGTATCAAGATTGCGGTAACCGTGTTTCACGGAAGTCGAGGGGTGCCTAACACCTTCCCCTCACTTAAGCAAGCCCCCGAACTCTATGAATCTCGATTCGCAGACCAATTAATTCGGAGTCACCTATGAGCCAGCGATTTATAAAAAACGAAAACTCGGATGAGTTGGTACATCCATTTCAAATATACCAACTGGCGACTCTGATTAATTGGCTCATCATAAAAAGGCAATCTTTCAAAACCCCGTCGACATTAATGCCGACCTTTTCCAAAAGTCATTTAATCAAGAGGCTAAAATCGGAAAAGACTAAAAAAGGATACGCGAAGCGAAAACCCGGCGTCGACAGCTGGCGACTCTGCTGGGGAGTTTAGAGGGCTTAAGCCGCTTTTAAATCTTGATGCTATCTTATCCTTTAGAATTCATAAAATGTGTGTGCGTGCGATATTTTGATTTTTTACTTCTGTTATGTGAATGTGTGTTTTGCCCAATAAATGAATGATTGAATGGAATTGCTTTACTTTTTCATTTGCATACGGTGAGGGCGATGAATGTGAATGTATGTTGAGAGAGTACCTCCTCCTGAGGCGAACCTGTCGGTTGCTTATTACTGGACTCGAAGGGGCTGCTCCCCGGAGATGGCTCAGGAAACGCACCACCCATATCCGCTCCAATCGAAAGGATTCAGACGAGTAGATTGCGAAGATACGGGAACCTTCATGCCGAAAAGCCCGTGAGAGTAATCCTAGGATAGGTCAGCCTCAGATTAACCCTGCGCAGGAAAAGTCTCTTCATGCCTTTTTACATTTCGCGCATAAATGTCATGATATCATTCATATACACCTCCCTTTTGTCAAGAGAAATTACTAACCTCTATGTTTTGCAGGGAACAGCTGGGGAGCTTAATAAAGCCATGTTTAGCATTTGTCATTGCATTAGAGGACTACTAACTTTCTGTTTTGCAGGGAAAGATTAAAAAACCCCAAAAACACAAAAATTACAGCTTCAGCATGCATCCACATTTTTTACTCCCCAAGACTAAACTTCGAACTTTGGTTTCTGTAGGATTGCTCCTCAAACCCGTTCGCAGTCTAAAAGGGCCCAAAACTCTATATCTGAAATGGTTGATATTCCATCTACCAATTCCGGTTCCATATCCAGGGAGGAATTTGATGACTTTAAGAAGCAGATGTTAGAAATGGCCATAATGCTAAGAGAGCAGTTGATACCCAGGCAGGAACCACCCAAGGAGGATCCACCTAAGGGCGAGCCAGTCGTCCCAAAGGCCATTCCCGTACCAAACAAAACAGTGATTACTATCCCGGAAGAGGGAGATACAGATGACCTGCGGAAGAAAATGAGACAAATGGAGGAAACCATCCAATCTATGAAGGGCATAGGGTCCCTCGGCAGGGTTAACTATTCAGATTTATGTGTCTTCCCCGGAGCCAGATACCCGGAGAAATTTAAAATCCCCGAGTTTGAAAAATACAATGGGAAGGGGGACCCCTACACACACTTGAAAATATACATTGGAGAACTCGTGTCTTATGCCGAGGACGAAGGGTTGAGAATGCAGCTGTTCCAGAAAAGCTTAACGGGGGAGGCAAGAATTTGGTATGCCCGCCTTGACAACGCCCGAATCCACAACTGGGAGGAATTGGCCCATACCTTCTTAACCCAATACAGCTTTCAGGCCCAGATGGCCCCTGACAGGTATCAAATGACAAAGGTTAAGAAACAACCTAGGGAATCCTTCAGGGAATATGCGCAACGATGGAGGGGCATGGCCGCACAGGTGAACCCCCCGATGAGCGAATCAGAGATGGGGATGACCTTTGTAGACATTCAAGAGGCGCCGTATTATGAACGAGTCATCTCAGGGATTGGGAGACCCTTTGCTGAAATGATTAAACATGGAGAGATGGTAGATATGGGGTTGAAATCGGGTAAAATCCGGGATTTTACTGCTTTAGAAACTGCTGCCGAGCAAATACAGAATGGAAACTATGGCAGCACTTCCCGGAGGGTCCAAAAGAAGAAGGAAGAGGATGTCTCCCTCATCCTACAAGGGTCATCCAGAAAAACAGAAGGCCATCTTCCGGTACAGGTGCAGAGGGTAGGGCCATCCTGACAGCCAAACTTCACAGATCAAAGGGCAGAGGGGCGAAGAAGATATGAGGCCTCGCAAAATCGAGTATTCACCCCGCTCGGGGAGCCGCTTGAATGGGTATTAGCGGTATTAGTAGCCCAAAAGAAGATAGTTGGTTTGGCACCCCCGAGTGACCCAAAGGGTAGAAGGTTTGATCCGAGCAAGCGATGTGCATACCACTCCAGTTCCCCTGGCCATGATACACAGGACTGTTGGACGCTGAAGCATCGAATCCAAAACCTGATTGACAGTGGGGAAATTGTGGTGGAACAACCAGACTCCCCGAATGTTAAGGCAAATCCCCTGCCAAGACATGATGGGGGGGGGTCAATGCGACAGAGGCAAGTGAAGCTGGGGAGCCGCCAAGGTTGAACTATGTGCAGAAAATTGAGGAGATGATCAACGTGATACATGATCATGGGAGTGCAAGGGTGACGCCCATCAGGTTGATAGGGGTAAGTACGAATAGCACGGAGGGACCTGTCAAGTTGACGGCTCCGAGGCCCATCATCCTTGCGGCAAGGCCGCAAATCCCTATCAGTAGTCTAAAGACTGTACCCTGGAATTATGGGGGAATGCCAGAGCAAGCGGCCAGCTGTGCTTCGGTGACGACAAAGGGGAACCCCTTATATCTTCCCGGGCGAGTCCTTGAAAGCCAAAAGAGAAAAAATGAAAAGATTTCCGAGGAAAGGGCCATAGAATTCTTGAAAAGGATGGATCACCCGGAAATAAGGGGGATCCAGATTTTAAATGAAGAGTCAACCCTAACATCAGTCATGGACTTGGTGTTGTCATCCAGTGAGCATTGCAAAACCCTGACGAAGGTTCTGGAGGAGGCATACGTGCCCAAGGAAATTAGTGAGGAGGGTTTCGGCCAGCTGGTGGGCCACTTATTGGAGAACGATGTAATATCCTTTACGGATGAGGACATACCCAAGGAGGGAAGGGGACACCGGAAACCGCTACATATTGCGGTAATCTCCTCGGGTTATATAATGAATGGGGTGCTGATTGATGGGGGATCGGCATTGAATATCTGTCCCCTCAGTACCTTACAGAAGATGAACATCAATCCCAAGCGCCTACGAGCCAGTCATGTGGTGGTACGAGCTTTCGATGGTTCCCGGAGGGATACAATGGGAGAAATTGAGTTGCCGGTGGAGATAGGACCCTGTACTTTTGATATCTCTTTCCAGGTCCTAGATATTGCAGCCAGTTATAACATGTTATTGGGGAGGCCATGGATACACATGGCCGGGGCAGTTCCTTCCACGCTCCACTAACAAGTCAAGCTAATCATCGATGGGAATCTGGTAACAATCTCGGCCGAATGTGATGACCCTTCTCCTCCCAGGAGTGGCCTGCCAGTGATCAATGTGGATGAGTCGGCGGCACCTGCCAGCTTTCAAGCACTAGAGATTAGCACTCCCCACTATAGATGCTTGGGAGCTCCAGCTGTGAAACCTAGGGTCTCTCCCGAACTTACCTTTGTGGCAAAGGAAATGATAAAAATGAACTTCCAGCCTGGACAGGGGTTAGGAAGGAGCAGTCAGGGAATCACCGAGCCCATCTACCTACCACAGCAGATAGGAAAAGCAGGGTTGGGATACCATGAGGGCGTAGCACGGAGACACCGTCGGGGTGCAGCTCCGATTCGACTAGCTGGCAGTCCAGTGACCAAAGTCGACAATGAACAGGGGATCAGCGAGCCTGTGATTGGGGCAGGGAATGAAGAATTAACCCCCGCACGTGATGGGTCGGCCCGGAGGGAAAGTTTCCTGCAAGAGGTCGCCAAGGAGTTTGAAACCAAGTGCTACATCCCCGGACAATCAACAAGCAGTAGGAAGGGGACGAATACTATCGCACCACCGGGAGCCCAACAAGTTGTGCCTGGCATCGATTGGGCAGGGCTGATTATTCCTGGAGAGAATAGGATGGAGGACTCAGGCGACGTATCCGTGATCATCGGGGAAGTGTCCGATGTGAAGCCTCCTTTTATCCAGCGCATTTCATCTGACCTGACCGTCGACAACTGGACCATGAAACCAGTAATATCCAAACAAGGGTAAAACCCGATGTCAGGGTGGTAGACCCCATAGGATGGGGGAATGAAGAAGTTTTATTTTTGTTGATTGTTTTATTCTGCATAATTATGTCGTTTCTTCGTGTTATTTGAAAATGCGATCGTCGTAAAAAATGATTTATATATGACAAGTATTTTGTTTCATGTCAGGTGTACCAATTTGAGTAATCCTTGCCTAACAAATGGTCTTTCAAATTTGAATGATGATTATGATTTTGACATTGAGCTGGATTTCAATTTAATGGGCATTGAACAAGACGAGACAGATTACGACGACGCGCCTGACGAGATCAAAGGATGGGTCGAGGATAAACCCAAACCCAACTTGGACCAAACCGTCACCATTGATATTGGAACCCCTGACAAGCCAAAAGAACTCAAGATAGGGACAGACCTTACCCCCAACCAAAAAGCCGAAATGACTGAGTTGCTAAAACAATATGAGGATGTCTTTGCCTGGTCTCATGAGGATATGATCGGATTGTCCACCGACATTGTGGTACACCGATTACCCATCAAGGAGGGTTTCCGGCCTGTCAAACAAAAATTAAGAAAGTTGAAACCGAAGTGGAGCTTAAAAGTAAAGGAAGAGATCATCAAGCAGTTCAGGGCGGGAATCATTATGGTGTCCACTTACCCGGAATGGCTGTCCAATGTAGTCCCAGTGGCTAAGCCTTGAGGAAAGGTGAGGGTATGTGTAGACTACAGAGATCTAAACAAGGTCAGTCTCAAGGATAACTTCCCGGTGCCTTTTATACACATCCTGGTAGATAACACAGCCCAGTACAAAATGTACTCTTTTGTGGATTGTTTCGCGGGATATCATCAGATAATGGTGGCAGAAGAAGATCGGGAAAAGATCGCATTCATCACCCCCTGGGGCACTTTTTGCTATAGGCGATTGGCTTTTGGCCTAACAAACGTGGGGGCTACTTATTAGAGAGCCATGATGGCCTTATTCCACGATATGATGCATAAGGAGATAGAGGTCTATGTGGATGACATTATTGTGAAATCGAGGGTAGAATCTGATCATGTAACCCATCTCAAAAAGCTATTCGATCGGCTCAGAAAATATAATTTGAAACTCAATCCAGCCAAGTGTGCTTTCGGAGTGCAGTCGGGTAAGCTCTTGGGATTCCTGGTTAGTGATCGAGGCATTGAGTTGGACCCAGCAAAGATTAAGGCCATTGTGGATATGCCGGCGCCTCACACAGAGAAGGAGATAAGAGGATTCCTCGGGAGGATAAACTTCATCAGCCGTTTTATATCCCACTTGACGACTACATGCGAGCCCATTTTCAAACTGTTAAGAAAAGGGGCTTCCCAAGAATGGAATGAGCAATGTCAGAAAGCTTTTCAGACCATTAAAAAGCAACTGACTGAAGCACCAGTGCTGGTACCCCCGAAGGATGGGATCCCTCTGTTTATGTATATATCGGTAAATGCCATCGCGATGGGATGTATGCTGGGACAGAAAAATGAGGCGGGTAAAGAGCAGGCCATCTATTACCTCAGCAAAAGATTTAGCCAATGTGAGCAGAATTACACTCCCATCGAGAAGACCTGTTGCGCTCTGGCCTGGGCGGCAGGGAGATTACAGCACTACCTCCATGGGCATACGACGTACCTGATATCAAGAATGGATCCCCTGAAATATATTTTTGAAAGGCCCATGCTGAATTGTCGGTTGTCAAGATGGCAGTTAATCTTACAACAGTTCGACATGGTGTACGTGACTCAGAAGGCCATGAAAGGGCAGGGAGTTGCAGATCAGTTGGCAGAAACCCCGTCAGGAGGGATGGAGCCATTGGAAACTCCTCTTCCGGGCGAGGATATATTTTGGGTATCACGCGAGAAATGTGATGACGAGGGACAGTTCTGGAAGCTGTATTTTGATGATGCCATGAATGCCGAGGGGGCAGGGGTCGGGGCGGTCCTGGTCTCTATCACCGGAGAACAATACCCCGTGGCCACTAAACTGCATTTCAGCAATTCGAACAACACCGCTGAATACGAGGGATGTATCTTGGGACTCCGCTTGGCCCGCGACATGGGAGTGAAGAGACTAGCGGTGTTTGGGGATTCAGAACTGGTAATCAGACAAGCGATAGGGGTGTACAACACTAAGGAGCTTCGGTTGCTTCCATACCATCGTTGTGTTACCCAGCTGATGCAAGAGTTCGAAGATATCGCTTTCCGCCATATTCCCCGAAGACGGAATGACTTTGCCGATGCATTGGCAACTCTGGCTTCCTTAATCCACGTAATCAAGAACAGGGATAGTCCACAGATTGAGATAGCCGTACAGAATGCCCCGGCATATGAGGAACATGTGGTAGTGTTATCAGACGAGGTGGCGTTGCCAAAGCAGCCCTGGTATCACGACATAAGGGAATATCTGAGAGATAGGTCCATTCCTGACCAGGCGAGTCGAACTGAGAGGATGAGAATCCAAAAGATGGCGATGAAATTTTACCTGAGTGGGGATTCACTCTACAAAAGGGATGCTGGTTTGGGACTGTTGCAATGCGTAGATAAAACACAGGCCCGAAGGATTATGAATGAAATACATGGTGGAGTGTGTGGGCCATATATGAGTGGACCGATGCTGGCCAAAAAGATCTTGAGAACGGGGCATTATTGGTTAACACTGAAAGCCGATTGCGATGATCATGTCAAACGGTGTTATCAATGCCAGGCGCACGGTAATGTGATCCATACGCCTCCCAATGAATTGCACTGTATGACCTCTCCGTGGCCATTTTCAATGTGGGGAATGGATGTAATCGGACCAATAGAGCCCAAGGCAAGCAACGGGCACCGATTCATTTTCGTCATGATCGATTACTTCACCAAATGGGTAGAAGCAGCTTCTTTCCCCAAAGTAACTCAGGAGGTCATCGTCGGGTTCATCAGGAATAATGTCATTTGTCGATACGGGCAGCCTGAGGTTCTGGTCTCTGACAATGCCAAGAATTTAACAACGCCCTCATGAAGGGACTGTGTGACCAGTTCAAGATCAAGCACCTCAATTCCGTCATTTACCGTCCTAAGATGAATGGGGCAGTGGAGGCTGCAAATAAGAACATCAAGAAGATCATGGCAAAAATGTCTGCTAATCATCGGGGATGGCCGGATCTGTTACCCCTCACCCTGCTGGCATACCGAACATCAACGCGTACTTCTACATGGGCGACCCCTTACGCTTTGGTGTATGGAATGGAGGCCGTTCTGCCAGTTGAGGTTGAAATGGCGTCCCTCAGAATAGTGATCGATGCTCAGATAAGTGAGGAGGATTGGATGCAAAGTCGATACGACCAATTGGCCCTAATTGATGAAAGAAGGGTGGCTGCTGTCTGGCACGGTCAGTTATATCAACAAAGGATCTCTCGATCATATGACAAAAGGATAAGACCTCGGAAGTTCAAGGAAAATGATTTGGTACTAAAAAGAGTCATGCCTTGTCAAGACGAAGCCAAGGGGAAGTTCGCCCCGAACTAGGAAGGGCCATTTGTGATTAAGAAAGTGCTATCCGGAGGAGCCCTCATGTTGCAAGAAATGGATGGGGAGGTATTTCCACAACCTCTCAACTCCGACTCGGTGAAGCGGTTCTATGCTTGAATCATCAGTTCCTTTTTCCTTTGAGAGCGAACTACGTAGGACCTGATCTCCCAACTTGTGGGGGTACGTAGGCAGCCATCATGGCGCGGTCCGATCTCTAAAAAAAAAAATAATCCTTTCCCTAACCAAAACCAATTTTCAAGAGCCAGATAAAACCTTCCTACACCCTCAAAACCTTTCCGAAACCAGCTGCCTAATCAGCTTTATCCCAAAGGACATAACCCTGATCCAACCAAACAGTTATCCAAAATCTGAGATTCAATCCGATGAAATCAAAAGGTGTGCGGCAATATCTGTCAAATCCCCATCAAGTCTTGAGAAGAGAAAGAAGGTGAAATGTTAAAATCGTGGTCAACTGGATAAAATGAGGATCCAATGGAAGGCAATGATACGACAAAAGGGGAAAATGACTAAATTTAAATGCATGTCTACATATATAAGTCGTTTTATTACAAGATTTCTCTTTCGATAACTGATGAAACCAACATAGTCTATGCAGGAAATAAAATAATCTACAAATCTGAAACTAGCTGAAGCAGGATGGACAAGGTGGTGGATAGATCTGAAGCATCAGCATCTCCTGCAATCTGCTGCCCCATCAGATTAATACGATCCAATAAAGCAGTGGCTCGGCTGACAGTCCCAAAATGAGCATCTACAACTGCCCTGGTCTGAAGTACAATGGCCTCTCTGTCAGCAATGGCAGCGTCTCTAGCCCGAATGGCATCGTCTCTCTCGACAAGAGCGGCATCCCTCTCGGCCTGAGCAGTAATCAGGGCCAGGCGGAGTCGGGTATCCTCAGTAGCCCAACTTGGGGCAGAATTAACCGAGATGGGGTGGTCGGTGGTATCCTCTGGGAAAACCCCTCTAGAGTCATCAAAGGCCCCAGTCTGACTCAAACCAGCCGGATCCAAGTCTCCGCGCAACCACTGCACGTAAGCAAATGTCTGGATGTGACAGCTCTCACTATATTCGGCAAGGATCCTGCAAGACCAAAGCTCGTATACCCGCAGTAGATCCCTCTCTGTTCGGGATGATATAAGGAATCGGTAGGCGGCTGCGCCCGCGAAGGGGTGTAAATCCTGTGTCTGATCAAACTGCCCCATAACCGCCAGGGGATGATAGGTCGTCATGCCCCTCAAGCCAGCAATGGGGATGAAGTCCAGGTCGGGCACATGAGTCAAGAAGCTCATAAAGGAGCAATGGCCCGAGTAGACCAATAGATGAAAGGGATCCTCAATGACAGACAAAAATGATGTCCAGGAGGCCACATCAGTACAGCTCACGGGACAAAACGAAAACTGCGAGGTTATCTCATGGCTGAAGCAAAACCCTTGGCGACGGAAGTGGCCGATGGGACTAAGATGACTTATAAACCACATATACAATAAGGTCGAGCTCCCTCTGAATATCCTGCCTCGGAAGGATTGACAGTATGAGGCTGACATATAGGTATCCGCCAATATCATGGGAAGGATGGTGTGATCCTCCTGAAGGGCTCGAACGGCCGCGACAACCCGCATGTCCAACTGATCAGGTCCTGCGGGCAAGTACAAAACTAAGACGACACAGGCCATCAGAACATCCACTCTCAAGGCATTCCAGTGCTCCTTGGACACGGAAAAATCACCGAGGAAGAAACGAAAACTGTCAGGTGAGCCAAATCGGTCAATCAAGAACTGAAGAGGAACCATATGGTCTGATGTGATCACCGGTAACAAGACAGCCCTCCGCAAACCGGTAAAGGTCAAGAACTGACGGTGCATGGAACCAGCCGTGATCCTGGCACAAGGTCTATCCAAAGCCAAGCCGGTGAAGCGAGCATACTCCTCGAGGGTGGGAGTCAGCTCTACCATCCCTAACCTGAACACCTGACGGGCAGGCGCCCAATAGCTCAAAATACCCTCCACAAAGCCCACTGGCACCTAAAAGGTTAATAAGGACCAAGAATGGCCCAGAAGACCATCTGCGATGACCCTGTCGGCCGGCAATAGATTGTCCAACCAGCGGAGGAGACTGCCAACCAACCCTGTGGAAGGAATGAAATCCAAACGTACCACGACATCTGAGGACGACATCTGTGAAAAAATAGTATCAAAAAGACTGTACAGGGGTCATTTTCTATCCATAAATAAGAAAAGCATACATCATACAGTTAATAATAAAACAAATGAAGATCATAGAGATAAAAGAGAAATACTGTGCATGATATAAATAAATGAATTCAGTACATAGTGCATAAAATAAAAAAATAAGTCCAAGCAGGTACAGGTACAAAAGCCCTATCCTATCCTGATCTAAATAAAATCAATCTCATCGATAAAAGCGGGATCCTCGAACTGATCCCCTGGGGTCGTCGAGGTCGGAGGACCGAAGTTCATATCCGGAATGTAGGGCTGCGCTGTGGCATCAGGCGAGCTCGGGCCCGCATCATAACCCGTACCGTCAGGATCATAGGGATAAGCATCCTCTGGAGTCCGGCCCAGCACCCGAAGATATAGAGACAACTGGTCCACCTGGCGGGTCAAAGTGGCGATCTGCTCGGCATGAGTGGGAGTCCGAACGTAGGCTGCCCAGTCAGTCATCATCACCGAGCCGGGGACCATATCCCCGAGGAAGAATGTGGCCCGGGTCTGAGGACCAATGGTGCGGGGCACCCACCAAGTACGGAAGGCATCACTGGTACTGGGACCCGTCGAAAGCATCCGACCGTCCTCCCCTGCAAGCATGATCTCTGAAGGCTGAGAATCCAGCGGCCAGGAAGTAGTGAAAGGAAGGGAGTGCGGGATGCGGATCTCTCCTGTAACGCATCTGAAGGCGCGCTCCCCCAGGTACATAACCCATCCTCCAACACTCTGCAAAGTGAGGCGACGGGTGGAAAGTGCAAACTCCGGGCCGGTAGGTTGCCCATCTATAAACCCCACATCCAGATGCTCAGAAAGATAAGGCCTCCAGACGACCCCTGTAGCCGTGATCAGCTCCAGCTGGATGCGGCAGTGTGCAAAGCTGCCAGATACCGGGACCTCCTCCAGGGTGCTATGATGCCATCGCCGACCCCGGGGATAGGTGTCCAAGCCAAGAGTGGTGACAGGCCTCAGACATGGGAGACGCTCGTAGGCCCAGAACTGCGAACAGAAACAGTGAAAAGCATGAGTAACCTATAAATGCAGAAAAGGGGAAATAAATGAAGGAAAGTCCAATAAGAAGAGGGAAAGAGAAACCTCACCAGCAGGAAGTGATAAAATCCGAGCCAAGCATCTATTTAGCCCTCCGAGCGTAGACGCATACCGTGGAGGAAATAGGCAAAGGTGAATGACCCCCAGTCATAGTCACTGATGCGGTCCACGTCTCTGACCGCTCCCACGACGCTGAAATAAATGGTGGAGGAGTTGTTCCCTAGGAAACAACCCCTCATGATGGTCAGGAACAGGCGTCGGAGCAGAATATCCCGAGTACCCTGATCCGCTGGAATGGGCAGCGCGTAGAGACCCCCGACAGCATCAACAGCCAAGGCACCGGATCGAATACTACGGCCTTAAAGACCCGGTCCTCGGCTGCGAAGCCCAATAAAGCCCGGACCTCCGCAGGAGTGATGTCGAGATCTAGAGGAACGCGGGACCCGGTAAACTCTATGCCCGTAATGTACCTCTAGTCCAATGGGGTCAGCACAACCTCGCAGTCAAGAAGGTGAAGAGACTGCGTCTGGTGGAACCAGCGCTCGGATAAGGCCCTCATGTAACCCCAGGGGCACTGCCGGGGGATGATAGTGAAGAAGTGACGGAAGCCCCAAGAATCCACCACCGCCCGGTAGTCGCTGTGCAAAGCCGTGTAAAGGGAGTAGATGTTGAACCAGTTGCCCCTCGGCTGAGTAAACTCGGGTACCTGGGGCAATCACCAATGGGTCAGTCCAGATAAAAGGAAAATTGAGAAATTGAGAATGAAGTAATAATGGAATTGAATATACCTCGTTAGCCACGAGAGATACTGAGGGGTGACGACTGAGATCCCGACCCAATAGGTCGGGGATCTGCACAGGGGCGCCAGAGGGAGCCTGGTGAGTAGATGGGGCCGGTGTGCTGGAGGATGGCCCCTCTGCCGTAACCTCCGGAGGGACAGCCTCCTCAACGTCCGGATGATCGGGACGGATGATAGCCTCCGCCAAGCGACGAGCCTGACGGGTCCGCGGAGGAACAAGAGCAGGTGCAGCCCTACGGCGGCGAACACCCGAGGTCCGTGACGCGGAGGAGCTACTATGAGCATCGGGATCCATAGCTGGAACAGAACAGGCAAGGAGGAAGGTAAGTTCCCTTTTGAATTATGTCACGAATATTCTAAATTCCTACCCTCATCATATAATTAATGCAACATGATGTATGTTTATGGTATGTGCATTAAAAAAAAAAATCGGCAGAGTTCCGTTTGTAAAATGGACATCCCAGGCATAAGCCAAACATATTTTTTATTAATCCAAGCCACAACAGATCAAAGTTGCGTTCATATGTGTAATTACAGCATGTAAAGTACCATAACGCATGATTTTCTTGCAGAAAAAGAATAACAGTATGTGGAACCGCATCATGAGCATAAAATAGGGTTCACACAGTTGATACATAACATGTATATATGAGCATACATAATATAGCATTGTAAAGCATACATTTTCTATCTATGGCATGTAAATAGCCAAATGTATAGCAAAATATTGACGAAATTGAAAAGTGAACGGTCAAAGTGTTACCTGTAGCACGTAGAACGATCCTACCGGAGCAGTTTTTGCAGAAAAGTTGGGAAACTCGACAAAAGGTCCTTGCAAACGAGCAAAATCACAAGAATCTATGTGGGGCACGAAGTGAAAGTGACAGATCTGGAAGCGGCGAGCCGCTTATGAATCCCGATCTTAGCCGCAGATCTATCTGCGGTTGGCCGCAGATCAATCTGCGGCTGGCCGTAGATCCATCTGCGGCTGGCCCTGGTGGGTCCCCTTGGTTCCCTTGCAGCCGTTTGATGTGTCTAGAGAAAATGAATTACGAGATGGGTGACCGGCGACGATACCCAGCCCCGACAAGACAATCGACCGGCGACGATAACCGGCGATTACGAGATGGATGTCCGGCGACGAAAACCGGCTCCGACCAGATAACCAACCGGCGACGATAACCGGGGGTTACGAGATGGGTGACCGGCGACGATACCGGCCCCGACAAGATAATCGACCGGTGACGATAACCGACGATTACGAGATGGATGTCCGGTGACGAAAACCGGCCCCGACCAGATAACCAACCGGCGACGATAACTGGGGGTTACGAGATGGGTGACCGACGATGATACTCGGCCCCGACAAGATAATCGTCCGGCGACGAAAACCGGCGATTACAAGATGGATGTCCGGCGACGAAAACCGGCTCCGACCAGGCAACCAACCGGCGACGATAACCGGGGGTTACGAGATGGGTGACCGGCGACGATACCCGGCTCCGACAAGATAATCGTCCGGCGACAAAAACCGGCGATTACAAGATGGATGTCCGGCGACGAAAACCGGCTCTGACCAGACAACCAACCGGCGACGATAACCGGGGGTTATGAGATGGGTGACCGACGACGATACCCGGCCCCGACAAGATAATCGTCCAGCGACGAAAACCGGCGATTACAAGATGGATGTCTGGCGACGAAAACCGGCTCCGACCAGACAACCAACCGGCGACGATAACCGGGGGTTACGAGATGGGTGACCGGCGACGATACCCGGCCCCGACAAGGCAATCGTCCGGCGACGAAAACCGGCGATTACAAGATGGATGTCCGGCGACGAAAACCGGCTCCGACCAGACAACCAACCGGCGACGATAACCGGGGGTTACGAGATGGGTGACCGGCGACGATACCCGGCCCCGACAAGGCAATCGACCGGCGACGATAACCGGCGATTATGAGAGGGATGTCCGGCGATGAAAACCGGCTCCGACCAGACAACCAACCGGCGACGATAACCGGGGGTTGCGAGACGGGTGACCGGCGACGATAACCGGCCCCGGCGAGACAATGCAAACCATCCAGCTGCGGATTGATCTGCGGCCAAATAGTGCGCCTTTTGAAAACACGGAACTCGAAACACGGAACTCGAAATCGGGGTGAGTGGAAGGCAGGCGGTCAGCCAGCCTATTTCAGCTCATTTTCGCTCAGCATACAGGGAGTTGAAGAAGTTGAAGGTTTTGGAAGAAGAAGAATTCCAGTAACAAGAAGAAGCACGGAAATAGAGAGAAAAAAGAGCAAAAAATTGCAATCAAATAGGGAGAAAGGAGAGAAAAGAAGGGAGGATTTATATTTGTTGATTTTGATTGTATCAAACATACTCCTCATCCTATTCAAATACACAAGTTCACATCCATTTGAGATTTTTGCAAGGTGAAAATTTCTATTTGTTCTAGCAATTCATGTCATATTGATTGGATAAATTAGATATAACTTTCATGTATCTTGTTGAACAATCATAGATTAGGGATTATTGGTGATGGTTCCATCGGAACAAAATTCTTCCTAATAACCCGAGGATATCCAATTGATGAAATTTTTATTTTTATGATAATTTATTGGGTGTAATTTATTTAGATTGTCATTTTCGGATATCATGGTGTATTAGATAAATCCGGGTTGGTTAGTTATGTAATACTCATTTTGTGGGCATGTCATAATCTCGTGTGAGCCTAGGAACGCGACCTCGTGGTTCAAATCCGATGATGGACGTTTTGATGTATGTAATAGATTCAAGGTGCTCGTTTTGTAACATGTAACCATCGGGCCTTAAAACGACGCCAAGGCAAGAATCGGGTTTAAGGCCCCGTAGTAGTGAAATATGTGATTGTTGGCGTTCGGAGATATTTTGATGGCTTACATGCCCGTGAATAGCCCCGACGCGTGTTTATGCTTGATTAGATTTCGAGACGCCAAAATGATTTCAAAAGATTAAACGATAAAGATCTTTTCTAAAATCAATCAAAGTAGGATATTAGCATCACGAGGCTAAAAAAATTGGAAATGCTAATGAAGGTTGATTCCTATTATACGAGAAAGCTAAAAGAAGTTATTTTCAAATGTCACAAAAAATGGGTTTATAAGGGAAATTAAACGTTTTATTAAACCTTGATGTATAGGGCGAAAGAGATCATAGAAATTGCCCATCATTTATGAAATCAACGTATAAATCTCGATTCCTATTTTGGTTAAGGTTTAAGAAAAACTCACGTTTTATCAAGATGACGCCTAATAAAGACCTCATAGTTTTGATAAGTAAAATCAAACCTTTCGCATGAATAAAGGGAGCTTTCTCGTATTAATAGAAACGACATTCTAAAACATTCTCAAATTAAAGCACAACTTTCCCTAAAAATCCAAAGGATTCTTTCATACAAACTCACCACAACATTCACATAAGCACACACACATACACTCGCACATATACACATTTCATGAATCAAAGGATAGGAAAGTATCAAGATTGCGATAACCGTGTTTCACGAAAGTCGAGGGGTGCCTAACACCTTCCCCTCACTTAAGCAAGCCCCCGAACTCTATGAATCTCGATTCGCAGACCAATTAATTCGGAGTCACCTATGAGCCAGCGATTTATAAAAAACGAAAACTCGGATGAGTTGGTACATCCATTTCAAATATACCAACTGGCGACTCTGATTAATTGTCTCATCATAAAAAGGCAATCTTTCAAAACCCCGTCGACATTAATGCCGACCTTTTCCAAAAGTCATTTAATCAAGAGGCTAAAATCGGAAAAGACTAAAAAAGGACACGCGAAGCGAAAACCCGGCGTCGACAGCCGACACGACAACGAACGGATATCAGGAATCGACTAATGGCCAATACGCTTACCTGCTCGCCGGTGAGCTAGTGGGGGTCGGGGGGCAGCGCCCCTCGAAACCAAGCTCCAAATACAAATCCTGTGTCATGTCGCAGCCAGTCGGAACGAGCATTCCTGAATGATATGACACGTTTTCCAGCGGTTCCTGAACTCCAAAATGCAAACATTTTAGCGAAAACCAATAATACGACACGAGAATCGAGGTGCGGTACAAAAATTGAGAAAATCAGCCCAGCCAGCCGCAGATCAATCTGCGGCCAATGATGGGACGTCTGACGACACGGCACTCGAGCGCGGCGTGGGGGAACCGAGGATCGACGCGGGGGAACCGAGGCTAGCCGCAGATCAATCTGCGACCAAGCCGCGGATCAATCTGCGGCTGCCTCTGGCAGCCTTTATCAATGCAGTTCTTCATTTTCATCCAGGGGATACAGGGAGACAAAAATAAAAAAAGATAAGAGGAAGAAACAACAGCCATCAGCAGCGGGAGAAGAGAGAAAAGAGAAAAAAAGTGAGGATTTATACTCCTTTTGCTAGATTGTATCACATACACTTTCTACTCTATTTAATATACGAGTTTATACGAATCATGGTGTCATTTGCAAGGTGAAAAGTCCTTTTTTATAGCATTTTTGTTATATCATTTTGTTAAACTTTTTATCTTTTGGGCTATATTAAATGTAGTTTTTTGTATATTATTGAGGATCCATGGATTAAGGACTATTAGTGAGGGTTCCAACGGAATGAAATTCTTCCTAATGGCCCGATGATATCCATTTGGTGATTTTTTTTAGCTCGTTATGGTAATGTATTATGCGTAGTGTATTTGAATTGCTATTTTAGGATATTGTGGTGTGTTAGGCAATCCGGTGTTGTTTATTTTTGGTAGTATCCATTTTGTGGGTGTGTAGAAATTTTGGATGTGAGCCTAGGAACGCGATCCCGTGGTCCAAATTCGATGATGGACATTTTTGGGTGTATGTAGTAGGGTCGATGCACCCTTTATTGTAAATATGTAATTGTCGGGCCTTAAAACGATATCAAGTCGAAAATCGGGTTTAAGGCCCCGTAATAGTGAAATATGTGCTTGTGGGCGTTTGGGGTTATTTTGATGGCTCACATGCCCATGAATAGCCCCCCACGCATTTTAATGCTTGATTTGATTTATGACACAAAAATTGATTTCAAAGCTAAACGATGAAGATTTCCATAAAATCAATCAAATTAGGTTATTAGCACCACGAGGCTTAAAATTGGAAGTGCTAATGAATGTCGATTCCTATTTAAACGAGAAGGTTAAAGAAAAAATCGTTTCCAAACATCACAAAAAATGGTTTTATAAAAATAAATAACGTTTTATTAAATCTTTGTGCATAGGGTTAAAGAGATCCTAGAAGTTGCCCGTTATTTTATTTACGAAAGCAATGTATAGGTCTCGATTCCTATTTTGACGAAGGTTTAAAAAACTCTTGTTTTGCCAAAACGACACCTAATGAAAATCTTACAGCTTTTGACAATTAAAATCAAACATTTCTCATAAAAAATAAAGCTTTCTCGTATAAGCCGAAAGACATTCTAAAGCATTCTTAAATTAAAACACGACTTTTCATAAAAAACCAAATGGTTTTTTTCATGCAAACTCACCACAACATTCACATAGGCACACACGCGCGCACACACACATTTTAAGAAGTAAAGGATAGGAAAAACATCAAGATTGCGGTAACCGTGTTTCACAGAAGTCGGGGGGTGCCTAACACCTTCTCCTCGCTTAAGCAAGCCCCCGAACTCTATGAATCTCGGTTTGCAGGCCAATTAATTCGGAGTCACATATGAGCCAGCGATTTATGAAAACGAAGCTCGGATGAGTTGGTACATCCATTTCAAATATACCAACTGGCGACTTTGGTCAATTGGCTCATCATAAAAAACGATCTTTCAAAACCCCGTCGACATTTGTGCCGACCTTTTCTAAAAAATCATCTAATAAGAAGGCTAAAATTGGAAAAGGTAATAATTAGCATTAGAAGCGATTCTCCCGGCGTTGACAGCTGGCGACTCTGCTGGGGATATTAGAGGGCTTAAGCCGCGTTCAAATCTTGATGTTGTCCTATCCTTTAAAAATTTATGAATGTGTATGTATGTGCGATATTTTGACTTGTTTTACTTGTTGTTGTGTGAATGTGTGTTTTGTCCAAAGAATGAATGATTGAATGAAATTGCTTTACTTTAAAGTAGTCATTTGCATACGGTGAGGACGATGAATGTGAATATATGTTGAGAGTGTACCTCCTCCTTGTCGACGCCGGATTTTCGCCTCTCCCATTTTTAGCCTTTTTTTATTAAATGATTTTGGGAAAAGGTCGGCATTAATGTCGACGGGGTTTTGAAACATCATTTTTTTATGATGAGCCAATTAACTAGAGTCGCCAGTTGGTATATTTGAAATGGATGTACCAACTCATCCGAGTTTTCGTTTTCGTAAGTCGCTGGCTCATGTATGACTCCGAATTAATTGGTCTGCGAATCGAGATTCATAGAGTTCGGGGGCTTGCTTAAGCGAGGGGAAGGTGTTAGGCACCCCCCGACTTCCGTGAAATACGGTTACCGCAATCTTGATGCTTTCCTATCCTTTTGTTCATAAAATGTGTGTGTATGCGCGCGCGTGTGTGTGTGTGCCTAGGGGAATGTTATGGTGAGTTTGTATGAAAGAATCATTTGGATTTTTAGGAAAAAGTCGTGCTTTAATTTGAGAACGCTTCGGAATGTCTTTTCGGCGTACACGAGAAAGCCTTATGAACAAGGTTTGATTTTATTTGTCAAAACTAGGAGATTTTAGGTGTCGTTTTGGCAAAAATAAGAGTTTATTAAGCCTTAGCTAAAATAGGAATCGAGATTTATACGTTGCTTTCATAAATGATGGGCAATTTCTAGGATCTCTTTCGCCCTATGCATCAAGGTTTAATAAAACATTTAATTTCTTTTATAAAACCCATTTTCGTGACATTTGAAAACAACTTCTTTTTAGCTTTCTCGTAGAATAGGAATCGACTTTCGTTAGCATTTCCAATTTTTAGCCTCGTGATGCTAATATCCTACTTTGATTGATTTTAGAAAAATCTTTATCGTTTAATCCTTTGGAATCATTTTGGTGTCACGAAATCTAATCAAGCATAAACACGCGTCGGGGCTATTCACGGGCATGTAAGCCATCAAAATATCCCCGAACGCCAACCATCACACATTCCACTAATACGGGGCCTTAAACCCGATTCTCGCCTTAGCGTCGTTTTAAGGCCCGACGGTTACATGTTACAAAACAAGCATCTTGAATCTATCACATACATCAAAACGTCCATCATCGGATTTGGACCATGGGGTCGCATTCCTAGGCTCACACGAGATTGTTACATGCCCACAAAATGAATACTACATAACTAACCAACCCGGATTTATCTAATACACCATGATATCCGAAAATGACAATCTAAATAAATTACACCCAATGAATCACCATAAACAAGCTAGAAATTTTCATCAATTGGATATCCTCGGGTTATTAGAAAGAATTTTGTTCCGATGGAACCCTCACTAATAATCCCTAATCCATGATTGTTCAACAAGATACATGAAAATTACATCTAATTTAACCAATCAATATGATATAAATGGCTAGAACAAATAGGAATTTTCACCTTGCAATTGATCTCAAATGGATGTGAACTTGTGTATTTGAATAGGATAAGGAGTGTATTTGATACAATCAAAATCAAAAGAAATAAATCCTCCCTTTTTTTCTCTCTTCTCTTCCTATTTGATTGCAAAATTTCTCTCTTTTTCCTCTCTATTTCCGTGCTTCTTGCTGCTGGATTCTCCTTCTTCTCCAAAATTTCTTCCAACTCTCAACTCCCTGTATACTGCACGAAACTGAGCTGAAATAGGCTGGCTGGCCGCCTGCCTTCCACTCGCCTGATTTCGAGTTCCGTATTTTGAGTTCCGTGTTTTCAAAAGGCGCACTATTTGGCCGCAGATCAATCCGCGTCTGGACGGTTTGACTTTCTCGATTTTCATGCCACGCCTCGATTTTCGTGCCGTAGCGTCAGTTTTTGCTGACAGGCTCGTATTTTGTAGTCCAGGAATTTCCGAGAGACGTGCCACCTCATTCGGGAATGCCTGCTTCGGACGCCTTATTATCACGTCAGCCTTGGTCGCCAATCATTTTGGTGGGGTTGGACGAGCGCACTTGGGCCCATTCTCTCGCTCCCGCAAGCCGGTTCAATTGACGATTTGGCCCTCCTGTCATGGTTAGTACAGGGAACGCAAAAATTGGGTGTCTACAGCTGCCCCTCTTTATCATGTTTATGCAATGTTTAATGAAATGAACAGGATAAAGAATAGACACTCGATGCATGAATGACAGTGCACAAGGATGACAACACATACGTGATGCAATGCATAGGATTTAGGATGCAACGCAAGATGCAATGGATGCAAAACATTCATAAAAGGGTGTCAATGCGGATGATCGTCTTGTCGGGGTCGGGTTTCGTCGCCGGTCACCCATCTCGCACAAGCCGGTTATCGTCGCTGGTCGGTCGTCTCGTCGGGGCCGGGTATCGTCGCCGGTCACCCATCTCGTAACCCCCAGTTATCATCGCCGGTTGGTTATCTTGTCGGAGCCAGTTTTCATCGCCGGACATCCATCTCGTAATCGCCGATTATCGTCGCCGGTCGATTGTCTCGTCGGGGCCGGGTATCGTCGTCGGTCACCCATCTCGTAACCCCCGGTTATCGTCGCCGGTTGGTTATCTTGTCGTAGCCGGTTTTCGTCGCAGGACATCCATCTCGTAATCGCCGGTCATCGTCGCTGGTCGATTGTCTCGTCGGGGTCGGGTATCATTGCCGGTCACCCATCTCGTAACCCCCGGTTATCGTCGCCGGTCGGTTATCTTGTCGGAGCCGGTTTTCGTCGCCGGACATCCATCTCGTAATCGCCGGTTATCGTCGCCGGTCGAGTGTCTCGTCGGGGCCGGGTATCGTCGCCGGTTGGTTATCTTGTCGGAGCCGGTTTTCGTCGCCGGACATCCATCTCGTAATCGCCGGTTATCGTCGCCGGTCGATTGTCTCGTCGGGGCCGGGTATCGTCGCCGGTCACCCATCTCGTAACCCCCGGTTATCGTCGCCGGTTGGTTATCTTGTCGGAGCCGGTTTTCGTCGCCGGACATCCATCTTGTAATCGCCGGTTATCGTCGCCGGTCGATTGTCTCGTCGGGGCCGGGTATCGTCGCCGGTCACCCATCTCGTAGCCCCCGGTTATCGTCGCCGGTTGGTTATCTTGTCAGAGCCGGTTTTCGTCACCGGACATCCATCTCGTAATCGCCGGTTATCGTCGTCGGTCGATTGTCTCGTCGGAGCCGGGTATCGTCGCCGATCACCCATCTCGTAACTCCCGGTTATCGTCGCCGATTGGTTATCTTGTCGGAGCCGGTTTTCATCGCCGGACATCCATCTCGTAATCGCCGGTTATCGTCGCCGGTCGATTGTCTCGTCGGGGCCGGGTATCGTCGCCGGTCACCCATCTCGTAACCCCCGGTTATCGTCGCCGGTTGGTTATCTTGTCGGAGCCGGTTTTCGTCGTCGGACATCCATCTCGTAATCGCCGGTTATCGTCGCCGGTCGATTGTCTCGTCGGGGCCGGGTATCGTCGCCGATCACCCATCTCGTAATTTATTTTCACTAGACACATCAAACGGCTGCAAGGGAACCAAGGGGACCCACCAGGGCCAGCCGCAGATGGATCTGCGGCCAAGATCGGTTTCTTAAGCGGCTCGCCACTTCCAGATCTGTCACTTTCAACTTCGTACCCCACATAGATTCTTACGATTTTGCTCGTTTGCAAGGACCTTTTGTCGAGTTTTCCAACCTTTCTGCAAAAACTGCTCCGATAGGATCGTTCTACGCGCTTTTTCCTTGCCTGATATTCCATTTCAGCTATGGATCCCGACGCTCCTAGCAGCTCTTCTGCGTCCTGGACCTCGGGTGTTCGCCGTCGTAGGGCGGCACCTGCCCCCGTTCTTCCTCGGACCCGTCAGGCTCGCCGCTTGGCGGAGGCTGTCATCCGTCCCGATCATCCGGACGTTGAGGAGGCTGCTCCTCCGGAGGTCGTGGCAGAGGGGCCATCCTCCAGCACACCGGCTCCATCTACTCATCATGCTCCTTCTGGCGCCCCTGTGCAGATACCCGATCTTTTGGGTCGGGATCTCAGTCGTCACCCCTCGGCATCTCTTGTAGCTAACGAGGTATATTCAATTCCATTCTTATTTCATTCTCAATTTCTCAATTCTCCTTTTATCTAGACTGACCCATTGGTGATTGTCCCAGGTGCCCGAGTTTACTCAGCCGAGGGGTAACTGGTTCAACATATATTCCCTCTATACAGCTCTGCACAGCGAGTACCGGGCGGTGGTGGACTCCTGGGGCTTTCGTCACTTCTTCACCATCATTCCCCGCCAGTGCCCCTGGGGTTACATGAGGGCCTTATCTGAGCGCTGGTTCTACCAGACGCAGTCTCTTCACCTTCTTGACTGCGAGGTTGTGCTGAGTCCCTAGGACTGGAGGTACATCACGGGCATTGAGTTCACTAGATCCCGCGTCCCTCTGGATCTTGATATCACTCCAGCGGAGGTCCGAGCTTTATTGGGCTTCGCCGCTGAGGACCGGGCCTTTAAGGCCCGTAGCATTCGGTCCGGTGCTTTGGCTGTCGATGCTGTCGGGGGTCTGTATGCACTGCCTATTCCAGCGGATCAGGGCACCCGGGACATTCTGCTACGACGCTTGTTCCTGACCATTATGAGGGGTTGTTTCCTAGGGAACAACTCCTCCACCATTTATTTCAGCGTCGTAGGGGCCGTCAGAGACGTGGACCGTATTAGTGACTATGATTGGGGGTCATTCACCTTTGCTTATTTCCTCCACGGTATGCGTCTACGCTCGGAGGGCCAGACAGATGCTTGGCTGGGATTCTATCATTTTCTGCTGGTGAGGCTCCTCTTCCTCTCTTCTTATTGGACTTTCCTTCATTTATCTCTCTTTTCTGCCTTTGTCGGTTACTCATGCTTTTCAGTGTGTCTGTTCGCAGTTCTGGGCCTACGAGCGTCTCCCATGTCTGAGGCCTGTCACTACTCTTGGCCTGGATACTTATCCCCGGGGTCGGCGATGGAATCATAGCACTTTGGAGGAGGTCCCGGTATCTGGCAGCTTTGCACACTGCCGCATCCAGCTGGAGCTGATCACGGCTGCTGATGTCGTCTGGGTAGGCCTCTCCGAGCATCTGACTGTGGGGTTTGCTGATGGGCGTCCTTCTGGCCCGGAGTTCGAGCTTTCCACCCGTCGCCTCACTTTGCAGAGTGTTGGAGGATGGGTGATGTATCTGGGGGAGCGCGCATTCAGATGCGTCACTGGAGAGATCCACATCCCGCATTCTCCTCCTTTCACTACCTCCTGGCCGCTGGACTCTCAGCCCTCGGAGATCATGCTCGTAGGGGAGGACGGCCGGATGCTTTCGACGGGTCCCAGTACGAGTGATGCCTTCCGTACCTGGTGGGTGCCCCGCACCATCGGTCCTCAGACCCGGGCCACATTCTTCCTCGGGGATATGGTCCCCGGTTCAGTGATGATGACAGACTGGGCAGCCTGCGTTCGGAGCCCTACCCATGCTGAGCAGATCACCACTCTGACCCGTCAGGTAGACCAGCTGTCCCTATATCTTTGGGTGTTGGGCCGGACTCCAGAGGATGCTTATGCCTACGATCCTGACGGTGCGGGATATGATGCGGGCCCGAGCTCATCTGATGCCACAGTGCAGCCATATATCCCTGACATGAACTTTGGGCCTCCGACCACCCAGGGGACCAGTTCGAGGATCCCGCTTTCATAGATGAGATTGATTTTATTTAGATCAGGATAGGATAGGGCTTTTGTACCTGCACCTGTTTAGTTTTTATTTTTTATTATCCTTTTTTTCATTTTATGCACTATGTACTAAACTCATTTACTCATTTATGCACAGTTTTTATCCCTTATATCTATGAAATTTATTTGCTTTATTATTAACTGTATGATGCATGCTTTTTTATTTATGGATAGAAAATGACCCCTGTACAGTCTTTTTGATACTATTTTTCCACAGATGTCGTCCTCAGATGCCGTGGTACGTTTGGATTTCATTCCTTCCATAGGGTTGGTTGGCAGTCTCCTCCGCTGGTTGGACAGTTTATTGCCGGCCGACAGGGTTGTCGCAGATGGTCTTTTGGGCCATTCTTGGTCCTTATTAACCTTTCAGGTGCCAGCGGGCTTTGTGGATGGGATTCTGAGCTATTGGGCGCCTGTCTGTCAAGTGTTCAGGTTGGGGACAGTAGAGCTGACCCCCACTCTCGAGGAGTATGCTCGCTTCACCAGCTTGTCTTTGGATAGACCTTGTGCTACGGTCACAGTTGGTTCCATGCGCCGTCAATTCTTGACTTTCACCGGTTTGCGGAGGGCTGTCTTGTTACCGGTGATCACATCAGACCATATGGTTCCCCTTCAGTTCTTGATTGACCGATTTGGCTCACCTGACAGTTTTCGTCTTTTCTTCGGTGATTTTTCCGTGTCCGAGGAGCGCTGGGATGCCTTGAGAGTTCTGATGGCCTGTGTCATCTCAGTTTTGTACTTGCACGCCGGATCTGATCAGTTGGACATGCGGGTTGTCGCGGCCATTCGAGCCCTTCAGGAGGATCACACCATTCTTCCCATGATATTGGCGGATACCTACATGTCAGCTTCATACTGTCAATCCTTCCGAGGCAGGGTATTCAGAGGGAGCTCGACCTTGTTGTACGTGTGGTTCATGAGTCATCTTAGTCCCATCGGCCACTTCCGTCGCCAAGGATTTTGCTTTAGCCGTGACATAACCACACAGTTTTTGTTTCGTCCCATGAGGTGTACTGATGTGGCCTCCTGGACATCATTTTTGTCGGTCGTCGAGGATCCCTTTCATCTCCTGGTCTACTCGGGCTATTGCTCCTTTATGAGCTTCTTGACTCACGTGCCCACCCTGGATTTCATCCCTATTGCTGGCTTGAGGGGCGTGACGACTTATCATCCCCTGGCGGTTATGGGGCAGTTTGATCAGACACAGGATTTACATCCTTTCGCGGGTGCAGCCGCCTACCGATTCCTTATATCATCCCGTACAGAGAGGGATCTACTGCGGGTATACGATCTTTGGTCTTGAAGGATCTTTGCCGAATATAGTGAGAGTTGCCACATCCAGACATTTGCTTACGTGCAGTGGTTGCGCGGAGACTCGGATCCGGCTGGTTTGAGTCAGACTGGGGGCTTTGATGACTCTGGAGTGATTCTCCTAGAAGATACCACAGACCACTCCATCTCAGCTGATTCTGCCCCTAGTCGGGTCACTGAGGATACCCGACTCCGCCTGGCCTTGATTACTGCTGAGGCCGAGAGGGACGCCGCTCTTGTCGAGAGAGATGATGCCATTCGGGCTAGAGACGCTGCCATTGCTGACAGAGAGGCCATTGTATTTCAGACCAGGGCAGTTGTAGATGCTCATTTTGGGACTGTCAGCCGAGCCACTGCTTTACTGGATCGTATTGATATGATGGGGCAGCAGATTGCAGGAGATGCTGATGCTTCAGATCTATCCACTACTTTGTCCGTCCTGCTTCAGCTAGTTTCAGATTTGTAGATTATTTTATTTCCTGCATAGACTATGTTAGTTTCATCGGTTATCGAAAGGGAAATCTTGTAACAAAATGACTTATATATATAGACATGCATTTAAATTTAGTCATTTTCCCTTTTTGTCGTATCATTGCCTTTCATTGGATCCTCATTTTATCCAGTTGACCACGATTTTGACATTTCGCCTTCTTTCTCTTCTCAAGTCTTGATGGAGATTTGACAGATATTGCCGCACACCTTTTGATTTCATCGGATTGAATCTCAGATTTTGGATAACTGTTTGGTTGGATCAGGGTTATGTCCTTTGGGATGAAGCTGGTTAGGCAGCTGGTTTCGGGAAGGTTTTGAGGGTGTAGGAAGGTTTTATCTGGCTATTGAAAATTGGTTTTGGTTAGAGAAAGGATTATTTTTTTTAATGGATCGGACCGCGCCATGATGGCTGCCTACGTACCCCCACAAGTTGGGAGATCAGGTCCTACGTAGTTCGCTCTTCAAAGGAAAAAGGGAACTGATGATCAAGTGTAGAACCGCTTCACCGAATCGGAATTTAGAGGTTGTGGAAATACCTCCCCATCCATTTCTCGCAATATGAGGGCTCCTCCGGATAGCACCTTCTTAATCACAAATGGTCCTTCCCAGTTCGGGGCGACCTTCCCCCTGGCTTCGTCTTGACAAGGCATGACTCTTTTTAGCACCAAATCATTTTCCTTGAACTTTCGAGGTCTTATCTTTTTGTCGTATGATCGAGAGATCCTCTGTTGATATAACTGACCATGCCAAACCGCGGCTACCCTCCTTTCATCAATTAGGGCCAATTGGTCATATCGACTTTGCATCCAATCCTCCTCGCTTATCTGAGCATCGATCACTATTCTGAGGAACGCCATTTCAACCTCAACTGGCAGAACGACCTCCATTCCATACACCAAAGCGTAAGGGGTTGCCCCTGTAGAAGTACGCGTTGACGTTCGGTATGCCAGCAGGGTGAGGGATAACAAATCCGGCCATCCCCGATGATTAGCAGACATTTTCGCCATGATCTTCTTGATGTTCTTATTTGCAGCCTCCACTGCCCCATTCATCTTAGGACGGTAAATGACGGAATTGAGGTGCTTGATCTTAAACTGGTCACACAGTCCCTTCATGAGGGCGTTGTTTAAATTCTTGGCATTGTCGGAGACCAAAACCTCAGGTTGCCCGTATCGACAAATGACATTATTCCTGATGAACCCGACGATGACCTCCTGAGTTACGTTGGGGAAAGAAGCTGCTTCTACCCATTTGGTGAAATAATCGATCATGACGAAAATGAATCGGTGTCCGTTGCTTGCTCTGGGCTCTATCGGTCCGATCACATCCATTCCCCACATTGAAAACGACCACGGGGAGGTCATACAGTGCAGCTCATTGGGAGGCGTATGGATCACATTACCGTGCGCCTGGCATTGGTAACACCGTTTGACATGATCATCGCAATCGACTTTCAGCGTTAACCAATAATGCCCTGTCCTCAAGATCTTTTTGGCCAGCATCGGTCCACTCATATGTGGCCCACACACTCCACCATGTATTTCATTCATAATCCTTCGGGCCTGTGTTTCATCTACGCATTGCAACAGTCCCAACCCAGCATCCCTTTTGTAGAGTGAATCCCCACTCAGGTAAAATTTCATCGCCATCTTTTGAATTCTCATCCTCTCAGTTCGACTCGCCTGGTCGGGAATGGATCTATCTCTCAGATATTCCCTTATGTCGTGATACCAGGGCTGCTTTGTCAACACCACCTCGTCTGATAACACTGCCACATGTTCCTCATATGCCGGGGCATTCTGTACGGCTATCTCAATCTGTGGACTGTCCCTGTTCTTGATTACGTGGATTAAGGAAGCCAGAGTTGCCAATGCATCGGCAAAGTCATTCCGTCCCCGGGGAATATGGCGGAAAGCGATATCTTCGAACTCTTGCATCAGCTGGGTAACACAACGATGGTATGGAAGTAACCGAAGCTCTTTAGTGTTGTACACCCCGATTGCCTGTCTGATTACCAATTCTGAATCCCCGAACACCGCTAGTCTCTTCACTCCCATGTCGCGGGCCAAGCGGAGTCCCAAGATACATCCCTCATATTCAGCGGTGTTGTTCGAATTGCTAAAATGCAGTTTAGTGGCCACAGGGTATTGTTCTCCGGTGATAGAGACCAGGACCGCTCCGGCTCATGCCCCCTCGGCATTCATGGCACCATCAAAATACAGCTTCCAGAACTGCCCCTCGTCATCACATTTTGATTGTGACACCCAAAATATATCTTCGCCCGGCAGAGGAGTTTCTAACGGCTCCATCCCTCCTGACGGGGCTTCCGCCAACTGATCTGCAATTCCCTGCCCTTTCATGGCTTTCTGAGTTACGTACACCATGTCGAACTGTTGTAAGATTAACTGCCATCTTAACAGTCAACAATTCAGCATGGGCCTTTCAAAAATATATTTCAGGGGATCCATTCTTGATATCAGGTACGTCGTATGCCCATGGAGGTAGTGCTATAATCTCCCTGCAGCCCAGGCCAGAGCACAACAGGTCTTCTCGATGGGAGTGTAATTCTGTTCACATTGGCTAAATCTTTTGCTGAGGTAATAGATGGCCTGCTCTTTACCTGCCTCATTCTTCTGTCCCAGCATACATCCCATCGCGATGGCATTGACCGATATATACATAAACAGAGGGATCCCATCCTTCGGGGGTACCAGCACTGGTGCCTCCGTCAGCTGCTTTTTAATGGTCTGAAAAGCCCTCTGACATTGCTCATTCCATTCTTGGGAAGCCCCCCTTCTTAACAGTTTGAAAATTGGCTCACATGTAGTCGTCAAGTGGGATATAAAACGGCTGATGAAGTTTATCCTTCTGAGGAATCCTATTATCTCCTTCTCTGTGTGAGGTGCCAGCATATCCACAATGGCCCTAATCTTTGCCGGATCCAACTCAATGCCTCGATCACTAACCAGGAATCCCAAGAGCTTACCCGACTGCACTCCAAAAGCACACTTTGCTGGATTGAGCTTCAAGTTATACTTTCTGAGCCGATCAAATAGCTTTTTAAGATGGGTTATATGGTCAGATTCTACCCTTGACTTCACGATAATGTCATCCACATAGACCTCTATCTCCTTATGCATCATATCGTGGAACAGGGCCATCATGGCTCTCTGATAAGTAGCCCCCGCATTCGTGAGACCAAAAGCCAATCGTCTATAGCAGAAAGTGCCCCAGGGGGTGATGAATGCGGTTTTCTCCCGATCTTCCTCCGCCACCATTATCTGATGATACCCCGCAAAGCAATCCACAAAAGAATACATTTCGTACTGGGCCGTGTTATCCACCAAGATGTGTATGAAAGGCACCGGGAAGTTATCTTTGAGACTGGCCTTGTTTAGATCTCTATAATCTACACATACCCTCACCTTCCCTCCAGGCTTAGCCACTGGGACCACATTGGACAGCCATTTTGGGTAAGTGGATACCATAATGATTCCCGCCCTGAACTGCTTGATGATCTCTTCCTTCACTTTTAAGCTCCACTCCGGTTTCAACTTTCTTAATTTTTGCTTGACAGGCCTGAAACCCTCTTTGATGGACAATCGGTGTACCACAATGTCGGTGGACAATCCGATCATATCCTCATGAGACCAGGCAAAGACGTCCTCATATTGGTTTAGCAATTCAGTCATTTCGGCTTTTTGGCTAGGGGTGAGGTCCGTCCCAATCTTGAGTTCTTTTGGCTTGTCAGGGGTTCCGATATCTATAGTGATGATTTGGTCTAAGTTGGGTTTGGGTTTATCCTCGACCCATCCTTTGATCTCGTCAGGCGCGTCGTCGTAATCTGTCTCGTCTTGCTCAATGCCCATCAAATCGAAATCGAGCTCAATGTCAAAATCATAATCATCATTCAAATTTGAAGGACCGTTTGTTAGGCAAGGATTACTCAAATTGGTACACCTGACATGAAACAAAATACTTGTCATATATAAGTTGTTTTCCACGACGATCACATTTTCAAATAACATGAAGAAACGACATAATTATGCAAAATATAAAACAACAAACAAAAATAAACTTCTCCATTCCCCCGTCCTCTGGGGTCTACCACCCTGACGTCGGGTTTTACCCTTGTTTGGATATCACTGGTTTCATGGTCCAGTTGTCGACGGTCAGGTCAGATGAAACGCGCTGGATAAAAGGGGGCTTTACATCGGACACTTCCCCGATGACCACGGATACGTCGCCTGAGTCCTCCTTCCTATCTTCTCCAGGAATAATTAATCCTGCCCAATCGATGACAGACACAACTTGTTGGGTTCCCAGTGACGTGACAATATCCGTCCCCTCTCTACCGCTTGTTAATAGTCCGGGGATATAGCATTTAGTTTCAAATTCTTTCGCGACCTCTTGCAGGAAACTTTCCCTCCGGGCCGACTCTTCACTTGCGGGGGTTAATTCTTCATCCCTTGACTCAATCACAGGCTCGCTAATCCCCTGCTCATTGTTGGCCTTGGTCCCCAGACTGCCAGCCAGCTGAATCGGAGCCGCACCTTGACGGTGTCTCCGTGCTACACCTTTGCGATATCCCAACCCTGCCTTACCTATCTGATTGGGTAGTTGAACGGGCTCGGTGATTCCTTGGCTGCTTTTTCCTAACCCTTGTCCAGGCTGAAATTTCATTCTCATCATTTCCTTTGCAACGAAGGTGAGCTCTGGAGAGACCCTAGGTCTCATGGCTGGAGCTCCCAGGCATCTGTAGTGGGGAGTGCTAATTTCCAACGCTTGAAAACTGGCAGGTGCCGCCGACTCGTCCACATTAATTACTGGCATGCCACTCCTGGGAGGAGAAGGGTCATCACATTCTGTCGAGATCGTTACCAGATTCCCATCGATGATTAATTTGATTTGTTGATGTAGCGTGGAAGGAACTGCCCCGGCCATGTGTATCCACGGCCTCCCCAATAACAGGTTATAGCTGGCTGCAATGTCTAGGACCTGGAAAGAGATATCAAAAGTACAAGGTCCTATCTCCACCGGCAATTCAATTTCTCCCATTGTATCCCTCCGGGAACCATCGAAAGCTCGCACCACCACATGACTGGCTCGTAGGCGCTTGGGATTGATGTTCATCTTCTGCAAAGTACTGAGGGGACAGATATTCAATGCCGATCCTCCATCAATCAGCACCCCATTCATGATATAACCCGAGGAGATTACCGCAATATGTAGCGGTTTCCGGTGTCCCCTTCCCTCCTTGGGTATGTCCTCATCCGTAAAGGATATTACATCGTTCTCCAATAGGTGGCCCACCAGCTGGCCGAAACCTTCCTCACTAATTTCCTTGGGCACGTATGCCTCCTCCAGAACCTTCGCCAGGGTTTTGCAATGCTCACTGGATGACAACACCAAGTCCATGACTGATGTTAGGGTTGACTCCTCATTTAAAATCTGGATCCCTCTTGTTTCCGGGTGATCCATCCTTTTCAAGAATTATATGGCCCTTTCCTCGAAAATCTCTTCATTTTTCTTCTTTTGGCTCTCAAGGACTCGCCCGGGAAGATATAAGGGGTTCCCCTTTGTCGTCACAGAAGCACAACTGGCCGCTTCCTCTGGCATCCCCCCATAATTCCAGTGTACCGTCTTTAGACTACTGATAGGGATTTGCGGCCTTGCCGCAAGGATGAGGGGCCTCGGAGCCGTCAACTTGACAGGTCCCTCCGTGCTATTCGTACTTACACCTATCAACCTGATGGGCATTCCCCGTGCACTCCCATGATCATGTATCACGTTGATCATTTCCTCAATTTTTTGCACATAGTTCAACCTTGGTGGCCCCCCAGCTTCACTCGCCTCCGTCGCATTGACCCCCCTCCATCATGTCTTGGCAGGGGATTTGCCTTAGTCTTGGCAGGGGATTTGCCTTAACATTCGGGGAGTCTGGCTGTTCCACCACAATTTCCCCACTGTCAATCAGGTTTTGGATTCTGTGCTTCAAAGTCCAACAGTCCTGTGTATCATGACCAGGGGAACTGGAGTGGTATGCACATCGCTTGCTCGGGTCAAACCTTCTACCCTTTGGGTCACTCGGGGGTGCCAAACCAACTATCTTCTTTTGGGCTACTAATACCGCTAATACCCGTTCAAGAGGCTCCCCGAGCGGGGTGAATACTCGATTTTGCGAGGCCTCATATCTCCTTCGCCCCTCTGCCCTTTGATCTGTGAAGTTGGGCTGTCGGGATGGCCCTACCCTCTGCACCTGTACCGGAAGATGGCTTTCTGCCTTTCTGGATGACCCCTGCAAGATGAGGGAAACATCCTCTTCCTTCTTCTTTTGGACCCTCCGGGAAGTGCTGCCATAATTTCCATTTTGTATTTGCTCTGCAGCCGTTTCTAAAGCAGCAAAATCCCGGATTTTACCCGATTTCAAACCCATATCCACAATCTATCCATGTTTAATCATTTCAGCAAAGGGTCTTCCAATCCCCGAGATGACTCGTTCATAATACGGTGCCTCTTGAATGTCTACAAAGGTCATCACCATCTCTGATTCGCTCATCGGGGGGTTCACCTGTGCGGCCATGCCCCTCCATCGTTGCTCATATTCCCTGAAGGATTCCCTAGGTTGCTTCTTAACTTTTGTCATTTGGTACCTGTCAGGGGCCATCTGGGCCTGAAAGCTGTATTGGGTTAAGAAGGTATGGGCCAATTCCTCCCAGTTGTGGATTCGGGCGTTGTCAAGGCGGGCATACCAGATTCTTGCCTCCCCCGTTAAGCTTTTCTGGAACAGCTGCATCCTCAACCCTTCGTCCTCGGCATAAGACCCGAGCTCCCTGATATAGATTTTCAGGTGTGTGTAGGGGTCCCCCTTCCCATTGTATTTTTCAAACTCGGGGATTTTAAATTTCTCCGGGTATCTGGCTCCGGGGAAGACACATAAATCTGAATAGTTAACCCTGCCCAGGGACCCTATGCCCTTCATAGATTGGATAGTTTCCTCCATTTGTCTCATTTTCTTCCGCAGGTCATCTGTATCTCCCTCTTCTGGGATAGTAATCACTGTTTTGTTTGGGACGGGAATGGCCTTTGGGACGACTGGCTCGCCCTTAAGTTGAGGTGGATCCTCCTTAGGTGGTTCCTGTCTGGGCATCAACTGCTCCTTTAGCATTATGGCCATCTCTAACATCTGCTTCTTAAAGTCATCAAACTCCTCCCTAGATATGGAACCGGAATTGGTAGATGGAATATCAGCCATTTCAGATATGGAGTTTTGGGCCCTATTAGACTGCGAACGGGTTTGACGAGCAATCCTACAGAAACAACGTTTCGAAGTTTAGTCTAGGGGAATAAAAAAAATGCGGATGCATGCTAAAGCTGTAACTTCTGTGTTTTTGGGTTTTTTAATATTTCCCTGTAAAACAGAAAGTTAGTGGTCCTTTGATGCAGTAACAAATGCTAAACATGACTTTATTATGCTTCCCCAGCTGTTCCCTGCAAAACATAGAGGTTAGTATTTTCTCTTGGCAGAAAGGGAGGCATATATGAATGGGATCATGATATTTACGCGTGAATGTAAAAAGGCATGAAGAGACTTTTCCTGCGCAGGGTTAATCTGAGGCTGACCTATCCTAGGGTTACTCTCACGGGCTATTCGGCATGAAGGTCCCCAAATCTTCGCAATCTACTCGTCTGAGCCCTTTCGATTGGAGCGGATTTGGGTGGTGCGTTTCCTGAGCCATCTCCGGGGAGCAGCCCCTTCGAGTCTAGTAATAAGCAACCGACAGGTTCGCCTCAGGAGGAGGTACTCTCTCAACATACATTCACATTCATCGTCCTCACCGTATGCAAATGATTACTTAAAAGTAAAGCAATTCCATTCAAATATTCACTTATTGGACAAAATACACATTCACACAACAAAACGTACAAAAGATCGAAATATCGCATGCACACATATATTCATGAATTTTAAAGGATAGGATAGCATCAAGACTTGTACGCGGCTTAAGCCCTCTAATGTCCCCAGCAGAGTCACCAGCTGTCGACGTCGGATTTTCGCCTCTCCCATTTTTAGCCTTTTTTATTAAATGATTTTGGCAAAAGGTCGGCATTAATGTCGACGGGGTTTTGAAAGATCGTTTTTTTTATGATGAGCCAATTAACGAGAGTCGCCAGTTGGTATATTTGAAATGGATGTACCAACTCATCCGAGTTTTCGTTTTCGTAAGTCGCTGGCTCATGTATGACTCCGAATTAATTGGTCTGCGAATCAAGATTCATAGAGTTCGGGGGCTTGCTTAAGCGAGGGGAAGGTGTTAGGCACCCCCCGACTTCCGTGAAATACGGTTACCGCAATCTTGATGCTTTCCTATCCTTTTGTTCATGAAATATATGTGTATGCGCGTGTGTGTGTGTGTGTGCCTAGGGGAATGTTGTGGTGAGTTTGTATGAAAGAATCATTTGGATTTTTAGGAAAAAGTCGTGCTTTAATTTGAGAACGCTTCGGAATGTCTTTTCGGCGTACACGAGAAAGCCTTATGAACAAGGTTTGATTTTATTTGTCAAAACTAGGAGATTTTAGGTGTCGTTTTGGCAAAAATAAGAGTTTATTAAGCCTTAGCTAAAATAGGAATCGAGATTTATACGTTGCTTTCATAAATGATGGGCAATTTCTAGGATCTCTTTCGCCCTATGCATCAAGGTTTAATAAAACATTTAATTTCTTTTATAAAACCCATTTTCGTGACATTTGAAAACAACTTCTTTTTAGCTTTCTCGTAGAATAGGAATCGACTTTCGTTAGCATTTCCAATTTTTAGCCTCGTGATGCTAATATCCTACTTTGATTGATTTTAGAAAGATCTTTATCGTTTAATCCTTTGGAATCATTTTGGTGTCACGAAATCTAATCAAGCATAAACACGCGTCGGGGCTATTCACGGGCATGTAAGCCATCAAAATATCCCCGAACGCCAACCATCACACATTCCACTAATACGGGGCCTTAAACCCGATTCTCGCCTTAGCGTCGTTTTAAGGCCCGACGGTTACATGTTACAAAACAAGCATCTTGAATCTATCACATACATCAAAATGTCCATCATCGGATTTGGACCATGGGGTCGCATTCCTAGGCTCACACGAGATTGCTACATGCCCACAAAATGAATACTACATAACTAACCAACCCGGATTTATCTAATACACCATGATATCCGAAAATGACAATCTAAATAAATTACACCCAATGAATCACCATAAACAAGCTAGAAATTTTCATCAATTGGATATCCTCGGGTTATTAGGAAGAATTTTGTTCCGATGGAACCCTCACTAATAATCCCTAATCCATGATTGTTCAACAAGATACATGAAAATTACATCTAATTTAACCAATCAATATGATATAAATGGCTAGAACAAATAAGAATTTTCACCTTGCAATTGATCTCAAATGGATGTGAACTTGTGTATTTGAATAGGATAAGGAGTGTATTTGATACAATCAAAATCAAAAGAAATAAATCCTCCCTTTTTTTCTCTCTTCTCTTCCTATTTGATTGCAAAATTTCTCTCTTTTTCCTCTCTATTTCCGTGCTTCTTGCTGCTGGATTCTCCTTCTTCTCCAAAATTTCTTCCAACTCTCAACTCCCTATATACTACACGAAACTGAGCTGAAATAGGCTGGCCAAAGCCAGCCGCCTGCCTTCCACTCGCCTGATTTCGAGTTCCGTGTTTCGAGTTCCGTGTTTTCAAAAGGCGCACTATTTGGCCGCAGATCAATCCGCGGCTGGACGGTTTGACTTTCTTGATTTTCGTGCCACGCCTCGATTTTTGTGCCGTAGCGTCGGTTTTCGCTGACAGGCTCGTATTTTGCAGTTCGGGAATTTCCGGGAGACGTGCCACCTCATTCGGGAATGCCTGCTTCGGACAGCCTTATTATCACGTCAGCCTTGGTCGCCAATCATTTCGGTGGGGTTGGACGAGCGCACTTGGGCCCATTCCCTCGCTCCCGCAAGCCGGTTCAATTGACGATTTGGCCCTCCTGTCATGGTTAGTACAGGGAACGCAAAAATTGGGTGTCTACACTCCTGAGGCAAACCTGTTGGTTGCTTATTACTGGACTCGAAGGGGCTGCTCCCCGGAGATGGCTTAGGAAACGCACCACCCAGATCCGCTCCAATCGAAAGGATTCAGACGAGTAGATTGTGAAGATTTGGGGACCTTCATGCCGAAAAGCCGCGAGAGTAACCTTAGGGTAGGTCAGCCTCAGATTAACCCAACGCAGGGAAAGTCTCTTCATGCCCTTTTACGTTTACACGTATAAATGTCATAGTCCCATTCAATATTTTTATATATACCTCCCCTTTTTGTCAAAGGAAAGTACTGACCTCTATGTTGTGCAGGGAATAGCTGGGAAAGCATAATAAATCGTGTCTAGCATTTATTATTGCAATGAGGGACTGCTAACATTTTGTTTTGCAGGGAAAGATTAAAAAACCCAAAAACACAAAAGTTACAGCTTTAGCATGCATTCAGATCTTTCATTTCCCAAGACTAAACTTCAAACCGTTTTCCCCTGTAGGATTGCTCCTCAAACGTGTTTGCGATCTAAGAAGGCCCAGGATTCTATATCTGAAATGGCTGATCTTCCACCTCCTAATCCTGGTTCCATATCTCGGGAGGAATTCGTTGATTTTAAAAAACAGATTTTAGAAATGGCCACGATGCTGAAAGAGCAGTTGCTACTGAGACAAGATCCGCCAAACAAGGATCCGCCTAAGGATGATCAACCCCAGCCTAAGGGCGAACCAGTCATCCCCAAAGCCATTCATACACCTAACAGGACAGTAATCACTATTCCAGAGGAGGGAGATACTGAAGATCTTCGAAAGAAAATGAAGCAGATGGAGGAGACTATCCAGTCTTTAAAAGGCATAGGTTCCTTGGGCAGGGTAAATTATTCAGATCTGTGTGTCTTTCCAGGAACCAGGTATCCGGAGAAGTTCAAGATCCCCAAATTTGAGAAATATAACGGGAAAGGAGACCCTTATACACACCTGAAGATATACATTGGGGAACTTGGGTCTTATGCAGAGGACGAAGGACTGAGGATGCAGTTATTCCAAAAGAGCCTAACGGGAGAAGCAAGAACTTGGTATGCCCGCCTTGATAATGCTCGAATCCACAACGGGGAGGAGTTGGCCCATACTTTCTTGACACAATACAGCTTCCAGGCACAGATGGCCCCTAACAAATATCAGATGACAAAGGTCAAGAAGCAACCAAAAGAATCTTTTAGGGACTATGCACAACGGTGGAGGGGTATGGCTGCACAGGTGAATCCCCCAATGAGCGAGGCGGAGATGGTAATGACCTTTGTGGATATTCAGGAGGCGCCCTATTATGAACGAGTGATAGCGGGGATTGGAAGACCTTTTGCCGAAATGATAAAGCATGGAGAAATGGTTGACATGGGGTTAAAGTCGGGCAAGATCCGGGATTTCACAGCTCTAGAAACAGTTGCGGAACAAATCCAAAGTGGAAACTATGGCAGTGCTTCCCGCAGGACCCAAAAGAGAAAGGAGGAAGATGTTTCCCTCATCCTGCAGGGATCATCTAGGAGGGTGGAGAATAGCCCTCCAGTGCAAATACAGAGAATTGTGCCACCCCGACAACCTAATTTTGATAATCAAAGGATGGACGGACGAAGAAAATTTGAGACCACCAGAGATCGGGTATTCACCCCGCTTGGGGATCCTCTTGAACAGATTTTGGCAGTATTAATAGCACAGAGAAAGATAGTCGATTTGGCACCCCCAATTGACCCGAAAGGGAGAAGATTTGACCCGAGTAAGAAGTGTGCGTACCATTCGGGTTCCCCTGGTCATGATACTCAGGAATGCTGGGCGCCAAAGCACAAGATTCAGAACATGATCGATAGCGGGGAGATCGTGGTAGAACAGCCAGAGTCACCAAATGTTAAAGTCAATCCCCTGCCTAAACATGATGGGGAGGGGGTCAATGTGGTGGAAGCCAACGAAGCCGGAGGACCACCAAGGCTGAATTATATAAAAAGAATCGATGAGATGATTGGCATGATAAGTGATCAGGAGAATATACGAGGGACCCCGATTAGGTTGGCGGGTCTGAGCATGGGTATCACAGAGGTGCCTATCAGGTTAACGGCTCTAAAACTTCTCACCATTGCAGCAAGACCATAAATCCCCATTAGCAGTCTGAAAACAGTACCGTGGAATTACGGAGGAGTATCAGAAGAGGCGGCCAGTTGTGCTTCTGTAACATCAAAGGGGAATCCTTTATATCTTCCAGGACGAGCCCTTGAGAGCAAAGGGAAGAAGAATGAAAAGATATCCGAAGAGAAAGCTGTGGAATTCTTAAGGAAGATGAATCATCCAGAAGCAAGGGGGCAAGGTATTGAGCGAGGAATCGACTCTGACATCGATCATGGATTTGGTATTATCATCCGACGATCACTGCAGAATTCTGGCCAAAGTCCTGGGAGAGGCACACATTCCCAAGGTGATTAGCAAAGAAGGTTTCGGCCATCTAGTGGACCATCTGTTAGAAAACAATGTAATATCGTTCACAGATGATGATATCCCCAAAGAGGGAAGGGGGCATCGGAAACCGCTGCATATTGCAGTAATCTCATCAGGATATGTTATGAATGGGGTGCTAATTGATGGGGGATCAGCATTGAATATCTGTCCATTCAGTACATTGAAAAAAATGAACGTCAATCCTAAGTGCCTGCGGGCCAGTTATGTGGTGGTACGAGCCTTTGACGGATCCCGGAAGGATACGATGGGGGAGATAGAATTGTCTGTGGAGATAGGGCCTTGTACTTTCGATATTTCATTCCAAGTCCTGGATATCGCGGCAAGTTATAACATGTTATTGGGAAGGCCATGGATACACATGGTGTGACGCCCCCAAATTCGGGTCTCCAAGTACCCGGATCCGGTCATCACGATCCAATACAACCATTCACATCTAACAACATATGGTAACTAAAATGCGGAATATAATAAACATACGTTGTTCATTACAAAGGTGTTACTAGTCCCAGAATACAATAACCTTAAACACTTACACAAATCCATACCCTAAATAAATATCAGGGTTTAAATTACATTAACAGTAATTAACTACACATAAGTTTAAAATTTGCTACATGAAGTCTATTACTTCATCTTTTCTTTCCCTTTGTTCTTCCCTGACGTCTCGGGTTTAGCTGCAATGAAGTCATGATATAGCAAGGATGAGCAACGAGTTTGCTCAGCAAGTTTAAAGTACAACAGTAAGGATATATCATGATGAAAGGAATATAGAAAGAGATTTCAACAATAGAATTATCAGAAGCAATAACAATAAATGCTTTTAGAACAATTGATTGTCAAGTAGACTTTGAACAATAACTTCCAAAGGAGTCAATAACTAGTTGACCCTCTGGTTACTGGCTACAGAATGAGTACTTGAGGGGATCAGCCTCGCGTACGCTATGTGTATGCATAACATTTAACTCTGCTGTTTGCACCTTATATACGGTACCTGAGGTACTCCCCTATAATAAAAGGGGTGTTCATTCAGTCTAAGAATCCTCACCATTGATTGGTTCGGATAGCTTTTATAAATTTTCACATACGTGCCTGACCGAGACAAGGGTTCAGACTTAATCATGAATAATTCATAAATTTTGGAACTTTAAATAGATATACGAATTCAAATGCACGAGTGCGAATGTCAATAAATACATAGATGTGGAATAATTTTAAAAGTGATTAGACCACTTAAGGCATGCTTGGAGATAAGATTCAAGCTTAAAGAATAATCTTGCAATATATACCTTTTTGCACAAATTAAAAATAATGCATAAGGTTTAGAAACTTGCATTCAATATACTGAAAGAATGAAGTTAGGGAACTTGCCTGTTTGCTCAGCTACAAGTATATTTTAGCTTTAATTAATTGATCTTGGATAACCTAACAGTTGATAAAGTCGGTTTATCCATTAGCATTGTATAATGGTATATCGATACACCCACTTATGCTATTTATTTAAAAGATAAACAATTCACCATATACATTTAATTACTACTAAACATAATTTAATTAATGACCTTTAGCTATTAAAATAAATGATAGCTAATCATGATTACTATTTTTCGATTACTCAGATTTATTACCCTTATCTGTCCCTAAATATGGGTTAACAATCCTTATTTACCATTTATAAAATAAATAATAAATTTATTATGGTTTAACAGCAATTAGATATTAGTTGGTCACTTATTAAATTTTATTACGCTTAATTACTATTTACCTTAGGGATAATTGAGTAATTATTAACCTGGTTCCTTATTCAACATTAATTAAATAGTTAATGTATTAATTCTACACACACTTAATTGCTATTAAATAATCCTTAAGTGTTTATTATCATTATTTATTAAGTCCAAAAATAATTAACTTATTGATCTTCCTCATACTTAATCATTATTCCATTAATGATTAAGTAATTGTTATCCTTATTAGCTTATTCATACCTAATTATAATAATTAGATATTTATTATCTTTATTTATTATTATGTTGAAAAATAAATAAATAATTACTTCATTAATTTTATTAATACTTAATTATTATTTATAATAATTAAATATTTATAACATTTACTTATACTTAATTATTATTTAAGATTAAATAATAATTAAATATTTATTACCTTTATTTATTATTATGGATAAACAATAGATAATTATTTAGTTAACTTCTTCCTACTTAATTATTATTTAATATTAATTAAATATTAATTTATTATTTAGTGATAGATAGTAATTTATTTACCAATTTATTCATATTTAATTAGTAAATAAAAATTTACTATTTATTATCTTTATTTATTATTTAGTGATAAATAATAAATACGTACTTTATTAGTTTCATTCATACTTAATTATTATTAAGTAAATAATAATTAAATATTTATTATCCTTATTTATTATTTATTGGGAAATAATAAATAATTATTTATTAACTTTGTTATTATTTAATATTAATTAAATAATATTTATTATCTTAATTTACTCATACTTAATTATTATTTAATGTTAATTAAATAATAATTAAATATTTATTATCTCTATGTATTATATATTGATAAATAATAAACAATTATTTACTAACTCTATTCCTGCTTCCACTTACTGAGAATGGCCAAGTATTATCACCAAAGTTTGTTTTGTGTATCCCATATTGCTGACACACAGTTAACACAACCAGGAAAACCAAAAATCTAGTTTAGGCATTTTATCAAACATAGGCTGGGTATTCTAAGCCACAACACTGGCCTGTTTATCATACACCATCATGCTGCCGAACCATTTGGTTCTTCAATATACAGAGCTTCAAAACAGTGCAATCCAATTTAGAGCAACAACAAAATCCAATACAAGGTATAACGTAAACCAAACAATTTCAACGAATCCTTTTAATTTAATTCAGAGAAATAAAACTCCTCAATACAGGGGAACAATTTAATTCAATACACTACAAGGTATAGAAAAAAATCAACACCATACCAGATTTCTAAACCAAATAACCCAACACAGTTGAACATCACAACCTAAGTACAAGAAGAAAGAACTAAAACAAACCGCAAGAAAATTCATAAAAAAAAAACCCTAACTAGAAAACTATCACAGTAGCTCGAAAACCCTGTGGTTATACCTCAATGTGGTGCGAACGGCAGCCCTTCTTCTTCGTCCAAAGTAATTGACGAAATCAGACATCCACAGCTAGCCCCTGCCCCCTTTCTCCTTTGAAATTCCTCTCTCTCTAATTTGGAACCCTAAACTTTCTAATTGGGAACTCACAAAACAGGGGAAAATCGACAGCTTTGGTTTAGGGCAAGGGGTTCAATTTATAGCAAAGTGGTTACCCAAATAATTGGGTATTACCTAAATTGGTCATTCAAGGACCATCGGTAGGAAGGGAGATGGCTGTCGATCGCTTCACATCAAACCCAGCTGCGATTTACCGTCAGTTCCTCGAGCCGCATAGTCCCGCCGGTCAAATCGCCGAACGCCCAAATCCTTTGGTCCAATCGGTCGTGCTTGGTCGTCTATGCCGTTACGTTAGCTTCGAATGACCACCGGTCGCTAGGCTGGTACATCCACCTCCTCCCTTGCCGGCGTCTGCACTTGACAGCCTCGACCGGTCTCTTCTTGCCCTCACGCCGCTCATTCGATTGATTGACGGAGGGCTTGGGTCTGATGACTACAGAGGCTAAATCCCCTTCTCTTTTGCTTGGCTATTGATTTGAGAGGGTTTGAGATTGTAACTCGTTGGTTCGACTGACTCCCCTAATTTGGTATGCCGGTAATCCTAATACCCCCCACACCATGAGTCAACCCGACTGGGAAAGGGATTGGGCTCAACCCAATAGGGTTGGGCCGGACGAAAGAATGGGAATCAGCCCAATTGGAAAATAAAAAGGATTTGGGTCCAAACAAAAACCAATGGCTAATCCAAATGAAGGTGACCCAAATTTAATTAACAATATTATATTTAACTTGAATAACTAATTCAATTAATTATTTGAAATATTTGTTTCAACAAAAGTTTCTTGTTCGAATTATTTAAATCCGATAATAATAAATGAAATTATTTATTAATCCTTCCAATTTTTTTTTCTTGCCAATAAATTCGTAGGGTTGACTCAATGATTTATTCCGGACTATCAGTGAGCCCCTTTAGTGCAAGGAAAAATTATTGGACCATATAATTATGTAATTAAATAATAACGTTTACATGGATCCAATTAAATCCGAAAAATTATATAAAATGAATTTCATTTGTCAAAATAAATTGTACAAGGTTTTTTTTTTTTTAAAAAAAAAAAATTCCTGGACATTACATCCTCTCCCCCTTATAAAAATTTCGTCCTCGGAATTTCAATTCTAAGGTTACTCAAATAATTGAGGGTGATTTACTCTCATCTTTTCTTCGAGTTCCCACGTGACTTCTTCCACCGCGTGATTTCTCCAAAGTACTTTAACCGAATGAATGATTTTATTTCTTAGCTTCTGCTCCTTCCTATCCAATATTTGAACAGGAATTTCCTCGTATGACAAGTCCTTCTCGACTTGAATTGGCTCATAGGAAATGACATGCTTGTAGTCTGGCTTATACGGACGCAACACTGATACATGAAACACGTTGTGGATGTTCTCAAGTTCAGGAGGTAATGCTACCTCGTATGCTACTTCACCTATTCTTCTTAATATTTCAAAAGGTCCTATGAACCTAGGGCTCAATTTGCCCTTCTTTCCAAAACGGATTTTTCCTTTCCAGGGAGATACCTTCAGAAACACAAAGCTACCAACTTCAAAGTCTCGTTTCTGACGATGTAAGTCGGCATACTTCTTCTGACGATCCTGGACTGGTACTAACCGTTGTCTTATTACTTTAATGATTTCCACGGTTTGTTGTACCAATTCTGGTCCCAACAACCTCCGTTCACCAACTTCATCCCAACACAACGGCGTTCGATACTTTCTTCCGTATAGCGCTTCGTACGGTGGCATACCAATACTAGCATGGTAACTATTGTTGTAGGCGAACTCTACTGGTGGCAAGTGCTCGTCCCAGCTGCCACTTAAGTCCATTACAACCGCCCGGAGCATATCCTCTAGAGTCTGAATTGTTCGCTCACTCTGACCATCAGTCTGAGGATGATATGCCGTACTCATTCTTAACTGTGTTCCCAGTCTCTCCCGCAGGCTTCTCCAAAAATTTGACGTGAAACGCGGATCTCTGTCAGACACAATAGATACCGGCACCCCATGTCGTGATACTATCTCCTTCATATAAAGTTTCGCCAACTGTTCCAATTTGTACCTGATCTTGATCGGTAGAAAGTGGGCAGACTTGGTCAACCGATCTACGATCACCCAGATGACGTCTAGACCCTTTTGGGTTGTCGGGAGTCCTACCACAAAATCCATTGTGATGTGTTCCCACTTCCACTCAGGAATCTCTAAGGGTTGCAATAATCCGCTCGGCCGCTGGTGCTATGCCTTGATCCTCTGACAAGTTAAACACCGGCTGACGAATTCTACAACTTCCCCCTTCAAGTGCGACCACCAATAATGCTGACGAAGATCTTGATACATTTTAGTGCTACCCGGATGTACCGAAAATCTCGTATTATGGGCCTCCTGCAATATCTCTTCCCTTAGGTCTGGTACGTACAGTACCCAGATCCTTCCCTCGAATCTTAACAACCCTGTGCTGTTAACCTTGAACTTCAATGTTTTTCCCTCTGATAATTGCTTCTTAATGTCAATGCACTCTTCGTCAAATTCTTGAGCCTCCTTTATCTTATCCAATAGAGTCGGACCTGCTGTTACAGTAAACAGTTTTTCGTCCGCCTCCATTGGATACCTAACCTCCAGTTCCAGACGTTCAAAGTCCTTTATTAATTCCTCTTGAACTGTCAACTGCATCAATTTTATCTTGCCTTTCCTGCTTAAGGCATCAACCACTACATTTGCTTTGCCCGGATGGTACAGAATTTCGCAATCGTAGTCTTTAATCAGTTCCAACCATCGGCGTTGCCTCATGTTTAGCTCCTTCTGAGTGAAAATATATTTCAGACTTTTGTGATCTGTATATATCTCACACTTCTCCCCGTATAGGTAGTGCCTCCAAATCTTCAAGGCGAAAACTACCGCTGGTAACTCCAAATCATGCGTCGGGTAACCCTTCTTATAGTCCTTCAGTTGACGTGATGCGTACGCCACTACCTTGCCGTGTTGCATCAGCACACAGCCAAGACCTTTGTGTGACGCAACGCTATACACTACGAAACCCCCAGTGTTGTCGGGTAAGGTCAACACCGGTGCTTGACTAAGTCTCTTCTTCAGCTCCATAAAACTTTCCTCATATTTCTCCGACCAAACGAACTTAACCGTTTTCCTGGTGAGGTTGGTCAATGACGATTCTATCTTCGAAAAATCCTGTATAAATCTTTGATAATATCCTGCCAATCCCAAGAAACTCCTGATCTCTGTTGGGGTCTTCGGTTGCTCCCAATTGACAACCGCTTCTACTTTTGCTAGGTCCACCAAAACACCATTTTTGTCGATGACGTGACCCAAAAACTGTACCCTCCGCAACCAAAACTCACACTTAGAAAACTTCGCGTACAACTTCTCCCTCCTGAGAGCTTCTAATACAATCTTTAAATGTTCAGCATGTTCCTCCTCTGTCTCCGAATACACTAAGATGTCATCGATGAATACGACTACGAACTTGTCCAAGTACTGCTTGAATACTTTGTTCATCATATCCATGAATGCTGCTGGTGCATTTGTCAATCCAAAAGACATTACCAGGAACTCGAAGTGCCCATAACGAGTCCTGAATGCAGTCTTCGGAATATCTTTCTGCCTCACCTTCAGCTGATGATAACCTGTTCTTAGGTCGATTTTTGAAAAGTACTTTGCTCCCTTAAGTTGATCAAATAGATCGTCAATCCTAGGAAGCGGATACCTATTCTTAATCGTAACTTTGTTCAACTCCCGGTAGTCGATACAAAGTCGCATAGAACCATCTTTCTTCTTTACAAACAGAACTGGCGCTCCCCATGGGGACACACTCGGTCTGATATAACCTTTATCTAACAATTCCTGTAGTTGCACCATCAACTCCTTCATTTCTATAGGTGCCATTCGATATGGCGGCTTCGATATTGGTGCGGTTCCCGGTGCCAAATCGATAACAAACTCGGTTTCCCTGTCCGGCGGCAGTCCCGGAAGTTCATCGGGGAAGACATCAGCGAATTCCCTCACGATTGGTATTTGAATCATCTCATCCCTGACCTGACGAGTGTCAATTACACGTGCCAGATAACACACGCAACCTTTCTTAAGCAGTTTCTTGGTTTGCATCATAGTCAGACAACACGATTGTCTTGGTGACTTATTACCGTAAAATACCACCTTCGACTTATTAGGAGTCTTCAAGTGTACACATTTCTTCTTACAGTCAATAACTGCTCCGTGAATTGATAGCCAATCCATTCCCAGGATTACATCAAACTCTCCCAGCCGAATTGGTATCAAATCCACATTGAGCTTAAACCCTCGCAGTTCAGCACTACAATTCCTATGAATGCATTCTACGGGTATAATTTCCTTGTTTGCTACTTCTACGTTCATAGGGTGTTATAACTTTTCACGAGGTAAATTTAACTGACTAGCAAATTCTTCGGAAATAAAAGAGCAAGTAGCACCCGAATCAAATAACACATATGCATTTACATCATTGATTGGGATGATACCTGACACCACGTCTTTGGATTCCATGGCATCCTGCACAGTCATGTTGAACGTGCGGGCTGTTGGCCTATTGGCTTGACTGGCTGGTGGCCCGTAGTTCAACCGGTTGCTGTTTCCACTATTGTTGTTGCTTCGGTTGCCACTCCCGGTGTCGCCCTTCCTCTTCGGGCAATCCTTGATCTGGTGGTCAGGTGATCCACAGGAGAAACAACCTCATTTCGGCTTATTAGGGCACTGTGGGGCCATGTGTCCCGGTTGTCCACAATGGTAACACACGCTTTTCCCTTTCATGTATTCCCCCGTGTGGTTCTTGCCACAATTGTTGCACCTGCCTGGCTTCTTCACCTCCCCTCCAGATTTGTTTCCCCCAGAGGACTGACTCTCGACCCATTTCCGTTTGTTGGGGTTACTGGCCCCGCTGCTTCCTGCCTTCTGGCTCTCATGACCCTTCTTCTTTTCCTGATTGTACTTAGTCAGGGCCTCACTGCCACCCTCTGCAATGATCGCCCTCTCCAACAATTCTGCAAATGTCTTGATTTTCAATACCGCAACAGAACGGTATAACCATGGTTTCAACCCTTGCTCAAACCTACGAGTTTTCCTTTCCTCTGTGTCGACTTGGTGAGTTGCAAACCGTGCCAACTCATTAAACCTAGCCGCGTACTCAGCCACGGACATGTTTCCTTGTTTTAGTTCCAGGAACTTGATCTCCATCTCTTGCTTCATGCTCTTTGGAAAGTAATTCTCCAAGAACATCTCCTTAAAGCGTTCCCATGCGACAATGCCTCCTTCCACTCGGCCCCTGTTGGCCTTCCACCAGTAGTTTTCCTCGCCCTTTAACATGAAGGTAGCAAAACTTTTTTTTGTTCCTCTGCCACCCGTGCTACCTCGAAGACCTTTTCTATCTCCTCTATCCAGGTCTGAGCTTCGATTGGGTTAAGAGTTCCCTTGAACTCGGGTGGTCCAACCAATTTGAAGTCTTTAAAACTTGCCAGATGATGCGCTGGCTCGGCTGCTGCTTGGATTCCTCCAGGTGGCGGTCTTGATTGCATGGCTTCTGCCAGCATCTCCGCGAACATCCTCATTGGGTTGGATTGATTTCCAACCTCACTCTCTGACTCTTCAACCTGTCGATTACGTGGTCGTCCTCTTGGCGGCATGATTTGAATTCTGGCTGATTTTTACCTATAATTTTATATTTTACATAATATGTCATTAAAATCAGCAATCAAGGTAAAATATCTATCAACACATTTGATTTAAGTGAAACATCTGCATTTATATTGATATACCACTGTTTTTTACAAAGACTAAACCTGTGGCATACTTCTATAAATGCGCCACTACATGCCCTACCCATCCTTAAACATTCCCCGAAGATAAAGGTGGGGAATCCTGACTTTCTATCCCTCAAAACCACAAAAGCTGGGGTTTAACTGCTACCCCATACAGGTAAACAAATATAAGGTTTCACAAGACAAACATGTCTATAATCTAGCAAAAGTGGGACCTATGGTACCCAAGACAAGACAACCATCCATATCATATCACTGCACGTCGTGCCGGATCCGAGCCTGCTGACCAGAGAATTCTCTATCCCCTACCCTACGACGAACAGAGCGGCTAGACTCGCCTGCCTCAGTCCGGGGCCTCCTGTAGGCTGCGTCTAAGGCATATCCTAGGGTCTCTATCCTCACTGCGCTGGCCTCCAACTGATCCTCTAACTGATCAACCCTCCTGGCCTCCCTGACCCAGGCCTCTCTGACATGTCTCCTCTTAGACAACTCCAGCCCAAACTCAAACCTCATGGCCTCCTGCTTCGCCTTCAGGTGGGCGATCTGTAGATCCCTCTACTCCAGCCTCTCTCTCAACTCAGCATTTCGGGCCACAAGCTGATGTAGCAGTGGTCCGATCTGCTGCGCTGAGGACTCGTATCCCTGCAGCTGCATCTTCGCTACTCCTAGGTCATGATCGAGCTGATAGGCCAGGTCTCTATACTGGTCCTCTCTGATCTGGTGGGTCTGGTTCTGCTCCTCCAGATGAGCTACCCGGCCCTCCAGTTCCTCATTTCTGCTGGTTAGTCCCTCTATAATATCGTCGGCAGTGGAACCCATGCCATCCACGTAAGCAGGTGGCTCCTCTCCCTCGGTCTCGGGGTCCTCCTCCTCATCATCTGGGTCCTGACTGCCAGATCTTATAACTCTACCTACCACCGGCTCTGGTAGCTCCCTCTGGTAGTGTGAGATTCCGAACCTTAATAAGATTTGTAAATATAAATTATGTGTTTATGAAATAAAATTTCTTGTTCTGACTTGATATTATGTGATGGTGTATTTTATTAAATAATTAGGTCAAATAAAATTTTTTCGCCAAGTAGCTGTGTCGTGCTTAATCGGACAAAATGATTTGTCGTGCTTCCGGCGAATTCACTGAGAAGCGTCTCGGCAAATTATTTTTGTAAGCTGCTGTGTCGTGCTTAGAAATGACGAAGTGCTTTGTCGTGCTTCAGAGTTAATATAATATTATATTAACTGATAAAATTCTAAAATAAGCTAATTAGGGTTAGAATGTTAAACGGAAATAGAAACCCTAATTTGAAAACCCTAATTGGTAACAGTTGTCCGAATTGATTAATTAAAACCCTAATTATTGTACAATAATCTTAATTAATATAATTAAGATTTAAATAATAAATCATAATATTAATTATGAATCATTAAGATTAAATTAAACCCTAAACGAAAGATTTAAAACCCTAATTATAGGATTGAAAACCCTAAACCTTAATTAGAAACCCTAAAACCCTAATTTGATTCAATAACCCTAATTTATGAAATGTAAAACCTTAATTATGATATATAACCATAATTAGGGTATTATTAAACTTAAATTAACATTATAAACATAATTAACAATAATCTAATTTTAATTAGTAAGTAAAATAAAGCAAAAAAATAAAATCCTAGCCAATGAAAATGAAGCTAGGAGTGTGCAAGCTTGTGCTTGACACACTCCAGCACAAGTAGGTGCCCAAGATCAGACTTGAGTAGCACAAGTCCCAAACCTAGATATTTTTGGAGGCAAAATTTGGAAAATAAAGCCTAGAAAACCCTAATTCAAGACACTATAAATAGAATGAGATCTGATCATGCAAACCTACGAAATTGTAAACCTAAACACTTATATTATCATCCTAAACAAGCCCTAGCAACCACAAGTTCAGAATCAGAAGCTAGAAATCAAACTTTAAAGAAAAAAGTGCACAAAATCCTAATTTATGTTTGATCTTCAAGCCTGGAAAATTTTTGTGTTTTAGATGTTTAGGAATACTTGTTAATGTGTTATTAAGTGATCTGGGCGGTTAAAACATGTTTACATAACATCTAGATATGAAAATCAAGCCAAAAACTCAAACTGTTTTTGGCAGTCAAGAACAGTCTGACAAGCCTTTTTGTCAGATCTTTTGATCGTCTTAGGATGTTTGTTTGATGTGTTTTAAAGTATGAATCTATAGTATGCCATGTTAACTTTAATATCCAAGTGGTAGAAGTCCAAAATTATTTCACAGTAAGAAGATATAAGTGGTCAAAATCCTTTGACCGTTCTGATTTTGCACGTTTCTAGGTAACCAAGAAACTTATGAAGAACTCTGACAAGGTTTGTCAGAAGTTCATGCTGCTCAGAATTGATCTAGATGACATGTTTTGTGTAATTTATTGGCTTAGACTTGTTGTATGCTATATGAAATACAATCTTGAATCATTAAAACACCTAAACAATCAATGAATTGAACGAAATTAACAGTCAAACCACGTTGACCGTTATGACTGGATGAGTTTCTGGGTTATCCAGAAACTCAAGAACAGTCATGAACGGGGTAGTTTGACCATCAAATTTAGAGTATGATATGATATATTTTGAGATGGAAATTGATATGTCGTTGTACACTGCCATGTTGGCTATAACAACAAACAAAAATATAGAACAAACATCAAACCAGTTGGAATTAATTTGAGGTCAAAAGTCCCAACTAGACATTGACCAACTGTTCTTCATTGAAGAACACCTTTAGCGACAGTCTTCAACCCAAACCCAGAAACCTAAGGAACTAAGCAGACCGTCGCTAAAGCCCTTTAGCGACGAATTTTTAATAAAAATAAAATAAAAATTAATTAAATAAATTATAAAATAATAAATAAATAATAAATAATTATTAATAATTAATAAATAAATACGAAAATTCATTTTTAAATTATAAAAATTTATTTTTAATATTTTTATATATTCTGAATTATTATTTAATTTAATTAAATATTAAATAATAATTATGATAAATCATTTAATAATTGTTTTAATTATTTAAAAATGATATTAAATTATTAAATAATTATATTAATTATTTAAAAATGATATTAAAGTAAATAAAATTATTATATATAATAATTAAATAAAATATTAAATATCTAAATATTATTAATGATAAATAAATCATTTAAATAATATATTAAGTATTTAAAAATTACTTTAAATGATAATTAAATCATTTACATATTAAATTAAGTTTTGAAAATTATTATAAGTAATAAATAAATTATTCTAATGATAAAATAAATTCTAAAAATATTATTAATGATAAAATAATATTTTAAATATCTAAAAATATTCTAAATGATAAATAAATCATTTAAATAATATTTTAAATATCTAAAAATATTCTAAATGATAAATAAATCATTTAAATAACATATTAAATGTTTTAAAAATATTCTAAATAATAATTAAACCATTTAAAAATATTCCTAAGCTTGTAAAATTATTTAAAAATTCTTCCAAGCTTCTGAAAATTATTTAAAAATAATACCAAGCTTCTAAAAGTATTATAAATAATAATTAAATTATTTAGGCTAATAATTAAACTTCCAAATGAAGTTTTATCGAACAATCTATGTGTTTAGCCATTAAGGACGCGACCGAGATACCGAATCAGCGTCGAACCTTAATGAAACTTGTTTAGATTAGCGTGATACATGTTTATATACGTGCTAACACTTATTATTGGTATACGTAGACTACGTGCGTTGACCGATTGTATTAAATTAGAGTGAGCTACGCTAAGGCAAGTCTCCCAACTTTGTTATATTAAGCAAGTATTATACATCTTGCTATCAATTATTGTGAAGTTATTGCTTCTTGTTCAGCATAACTTAAGAAATGAATCATTGTTCATATATTGTTTATTCGAGCTAAATTGTTGTGTCAAACCAAATTGTTTGGTAAGACATCTATACTGAGTAAATAGAAAATGCCTTCATAGGAAGGCCAATAAATGTCGATAATATATTGACCACAAATGGTAGGATGATATGCATACTCCTAGGATATTGGTGAGGCTGATCACCTACCAGATATCCAAAACTCAAATGGTTCTAAGTCATTAAAGACTGATAGAACTAAATGAAATATATGGTTCATGTACAGAACCCTCAGTATACATCATTGACATCTTTCAAATCAAACACATGGTGTTTACATATTCAAATGAACTTGCTGAGCATTTGTAGCTCATTCTTGCGTATATCTTCTTTTGCAGCTGTAAATGATATCCCTGGCACGTCTGGGACTAACAAGGGAAAAAGCCATGCTTATTAGCTTTAATTTCTGTTGTTGAATACTTTAAGTCTTTTAAAGACTTGTTGTTGTAATAACTTAGTATAACGAATGATGTAACCGAACAAAATGTTATGTAATATATATTGATCCTTTATGTTATAGAATGCGTCATACTCTGATCTTAAATTTCTTTAGAATAGTTGTACTAAGTTAAATACAGTGTCTATATGAACTATACATCTGAATGAGGGTATCTAAATGATGTTGAGAGTCCTATAAGCTCTGAGGTTACACTTAATGAGCGCCGGTAAGGTGCCATCTTTACCGGAATGCGCCCCTCAGTTCTGTGGACAATCTTATCATTAATACTATGAATGTCAGATAGATAGGGAATATTGATATGAAAGAGATATTCATAAGATATGAATCTATATATCTAAGTGAGGGTATCCAAACACAGACAACGTTCTGGCCGGAACTAGTACCTGTTATGGGATACTGTGAATCTTGGATAGGTAGAAGTCATATTTTAATGAATATTTATAGATGTATAGTTTCACGTGAGCACCAGATCTACTACAGGGGAGTGTAGAGATTTGGGGGCGTCACAGGTTGGTATCAGAGCTGTAGATTATAGCTCTAAGGTAGTTAGGAAATACCTTAGAATATTGTCTTCGAGTCCGTAAAATACTTAATGATACATAAAATAATCTTAAAAGCTTTATCTTATGTGTAAATTTGTTTCCCCCTAAATACTAAATAAATTAAAATTCTTTTGTAGGATGGCGGGAGTAAACCAACACATAGGATAGTTATCCGACAGTGAGCCCGATGAGGTGCCTGATTACGAGCCGGCTACCCCTGAGCTAGATTTAGAGGATGAAGACCCTGAGGAGGAGGAGCTTATTCATGACGAGGAGATATTAGAGGCAGAGGAGGCAGAGAACCCTGTAGATGGGCAGTTAGTAGACCCTGATTCTGAGGAGGATATTGGAGCAGGCCAGATGATGAGTGTCGAAAGACACGAAGAGATAGTTATTGAGTTGGTACAGCAGTCATCAGTAGATTTAGAAGCTGCTAACTCTCGGGCAAACATAGCGGCAGGATTATTGGAGAGTGAGCGAGATACAACTCGACGTTTGAGGATACTCCTTCAGAACACTCAGAGGGAGAAACAGGAGGCACAGATGCAGGCATACAGAGCTGATAGGAAGAGTAAGGCGGCATTTGATGGCCTAGAGCGACGAGTGTTTAGGTATCCGGTGGAAGAGGAGAAGGAGGATTATATGATTGATAGAGCAGTAGTCGGTCACATGATACGAGATGCTGATAAGGGGATGCGTGATAGCGCAGTTTAGTAGTGTTTAAGTTTATGTGTTGTACTTAGTACGATATCAAAATTTTGAGTTATAAAATAGGAAATCCTTGTAATAACTAGTAGTAGTATAACTACTAGTCGGTTAAGTAATCGTTGATGCATGTTATATACAAGTTGTGTTTATATAATCAAATTGTTAGTTCTATGTAAGCATATCTTTGTATTTATACTTGCTTTTCTTTATTTTAGAACCATGGCATCAGGACGAAGAGCCCAAGCCCGAACTGAGACCACCGAACCAAATCCCACACAACAATTAGTAAATATCCTTTTAGAAACCTTACAAAATCGTCCACCACCTCAACCCACCCCAGCTAATCCACAAGGTACAATATTCAAGGACTTTAAACTTGTAGGACCACCGGAATTTAAGGGAGCTGCGGAACCAATTGAGGCACAAACGTGGGTTACCGAGATAGAGAAGTTTTTCAGGGTAACTAATGTTGGCGAAGATCAAAAGACGATCTTTGCCACCTTTTTTCTCAAGGGTGAGGCAAACCATTGGTGGGAAAATACAAAAATTCGTGCAGGTGAAGATATAATTCCTTGGACTAGGTTTAAAGAACTATTCTTCGAAAATTATTTTCCCCAATCAATGCAGGCAGAGAGATTGCTTAGGAAGGGTTGTACAGGCTATTTGGCATATATAGTAGATACTCGAAAAGAAGGAGTAAAGCTAGAACAAATACCTGTAGTTAGAGAATTTCCGGATGTGTTTCCAGATGACTTACCCGGTTTACCTCCGGACAGGGAGATCGAATTTGTTATTGATCTAGCGCCAGGTACGGCACCAGTTTCCAAGGCACCGTACAGAATGGCACCTGTAGAGTTGAAGGAGTTACTTGTGTAGCTACAAGAACTCTTAGACAAAAAGTACATACAACCGAGTGTTTCACCTTGGGGAGCACCGGTGTTGTTTGTAAAGAAGAAGGATGAAACGTTAAGGTTATGCATGGATTATAGAGAATTAAATAAGTTAACAATAAAGAATAAATATCCTTTACCACGAATTGATGATTTTTTTGACCAGTTGAAAGGGGCCGAATACTTTTCGAAGATCGACCTACGATCGGGTTATCATCAATTAAAGGTAAGAAAAGAAGATGTGCCAAAGACAGCGTTTAGGACACGCTACGGATATTATGAGTTTCTTGTGATGTCTTTTAGATTAACAAATGCGCCGGCAACATTCATGGACTTAATGAACAGAGTGTTTAAACCATGCTTGGACAAATTTGTCGTAGTGTTCATCGCTGATATTTTAGTATACTCGAGAACAAAAGAGGAGCATGCTGAACACTTAAGAAGCATATTAGAGATATTACGCAAGGAACAACTTTATGCAAAGTTTTCCAAGTGTGAATTCTGGTTGGAACGAGTCCAGTTCTTGGGTCATGTAATTGACAAGAATGGAATAGCGGTAGATCCAGCCAAGATAGAAGCGGTTATGAATTGGGAACAACCCACAACTCCAACAGAAGTAAGAAGTTTTCTCGGTTTAGCAGGGTATTATCGGCGTTTTATACAAGATTTTTCAAAGATAGCGACCCCGCTAACCAATTTGACTCGAAAGACGGTAAAGTACGTCTGGACAGACAAATGTGAAGAAAGCTTCCAAGAGTTGAAGAAGCGGTTAAGTATGGCACCAGTGTTATCTTTACCAGATGATACAAGAGGCCTCGTTGTTTATAGTGATGCATTACGCAAGGGGTTAGGGTGTGTGTTAATGCAACATGGGAAAGTGATTGCATATGCATCAAGACAACTCAAAGATTATGAGAAGAGGTATCCTACGCATGATCTTGAGTTAGCCGCCGTAGTATTTGCCTTGAAAATTTGGAGGCATTACTTGTACGGGGAGAAGTTTGAGATATACACAGATCACAAGAGTCTGAAATATATTTTCACACAGAAGGAGTTAAATATGAGACAAAGGAGATGGCTAGAATTGATAAAAGATTTTGATTGTGAGATCTTATATCATCCAGGGAAAGCCAACGTCGTAGCAGACGCATTGAGTAGAAAGAACTAGGAGAAATTAAATGTGATGACTAATAACGAGGTATTAATAAAGGAGTTTGAGAAACTCGAGGTCGAGATCAGAGTTCCAGTTAACTCTACCCAGAAGTTATTTGTCATCGAAGGTAGTTCGACTTTATTGGACAGAGTCAAAGAACTACAGGAGACTGATGCAGAATGTCAGAAGTATAAGGCAGAAATGACTCATAAAAAGAATGTTAAGTTTAGAGTGGATAAAGATGGAGTACTGAGATACAAAAATAGAATTTGGGTACCTTCAGTACAAGAACTAAAAGACGAAATACTGAATGAAGCCCACAGTTCTAAATTCGCTGTACATCCAGGGAGTACAAAAATGTATAAAGACTTGAGCCAACATTTTTGGTGGTCTAACATGAAAAGAGAGATAGCGGAATGGGTAAGTAAATGTTTAACGTGTCAACGGGTTAAAGCTGAACATCAGAAACCCAGTGGATTATTACAGCCCTTAGAAATTCTTGAGTGGAAATGGGAGCATATTACCATGGATTTCGTAGTTGGCCTTCCAACCACACAAAAGGGTCACAATGCCATTTGGGTAATTGTGGATCGTCTTACCAAATCAGCTCATTTCCTACCCATTAAAATCAACTTCAGTCTAGACCAGTTAGCCAGACTTTATATCAATGAAGTTATTTCTAGACATGGAGTCCCTGTTTCTATAGTATCAGACAGAGATCCACGATTTACTTCAAATTTTTGGACAAGTCTCCAGAAAAATTTAGGAACTCAGTTGAGACTAAGTACAGCATACCATCTACAAACTGACGGTCAGAGTGAGAGAACCATTCAAACATTGGAAGACATGTTGCGCTCTTGCATCATGGATTTCAAGGGAAGCTGGGAAGAACAATTACCTTTAGCAGAATTTGCCTACAATAATAGTTACCATGCCAGCATAGGAATGCCACCTTTTGAAGCCTTGTATGGAAGAAAATGTAGAACGCCTTTATGTTGGGATGAGGTCGGAGAACGGCAAATGCTAGGACCCGAAATAGTGCAACAAACCGCGGAGGTAGTTCGAGTTATACGGGGAAGATTACAAGCGTCACAAGATCGACAGAAGAAATATGGTGATCAACATAGGAAATTACAAGATTTCGAAGTCGGTAGTCACGTATTCTTAAAAGTATCTCCGTGGAAGGGAAAAATACGTTTCGGCAAGAAAGGCAAATTAAGTCCGAGATTTATTGGGCCATTTCAAATATTGAGGAGAATAGGTGAGGTAGCCTATGAGGTAGCCCTACCTCCTGAACTAGAACATATTCATAACGTGTTTCATGTGTCCGTGTTACGACCGTACAAACCTGATTATAAACACGTTATTGATTACGAGCCCATTTAAATCGAGAAGGATTTATCGTATGAAGAAATTCCTATTGAAATTGTGGATAGGAAAGAACAAAATTTGCGAAATAAAAAGATACCTTCGGTTAAGGTTATATGGAGAAATCAGAATATCGAGGAAGCTACGTGGGAGCTCGAGAGTAAAATGCGAGATAACTACCCACATTTATTTTCATAGACTGCACTGTAAATTTCGAGGACGAAATTCTTATTAGTGGGGGTGAATGTGAGATTCCGAACCTTAATAAGATTTGTAAATATAAATTATCTGTTTATGAAATAAAATTTCTTGTTCTGACTTGATATTATGTGATGGTGTATTTTATTAAATAATTAGGTCAAATAAAAAATTTTCGCCAAGTAGCTGTGTCGTGCTTAATCGGACAAAATGATTTGTCGTGCTTCCGGCGAATTCACTGAGAAGCGTCTCGGCAAATTGTTTTTGTAAGCTGCTGTGTCGTGCTTAGAAATGACGAAGTGCTTTGTCGTGCTTCAGAGTTAATATAATATTATATTAACTGATAAAATTCTAAAATAAGCTAATTAGGGTTAGAATGTTAAACGGAAATAGAAACCCTAATTTGAAAACCCTAATTGGTAACAGTTGTCCGAATTGATTAATTAAAACCCTAATTATTGTACAATAATCTTAATTAATATAATTAAGATTTAAATAATAAATCATAATATTAATTATGAATCATTAAGATTAAATTAAACCCTAAACGAAAGATTTAAAACCCTAATTATAGGATTGAAAACCCTAAACCTTAATTAGAAACCCTAAAACCCTAATTTGGTTCAATAACCCTAATTTATGAAATGTAAAACCTTAATTATGATATATAACCATAATTAGGGTATTATTAAACTTAAATTAACATTATAAACATAATTAACAATAATCTAATTTTAATTAGTAAGTAAAATAAAGCAAAAAAATAAAATCCTAGCCAATGAAAATGAAGCTAGGAGTGTGCAAGCTTGTGCTTGACACACTCCAGCACAAGTAGGTGCCCAAGATCAGACTTGAGTAGCACAAGTCCCAAACCTAGATATTTTTGGAGGCAAAATTTGGAAAATAAAGCCTAGGAAACCCTAATTCAAGACACTATAAATAGAATGAGATCTGATCATGCAAACCTACGAAATTGTAAACATAAACACTTATATTACCATCCTAAACAAGCCCTAGCAACCACAAGTTCAGAATCAGAAGCTAGAAATCAAACTTTAAAGAAAAAGGTGCACAAAACCCTAATTTATGTTTGATCTTCAAGCCTGGAAATTTTTTGTGTTTTAGATGTTTAGGAATACTTGTTAATGTGTTATTAAGTGATCTGGGCGGTTAAAACATGTTTACATAACATCTAGATATGAAAATCAAGCCAAAAACTCAAACTGTTCTTGGCAGTCAAGAACAGTCTGACAAGCCTTTTTGTCAGATCTTTTGATCGTCTTAGGATGTTTGTTTGATGTGTTTTAAAGTATGAATCTATAGTATGCCATGTTAACTTTAATATCCAAGTGGTAGAAGTCCAAAATTATTTCACAGCAAGAAGATATAAGTGGTCAAAATCCTTTGACCGTTCTGATTTTGCACGTTTCTGGGTAACCCAGAAACTTATGAAGAACTCTGACAAGGTTTGTCAGAAGTTCATGCTGCCCAGAATTGATCTAGATGGCATGTTTTGTGTAATTTATTGGCTTAGACTTGTTGTATGCTATATGAAATACAATCTTGAATCATTAAAACACCTAAACAATCAATGAATTGAACGAAATTAACAGTCAAACCACATTGACCGTTATGACTGGATGAGTTTCTGGGTTACCCAGAAACTCAAGAACAGTCATGAACGGGGTAGTTTGACCATCAAATTTAGAGTATGATCTGATATATTTTGAGATGGAAATTGATATGTCGTTGTACACTGCCATGTTGGCTATAACAACAAACAAAAATCAAGAACAAACATCAAACCAGTTGGAATTAATTTGAGGTCAAAAGTCCCAACTGGACATTGACCAACTGTTCTTCATTGAAGAACACCTTTAGCGACAGTTTTCAACCCAAACCCAGAAACCTAAGGAACTAAGCAGACCGTCGCTAAAGCCCTTTAGCGACGGATTTTTAATAAAAATAAAATAAAAATTAATTAAATAAATTATAAAATAATAAATAAATATTAAATAATTATTAATAATTAATAAATAAATACGAAAATTCATTTTTAAATTATAAAAATTTATTTTTAATATTTTTATATATTCTGAATTATTATTTAATTTAATTAAATATTAAATAATAATTATGATAAATCATTTAATAATTGTTTTAATTATTTAAAAATGATATTAAATTATTAAATAATTATATTAATTATTTAAAAATGATATTAAAGTAAATAAAATTATTATATATAATAATTAAATAAAATATTAAATATTTAAATATTATTAATGATAAATAAATCATTTAAATAATATATTAAGTATTTAAAAATTACTTTAAATGATAATTAAATCATTTACATATTAAATTAAGTTTTGAAAATTATTATAAGTAATAAATAAATTATTCTGATGATAAAATAAATTCTAAAAATATTATTAATGATAAAATAATATTTTAAATATCTAAAAATATTCTAAATGATAAATAAATCATTTAAATAATATTTTAAATATCTAAAAATATTCTAAATGATAAATAAATCATTTAAATAACATATTAAATGTTTTAAAAATATTCTAAATAATAATTAAATCATTTAAAAATATTCCTAAGCTTGTAAAATTATTTAAAAATTCTTCCAAGCTTTTGAAAATTATTTAAAAATAATACCAAGCTTCTAAAAGTATTATAAATAATAATTAAATTATTTAGGCTAATAATTAGACTTCCAAATGAAGTTTTATCGAACAATCTATGTGTTTAGCCATTAAGGACGCGACCGAGATACCGAATCAGCGTCGAACCTTAATGAAACTTGTTTAGATTAGCGTGATACATGTTTATATACATGCTAACACTTATTATTGGTATACGTAGACTACGTGCGTTGACCGATTGTATTAAATTAGAGTGAGCTACGCTAAGGCAAGTCTCCCAACTTTGTTATATTAAGCAAGTATTATACATCTTGTTATCAATTATTGTGAAGTTATTGCTTCTTGTTCAGCATAATTTAAGAAATGAATCATTGTTCATATATTGTTTATTCGAGCTAAATTGTTGTGTCAAACCAAATTGTTTGGTAAGACATCTATACTGAGTAAATGGAAAATGCATTCATAGGAAGGCCAATAAATGTCGATAATATATTGACCACAAATGGTAGGATGATATGCATACTCCTAGGATATTGGTGAGGCTGATCACCTACCAGATATCCAAAACTCAAATGGTTTTAAGTCATTAAAGACTGATAGAACTAAATGAAATATATGGTTCATGTACAGAACCCTCAATATACATCATTGACATCTTTCAAATCAAACACATGGTGTTTACATATTCAAATGAACTTGCTGAGCATTTGTTGCTCATTCTTGCGCATATCTTCTTTTGCAGCTGTAAATGATATCCCTGACACGTCTGGGACTAACAAGGGAAAAAGCCATGCTTATTAGCTTTAATTTCTGTTGTTGAATACTTTAAGTCTTTTAAAGACTTGTTGTTGTAATAACTTAGTATAACGAATGATGTAACCGAACAAAATGTTATGTAATATATATTGATCCTTTATGTTATAGAATGCGTCATACTCTGATCCTAAATTTCTTTAGAATAGTTGTACTAAGTTAAATACAGTGTCTATATGAACTATACATCTGAATGAGGGTATCTAAATGATGTTGAGAGTCCTATAAGCTCTAGGGTTACACTTAATGAGCGCCGATAAGGTGCCATCTTTACCGGAATGCGCCCCTCAGTTCTATGGACAATCTTATCATTAATACTGTGAATGTCAGATAGATAGGGAATATTGATATGAAAGAGATATTCATAAGATATGAATCTATATATCTAAGTGAGGGTATCCAAACACAGACAATATTCTGGCCGGAACTAGTACCTGTTATGGGATACTGTGAATCTTGGATAGGTAGAAGTCATATTTTAATGAATATTTATAGATGTATAGTTTCACGTGAGCACCAGATCTGCTACAGGGGAGTGTAGAGATTTGGGGGCGTCACAGGTAGTCCTCCTCTGGCTCGGACTCCTCTAGCGGTACCCGTGGGGCAATAGGAGCATACCCCACCAGCTGCTCAGCAACCACTGGGATATCTATGAATATCTCCTCCTCCCGGGTCCCACTAGTCCCTGCCCTGTCAGCCATCCTACAACCACAGACAGAGATAACAAATATCAGTATCATAATAAAATACATTCATTGATAAAATGAAAAGATATTTTATTATGTACGACTCGGCTTGGCAGATTTCCACAATCCACCCCCAGACCAGGCTATTACTCGAATTTCCCTGATTCGAATCCTAACGCACTTAATACGAGTAGAAAAAAACTAAGGTCATAACCTAGGTTTCGCGATCCTTAAGTTTATAACCTACAACTCTGATACCAACCTGTGACGCCCCCAAATTCGGGTCTCCAAGTACCCGGATCCGGTCATCACGATCCAATACAACCATTCACCTCTAACAACATATGGTAACTAAAATGCGGAATATAATAAACATACGTTGTTCATTACAAAGGTGTTACTAGTCCCAGAATACAATAACCTTAAACACTTACACAAATCCATACCCTAAATAAATATCAGGGTTTAAATTACATTAACAGTAATTAACTACACATAAGTTTAAAATTTGCTACATGAAGTCTATTACTTCATCTTTTCTTTCCCTTTGTTCTTCCCTGACGTCTCGGGTTTAGCTGCAATGAAGTCATGATATAGCAAGGATGAGCAACGAGTTTGCTCAGTAAGTTTAAAGTACAACAACAAGGATATATCATGATGAAAGGAATATAGAAAGAGATTTCAACAATAGAATTATCAGAAGCAATAACAATAAATGCTTTTAGAACAATTGATTGTCAAGTAGACTTTGAACAATAACTTCCAAAGGAGTCAATAGCTAGTTGACCCTCTGGTTACTGGCTACAGAATGAGTACTTGAGGGGATCAGCCTCGCATACGCTATGTGTATGCATAACATTTAACTCTGCTGTTTGTACCTTATATACGGTACCTGGGGTACTCCCCTATAATAAAAGGGGTGTTCATTCAGTCTAAGAATCCTCACCATTGATTGGTTCGGATAGCTTTTATAAATTTTCACATACGTGCCTAACCGAGACAAGGGTTCAGACTTAATCATGAATAGTTCATAAATTTCGGAACTTTAAATAGATATACGAATTCAAATGCACGAGTGCGAATGTCAATAAATACATAGATGTGGAATAATTTTAAAAGTGATTAGACCACTTAAGGCATGCTTGGAGATAAGATTCAAGCTTAAAGAATAATCTTGCAATATATACCTTTTTGCACAAATTAAAAATAATGCATAAGGTTTAGAAACTTGCATTCAATATACTGAAAGAATGAAGTTAGGGAACTTGCCTGTTTGCTCAGCTACATGTATATTTTAGCTTTAATTAATTGATCTTGGATAACCTAACAGTTGATAAAGTCGGTTTATCCATTAGCATTGTATAATGGTATATCGATACACCCACTTATGCTATTTATTTAAAAGACAAACAATTCACCATATACATTTAATTAGTACTAAACATAATTTAATTAATGACCTTTAGCTATTAAAATAAATGATAGCTAATCATGATTACTATTTTTCGATTACTCAGATTTATTACCCTTATCTGTCCCTAAATATGGGTTAACAATCCTTATTTACCATTTATAAAATAAATAATAAATTTATTATGGTTTAACATCAATTAGATATTAGTTGATCACTTATTAAGTTTTATTACGCTTAATTACTATTTACCTTAGGGGTAATTGAGTAATTATTAACCTGGTTCCTTATTCAACATTAATTAAATACTTAATGTATTAATTCTACACACACTTAATTGCTATTAAATAATCCTTAAGTGTTTATTATCATTATTTATTAAGGCCAAAAATAATTAACTTATTGATCTTCCTCATACTTAATCATTATTCCATTAATGATTAAGTAATTGTTATCCTTATTAGCTTATTCATGCCTAATTATAATAATTAGATATTTATTATCTTTATTTATTATTATGTTGAAAAAAAAATAATAATTACTTCATTAATTTTATTAATACCTAATTATTATTTATAATAATTAAATATTTATAACATTTACTTATACTTAATTATTATTTAAGATTAAATAATAATTAAATATTTATTACCTTTATTTATTATTATGGATAAACAATAGATAGTTATTTATTTAACTTCTTCCTACTTAATTATTATTTAATATTAATTAAATATTAATTTATTATTTAGTGATAGATAGTAATTTATTTACCAATTTATTCATATTTAATTAGTAAATAAAAATTTACTATTTATTATCTTTATTTATTATTTAGTGATAAATAATAAATACGTATTTTATTAGTTTCATTCATACTTAATTATTATTAAGTAAATAATAATTAAATATTTATTATCCTTATTTATTATTTATTGGGAAATAATAAATAATTATTTATTAACTTTGTTATTATTTAATGTTAATTAAATAATAATTAAATATTTATTATCTCTATGTATTATTTATTGATAAATAATAAACAATTATTTACTAACTCTATTCCTGCTTCCAGTTACTGAGAATGGCCAAGTATTATCACCAAAGTTTGTTTTTGTGTATCCCATATTGCTGACAGACAGTTAACACAACCAGGAAAACCAAAAATCTAGTTTAGGCATTTTATCAAACACAGGCTGGGCATTCTAAGCCACAACACTGGCCTGTTTATCATACACCATCATGCTGCCGAACCATTTGGTTCTTCAATATACAGAGCTTCAAAACAGTGCAATCCAATTCAGAGCAACAACAAAATCCAATACAAGGTATAACGTAAACCAAACAATTTCAACGAATCCTTTTAATTTAATTCAGAGAAATAAAACTCCTCAATACAGGGGAACAATTTAATTCAATACACTACAAGGTATAGAAAAAAATCAACACCATACCAGATTTCTAAACCAAATAACCCAACACAGTTGAACATCACAACCTAAGTACAGGAAGAAAGAACTAAAACAAACCGCAAGAAAATTCATAAAAAAAAAAACCCTAACTAGAAAACTATCACAGTAGCTCGAAAACCCTGTGGTTATACCTCAATGTGGTGCGAACGGCAGCCCTTCTTCTTCGTCCAAAGTAATTGACGAAATCAGACATCCACAGCTAGCCCCTGCCCCCTTTCTCCTCTGAAATTCCTCTCTCTCTAATTTGGAACCCTAAACTTTCTAATTGGGAACTCACAAAACAGGGGAAAATCGACATCTTTGGTTTAGGGCAAGGGGTTCAATTTATAGCAAAGTGGTTACCCAAATAATTGGGTATTACCTAAATTGGTCATTCAAGGACCATCGGTAGGAAGGGAGATGGCTGTCGATCGCTTCACAACAAACCCAGCTGCGATTTGCCGTCAGTTCCTCGAGCCGCGTAGTCTCGCCGGTCAAATCGCTGAACGCCCAAATCCTTTGGTCCAATCGGTCGTGCTCGGTCGTCTATGCCGTTACGCTAGCTTCGAATGACCACCGGTCGCTAGGCTGGTACATCCACCTCCTCACTTGCCGGCGTCTGCACTTGACAGCCTCGACCGGTTTCTTCTTGCCCTCACGCCGCTCGTTCGATTGATTGACAGAGGGCTTGGGTCTGATGACTACAGAGGCTAAATCCCCTTCTCTTTTGCTTGGCTATTGATTTGAGAGGGTTTGAGATTGTAACTCGTTGGTTCGACTGACTCCCCCAATTTGGTATGCCGGTAATCCTAATACCCCCACACCATGGGTCAACCCGACTGGGAAAGGGATTGGGCTCAACCCAATAGGGTTGGGCCAGACGAAAGAATGGGAATCAGGCCAATTGGAAAATAAAAAGGATTTGGGTCCAAACAAAAACCAATGGCTAATCCAAATGAAGGTGACCCAAATTTAATTAACAATATTATATTGTCGACGCCGGGTTTTTTGTTCCTTTCCGATTTTTGCCTTTTGATTATATAATTTTTTGGAAAAGGTCGGCATTGATGTCGACGGGGTTTTGAAAGATCATTTTTTTATGATGAGCCAATTAACCAGAGTCGCCAGTTGGTATATTTGAAATGGATGTACCAACTTATCCGAATTTTATTTTCGTAAATCGCTGGCTCATATGTGACTCTGAATTAATTGGTCTACGAACCGAAATTCATAGAGTTCGGGGGCTTGCTTAAGCGAGGGGAAGGTGTTAGGCACCCCCCGACTTCCGTGAAACACGGTTACCGTAATCTTGATACTTTTTCTATCCTTTAATTCTTGAATGTGTGTGTGTATGTGCGCGTGTGTGTGTGTGTGTGCCTATGTGAATGTCGTGGTGAGTTTGCATGAATAAACCATTTGGGTTTAGATGAAAAGTCGTGCTTTATTTTGAGAATGCTTTAGAATGTCATTCGGCTTAACGAGAAAGCTTTATGAGAAAGGTTTAATTTTAATTGTCAAAAACTTATGAGATTTTCATTAGGTGTCGTTTTGGCAAAAACAAGAGTTTTCTAAACCTTCGTCAAAATAGGAATCGAGATCTATACGTTGCTTTCGTAAATAGCACGGTGGGCAACTTCTAGGATATCTATAACCCTATGCACAAAAATTTAATAAAACGTTACTTATTTTTATAAAATCATTTTTGTGATGTTTAAAAACGATTTTTCCTTTAGCCTTATCGTCAAATAGGAATCGACATTCATTAACATTTCCAAATTTTTAGCCTCGTGATTCTAATAACCTAGTTCGATTGATTTTATGAAAATCTTATCGTTTAGCTTTGAAATCAATTTCGTCTCCTAAATCAAATCAAGCATCAAAATGCGTTGGGGCTACTCATGGGCATGTAAGCTATCAAAATAACCCCGAACGCCCACAATCGCATACTTTCACTATGACGGGGCCTTAACACGATTCTCGCCTTGGCGTCGTTTTAAGGCCCGACGATTACATATTTACAATGAAGACTACATCGCTCCTACTACATATATCAAAAGATGTCCATCATCGGATTTGGACCACGGGGTCGCGCTCCTAGGCTCACATCCAAAATTGTTACATACCCACAATATACTAAAATAGCAATCTAAACAATCTATGCACGATATATCATTACAACGAGCTAGAAATCATCAAATCGATATCATCGGGCCATTAGGAGGAATTTCGTTCCATTTGGAACCCTCATTAATAGTGCTTAATCCATGGATTCACAACAATATACTAGAACAACTACATTCAAGATAATTCGGATGACAAAAAGCTTGGCAAAAATGGTATAACAAAATGCTAAAACAAAAGATTTTTCACCTTCCAAATAATCCCCACAATATGTATGAATTTGTGTATTAAATAGAGTAGAAAATATGAGGTGTAATCTTCCAAAATGGGTACAATTTCTCCCTATTTCTCACTCTTTTCTCTCTTAATTTCTGCTGTTTTCTCCTTCTTTCCAAACTGCTGCCGCCTGCTGCCTTTTTTTTTTCTGTATGCAAAATGGCCTGATAAGGGGTTGCCCTAGGCAGCCGCAGATTGATCTGCGGCTGGCCTCGGTTTCCCCGCGCCCGCCGCACACTTCAGCCGTCCACCGCGCACTACCATTATTTTAATCGTTTGGCCGCAGATCAATCCGCAGCTGGGTGGGCTGATTTTCTCGATTTTCGAGCCGCACCTTGATTCTCATGTCGTATCGCTGATTTTTGCTGAAAGGCCTGTATTTTGCAGTCCGGGAACCACTGGGAAAAGTGCCACATCATTCATGGGTGTTTGCTTCACCCGTCGTCGTGTCAGCCTTGATCGCAAGTCGTCGTGGTGGTTTTGAGTGTTCGCACTTATGTCCACCTTCCGTCTCGTTGGCTGGGCTAATTGACGATTTGCCCTCCTGTCAAGGTTAGTATAGGAAGTGCAAAATTTGGGTGTCTACAGCTGCCCCTCTTTATCATGTTTATGAAATGTTAAATGAAATGAACATGATAAAGAAGTAGACACACGATGCATGAATGACAGTGCATAAGAATGACAGTACATACATGATGCAACACATATAACTTATGATGCAACACAAGATGCAAAACATGCAAAACATTCGTAAGGGTGTCAATGCATCAATGCAATCGTAAATTTTTGTGAGCATTGACCTCAATCGGACTCAATTGTTGATCGCATCGTCGTTATCTCACAACCGTTGGGTCTCGTATCCGATCGGTCGTCTCGTTTGCACCGGATCTCGTATCCGGTTGCTTGTCTCGTGATCATCGGGTCTCGTATCCAGTTGATCGTCTTGTCGGGGCCGGGTATCGTCGCCGGTCACCCATCTTGTAACCACCGGGTATCGTCGCCGGTTGGTTGTCTTGTCGGGGCCGGGTATCGTCGCCGGTCACCCATCTCGTAACCGCCGGGTATTGTCGCCGGTCGATTATCTTGTCGGGGTCAGGTATCGTCGCCGGTCACCCATCTCGTAACTGCCGGGTATCGTCGCCGGTCGATTGTCTTGTCGGGGCCGGGTATCATCGCCGGTCACCCATCTCGTAACCGCCGGGTATCGTCGCCGGTCGATTGTCTTGTCGGGGCCGGGTATCATCGCCGGTCACCCATCTCGTAACCGCCGGGTATCGTCGCCGGTCGATTGTCTTGTCGGGGCCGGGTATCGTCGCCGGTCACCCATCTCGTAACCGCCGGGTATCGTCGCCGGTCGATTGTCTTGTCGGGGCCGGGTATCGTCGCCGGTCACCCATCTTGTAACCGCCGGGTATCGTCGTCGGTTGGTTGTCTTGTCGGGGCCGGGTATCGTCGCCGGTCACCCATCTCGTAACTGCCTGGTATCGTCGCCGGTCGGTTGTCTTGTCGGGGCCTGGTATCGTCGCCGGTCACCCATCTCGTAACCGCGGGGTATCGTCGTCGGTCGATTGTCTTGGTCGGGGCCGGGTTTCATCGCCGGTCACCCATATCAAAATCGCCGATTATCGTCGCCGGTCGATTGTCTTGTCGGGGCCGAGTATCGTCGTCGGTGACCTATCTCGTAACCGCCGGGTATCGTCGCCGGTCGATTGTCTTGTCGGGGCCGGGTATCGTCGCCGGTCACCCATCTCGTAACCGCCGGGTATCCTCGCCGGTCGGTTGTCTTGTCGGGGCCGAGTATCGTCGTCGGTCACCCATCTCGTAACCGTCGGGTATCATCGCCGGTCGATTGTCTTGTCGGGGTCGGGTATCGTCGCCGGTCACCCATCTCGTAACCGCCGGGTATCGTCGCCGGTCGATTGTCTTGTCGGGGCCGGGTATTATCGCCGGTCACCCATCTCGTAACCGCCGGGTATCGTCGCCGGTCGATTGTCTTGTCGGGGCCGGGTATCGTCACCGGTTACCCATCTCGTAACCGTCGGGTATCGTCGTCGGTCGATTGTCTTGTCGGGGCCGGGTATCGTCGCCGGTCACCCATCTCGTAACCGCCGGGTATCGTCGCCGGTCGATTGTCTTGTCGGGGCCGGGTATCGTCGCCGGTCACCCATCTTGTAACCGCCGGGTATCGTCGTCGGTTGGTTGTCTTCTCGGGGCCGGGTATCGTCGCCGGTCACCCATCTCGTAACTGCCGGGTATCGTCGCCGGTCGGTTGTCTTGTCGGGGCCTGGTATCGTCGCCGGTCACCCATCTCGTAACCGCGAGGTATCGTCGCCGGTCGATTGTCTTGGTCGGGGCCGGGTTTCGTCGCCGGTCACCCATCTCAAAATCGCCGGTTATCGTCCCCGGTCGATCGTCTCGTCGGGGCCGGGTATCGTCGCCGGTCACCCATCTCGTAACCACCGGGTATCGTCGCCGGTTGGTTGTCTTGTCGGGGTCGGGTATCGTCGCCGGTCACCCATCTCGTAACCGCCGGGTATCGTCGCCGGTCGGTTGTCTTGTCGGGGCCGGGTATCGTCGCCGGTCACCCATCTCGTAACCGCCGGGTATCGTCGCCGGTCGATTGTCTTGTCGGGGCCGGGTATCGTCGCCGGTCACCCATCTCGTAACCACCGGGTATCGTCGCCGGTTGGTTGTCTTGTCGGGGCCGGGTATCGTCGCCGGTCACCCATCCTGTAACCACTGAGTATCGTCGCCGGTTGGTTGTCTTGTCGGGGCCGGGTATCGTCGCCGGTCATCCATCTTGTACTCGCCGGGTATTGTCGACGGTCGATTGTCTTGTCGGGGCCGAGTATCGTCGTCGGTCACCCATCTCGTAACCGCCGGGTATCGTCGCCGGTCGATTGTCTTGTCGGGGCCGAGTATCGTCGTCGGTCACCTATCTCGTAACCGCCGGGTATCGTCGCCGGTCGATTGTCTTGTCGGGGCTGGGTATCGTCGCCGGTCACCCATCTCGTAACCGTCGGGTATCGTCGCCGGTCGGTTGTCTTGTCGGGGCCGAGTATCATCGTCGGTCACCCATCTCGTAACCGTCGGGTATCGTCGCCGGTCGATTGTCTTGTCGGGGTCGGGTATCATCGCCGGTCACCCATCTCGTAACTGCCGGGTATCGTCGTCGGTCGATTGTCTTGTCGGGGCCGGGTATCATCGCCGGTCACCCATCTCGTAACCGTCGGGTATCGTCGCCGGTCGATTGTCTTGTCGGGGCCGGGTATCGTCGCCGGTCACCAATCTCGTAACCGTCGGGTATCGTCGCCGGTCGATTGTCTTGTCGGGGTCGGGTATCGTCGCCGGTCACCCATCTTGTAACCGCCGGGTATCGTCGTTGGTTGGTTGTCTTGTCGGGGCCGGGTATCGTCACCGGTTACCCATCTCGTAACCGTCGGGTATCGTCGCCGGTCGATTGTCTTGTCGGGGCCGGGTATCGTCGCCGGTCACCCATCTCGTAACCGCCGGGTATCGTCGCCGGTCGATTGTCTTGTCGGGGCCGGGTATCGTCGCCGGTCACCCATCTTGTAACCGCCGGGTATCGTCGTCGGTTGGTTGTCTTATCGGGGCCGGGTATCGTCGCCGGTCACCCATCTCGTAACTGCCGGGTATCGTCGCCGGTCGGTTGTCTTGTCGGGGCCTGGTATCGTCGCCGGTCACCCATCTCGTAACCGCGAGGTATCGTCGCCGGTCGATTGTCTTGGTCGGGGCCGGGTTTCGTCGCCGGTCACCCATCTCAAAATCGCCGGTTATCGTCCCCGGTCGATCGTCTCGTCGGGGCCGGGTATCGTCGCCGGTCACCCATCTCGTAACCACCGGGTATCGTCGCCGGTTGGTTGTCTTGTCGGGGTCGGGTATCGTCGCCGGTCACCCATCTCGTAACCGCCGGGTATCGTCGCCGGTCGGTTGTCTTGTCGGGGCCGGGTATCGTCGCCGGTCACCCATCTCGTAACCGCCGGGTATCGTCGCCGGTCGATTGTCTTGTCGGGGCCGGGTATCGTCGCCGGTCACCCATCTCGTAACCACCGGGTATCGTCGCCGGTTGGTTGTCTTGTCGGGGCCGGGTATCGTCGCCGGTCACCCATCCTGTAACCACTGAGTATCGTCGCCGGTTGGTTGTCTTGTCGGGGCCGGGTATCGTCGCCGGTCATCCATCTTGTACTCGCCGGGTATTGTCGCCGGTCGATTGTCTTGTCGGGGCCGAGTATCGTCGTCGGTCACCCATCTCGTAACCGCCGGGTATCGTCGCCGGTCGATTGTCTTGTCGGGGCCGAGTATCGTCGTCGGTCACCTATCTCGTAACCGCCGGGTATCGTCGCCGGTCGATTGTCTTGTCGGGGCTGGGTATCGTCGCCGGTCACCCATCTCGTAACCGTCGGGTATCGTCGCCGGTCGGTTGTCTTGTCGGGGCCGAGTATCATCGTCGGTCACCCATCTCGTAACCGTCGGGTATCGTCGCCGGTCGATTGTCTTGTCGGGGTCGGGTATCATCGCCGGTCACCCATCTCGTAACTGCCGGGTATCGTCGTCGGTCGATTGTCTTGTCGGGGCCGGGTATCATCGCCGGTCACCCATCTCGTAACCGTCGGGTATCGTCGCCGGTCGATTGTCTTGTCGGGGCCGGGTATCGTCGCCGGTCACCAATCTCGTAACCGTCGGGTATCGTCGCCGGTCGATTGTCTTGTCGGGGTCGGGTATCGTCGCCGGTCACCCATCTTGTAACCGCCGGGTATCGTCGTTGGTTGGTTGTCTTGTCGGGGCCGGGTATCGTCGCCGGTCACCCATCTCGTAACCGTCGGGTATCGTCGCCGGTCGGTTGTCTTGTCGGGACCGGGTATCGTCGTCGGTCACCCATCTCGTAACCGCGGGGTATCGTCGCCGGTCGTTTGTCTTGGTCGGGGCCGAGTTTCGTCGTCGGTCACCCATCTCGTAATCGCCGGTTATCGTCGCCGGTCGATCGTCTCGTCGGGGCCGGGTATCGTCGCCGGTCACCCATCTCGTAACCACCGGGTATCGTCGCCGGTTGGTTGTCTGTTTGGATCACAGCCCTTCCCAGGGGTGTTAGTTTTTTGGATCTCAGCCCTTCGCAGGGGTGTTAGTTGTTTAGATCTCAGCCCTTCCCAGGGTGTTAGTTGTTTGGATCTCAGCCCTTCCCAGGGTGCTCACCATCTTGTTGTGGTTTGCTTGGATGCCTTCCAAGATTTGCTCCCCACCTTGTTGTGGTTTGCTTGGATGCCTTCCCAGGTTTGCTCACCACCTTGTTGTGGCTTGCTTAGATGTCTTCCCAGGTTTGCTCACCACCTTGTTGTGGCTTGCTTGAATGCCTTCTCAGGTTTGCTCACCACCTTGTTGTGGTTTGCTTGGATGCCTTCCCAGGTTCACTCCTTGTTTGGATACTGTCCTTTCCCAGGGATCATTGATTATTTGGATACCAGCCCGTCCCAGGGATCATTGATTGTTTTGGATACCAGCCCTTCCCAGGGATCATTGATTGGTTGGATACCAGCCCTTCCCAAGGGTCGTTGATTGGTTGGAGACCAGCCCTTCCCAGGGGTCATTGATTGGTTGGATACCAGCCCTTCCCAGGGGTCGTTGATTGGTTGGATACTAGCCCTTCCCAGGGGTCGTTGATTGGCTGGATACCAGCCCTTCCCAGGGGTTGTTGATTGGTTGGATACCAGCCCTTCCCAGGGGTCATTGATTGGATTTGAGTGATTTTTTTGAAATGGGATGCGTGATCGGCTTCATGTCCTGGATCTCCCACCACCATCGTCCATGTACCATGCCGCAAAAGCCATCATAGTCTGATCATTCGTGAGGTTGAAAGCGACGTGCTTGTACTTTCCTGAAGATTTTCATTTTGATCGTACCTGTATGCATCAAAAAGATGTTATGCATGATCTGGCAGATATGTTATGGACAGATGCATGTGCACAACATATGTTTTAGATAGAAATGACCCATGTTCAGTCAAATGATAGGATTCTACAGTTGTCGTCGTTTGCCCACATTTAATTGGATCACGCCTCGTTGTGCAGTGTAATTTCTAGACTTCACATTGGTTTGGTACTCTGCCTGTTCTTGGTCGTCTTCATTTCATCGAGTTGAGGCAGTCTGTTTCGCTCTCTGTGATGACCGACAGCTATGTTGGGCTCCTTGGCCTTTTGATCATTTCTGACGGTCGATATGCTGTTGTCCCGCATTATATCATCCTTGTATATGCTCATGCACGTAGATCATTTGGATGTCGAGGCAGTGATAGTCAGGATTGGGGAGAGGCCCAATGACGAGAAGTTCTGTGCAGCCTCAGCTTCCGTCCATTTCATGATTCTTAACTGCCCCTGCCTTGGTGCGTGTCGCTACCAAGAATTTCCATCGAAAACTCGCGATGTTGACCGTGCTGAGTTATCCACAGCTCTGCAAGATCCTGCATATCAGATGACTAACAAATGCCAAAACTCGAAGGCTCGGGCCGTTAGTGTTAGTTCAACACAAAGATATTATAATCTCGACAAAAGAGTAAATGCAGTTAAAGCACATGAAATTGAATATCTGTTGATCGCACAATCTGGCGAGTTGTGACCCGTGGGTGTACTAGATTGGAAGTTATTTTCAATCCCTGGTGAGTTGATGATTTTCTATTTAACGAGTTATGAAATCGTAAGAACACCTTCAAGCATTCATGGTCATTGTACGTGAGTAAGGTCGAATTCAAAAGAACTACCTTCCCTCGTCAAAGGTATTCTGTCTCCATTCTCGACAACGTTCTTAGCAGGATTGACATCATATGACAAATGCACTGTGCGATGCAGCATTCAGTAGGGGTTTCTCTTCTATGACTTTTTGTTTAAGGCCGAGAGTTTTTCGTATTATCTTTTCTCTTTATTAGCCCACTTCACTTGTCTCGTTTTCTTAGGCTATTCAAAGTTACCCATTTAACGAGTTTTGGACCAATGACTCCCAAACCAAACGGTTTTGGGGCATTAGGTGTACAGACACCCATTCGGATTTATTTACTCGAGTAATAAAGGCCACGGTTCGAGACAAGCTGGTGGCCTGCACCATTCATTCTTTGCTTGACCTTGGGCAAGATTTGTTTTCTTAGGCTTGAGTTACCCATGTAGCGAGTGTTAGGCCGGTGACTCCCAAACCAGACGGCTTTAGGGCACCAGATGCAAAGACGCCCCTTAGGCTTAATTACTCGAGTAGCCCATGCCACGATTTGAATCTGCTCGGGCCTCCTCTACTGTAATGCTCGTTTTCTTAGGCTCTGAGTTACTCATGTAACGAGTGTTGGGCCAGCGACTCCCAAACCAGATGGCTTTAGGGCACTAGGTGTAGAGACACCCCTCGGGTTTAATTACTCGAATAACCCAGGCCACGATTCGAGACATTAGCTTGATAATCATTTATCGTCTGACTTCTTGATATTAGCTTGATAATTATTGACTATCTGACCACGTGCTAATCGCCATCAACGTCATCATAGTTTTATACCTCACAACTGAAAGCTTGTGTAAATGCAAAGTGAAGGCTGTCACATGAGGTCGATTCTATCGTAAACGTTGCTTTGAATTAAGGCTTTGTACCCGATCAAAAGGTTGAATAGCTTTCTTCGTCTAATCATACTCACGATCGTGCTCCACGGTTGCTTGTCAGAATTAATCCGATTCCTATCAAGCCAAATAAAATCCCCTTTCACGCGGATCATCGTATCCCGGGAAAACTATGCTTGACAAATGCCAGATGATCATACCGTTGAAGATTGAATTGACATGAGGTAGCATTTGATGATGATGGTGCATGTTGATGGGATTGTTGCATGGGTGCCAATTTGCACGTCATTATTTCCTGGGTAGTTGACAAATGCCCCAGTGTTAAGTTGCTTTTCTTGTGATCTCCCTCGTACTGGTCGCATTGGTATCTCGCTGGGCTGACAAAAGATCCGGTCCTTTGACTTGTTGAAAGGTTTGGGGGATTTTTTTGATTTTTGAGATTTTTTTTTATTTTTTATTTTTATTTTAAAGAGTGGTTTCACAGAGTCAGAATTAACGGGCTGGGGAACGCCTTCCCGTCCATTCCTTGTAAGATGAGGACTCCCCAAGAGAGGATTTTTTTTTTATTGTGACGGCTCCTTTTGATTTAGAGCGAAACCCCATAGCTTCGTCTTGGCAGGGCGCGATCCTTTTGAGGACTAAATCGTTTATTTTGAATTTCCGGGATCGTACCCTCTTGTCGTATGCCCGGGAGATGCATAAGGGGCTGCCCCTGCAAATGTGCGAACTGAGGTTCGATAGGCAACAGGGTGAGCGACAATAAATCCGGCCATCCCCGATGATTGGCGGACATTCTTCCCATGATCGTCTTTGTGTTTTATTTGCAGCCCCTACTGCCCCATTCATTTTTGGCCGGTAAATGACTGAATCAAAATGTTTGATCTTGAATTTGTCGTATATCTCCTCCTTGAGGGCATCGTTCAGATTTCTATAGTCGATGCGGCCCCCTACTTCTCCTCCAGGCTGTGGTACTGGGATTCTGTCGGAAAGCCATTCAGGGTAAATAGACACCGTGATGATTCCTGCTTTAAACCGCTTGATAATCTCGTCCTTTACTTTCAACCTCCATTCAGGCTTCAACGTTCTCAACTTTTGCTTAATTGGTCGGAACCCTCCTTGATGGGCAGTCGATGTCCTATAACGTCTGTGGACAATCCAATCACGTCGCCACGAGACCAAGCGAACATATCTCCATACAGGCTCAACAACTCGGCTAATTTTTTTTTTTTTTGTGAGGTCGACTTTGCCCCTACTCCGGGTTCTTTGTGATCGTTAGGGGTTCTGATGTTTGATGGCGATGGTTTGGTCTAAGTCGGGTTTGGGTTTATCTTCGACCCCTCATTTGATCTCATCAGGCGTATTGTCGATATCTGTCTCGTCCTGCTCAATCCCCATCAGATCGAAATCTAGCTCTACACCAAAATCGTGATCCTCCTTCAAATTTGGCCTATCGCTTGTCAGGGTAGAATGCCTCAAATCGGGGTACCTGACACAAAACAAAAATGCTTGTCATATATATAAAACATTTCAGCACATGATCTTTTTTTTTTTTGATAACATGATAAAATGACATGAGCGTGCAGGGATTTGAAATAAAACTCAGAATTTCAAAACCCATTGATCTTCTACTGGCTGGGATTCACTGCCATACTCCTGGATTTACCCCTTCCTGGATATCACCTGTTGCACGGTCCAACTGGCCACGGTGAGGTCAAGCAATGGAGCCCATTAGGAGGTGCATGGATCGCATTGGCATGGATCTGGCATTGATGGCATTTCCTGACATGAGCATCGCAGTCAGTTTTCATGGTTAGCCAGTAGTGATCCGTTCACATGATTTTCTTTGCCAAAAATGTTCTGCTCATATGGGCTCCGCACACATCGCCATGTACTTCGTTCATTTATCTGTGGGCTTCTTCAGCTTCCAGACATCTCAGCAGTCCCGTAGCTAGGTCCCATTTATGCCCTTTGGTGCTGTATATTCCCATGGCCTGCCGGATGACCAATTCGAGTCTCCAACTATTATCATCTTTTTGATTCCCATTTCCAGGGCTAATCTCAGTCCCAGGATGAATCCCTCGTATTCGGCCGTATTGTTGGAGTGGCAGAACTGTAATTTCATGGTTATCGGCCTCTGCCATTTGGATGGATGGAGTATGGACTTTACAGCCTCTTAGTTGGGTCGTAGGGGCAATCTCGCGAAACAAACAAGGGCCGTAGTTTAGTACTGTGCCAGTTACAAGTTGGCAGATGCATGTCAGCACTGATACATGATTATTATTTTTTCTTTTTTCTTTTTTTTTTCTTTTTTTTTCTTTTCTTAGTGGTTGAAATATGCCCCTACTCCGGGCTCTTTGTGATCGTTAGGCCACGCTTTCACGGTTCTCTAATCTTATCCTGCAAAACAAGGTCAGTGTTTGATGACAGGATAGTATTTAGAAGTTTTAGAAAACCCTGGTACGTGGCACGAATTGCCTTCCTGCAAAACCATGTCAGTATTCTCTTTATATGTGTAGGTGATGTAATCACATGATACAGGACATATTTATTACGATGATGACGACATGACAGTTGTATGCCATTTACATGACATTTATTTGACTGAGTGATAAAAGGGCATGAAGAAGCTTCCCTTTCGTTAGGTTTATCAGAGGCTGACCTACCCTAGGGTTACTCTCGCGGGCTTTTCGGCATGAAGGTCCCCAAATCTTCGCAATCTACTCGTCTGAATCCTTTCGATTGGAGCGGATTTGGGTGGTGCGTTTCCTGAGCCATCTCCGGGGAGCAGCCCCTTCGAGTCCAGTAATAAGCAACCGACAGGTTCGCCTCAGGAGGAGGTACACTCTCAACATACATTCACATTCATCGTCCTCACCGTATGCATATGATTACTTTGTAGTAAAGCAATTCCATTCAACCATTCATTCATTGGTAAAACACACTCACACAACAACATGTCAAAATATCGCACGCACACACATTCATGAATTTTAAAGGATAGGACAGCATCAAGACTTGAACGCGGCTTAAGCCCTCTTAATGTCCCAAGCAGAGTCGCCAACTGTCGACGCCGGGTTTTTTGTTCCTTTCCGATTTTTGCCTTTTGATTAAATGATTTTTTGGAAAAGGTCGGCATTGATGTCGACGGGGTTTTGAAAGATTATTTTTTTATGATGAGCCAATTAACCAGAGTCGCCAGTTGGTATATTTGAAATGGATGTACCAACTCATCCGAATTTCGTTTTCGTAAATCGCTGGCTCATATGTGACTCCGAATTAATTGGTCTGCGAACCGAGATTCATAGAGTTCGGGGGCTTGCTTAAGCGAGGGGAAGGTGTTAGGCACCCCCTGACTTCCGTGAAACACGGTTACCGCAATCTTGATGCTTTTCCTATCCTTTAATTCTTGAATGTGTGTGTGTATGTGCGCGTGTGTGTGTGTGCCTATGTGAATGTCGTGGTGAGTTTGCATGAAGAAACCATTTGGGTTTAGATGAAAAGTCGTGCTTTCTTTTGAGAATGCTTTAGAATGTCATTCGGCTTAACGAGAAAGCTTTATGAGAAAGGTTTAATTTTAATTGTCAAAAACTTATGAGATTTTCATTAGGTGTCGTTTTGGCAAAAACAAGAGTTTTCTAAATCTTCGTCAAAATAGGAATCGAGATCTATACGTTGCTTTCGTAAATAGCACGGTGGGCAACTTCTAGGATCTCTTTAACCCTATGCACAAAAATTTAATAAAACGTTACTTATTTTTATAAAATCATTTTTGTGATGTTTAAAAAACGATTTTTCCTTTAGCCTTATCGTCAAATAGGAATCGACATTCATTAACATTTCCAAATTTTTAGCCTCGTGATTCTAATAACCTAGTTCGATTGATTTTATGAAAATCTTATCGTTTAGCTTTGAAATCAATTTCGTCTCCTAAATCAAATCAAGCATCAAAATGCGTTGGGGCTACTCATGGGCATGTAAGGCATCAAAATAACCCCGAACGCCCACAATCGCATACTTTCACTATGACGGGGCCTTAACACGATTCTCGCCTTGGCGTCGTTTTAAGGCCCGACGATTACATATTTACAATGAAGACTACATCGCTCCTACTACATATATCAAAAGATGTCCATCATCGGATTTGGACCACGGGGTCGCGCTCCTAGGCTCACATCCAAAATTGTTACATACCCACAATATACTAAAATAGCAATCTAAACAATCTATGCACGATATATCATTACAACGAGCTAGAAATCATCAAATGGATATCATCGGGCCATTAGGAGGAATTTCGTTCCATTTGGAACCCTCACTAATAGTGCTCAATCCATGGATTCACAACAATATACAAGAACAACTACATTCAAGATAATTCGGATGACAAAAAGCTTGGCAAAAATGGTATAACAAAATGCTAAAACAAAAGATTTTTCACCTTGCAAATAATCCCCACAATATGTATGAATTTGTGTATTGAATAAAGTAGAAAATATGAGGTGTAATCTCCCAAAATGGGTACAATTTCTTCCTATTTCTCACTCTTTTCTCTCTTAATTTCTGTTGTTTTCTCCTTCTTTCCGAACTGCTGCCGCCTGCTGCCTTTTTTTTTTTCTGTATGCAAAATGGCCTGATAAGGGGTTGCCCTAGGCAGCCGCAGATTGATCTGCGGCTGGCCGCAGATTGATCTGCGGCTGGCCTCGGTTTCCCTGCGCCCGCCGCGCACTTCAGCCGTCCACCGCGCACTACCATTATTTTAATCGTTTGGCCGCAGATCAATCCGCGACTGGGTGGGCTGATTTTCTCGATTTTCGAGCCGCACCTTGATTCTCGTGTCGTATCGCTGATTTTCGCTGAAAGGCCTGTATTTTACAGTCCGGGAACCGCTGGGAAAAGTGCCACATCATTCATGGGTGTTTGCTTCGCCCGTCGTCGTGTCAGCCTTGATCGCAAGTCGTCGTGGTGGTTTTGAGTGTTCGCACTTATGTCCACCTTCCGTCTCGTTGGCTGGGCTAATTGACGATTTTTCCCTCCTATCAAGGTTAGTATAGGAAGTGCAAAATTTGGGTGTCTACAATATTTAACTTGAATAACTAATTCAATTAATTATTTGAAATATTTTTTTCAACAAAAGTTTCTTGTTCGAATTATTTAAATCCGATAATAATAAATGAAATTATTTATTAATCCTTCCATTTTTTTTTCTTGCCAATAAATTCGCAGGGTTGACTCAATGATTTATTCCGGACTATCAGTGAGCCTCTTTAGTGCAAGGAAAAATTATTGGACCATATAATTATGTAATTAAATAATAACGTTTACATGGATCCAATTAAATCCGAAAAATTATATAAAATGAATTTCATTTGTCAAAATAAATTGTACAAGGTTTTTTTTTTTTTTTTTTAAATTCCTGGACATTACACATGGCCGGGGCAGTTCCCTCTACGCTACACCAACAAATTAAGTTTATCATCGACGGGAATCTGGTGACGGTCTCTGCAGAGCGTAATAGCCCTTCTCCTTCCAGGAATTGCCTGTCGGTGATTAATTTGGACGAATCGGTGGTACCCGCCATTTTTCAGGCGTTGGAAATCAATACTCCCCACTACAGATGTCTGGGGGCTCCAGCCGTAAAACCTAAGGTCTCTCCTGGACTTACCTTTGTTGCTAGAGAAATGATGAAGATGAAGTTTCGACCTGGGCGAGGGTTGGGAAAGAACAGTTAAGGAATTACAGAGCCTATTCAACTGCCCAATCAGATAGGCAAGGCAGGGTTGGGGTATTATGGAGGCGTAGCACAGAAACACTCTCAAAGGGGGACCCCAACTCGACTGGCCGAAAGTCTGATGCCGAAAGTCAACAATGAACAAGGTACTGGCAAGCCTATGTCTGAGACAGGAGGTGAAAAATTGACCCCCACGAATGATGAGTCGGCCAAAAAGGAGAGTTTCCTAAAGGAGGTCATGCAACAGTTTGAAACCAAGTGTTATATCCCTGGACAGTCAGCAAGCAGTGGAAAAGGGGAGGATGTTGCCACGCCGTCAGGAGCCCAACAGAGTGTGCCTGTCATCAATTGGGCGTGGCTGACTATTCCTGAAGAGGTTATAAAGAAGTACCAATGCGATGTGGCTGTAGTCATCGAGGAAGTTTCCGATGCGAAGCCGCCTTTCATCTGTCGCATTCCGGCCGATCTGACCACTGACAACTGGACGATGGAGCCAGTAATATCCAAACGAGGGTAAAATATGGCGTCAATATGGTAGACCCCAGATGGTGGGGGATGAATAGATACCAGTTTTTGTCCTTTATTTTGAATTTTGCATGGTTATGTTATTTTGTCATGTTATTTTAAAGATGATCATTGTGGGAAAATGACTTATATATATGACAAATATTTTTATTTTATATCAGGTGTACCAATTTGAGTATTTCTTGCCTAACAAACGATTTTTCGAATTTGAAAGATGACTATGATTTTGATATTGAGCTGGATTTCGATTTAATGCGCATTGAGCAGGATGAGACAGATAATGACGACACGCCTGACGAGATCAAAGGATGGGTCGAAGACAAACCCAAACCCAACTTAGACCAAACCATCACCATAAATATCGGAACCCCTAACAAACCCAAAGAGCTCGAGATTCTGACCCCTAGCCAGAAAACAGAAATAACCGAGTTGCTAAGCCAGTATGAGGATGTTTTTGCCTGGTCTCATAAGGACATGATCGGATTGTCCACCGACATTGTGGTACATCGGTTGCCCATCAAGGAGGGTTTCAAGCCTGTCAAGTAGAAACTAAGAAAGCTAAAACCGGAGTGGAGCTTGAAGGTGAAGGAAGAAATCGTCAAACAGTTCAAGGCTGGAATCATTATGGTGTCTACTTACCCGGAATGGCTGTCCAATGTAGTCCCAGTGGCTAAGCCTAGAGGGAAGGTGAGGGTATGTGTCAACTATAGAGATCTGAACAAGGCCAGTCTCAAGGACAACTTCCTAGTGCCTTTTATACACATCTTGGTGGATAACACAGCCCAATACGAGATGTACTCTTTTATTGATTGCTTTGCGGGGTATCATCAGATAATGGTGGCGGAGGAAGACCGGGAAAAGACCGCTTTCATCACCCCTTGGGGCACCTTCTGCTACAGACGATTGGCCTTCGGTCTCACAAATGCGGGGGCTACTTATCAGAGAGCCATGATGACCCTGTTCTACGACATGATGCACAAGGAGATAGAGGTCTACGTGGATGACATTATCGTGAAATCGAGGGTAGAATCTGATCATATAACCCATCTCAAAAAGCTATTCGATCGGCTCAAAAAATATAATTTGAAGCTCAATCCGGTAAAGTGTGCTTTTGGAGTGCAGTCGAGCAAGCTCTTGGGATTCTTGGATAGTAATCGGGGCATTGAGTTGGATCCGGCGAAGATTAAGGCCATTGTGGATATGCCGGCACCTCGCACAGAAAAGGAGATAAGAGGATTTCTGGGAAGAATAAACTTCATCAGCCGCTTCATATCCCACTTGACAACTACATGCGAGCCGATTTTTAAACTGTTAAGGAAAGATGTCTCCCAAGAGTGGAATAAGCAATGCCAGAAAGCCTTTCAGACCATTAAGAAGCAGCTGATAGAAGCACCGGTGCTGGTACCTCCGAAGGATGGGATCCCTCTGTTTATGTATATATCGGTCAATGCCATTGGGATGGGATGTATGCTGGGACAGAAGAATGAATCAGGCAAAGAGCAGGCCATCTATTACCTCAGCAAAAGGTTTAGCCGATGTGAACAGAATTACACCCCCATCGAAAGGACCTGTTGTGCTTTGGCGTGGGCTGCAGTGAGATTACAGCACTATCTCCATGGGCACACTACGTACCTGATATCGAGAATGGATCTCCTGAAGTATATCTTTGAAAGGCCCATGCTGAACTGTCGATTGTCAAGGTGGAAGTTAATCTTACAGTAGTTCGACATCGTATACATAACTCAGAAAGCCATGAAAGGGTAGGGAATTGCAGATTAGTTATCAGAAATACCAGCAGGGGGATGGAGCCTTTAGAAACTCCTTTGCCAGGCGAAGATTTATTCTGGGTCTTATACACGAGATGTGATGACGAGGGGCAGTTTTGGAAGTTGTATTTTGATGGTGCCATGAATGCTGAAGGGGCAGGAGCCGGAGCAGTCCTGGTCTCTATCACCGGAGAGCAATACCCCATGGCCACTAAATTGCAGTTCAGTAATTTGAATAACACAGCTGAGTATGAGAGATGTATATTGGGACTCCGTTTTGCCCGAGATATGGGAGTGAAGAGACTAGCGGTGTTTGGGGATTCAGAGCTGGTAATCAGACAGGCGATCGGGGTGTATAGCATTAAGGAGCTCTGGTTACTTCCATACCACCGATGTGTTATCTAATTGATGCGGGAGTTTGAAGATATCGCTTTCCGACATATCCCCCGGGGACGGAATAATTTTGCTGATGCATTGGCAACTCTGGCTTCCTTAATCCACATAATCAAAAGCAAGGACGTTCCACAGATTAAAATAGCGGTACAGAATGCCCCGGCATACGAGGAGCATGTGGCAGTATTGTCGGAGGAGGTTGTTCTGCCAAAGCAGCCTTGGTATCACAACATAAGGGAGTATCTGAGGGATAGATCCATTCCCGACAAAGCAAGCCGAGCTGAGAGGTTGAGAATCCAAAAGATGGCAATGAAGTTTTATCTGAGCGGGGATTCACTGTACAAGAGGGATGCCAGTTTGGGATTGTTGTGATGTGTAAATCAAACGCAGGCCCAAAAGATTATGGACGAAATACATGGTGGGGGTGTGTGGGCCACACATGAGTGGACCGATGCTGGCCAAAAAGATCTTGAGAACGGGGCATTACTGGTTAACACTAAAAGCCGACTGCGATGATCATGTCAAACGATGTTACCAATGCCAGGCGCACGACAATGTAATCCATGCGCCTCCTAATGAACTGCATTGTATGACCTCCCCTTGGCCATTCTCAATGTGGGTTATGGATGTAATTGGACCAGTAGAGCCCAAAGCAAGCAACGGACACCGATTTATCTTCGTCATGATCGATTACTTCACTAAATGGGTAGAAGCAGCTTTTTTCCCCAAAGTAACTCAGGAGATCATCGCCCGTTTCATCAGGAATAATGTCATTTGCCGATACGGGCAACATGAGGTCTTAGTTTCCGACAATGCCAAGAATTTGAACAATGCCCTCATGAAGGAATTATGTGACCAGTTTAAGATCAAACACCTCAATTCTGTCATTTACCGTCCTAAGATGAATGGGGCAGTGGAGGCTGCAAATAAGAATAGCAAGAAGATCATGGTGAGAATGTACGCTAATCATCGGGGATGGCCGGATCTGCTACCTCTCACCCTGCTGGCGTACAGAACGTCGGTGCGTACTTTTACAGGGTCAACCCCTTACGCTTTGGTATACGGAATGGAGGCTGTTCTGCCAGTTGAGGTTGAGATGGCGTCCCTCAGAATCTTGATTGATGCTCAGATAAGCGAGGAGGATTGGATGCAAAGTCGATACGACCAATTGGCCCCAATTGATGAAAGGAGGGTGGCTGCTGTTTTGCACGGTCAGTTATATCAGCAAAGAATCTCTCGATCGTACGACAAAAAGGTAAGACCTCGGAAGTTCAAGGATGTGACACCCCCAAATCCAGGTACTTAATTCCCACAGATTTGGTGTTCACTATCTCATTCATTCACATCTATCTACCCATAATTAAGAACAATTAAATAAACTTAAAGAAACATCTTCCCAAAATGGGTTACATCACCAATCTCTTAAACAATTAAATCCCAGGTTATCTTAATCTTAATACATCAATGCGGAATAAATCATAATTTTAAACAAGTCTTCGATACAAGTAAACATCAAGTGGATAATAAATCTCTTGCTACTTTGGCATCTTGCCCTTGCCTTTACTCGTGGACGGCTCGTCCTGCTTTTCTGGCTTAGCTGCAATGTTTAATGCAAGAGTGAGCAAACAATTGCTCACAAGTACAATAACAATAATATTTAAATGAAATGGATTTCAACTGAAGAATAATAGTTTTCTGAATCTCAGTCAATAAACGATCAAAGTTTAAAAGCTCGTCTGAATGCTTGATTCAAGGAAAAAAAATAGATTTCAATATTTAGAAATTATATCTGAGGGTCACAAGACCTCGAACTATGTCCTAGGTTAACAAGTATTTCTACTGTAACCTTTAACAGTCATATAGACTATGGACCAACATCTCGTACTCAGGGGGATCAGCCCTTTGTACAATGTATTGTGCACAAACATTTTAACGCTGTCGCGTAAGTAATCCCCTATATTAGGGTTGTTCATCTCAGTTTATCGTCTGAATCCGTACCAAAAGGAACTTGGCTTGGAACAAGTATAGAAAATATTCTAAGTCTTTGAAATCGCTCATCAACTAAGGACTAGCTGAATCAATAAGGGTTTGCTAGTCTAGTTCATCAATAGAGTTTGTTCAATAGAAACTATACTTGAAATTTGGATAACAAACAATGATTGGAATAAAGCTTAAGTACGTAACATGATAGTAACCTTGCTTGAATATCAATAAGCTAAGGTCATAAGCTTGCTCAATATAAATAAACTTGCATTGAATAAATTAACAAGTTAAAAGGAAAGAATAACTTGCTATAAATAATTTTCAAGTTTAAGGGAAGAAAACTTGCTCAACGTAAAAGTAATAAATTGAGATAAGGAACTTGCCTCAAGCGTAGATTACAAATTTAAGTAATTCACGATCCTTAAAACAACCTATACATTAATTATAAAATGGTAACATAATTAGTTATAGAATAATATACACTTTAGGCTTGCTCTTATCTTATTTTATTATAACACTTCGGTTATCATTCAATAATGCTAGCTTAATAGCCATCATGACCACTCATTGGTCATTTATAAATTTTAAAACTTGTTTATAACATCATAGAAGAATTATAAAGAAATAAAAATTAAAATAAAAATAAAAATTTTAGTTACTGTTTCCCTCGCCGGGGCGGCAAAATCCTTAACAAAAATCTCGCCGGGGCGAGAGTCTCGTCGGGGCGAAGATTTCTTAACGAAACTCTCGCCGGGGCGAAGAAAATCAGTTCATTTCTCTCGCCGGGGAGAGAGACTCGACTGTCGTCTCCTACAGTCGCGAACCAGTGAAAACATAGGCCAAATTTGGCCAAAATGTTTCGAATTCTACCATCCAGTACACAATTTAAACTTACCAAGACATCATATATGATACAAAACATTTACCCAACATGTTTTCTAAACATTTAAATCATTCTAACACATAAACAACCAATTTAAACCCAAGAATTTCACTGTTAAACAGTTTATTCAAGTTTTGGCCATTTTCATGAAATTAAGCTCTGTAAATTCATTTTTCAACCAATTAACACCATTCTTCTTGCATTATTCTTGTTTTTCATCATATAATCATAAACAATTATTAATTAACCAATTAATAATCAAATAAAGCATCAATTTTGATACATATATACAATTCATGAAACAAACTCTGTAAAATTACAAACTCTATTCCAAAGCATATTTTCATGGATTAACACCTCTAAATTGATTATTAATCATCATATAATCATCTAACACATGATTACTACCAATTACACCAAGTAATTCATGTATTTAGCATAGAATTTATATACAGGAAAAATAAAATCATATACAGAGAAGTATAGTGAAGAACTTTTTAGAAAAGGATTATACCTCTTATTGCTTTGACTAATCTCCTTGGGTTTTAGAATTTCTACCTTCAATTCCCAAACTCTTCTTCTCAATTCTCTCTTTTCTCTTAACTCTCAAATTCTCAGAGTTCTCTCTCAACTCTGTTCTTTTCTTTCTCTTCTGTCTTTTCTTTTCTTTTTACAACTGACGTAGTTTTAAAAAAAATAAAACTGATGAAAATAAAAACTGATACTTAATATAATAACGTATATTCTTTAAATTGAATCGGAAGTAATAAAATTTCAAAAGCCATAAGGCTTGTTTGGCAAATACTAATTAAAATAACCCATTATTCTAACTAAAGGTCTTAAGGCCTTGTTTGGTAAAACAAAATTAAAATAACCCATTATTTCCAAACAAAGGTCATAGGGCCTTGTTTGGTAAAACTGAATTAAACACTTTCTCATTTATTTTAATAAACCATTATAACATATAATTTAAAATGTCACACTTCTAATTTAATTGAACTTATTATTAAATAAATTCAATTAAACCTTACTAACTAAATTAATAATTTCATTTAACAAATAACAATAATACCAAATAAATTCTCTTATTCAAATAAGTCGTTTATTCAAATAAACCTTTTCATCATCTAATTTAATCATTAAATTAAATTAGAATAAACATAACAAATCACATTCAAATAACATTTAACATTATTAAACTTAACATATACCCATTTCACAAAAACTTAATAAATTATTTATTTAGCTCAATAAATTAATAAAAATATTTATATAATTCAATAAATATTTTTATTCAATCACAAAAAATTACATTCGTTACATCTTTCCCTCCTTAAAAGGATTCTGTCCCCAGAATCACAACGCAATTAAATCGTCCGTTATATTCTCCCCTCCTTACAAAGATTCTGTCCCCAGAATCGCAATATAAAGACTAAACAAATAATTGGGGATAATTCTGCATCATTTTCTCTTCGAGTTCCCACGTTGCTTCTTCAGCACTGTGGTTCCTCCAGATTACCTTAACAGAAGGTATCACTTTATTTCGGAGAACCTGCTCTTTCCTGTCGACTATCTGTACAGGTATCTCTTCATAGGATAAATCTTTTTCAAACTGTATTGGTTCATACTCTATTACATGTTTATAATCTGACTTGTACGGTCGTAGCACCGATATATGGAAAACGTTGTGAATGTGGCATAACTTAGGAGGTAAAGCTACCTCATAAGCTACCTCACCCACCCGTTTCAACACTTCAAAGGGCTCAATGAATCGCGGACTCAGCTTACTCTTTTTACCAAATCTGATTTTTCCCTTCCAGGGAGATACTTTGAGGAACACAAAGCTCCCGACTTCAAATTCGCGATTTTGTCTGTGTTGATCAGCATACTTCTTCTGTCTGTCTTGAGCGGCTATTAGTCTGGCTCTTATAACCTTGACAATTTCAGTAGTTTGTTGTACCAGCTCGGGTCCCAATAGTCGTCGTTCACCAATCTCATCCCAGCATAACGGAGTTCTGCATTTTCTTCCATACAATGTTTCATAAGGCGGCATGCCGATACTAGCGTGATGACTATTGTTGTAAGCAAACTCGACCAGAGGTAAATGATCATCCCAGTTGCCTTTAAAATCCATGACGCACGCCCGAAGCATATCCTCTAACGTCTGAATTGTTCTTTCGCTCTGGCCATCGGTTTGAGGATGGTAGGATGTACTCATTCTCAACTGCGTTCCCAAACAAGCTTGCAAACTCCTCCAAAATTTCGAGGTGAAACGTGGATCTCTGTCTGACACTATTGACACTGGAACACCGTGCCTTGAGATAATCTCCTTGACGTATAATTTCGCCAACTGATCCAAAGTGAATCTGATTTTGATAGAAAAGAAATGTGCTGATTTCGTCAATCTGTCAACTATGACCCATATTGCGTCATACCCCTTCTGAGTAGTTGGAAGCCCTACCACAAAATCCATTGTGATATGCTCCCACTTCTATTCTGGTATCTCCAAGGGCTGTAACAAACCACTTGGTCGTTGATGCTCCGCTTTAACTCTCTGACAAGTTAAACACTTCGCAACACACTTGGCAACCTCTCTTTTCATGTTTGGCCACCAAAAATGTTGTCGAAGATCCTGGTACATTTTTGTACTTCCCGGGTGAATCGAAAATCTTGAACTATGAGCTTCGTTCAAAATCTCCTCTCTGATTGCCAATACTGACGGTACCCAGATTCTGCCTTCAAATCTCAGCAACCCTTCGGTATCGATTTTATATTTGAGCTCTTCACCTTCAAGCACTCTTTTCCGTATCTTAACACACTCATCATCCTGGAGTTGCGCTTCCTTGACTTTGTCCACCAGAGTTGGTTGAGTTTCCATCTGGAATAATTTTTCATCAGGCTCTGCCAAATTCTTCACCTCTAACTCCAATTTAGCCATTTCTGCTACGAGCTTCTCCAGATCAGTTAACAAAAGTAGTTGCTCCCGACCCTTTCTACTCAAAGCGTCAGCAACCACATTAGCCTTCCCTGGATGGTATAAAATTTCACAGTCATAGTCTTTGATCAATTCTATCCATCTCCTCTGCCGCATATTCAAATCCTTCTGTGTAAAAATATACTTCAGACTTTTATGGTCTGTATATATTTCACACTTCTCCCCATAGAGATAGTGCCTCCAAATTTTCAGAGCAAACACCACAGCTGCTAACTCCAAATCATAGGTCGGATACCCTTTTTCATAATCTTTTAGTTGGCGCGATGCATATGCAATAACCTTACCATTCTGCATCAACACACAACCAAGTCCTTTATGCGATACGTCGCTATACACCACAAAATTTCCTGTATCATTTGGCAAAGACAACACAGGTGCCGAACTTAGTCTCTTCTTTAGTTCTTGGAAACTCTCTTCGCACTTCTCCGTCCAAACAAACTTCACTGATTTTCTTGTTAAATTTATTAACGGAGTGGCGATCCTGGAGAAATCTTGAATAAAACGTCTGTAGTATCCTGCCAAACCTAAGAAACTCCTCACTTCTGACGGTGTCTTCGGCTGATCCCAGTTCATCACAGCTTCCACTTTAGCTGGATCCACCGAAATCCCGTCTTTATCGATAACATGCCCAAGGAATTGAACACGATCCAACCAAAATTCGCATTTTGAAAATTTCGCATATAATTTCTCTTTCCTTAACGCCTCCAATGTCACCTTCAAGTGCTCCACGTGTTCTTCCTGAGTTTTAGAGTAGACCAAAATATTGTCTATGAATACCACCACAAATTTATCCAGAAATGGTTTGAACACCCTATTCATTAAGTCCATGAATGCTGCAGGCGCATTCATTAAACCAAATGACATAACCAAAAACTCATAGTGACCATATCTAGTTCGAAATGCCGTCTTTGGTATGTCTTCCTTTCTCACCTTCAATTGATGGTACCCACTTCGTAAATCTATTTTTGAAAATTATCTCGCTCCCTTCAGTTGGTCAAACAGATCATCGATTCTTGGCAACGGATACTTATTTTTTATCGTGACCTTGTTCAACTCTCTATAATCAATGCAAAGACGCATTGATCTATCCTTCTTCTTAACAAACAATACCGGCGCTCCCCATGGCAAAACGCTCGGTTGAATATACTTCTTATCTAGCAGCTCTTGTAGCTGCACCATCAACTCCTTTAATTCTACCGGAGCCATTCTATATGGGGCTTTTGATATAGGGGCTGTACCCGGTGCTAGATCAATTACAAACTCGATTTCCCTATCTGGCGGTAATCCTGGCAAATCATCAAGAAACACGTCTACAAAATCCCTAACTACCGGTATCTCCTCCAGCTTTGCACCCACCTTTCGGGTATCGACTATGTAGGCTAGATATCTTACACATCCTTGTCTCAACATCTTTTTGGCCTGCATCATCGTCAGACAACTCATTTGTCTAGGCGACTTGCTGCCATAAAACACTACCTTTGACGGAGTCATAAGGTTTACACACTTCTTTTGACAATCAATAACTGCCCCATGGTTGAACAACCAATCCATTCCCAGAATGACGTCAAACTCCCCAAGACGAATTGGGATTAAGTTTACTGTCATCACATGACCTTTAATATCTATCTGACAGTTCTTATGGACAAATCTAACAGGAATCATTTCCCTATTCGTAATTTCTATATTCATGGGGTAATCTAATTCTTCCTGAGGTAACTCTAATTTTCTAGCAAAATCACCGGATATAAATGAGCAAGTAGCACCCGAGTCAAACAATACATAAGCATTAACATTATTGACTGGAATGATACCTGACACTACATCATTTGACTGCACAGCATCCTGCACCGTTATGTTGAATGTTCGAGCGGTAGGTCGATTGGGCTGTGTCGGTCCTGTGATAGTCAGATTACCACCACTTCTGTTCCCCTTTCCTGCATTAGCTTTACCTATTGTAGTTGCTTTCTTAGGGCAGTCTCGGGCAAAGTGATCCTTCGACCCGCAGATGAAACATGCTCCTTTCTTCGGATTAGGGCAATTTGGTGAAATATGACCCTCCTATCCACAGTTGAAGCATACCCTCTTACCCTTCAAACAAGCACCCATATGGCTCTTTCCACAGTTGCTGAACACCTCCATCTTCTTCTTCTGATTACCCTGCTGACTTTCCGCAGAGTTACTATCATTCCATTTCCTCTTCTGGCTACTGCCCCCATGGCTACCACTTGTCTTGTTTTCACTTTCATTCTTCTTCTTCCTCTGCTCCTGATTATACTTGGACAGAGCATCACTGCCTCTTTCAGCGATAATCGCCTTTTCTAACACTGCCGCAAATGAGTTCAGTTGAAACAACGAAACTCGACTATATAACCAGGGCTTCAATCCTTGCTCAAATCTTCTAGCCTTTCGCTCATCCGTGTTGACCTGATATGGCGCAAACCTCGCCAGCTCATTGAATTTTGCTGCATACTCAGGTACCGTCATAGTACCTTGCTTCAGCTCTAGAAACTGCACCTCCATCTGATTCTGAGCACTTATCGGAAAGTAGGTATCGAAAAACATCTCCTTAAATCGCTCCCACGGAATAATCTCTTGGCCACCTCGAGTCTTATTTGCTTGCCACCAGTAGCTTGCTTCTAATTTGAGCATGAACGTTGCAAATGCCGTCTTTTGGTCCTCGTTGACCCTAGCGACATCAAACACCTTCTCCATCTCCATGACCCAAGTTTGGGCTTCAATTGGATTCATAGAGCCGTGATATTCCGGAGGTCCGACAGCCTTGAAGTCTTTAAAGGTCGTAGTCTGAGCTTGGGGTTGATTCGCAAAGGCTCCCATTAGCAGATTCACCAACTGCTGCATCGGATTAGCATTGGCTCCTTCGTTGTTGTTGGTAGATCCCTCAGGGGTCTGTTGACGGGTTTGTCTTCTTGGCGGCATCTTACTGTTAAGAATTCGCGCTATTAGATTATTATTCAATTACTTAAACATTTAAGTCTCAACTTAAACATTTATAAACAACACTTAACACATAGCACATTTGATAAACTTTCGTATTTTATTCATTAACTGCTTCAAAACATAATATGGATAACATCATAGTTATGTACATCATCTATCCTGAAATCATAAAGTTTCAGGACTACATCATTATTCTATCCCATTATATAAATCTAGGATTTACAACTTATTAACTCATAAATTTTATAATAACATAACTAATCATAATCTATGATGACATCCCACGGCGCACAGCTTCCTTGCGTTCCTGCTCCATAATACGAGTCACTATCCTTCGATCCACCATATCTGGATGACGATGAACTCGATCCAGAGCTCTATCTACTGTGGTGTGAAAGATATACTCCATCTCATCAATCTTGGCCTTCTTTGACCGCACCTCACATTCAACACGATCTGCGCGGTTAGCCTCCCTCAACCAAGCAGTCTCAGCTCTCGCCCGCTTAACTGACTCCTCTTTCAACTCATCTCGTACAATTTCATTCCTGGTTATCAGCTGTCCTCGTCGATACTCAGACTGTGCTAGCCTCTGCTCAGCCTTTGTAAGACGTGATGAAAGGTCTTGGGTCTCAGCATCCTTCTGCTCTAGAGTAGCTTGACGTTCCGCAACCTGTTCTTCCAACTCCTCCTTTTCACTCTCTACATGAACCAGTTTCCACTCCACGTCTCCAAGACGTATATCTAGCTCCTCTATCTCACTACTCTTTTGCTCCAAGGCAGTCTGTCGCTCCGCCAGCTGCCTCTCTAACTCCTCCACTCTATCTTGCAACTCAATGTTGCGATCATACACCTGCTCGTACATCTGAACACCTAAGGAAGATAGTGATATCCCCTCAGGGTCTTCCTCCTCCTCCTCCACCTCTTCAGGATCCTCCTCAGGGTCCTCCTTAGGATCAGTCGCAGGCTCATACTCAGTACCTACAACTGTAACCAATGGGGATGACTCCCTCTGCACTAGCTGCTCATGAACTACGTGAATATCTCGGGGCTCCTCCTCCTTAGCTTGGCTGGGCTCTCCTCTATCAGTCATCCCGACAACAAGATTTTAAGTTTTAATCACTAATCGATAATACTCGCGAGCACATAAGTTTGTTATCAAATAAGCACATAGCACATAATCATTTTATTATCTTTTATGAATTTCCATAATCCATTCCTTAAAACTCGATAAGAGTTTATCACCACTATATTCTCTATCTTCTAAAAGGCTACTACCCTAAGGTTTTCCCCACCTAAAGGTTCATAACCTATCAGCTCTGATACCAACCTGTGACACCCCCAAATCCAGGTACTTAATTCCCACAGATTTGGTGTTCACTATCTCATTCATTCACATCTATCTACCCATAATTAAGAACAATTAAATAAACTTAAAGAAACATCTTCCCAAAATGGGTTACATCACTAATCTCTTAAACAATCAAATCCCAGGTTATCTTAACCTTAATACATCAATGCGGAATAAAACATATTTTTAAACAAGTCTTCGATACAAGTAAACATCAAGTGGATAATAAATCTCTTGCTACTTTGGCATCTTGCCCTTGCCTTTACTCGTGGACGGGTCGTCCTGCTTTTCTGGCTTAGCTGCAATGTTTAATGCAAGAGTGAGCAAACAATTGCTCATAAGTACAATAACAATAATATTTAAATGAAATGGATTTCAACTGAGGAATAATAGTTTTCTGAATCTCAGTCAATAAATGATCAAAGTTTAAAATCTCGTCTGAATGCTTGATTCAAGGAAAAAAAATAGATTTCAATATTTAGAAATTATATCTGAGGGTCACAAGATCTCGAACTATGTCCTAGGTTAACAAGTATTTCTACTGTAACCTTTAACAGTCATATAGACTATGGACCAACATCTCGTACTCAGGGGGATCAACCCTTTGTACAATGTATTGTGCACAAACATTTTAACGTTGTCGCATAAGTAATCCCCTATATTAGGGTTGTTCATCTCAGTTTATCGTCTGAATCCGTACCAAAAGGAACTTGGCTTGGAACAAGTATAGAAAATATTCTAAGTCTTTGAAATCGCTCATCAACTAAGGACTAACTGAATCAATAAGGGTTTGCTAGTCTAGTTCATCAGTAGAGTTTGTTCAATAGAAACTATACTCGAAATTTGGATAACAAACAATGATTGGAATAAAGCTTAAGTACGTAACATGATAGTAACCTTGCTTGAATATCAATAAGCTAAGGTCATAAGCTTGCTCAATATAAATAAACTTGCATTGAATAAATTAACAAGTTAAAAGGAAAGAATAACTTGCTATAAATAATTTTCAAGTTTAAGGGAAGAAAACTTGCTCAACGTAAAAGTAATAAATTGAGATAAGGAACTTGCCTCAAGCGTAGATTACAAATTTAAGTAATTCACGATCCTTAAACAACCTATACATTAATTATAAAATGGTAACATAATTAGTTACAAAATAATATACACTTTAGGCTTGCTCTTATCTTATTTTATTATAACACTTCGGTTATCATTCAATAATGCTAGCTTAATAGCCATCATGACCACTCATTGGTCATTTATAAATTTTAAAACTTGTTTATAACATCATAGAAGAATTATAAAGAATTAAAAATTAAAATAAAAATAAAAATTTTAGTTACTGTTTCCCTCGCCGGGGCGGCAAAATCCTTAACAAAAATCTCGCCAGGGCGAGAGTCTCGCCGGGGCGAAGATTTCTTAACAAAACTCTCGCCGGGGCGAAGAAAATCAGTTCATTTCTCTCGCCGGGGCGAGAGACTCGACTGTCGTCTCCTACAGTCGCGAACTAGTGAAAACTTAGGCCAAATTTGGCCAAAATTTTCCGAATTCTACCATCCAGTACACAATTTAAACTTACCAAGACATCATATATGATACAAAACATTTACCCAACATGTTTTCTAAACATTTAAATCATTCCAACACATAAACAACCAATTTAAACCCAAGAATTTCACTGTTAAACAGTTTATTCAAGTTTTGGCCATTTTCATGAAATTAAGCTCTGTAAATTCATTTTTCAACCAATTAACACCATTCTTCTTGCATTATTCTTGTTTTTCATCATATAATCATAAACAATTATTAATTAACCAATTAATAATCAAATAAAGCATCAATTTTGATACATATATACAATTCATGAAACAAACTCTGTAAAATTACAAACTCTATTCCAAAGCATATTTTCATGGATTAACACCTCTAAATTGATTATTAATCATCATATAATCATCTAACACATGATTACTACCAATTACACCAAGTAATTCATGTATTTAGCATAGAATTTATATACAGGAAAAATAAAATCATATACAGAGAAGTATAGTGAAGAACTTTTTAGAAAAGGATTATACCTCTTATTGCTTTGACTAATCTCCTTGGGTTTTAGAATTTCTACCTTCAATTCCCAAACTCTTCTTCTCAATTCTCTCTTTTCTCTCAACTCTCAAATTCTCAGAGTTCTCTCTCAACTCTGTTCTTTTCTTTCTCTTCTGTCTTTTCTTCTCTTTTTACAACTGACGTAGTTTTAAAAAAAATAAAACTGATGAAAATAAAAACTGATACTTAATATAATAACGTATATTCTTTAAATTGAATCGTCAGTAATAAAATTTCAAAAGCCATAAGGCTTGTTTGGCAAATACTAATTAAAATAACCCATTATTCTAACTAAAGGTCTTAAGGCCTTGTTTGGTAAAACAAAATTAAAATAACCCATTATTTCCAAACAAAGGTCATAGGGCCTTGTTTGGTAAAACTGAATTAAACACTTTCTCATTTATTTTAATAAACCATTATAACATATAATTTAAAATGTCACACTTCTAATTTAATTGAACTTATTATTAAATAAATTCAATTAAACCTTACTAACTAAATTAATAATTTCATTTAACAAATAACAATAATACCAAATAAATTCTCTTATTCAAATAAATCATTTATTCAAATAAACCTTTTCATCATCTAATTTAATCATTAAATTAAATTAGAATAAACATAACAAATCACATTCAAATAACATTTAACATTATTAAACTTAACATATACCCATTCCACAAACACTTAATAAATTATTTATTTAGCTCAATAAATTAATAAAAATATTTATATAATTCAATAAATATTTTTATTCAATCACAAAAAATTGCATTCGTTACAAAGGAAAATGACCTAGTGCTAAAGAGAGTCATGCCTTGTCAAGACGAAGCCAAAGGGAAGTTTGCCCCGAGTTGGGAAGGACCTTTTGTGATTAAGAAAGTGCTGTCCGGAGGAGCCCTCATATTGCAAGAGATGGACGGTGAGGTGTTTCCACAGCCCATCAATTCTGACTCGGTGAAGCGGTTCTACGCTTAAAAAAAAATCATCATCATTTTCTCCTCTTTCTTTGAAGAACGAATTACGTGGGACTTGTGACACCCCCAAATCCGGGTACTTCAACTCCATAGATTTGGTGTTCACTATAGCATACATTTATTACTAACTACCCATGATTAAGATAATATAATCAAACTGAATAAAACATCTTCCCACAAAAGGGGTTACATCTCCAATCTCTTAATCAAACAAATCCCAGGTTATCTAACCTCTATTGCATCAATGCGGAATAAAACATAATTTTTAATAAGTCTTTTTACAATAAAACATCAAATAGATAACAAGTCTTTAGCTATTTCTGCATCTTGCCCTTTCCTTTACTCGTGGACGGCTCGTCTGACTTTTCTGTCTTAGCTGCAAAGTTTAATGCAAAGGTGAGCAAACAATTGCCCACAAGTATGATAACAATAACAATTAAAGGAGATAGACTTCAACTGAGGTATAATAGTTTTTCTGAATTCAATCAATAACTAATCAAGATCTGAAAGTTCAATAGAAAGCTTAGCTCAAGTATTTAGTATAGAATTCAAGGTTTAAAATTGTATCTGAGGGTCAAAAGACCTCGAACTATGTCCTAGGTTATCAAGTATTTCTACTGCAACCTTTAACAGTCTTATAGACTGTGGACCATCCGTCTCGTACTCAGGGGGATCAGCCCTTTGTACAATATATTGTGCACACACATTTTAATACTGTCGCGTAATTAATCCCCTATATTAGGGTTGTTCATCTCAGTTTAGCATCAGAATCCGTACCAAAAGGAACTCAGTTCGGAACAATTATTAAAATATTCTAAGTCTTTAGAACGCTCATCAACTAAGGACTAGCTGAATTAATTAGGGTTTGGTAGTCATTAAAACATTTGATTCATCGATAAAGTTTGTACAATAGAAATTCTGTTCAAAGTTTGAATAATGATCAATGTTCAAACAATAAATAACTGGAATAAAGCTTTAGCTCTTAATCATGATAGCAACCTTGCTTGAATAACAATAAGCTAAGGTTTATAATCTTGCTCAATGAAAATAAACTTGCTTTAAATGAAATAACAAGTTTAAGGAAGGAAAACTTGCCTCGCACGTAGCTTACAGATTTAAATAATTCACGTTCCTTAATTGACCTATACATTTCGATTCTAAAACGGTAACAATAATTAGCCACAGAACAATATACACTTTAGGGTTTGTTCTTATCCCATTTCATTTAATATATCAAATGTCATTTGATATTCATTAAATATTCGCTTACCACTCATTGTAGTATCTTGTTTATTATTAAATACTTTAATCTAAGCTTTAAACATGTACACGACATCATAATAAAATAAAATAAAAATAAAAAATATTTCAGTTACTGTTCCCTCGCCGGGGCGGGAATTTACTTAACAAAACTTTCGCCGGGGCAAGACCTCACCGGGGCGGGAATTTACTTAACAAAAAGCTCGCCGGGGCAAAGATGTCCCTTACAATTTTCTCGTCGGGGCGAGAGACTCGGCAGTCACCTCCTACAGTTCGCGAACCAGTGAAAAATTAGGCCAAATTTGGCCAAATTTTCCGAATTCTACCATCCAACACATAGTTTAAACATACCCAGATATCAAATATGATATAAAATAATTACCCATCATGTTTCTACACATTCTAACCATTATAATACTCATAACCAACCAAATTGAACAAAAAAATCTCTGTTTAAACCAAATATTCATGTTTTAGCCATTTTAATAAAATCAACCACTGTAAACTCATCTTTCAATCATTTTAATCCATTCTATTTGCATTCTTTTTCGTTTTTCATTATATAATCATAATCAAACGTCAATTTACCGGTTAATAACCAAATTGAACATCAATTTTCATACATACATACCATACATGAAATAAGACTCTGTAAAAACAAAAACTCAATTTTAAAGCATGCTTTCATGGATTAATTCATTCAAATTAGTTTATAATCATCATGAAATCATCTAATACTTGTTTACTATCAATCACATCAACTAATTCATGCTTTTAGCAAATAATTCACCTACATGAAACTAAAAACCATATACAGTGAAACAAAACTATTAATAAAATTTAAAAGAGATTATACCTTCTATTGCCTAGAGAACTTGGTGAATTCTCTTTTGATTCTTCTCTCCAATCTCCAACCTCTTCTCACAATTTCTCTCTATTCTTACTCTCTCTTTTTCTCTGAACTCTCAAGCTCTGCTCTTTGTTCTTTCTTTTTTTTTTTTAAACTGATGAACCTTATTTTAACGTACTCAGACTTCAATTGGTCAGTTGAGGAAATCAAGAGTTAGGCCACGTTTGGCCAACTCAACAATAAAAAAAATGGAATCCTAAAAGGCATAAGGCTTAGTTTGGCTGAATAAGAACAAAATAACCCTTTTTCCTAATCAAGGGTCACAAGACCTTGTTTGTTAAACGGAAATAAAACCTTTCCCATTTATTTTAATAATCCATTATACTATATAGTTTTAATTGTCACACTTTTAATTTAACTAAACTTATTATTAAATAAATTCAATTAAACCTTACTAATTTAATTAATAATTCTATTCAACCAATAACTATAATACCAAATAAATTATCTTACCCAAATAAATCATTTATTCAAATAAATCATTTAATCATCTAATTTAATTATTAGATTAAATTAGAATAATCGCATCAAATCACATTTAAATATCATTTAACATAAATTCTTTCACCATAACTTTATAAATTATTTATTTTACTGAATAAATAAATTAATAAAAATATTTATATAACTCAATAAATATTTTTATTTAATCACAAAAATTGCATTCGTTACAGGATTCCCAACAACCAGAAAAACCTTCCTATACCCTCGAAACCTTTCCGAAACCAGCCACCTAATCAGCTTCATCTCAAATGACAAAACCCTAACCCAACCAAAAAGTTAGCCAAAATCTAAGACTCAGTCCGATGAAATCAACAGGGTGTGCGGCAATATCTGTCAAATCTCAATCAAGACTTGAGAAGAGAAAGAAGGCGAAATATCAAAATCGTGGTTAGCTGGATAAAATGAGGATCCGATGAAGGGCAAAGATACAACAAAAAAGGGAAAATGACTAAATTTAAATACATGTATATATATATAAGTCATTTTGTTACAAGATTTCTCTTTTGATAACCGATGAAACTGACATAGTCTATGCAGGAAATAAAATGATCTACAAATCTGAAACTAACTGAAGCAGGATGGATAAGGTGGTGGATAGATCTGAACCATCGGCATCCCCTGCAATCTGCTGCCCCATCATGTCGATGCGATCCAATAAAGCAGTGGCTCGGCTAACAGTCTCAGAGTGAGCATCTATAACTGCCCTAGTCTGCAATACAATGGCATCTCTATCAGTGAGGGCAGCATCTGTGGCCAGAATAGCAGCATCTCTCTCAACAAGGGCAGCGTCCCTCTCAGCCTCAGTAGTAATCAAGGCCAGTCGGATCCGGCTATCCTCAATAACCGGACTAGGGGCAGAATCAGCTGAGATAGAATAAGGAATATGGGTGGGAGTGGAGAAGCCTTCAAAATCATATCTGGACATCATCTCTGTAGACTCAGGAGGAATAAATACCTCTGGGGTGGTATCATCTGTGAAAATCACTCGAGAGTCATCAAATACTCCAGTCTGACTCAAACCAACCATAGCAGAGTCTCCATGCAACCATTGCACATAAGCAGATGTCTGAATGGGGCAACTCTCACTATACTCGGCAAAGATCCTGCGAGACCAAAGATCATATACCCGCAGTAGATCTTTCTCTGTCTGGGGTGATATGAGGAATCGATAGTCGGCTGCGCCCGTAAAAGGGTGAAAATCATGTATCTGATCAAACTGCCCCATAACTGCCAAGGGATGATAAGTCGTCACGCCCCTCGAGCCAGAAATAGGGATGAAATCCAAGGTGGGCACATGAGTCGAGAAGCTCATGAAAGAGCAATAACCCGAATAGATCAAGAGATGAAAGGGCTCCTCAATAGCCGATAAGAATTCTATCCAGGAAGACGCATCAATACAGCTCACGGGATAGAACGAAAATTGCATGGCTATGTCGTGGCTGAAGCAAAATCCATGGCTACGGAAATGACCGATGGGGCTGAGATGGCTCATCAACCATACATACAACAAAACGGAGCTCCCTCTGAATACTCTGCCTCGGAAAGACTGACAATAAGAGGCTGACATGTAGGTGTCTGCTAGTATCATGGGAATAATGGTGTGATCCTCCTGAAGGGCTCTAGTGGCCACAATAACTCGCATACCCAACAGATCGGATCCGGCTGGCAGATACAAAACTAAGATAACACAAGCCATCAAAACATCTACTCTCAAAGCGCCCCAACGCTCCTCAGATACGGAAAAATCACCAGAGAATAGATGAAAACTGTCGGGTGAGTCGAATCGGTCAATCAGGAAATGAAGGGGAACTAGATGGTCTGATGTGACCACCGATGACAGAACTGTCCTCCGCAACCCAGTAAAAGTCAAGAACTGACGGTGCATGGGACCAGCTGTGACCTTGGCACAAGGACCATCCAAAGACAAGCTGGTAAAGCGGGCATACTCCTCGAGAGTAGGGGTCAGCTCCACTGTCCCTAATCTAAACACCTGACGGGCAGGCGCCCAATAGCTCAGAATACCCTTCGCAAAGCCCACCGGCACCTGGAAGGATAATAAGGACCAGGAATGTCCCAGAAGACCATCTGCAATAACCCTGTCGCCCAGCGACAAACTGTCCAACCAGCGGAAAAGCCTGCCAACCAACCCTGTGGGAGGACCGAGATCCAAACGTACCACGGCGTCTAGTGACGACATCTGTGAAAAATAGTGTTAAAAAGGCTATGCAGGGGTCATTATTTATCCACGAATAAAAAGCATGCATCATACAATTAATAATAGGGCAATTGAATTGTCATAATGATAAAACTGTGCATAAATAAATAAAGGAGTTCAATACATAGTGCATGAAATAGAAAAAGAAATTGAATAGGTTCAGGTACAAAGAAGCCCTATCTTATCATGATCTACTCAAAAGTAATATCGTCTATGAAGTCGGGGTTCTCGAACTGATCCCCGGGAGTAGAAGTCGAAGTCGAAGCCCCGAAGTTAATATCTGGGATATATGGGTGCACTGGGCATCAGATGAGCTCGGGCCTGCATCGAAACCCGCACTGTCAGGGTCATACGCATAAGCATCCTCTGGGGTCCGGCCTAACACCCGAAGATATAAGGATAGCGGGTCCACCTGGCAGGTCAGAGTAGCAATCTGCTCAGCATGGGTAGGAGCCCGAACATAGGTATCCCAATCAGTCATCATCACCGATCCAGAGACCATATCTCCAAGGAAAAATGTGGCCCGAGTCTGAGGACCGATACTGCGGGGCACCCACTAGGTACGGAAGGCCTCACTCGTGCTGGGACCTGAAGAAAGTGTCAGGCCATCCTCTCCCTCTAGCATAATCTCTGAGGGCTGAGAGTCCATCGACCAGGATGTAGTGAAAGGGAGGGAGTGCGGAATACGGATCTCTCCAGTTACGCATCTGAATGCACGCTCTCCCAAATAGATCAGCCATCCTCCAACACTCTGCAAAGTAAGGCGACGGGTGGAAAGTGCAAACTCTGGGCCGGAGGGATATCCGTCTGTAAACCCCACAGTCAGATGCTCAGAAAGATAAGGAGTCCAGACGGCCTCAGCGGCAGTGATCAACTCCAAATAAATACGGCAGTGGGCGAAGCTGCCAGACACCGGGACCTCCTCCAAAGTACTGTGCTGCCACCGCCGACCCCTGGGATAGGTATTCAGACCGAGAGTCGTGACAGGCCTCAGGCATGAGAGTCGCTCGTACGCCCAGAACTGTGAACAGAGACAAGAAACGACATGAGTAACCGACAGATGCAGAGAAGGGAAATGAAATGATAGGAAGTGCAGTAAGAAAAGAAGGCTTACTAGCAGAAAGGGGTAAAACCCAAGCCAAGCGTCTGTTTGTCCCTCTGAGCAAAGACGGAGACCATGGACTAAATAGGCGAAAGTGAAGGACCCCCAGTCATAATCACCGATCCGATCCACATCCTTGATGGCTCCGACAACGCTGAAGTGAATGGTAGAAGAGTTGTTCCCTAGGAAACAACCCCTCATAATAGTCAGGAACAGACGCCGGAGTAGAATGTCATGAGTAGCTCGGTCTGCAGGGAAGGGCGTCGCATAGATACCTCCAACAGCATCAACAACCAATGCTCCGGACCGAATGCTGCGGGCCTTGAAAACCCGGTCCTCGGCAGTGAAACCCAATAGAGATTGGACCTCCGCTGGAGTAATATCGAGATCTAGGGGAACGCGGACTCTGGTGAACTCGATGCCGGTGATGTACCTCCAATCCCAAGGAGTCAGCACAACCTCGCAGTCCAAGAGATGAAGGGACTGGGTCTGGTGAAACCATCGTTCAGACAAAGCCCTCATATAACCCCATGGACACTGATGGGGAATGATGGTGAAGAAAGAATGGAAACCCCAGGAGTCCACCACTGTGCGATAATCGGTGTGCAGTGCTGTGTAGAGGGAATAGATGTTAAACCAGTTGCCCTCGGCTGAGTGAACTCGGGCACCTATGGCAATCACTAATGGATCAGTCCAGATACGAACAGAGATTGGGAATGAATTCAGAGGAGTAATGAGTATACCTCATTAGCGATAAGAAATGCTGAGGGTTGATGACTGAGATCTCGACCCAACAGATTAGGCACCTGAATAGAGGCGTCGGGTAGAACGCGATGAGTAGAGGGAGCTGGTGTGCCGGAAGGCGGCCCCTCTGCCTCAATGTCCAAAAGAACGACCTCGTCAACCTCAGGACGATCAGGCCGGACGACAACCTCCGCCAGTCGATGAGCCTGGCGAGTCCGAGTCAAAACCGGGGCAGGTACAGCCCTACGGCGGCGAACACCCGAGGCACGAGGTGTAGTGGAGCTGCTGGGAGCGTCAGGATCCATAGCTGGAACGACACAATCAAAGAGGGAGGTACATTATATTTCGAATTGTGTCACAAACATTTTATTTGCCTATCTTCATCGTAGAATTAGTGCAGCATGATGCATGGTCACTATATATGCATGAATTAAATTGTAGTGGGACTCTAGTTTTTTCAAAATTTCGGCAGAGTTTCGTCTATAAAATGGGCGTCCCATGCACAGCCAGGCATGTTTTCAATTAACCTAAGCCACAACAGATCAAAATTACATTTTATATGGTTAATTACGACATTAAAATGACCATAATGCATGCTTGCTTTCAAAAAACGACAAGTAGGTATGACCCGCATCATGAACATAGAATATGACTCGCACAGTTGAGACATAACATATACATGCAACGACACATGGCATAGCATTTCAAAGCATACATTTCTATATCTAAACATTCAAAATAGCAAATGTATAGCGAAATATTGACGAGATAAGAAAACAATCGGTCAAAATATTACCCGTAGCGTGTAGATCGATCTAACTGGAGTGGTTTTTGCGAAAAGGTTAAAAAAATCGGCAAAAGGGACGTATGAAGGTGCAAAATCGCGAAAAGCAACAATGGGCAAGGGCTGAAAACGACAGATCTGGGAAGGGGCGAACGGTTTAAAAAATCCGATCTTGGCCGCAGATCAATCTGCGACTGGGTCTGGTGCTTTCTCCTTTTTCTCCTTCGCAAAAATTGATCAATTTTAAAATCCATTTGACTTGGTATGTGAGAATAAAATACGAGATTTCGACCAATCGGGTGCGGAACACTATAAATCGATTATCGAGGCAGGACCCGGCGGGAACGACGTGATTTACAAAACGATCAACCGAAAACGAGACCCGGTGCCGACGAGACGATCAACCGGAAACGAGACCCGGTGCCGACGAGACGATCAACCGAAAATGGGACCCGGTGCCTACGAGACGATCAACTGGAAACGAGACCTGGTGCCGGTGAGACGATCAACCGGAAACGAGAACTGGTGCCGACGAGACGATCAGCCGGAAACGAGACCCGGTGCAGACGAGTCGACCAATCGGAGACGAGACCCGGTGCAGACGAGTCGACCAATCGGAGATGAGAACCGATACAGACGAGTCGACCAATCGGAGACGAGAACCGATATAGGCTAGTCGACTAATCGGAGACGAGAACCGATACAGATGAGACGATCAATCGGAGACTAGACCCTACTTCTACGAGACGACCGATCGGATACGAGACCCGACAGTTATGAGACGACGACGATTCCAAGATGACGACGATTACTAGACAGAGCCGACATCTGCGATAAACGATTATAGCAACGACCTGTCAAAGACGGAACCCGACAACAACGATGCGATCAACGATTGAGTCCTGTTGAGATCGATACTCACAATAAATTTACGATTGCATGATGCATTGACACCTTTACGAATGTTTGCATGCCTTACATCTTGTGTTGCATCATAAGCTATATGTGTTGCATCATGTATGTACTGTCATTCTTATGCACCGTCATTCATGCATCGTGTGTCTACGTCTTTATCATGTTCATTTTATTTAACATTTCATAAACATGATAAAGAGGGGCAACTGTAGACACCCAAAATTTGCACTTCGTATACTAACCCTGACAAGAGGGCAAAATCGTCAATTAACCCAGCCTACGAGAACGAAAGGTGGACATAAGTACGAACACTCAAAGCCACCACAACGACTTGCGATCAAAGCCGACACGACAACGAACGGATATCAGGAATCGACTAATGGCCAATACGCTTACCTGCTCGCCGGTGAGCTAGTGGGGGTCGGGGGGCAGCGCCCCTAGAAACCAAGCTCCAAATATAAATCCTGTGTCATGTCGCAGCCAGTCGGAACGAGCATTCCTGAATGATATTACACGTTTCCCAGCGGTTCCCGGACTGCAAAATGCAAACCTTTCAGCGAAAACCAACAATATGACACGAGAATCGAGGTGTGGTACGAAAATTGAGAAAATTAGCCCAGCCAGCTGCAGATCAATCTGCGGCCAATGATGGGACATCTGACGACACGGCATTCGAGCGCGGCGTGGGGGGAACCGAGGATCGGCGCGGGGGAACCGAGGCTAGCCGCAGATCAATCTGCGGCCAAGCCGCGGATCAATCTGCGGCCAAGCCGCGGATCAATCTGCGGCCAAGCCGCGGATCAATCTGCGGCTGCCTCTGGTAGCCTTTATCAATGTAGTTCTTCATTTTCATCCAGGGGATACAGGGAGACAAAAAGAAAAAAAGATAAGAGGAAGAAACAACAGCTATCAGCAGCGGGAGAAGAGAGAAAAGAGAGAAAAAGTGAGGATTTATACCCCTTTTGCTAGATTGTATCACATACACTTTTTACTCTATTTAATATACGAGTTTATACGAATCGTGGTGTCATTTGCAAGGTGAAAAGCCCTTTTTTATAGCATTTTTGTTATATCATTTTTTTAAACTTTTTGTCTTCCGGGCTATATTAAATGTAGTTTTCTTGTATATTATTGAGGATCCATGGATTAAGGACTATTAGTGAGAGTTCCAACGGAACGAAATTCTTCCTAATGGCCCGATGATATCCATTTGGTGATTTTTTTAGCTCGTTATGGTAATGTATTATGCGTAGTGTATTTGAATTGCTATTTTAGAATATTGTGGTGTGTTAGGCAATCTGGTGTTGTTTATTTTTGGTAGTATCCATTTTGTGGGTGTGTAGCAATTTTGAATGTGAGCCAAGGAACGCGACCCCGTGGTCCAAATCCGATGATGGACATTTTTGGGTGTATGTAGTAGGGTCGATGCACCCTTTATTGTAAATATGTAATTGTCGGGCCTTAAAACGATATCAAGTCGAAAATCGGGTTTAAGGCCCCGTAATAGTGAAATATGTGCTTGTGGGCGTTTGGGGTTATTTTGATGGCTCACATGCCCATGAATAGCCCCCCACGCATTTTAATGCTTGATTTGATTTACGACACAAAAATTGATTTCAAAGCTAAACGATGAAGATTTCCATAAAATCAATCAAATTAGGTTATTAGCACCACGAGGCTTAAAATTGGAAGTGCTAATGAATGTCGATTCCTATTTAAACGAGAAGGTTAAAGAACAAATCGTTTTCAAACATCACAAAAAATGGTTTTATAAAAATAAATAATGTTTTATTAAATCTTTGTGCATAGGGTTAAAGAGATCCTAGAAGTTGCCCATTATTTTATTTACGAAAGCAACGTATAGGTCTCGATTCCTATTTTGATGAAGGTTTAAAAAACTCTTGTTTTGCCAAAACGACACCTAACGAAAATCTTGCAGCTTTTGACAATTAAAATCAAACCTTTCTCATAAAAAATAAAGCTTTCTCGTATAAGCCGAAAGACATTCTAAAACATTCTTAAATTAAAACACGACTTTTCATAAAAAATCAAATGGTTTTTTTCATGCAAACTCACCACAACATTCACATAGGCACACACGCGCGCACACACACATTTTAAGAATTAAAGGATAGGAAAAGCATCAAGATTGTGGTAACCGTGTTTCACGGAAGTCGGGGAGTGCCTAACACCTTCCCCTCGCTTAAGCAAGCCCCCGAACTTTATGAATCTCGGTTTGCAGGCCAATTAATTCGGAGTCACATATGAGCCAACGATTTACGAAAACGAAGCTCGGATGAGTTGGTACATCCATTTCAAATATACCAACTGGCAACTCTGGTCAATTGGCTCATCATAAAAACGATCTTTCAAAACCTCGTCGACATTTGTGCCGACCTTTTCCAAAAAATCATCTAATAAGAAGGCTAAAATTGGAAATGGTAATAATTAGCATTAGAAGCGATTCTCCCGGCGTTGACATAGTGTTGGTAATTTACTGAATGGATTTTACATACTTGACTTGCATGAAAATATACTTCAAATTGAACAAACTAAGAAAAAAAAGAGATGATGTTAATTATACCTTTATGTGACACTGTAGACTCGGTCATATCAATGAAACAAGATTAACTAAGTTGTATAAAGATGGGCTTTTAGAGCTACCTGATTACGAATCATATCTAACTTGTGAATCTTGTCTCATGGGTAATATGACTAAATCCCCTTTTAAGTGGAAAAGGAGAAATAGTTACAGAGTTGTTAGCGTTGGTACATACAGATGTGAGACGTATGTGGACCTATGACAACGAATCCACGAGGAGGGTATTCTTATTTTATTACTTTCACTGATGATCATTCTAGATGTGGATATGTGTATTTAATGAAATACAAATCTGAATCGTTTGAAAAGTTCAAAGAATTCAGAAGTGAAGTAGAGAAGCAAACTAGTAAGAGTATTAAGATTCTTTGATTGGATCGAGGATGGGAATACTTAACCAATGAGTTTCTCAATTGTCTCAAAAAAATGGTATAATCTCACAATGGACTCTACCAGGGACGCCACAGTTGAATGGTGTATCTGAAAGGAGAAATCGAACATTGTTGGATATGGTTCATTCCATGATGAGTTTTACCGATCTTCTAGTATCCTTCTAGGGTTATGCCCTAGAATCGGGTGCATACCTACTTAACAAGGTACCTACCAAATCCGTCCCAAAGACTCCATATGAGTTATGGATAGGGAGAAAACCAAATCTTAAGCATGTTAAGACTTGGGGTTGTCCAGCTTATGTCAAAAGTGTTGGGAATCAACATGCGATTGTTAAGATCATTATCATAAAGGGAAAATATTATAAGATCGGCATGTGATTACCCTTATTCATTATATGTGATTTGATTGATGACAAAATGATAAGAAGAACATTCATACTATTAAAGCCTTGTAAAGTCCTTAATGAAATATATGTACAAGGACTTAGAAGATCAAATATGTTAGGTTGATCTAAGCTGAATGAATTGCAACATTAGGTTTTGTATAGTCCTTAAATAAAATTGATGTACAAAGACTTAGAATAGAAAAAGATCAAACTTGTTAGGTTGATCTTATGTACTGTAATGATATATATACAAACAAGGGCCAGACTGATCGTAGAGCAGTGCACTGACTAAGTGAAAGATCGTAGAGTAATCAGTCAATATCGTAGAGCCAAGTATGCCATCACAGGGTTTACCAGGAAAACGTAGAGTAAAACTCGGCAGGACGTAGAGTTCTCTCGGCAGAATATAAAGTACTCTCGGCAGGACGTAGAGTTGCCCCGGCCGAACGTAGAGCACTCTCGGCAGGACGTAGAGTTACCTCGACATTGCAGTACTAAAATCCCAAGATCGTAGAGTCTGCCCGGCAAGCACAGTAACAGGCTCAGCAGATCGTAGAGCTTACTCAGAAGCACTCCCTGGGCATCGTAGAGTTGCGCATGTCAACGCAGAGCTTGCAAGGTAATCGTAGAGAGTGGCTCGACAGAACAAGGAGCTTACTCAGGATCGTAGAGTATGCAATGCAAAGATGAGATCATTGTGCTAACATGGGTTCGTAGAGTCAGTCTAAAGTCAGCCACTCTACGACACCCATGAACAACCAGCAACCAAGCAACAAAGTAAAGAAGTCTCTGCTGAAGCACCCAAAGTTAAAGTGGCAATCTTCAAGACTACTAAGCAAGCTAGGCATGAGCTATCAAAAATAGCAAGCTCTATGAGCACAACCAAAGCATCAAGCCAAAGCAGAGATCACAGGACAAGCTCAAGTAATCACTCTACGATCCATCAAGACTCTAGACCTACATCAAAGACAAATGTCATAGAGTAGGAAAGTTATAGCATGATCAAGTGATCGTAGAGTTGAGTCGAAGACAACAAAGGCACTCTAGCAGTCTTAACAAAGCAACGAGAAGATCATAGAGCAGCACTCTATGACAAGGCATAAGAGAGAATGTCTGAAGATAAAAGTAGAGCAGTCCTCTACATCAAAGGTGCCACAGCAAACAGAACATCATAGAGCAGTCCTCTATGACACAACAGCAGAGCCAACACCTATAGAACATAGAGCAGTCCTCTATGATAAGCACACTGCAACAATGGCTCAACGAAGATCATAATGCTATGCTTTGGGAACGAAAAGCCAAATGGGGATCATAGAGCATAAGGGAACACAAACTGCAGTATGGTGACAAGCACATCAAAGCACAATGCAAGAACAGTCAGCCACTCTACGAACTGCAAGGCGGCACAAGGCTACAACTGAAGTTAACAGTTAACTCTACGACCCAAGGTAACAGTCTTCAGTCTTAAGCAAACAAGTTGACTCTACGATCAGAAGCAACAGACTGCACTCTAGACGGTCGTAGAGTAAGTAAGTGCCAGCTGGATTAAAAATAATAGGCACTCAAGGTTGCTATCCCAAGATGAGCGACTGAGTAAATAAAGGAGTATAACAAGTAACCAATTTCAGTGGAGCTCAAATAGCAATGTCTGCAGCAGTCAACAAGCAGCGCATGTGACTCCACTATCTTGTTACCAGCTAATGGATGCTGACTCAGCAATCACTAGCAGACTGTTGTCAGATTTCACAATCAACAATTACGTGCAAGTATACACGATCAACAAGTAATAAAGTGATAAGATAGAGTGTTTAACCCATAGGGAATCTCTGTTCAATAATTTACAACTACTAGTACTGTATCAATTCAATTTTATTTAAACAATCACAATTTGAATAATAATTAAACTATTTAAATCAAAACTAAGAATAAGAACTAACACAAAGGTTGAAATTCAGATTTTTAAAGGCTTAAGACTACAATATCCCCAATTATGTAATACAAACTAATTATCCAATTAATCCAATTATTAACTTCAACAGAGTTGTTAAACAGAAATTCAAAGTTATTCATAAGCCCTTTTCTAAGGGATCAAATAAATTTATCTAACTCAATTAATTATGCGATATTCCTATGCAAAACTAAAGAATTAAATTCATTAAGCACCAATTCCCAATAGTTACATGCAGTAAAGAGATATCCCTATTCACTTCACAACCCCAATTATTCATCCCATGCAAATAATTAAGAATACATGCTATCACATTCAGATCTAACCCTAGATTTCATCTCCCGAATTCATCTAAAGTATCCCGCTAATTGTTGATCAGACAATTACTCAATAAACACAAAATATGATAGACAAGTCAATATTAGATAATAACTGGAATCAAATAGATAACTAATCCATAAACATAAAAGATTCAATTGTAGCCTTAACTGTTAATTTAGTTCATACTGAAAATAGAAAACATGAATCCCAAATAAGTCATCACAATTAAATTACAAATATAAGATAGAGGATAAGAAAAACTCAGTAGAAGTTCTTCAATCTTCAAGTCTCTAATCTGAATTCCTTGCAATGCTTCTTCTAGTCTCCAATCTCCCAATTTAGCTCTGTGTCTCAATCCTTGCGTATGTGTGCAACTATGAATGTACCATGTATGTGTGTATCTATGTATGTGTCTATGTATATTCTCTATTTCCATCTCTCTATGTCTCCTTTATAGTTTCTGAATCAAATCAATAGAAAGAATCCAATTCCAAATCAATTTCCCAAAAGAACTGAACTTCAATATTTTTTTCCTTCCACGCATTCTCGCCCCGGCGAGGAAATTCTCGCCCCGGCGAGGAAACTTCTTCTCATTCTCGCCCCGGCGAGAAATTTAAGCATGCGATTCTCGCCCCGGCGAGGAAATATTTTCTGCTTCGACGTCTGTTGGTAAAATGGCCATAACTTGTGATCCGGGAAGAGTTACGAGGCCTGCCACCTACCAAATCGAAGATATCGACGAGATCTATAACTTTCATTCTTTGAGAATTGAGAGATTCAGGCCGGAGCATGGTTGAAATTGAGCTTGAAGTGACTGTTATGTAAATGACAACTCCCAACCTTGATCTCTGTTGATAAAAATGTCATAACTCTCGCATCCGAACTCCGATTGAGATGATTCAAGATGTTTCGGAAAGCTAAGAAGTAAGTCTACAATAAAATCCAAGTTCTAAACCAAGAACATGCATCTATTTTAATGTTAAGAGCCCTGTAATCTTCCCTTCTCACACTTGCTCGCATGTTGTACTCCAAAAGATATTCGAATTGCGTTTCCTTGCTCATTCCTACAAAATAACATAAAAACACTATAAATATCTAATACTAACTTAAAATACTTAAGAACTAACCAATTATCAAGTCAAACATACTTAATTCGTAAGTATAAAACTCACTCATCAAATACCCCCAAACTTAAATCTTTGCTTGTCCTCAAGCAAAAACACAAGAAAAACAAAAATAAACAAACCTATCTAAATGAATGCAGATGCATGATGTATTACGACCGAGCAATCAATCAATATAGATTATAAATATTAGACCTCAACGATCAGTAACTAACAATTGAGCAAGAATTCAAATTTATGCACCATTAAGAAATCAACTTATCACTAATATCATCTTACTTTCAACCCTTTCGTGTGTGTGTGAATCCAAATGTATCAAGCTAACGAAAAAAAACACGCAAAGAAGCTCATGAAATCAAATGCATCATTAAAGATATCAAAAAAAGGTTAATATAACAACAAAAACTCTATATGCTTATCTTCCTCAACTCAAAGCGAATATAAAAAAAACATAACTAAAGGATCACAAGGTTATTTAAAACATTTAAGCCCCTTTTAGAACCTTTCCCCAAAAATTCAAATAATTTTTCTCTTTTCATTCTCTTTTTTTAGTGAGTGCGTTTTACGCTCCTTCTCACCTTCAATTGAACGAGTGCGTTTTACGCTCCATCTCGTTGCATGTGTTTATGAGTGAGTGCGTTTTACGCTCCATCTCAACCCACCACATGATCCATTTTTTCAATTGGGGAAGGTTCAAAATTTTCAATTTGTTTTTCAAATTAACCAAGATTTCTCCCAAATTATATTCTTCCTCATATTACACTTTAAGTTATGATCAAACAAGATATAGAGTTCAGAAATATCTTCTATGAGCATTTAACATATAAACTTCCTCAAAGTAAAACTAGCTCAACCAAATGGATATGTGCATAAAAGAATTAAAAGGCTCTCAAGCTTGACAAAATCAGGAACAGTCAAAATTCATAATTTAGCACTCCTAATCCGTCTTGCTAAACTAATTAACTAACTGATCACAATTTTCATCACTGACCTTCCTTAAATATTTTACATCAATTTATTGCTCAAACTAAACCTAAATGCAATTATATATGACACTAAATCTATAAGAAAATGCAATAAATTAATCTGCAAAAGAAAATATTTTTGTGATTTTAAAATTTTTACTTTTTTTTTTAAAACTATTCCTACAATATGCAATGCATAGTACGTGAACAAACAATTATGTAATGCAAAATGACATGACTATTTATAATGACAGCAAATCCACCCCCAAACTCATAATGAACAATGTCCTCATTGTTTGCAAAATAAAGAAATTAAAACGGAGGACTTCCCTGACTGGTCAAACGGCGTGATCGACATCATTAGAGTTTGGATGATAGAAAAACCGGCAACTGAGGCTCGGGAAACTGGAACTGGAACTGCACTCAGATTCATCCTCATGAACATCTTTGATTGATTTCCAATGGAAGAAGTCGGATTAGAGATTTCGTTGAAGGTTAGTGAGGGATTTCAAATTAAAAGTTTTTTTTTTTACTGATCTCGCCGGGGCGAACATTTTTGCCTTGGGATCTCGCCGGGGCGAGAATCCTTGTTTTTGAAAATTTTAATTTTTTTCCTCCTCTCTTCAATTGCTACAATCCCAAAACCTTTTACCTGTTCAAAGCAACATAGCATAGCATGGATTAGCACAACCTTTTTAGAAGCATGAGAGACTAGCAAAGCACTGAAAATCTTAGAAATTAACTATTACTATCCTAACTAAATGCAAAAATATAGAAAACTAAAATACTAAGACTAATAAAATAATTGGGTTGCCTCCCATCAAGCGCTTGATTTAGAGTCTTTCAGCCTGACTACTTCCTTTTTTATCCAATGCCTCTTCGAAAATTGAGGAATCCTCCATCCAGTAGTAATAATGACACGTCTGAGGGCTTTGCTTCTATAAGGGCCATTGATCCAAAATCACCTAGCATACTCTTTTCCTGTAGAATCTCCTTTATAACCTTCAAATAGCCAGGCTTATGCTCCATTGTGTTTGTGAACAGAATATTGAATTGAAACTTTTTGAACACAACTGGATCATCAACTAACTTCTTATAGACCCCTTTCTCATCCCACCATGGCTCCAGATTCATGTTAGCTCCGATGTCAAATAGAACTTTGCCGATGACATGACTACCAATTGGGCAGGGGATTGCAAAACTACCCGGATGGTGGTGGTTTGGTGAAGAAGGCACATGGGGCACTAACAAAATCAGTACATCAGCGTCGGAACTCACAACTAGATTTTCTTCGGCTGTATCTTCCTGATCCCCACTATTCTCCTCCATATCAAAATCATCATCAATTAGCACATCCGGTTGCAGCTTTGGCACTGATAATCCATCAGCCTCGAGAACCACGTCATTGGGCCATACAAAATGATAGCTACTGTTGACTGCGTTGATAAGCTGTCCCATCTGGTTCTCAAGATTTCGAATCGACACTACTTGGCTTTTTATATTTGAATCCACTAAGTTCAACAACTGATCTTGATCACTCATTCTTTCGTCCATAGCTGCAATAAACCTCACCAAGGTCTCCCCAAAACTCAGTTTCCTTTCTTCATGTGGAGAGGCTGAATCCTGAGATTTTGGAGTGTATGAGTGACATGGAGCAACGATTTGGACTTGATTATTATGGCTCCATGAAAAATCCGGCTGATGCCCCCAATCCTGATGATAGTTGTTTGGATAGGCATAACTGTTGGGGTAATCATCGAAATTGCCACCATACTGCATCGACTCAAAATTGATGGCACATTGATGACTCGGATGATTTCCAGCACAATAATCACAAATCACCTCCACACTTTGACTACGTTGTACTGCAAAAGCGTTAATCATCCTCGAAAGTGTCTCAATCTGTGGTGACAATTCATCGAATTCATAAATCCCTGTCGCTCTTGGTTGCGTCATTCTCGTATACGGCCACTGATAGTCATAGTTGGCCATGGTGTACCTCACAAGGAAGTAAAACAGAAAAAGAAATAAATAAAAATAAAAATAAAACGTTTAAATTAAGATTGAATTGATTATAACTAATATGGAAATAAATATTAAACAAAAAGATTCCCCGGCAACGGCGCCAAAAACTTGTTGTCAGATTTCACAATCAACAATTACGTGCAAGTATACACGATCAACAAGTAATAAAGTAATAAGATAGAGTGTCGAACCCATAGGGAATCTCTGTTCAATAATTTCCAACTACTAGTACTATATCAATTCAATTTTATTTAAACAATCACAATTTGAATAATAATTAAACTATTTAAATCAAAACTAAGAATAAGAACTAACACAAAGGTTGAAATTCAGATTTTTAAAGGCTTAAGACTACAATATCCCCAATTATGTAATACAAACTAATTATCCAATTCATCCAATTATTAACTTCAACAAAGTTGTTAAACAGAAATTCAAAGTTATTCATAAGCCCTTTTCCAAGTGATCAAATAAATTTATCTAACTCAATTAATTATGCGATATTCCTATGCAAAACTAAAGAATTAAATTCATTAAGCACCAATTCCCAATAGTTACATGCAGTAAAGAGATATCCCTATTCACTTCACAACCCCAATTATTCATCCCATGCAAATAATTAAGAATACATGCTATCACATTCAGATCTAACCCTAGATTTCATCTCCCGAATTCATCTAAAGTATCCCGCTAATTGTTGATCAGACTATTACTCAATAAACACAAAATATGATAGACAACTCAATATTAGATAATAACTGGAATCAAATAGATAACTAATCCATAAACATAAAAGATTCAATTGTAGCCTTAACTGTTAATTTAGTTCATACTGAAAATAGAAAACATGAATCCCAAATAAGTCATCACAATTAAATTACAAATATAAGATAGAGGATAAGAAAAACTCAGTAGAAGTTCTTCAATCTTCAAGTCTCTAATCTGAATTCCTTGCAATGCTTCTTCTAGTCTCCAATCTCCCAATTTAGCTCTGTGTCTCAATCCTTGCGTATGTGTGCAACTATGAATGTACCATGTATGTGTGTATCTATGTATGTGTCTATGTATATTCTCTATTTCCATCTCTCTATGTCTCCTTTATAGTTTCTGAATCAAATCAATAGAAAGAATCCAATTCCAAATCAATTTCCCAAAAGAACTGAACTTCAATATTTTTTTCCTTCCACGCATTCTCGCCCCGGCGAGGAAATTCTCGCCTCGGCGAGGAAACTTCTGCTCATTCTCGCCCCGGCGAGAAATTTAAGCATGCGATTCTCGCCCCGGCGAGGAAATATTTTCTGTTTCAACGTCTGTTGGCAAAATGGCCATAACTTGTGATCCAGGAGGAGTTACGAGGCCTGCCACATACCAAATCGAAGATATCGACGAGATCTACAATTTTCATTCTTTGAGAATTGAGTGGTTCCGGCCGGAGCATGGTTGAAATTGAGCTTGAAGTGACTATTACGTAAATGACAACTCCAAACCTTGATCTCTGTTGATAAAAATGTCATAACTCTCGCATCCGAACTCCGATTGAGATGATTCAAGATGTTTCGGAAAGCTAAGAAGTAAATATACAATAAAATCCAAGTTCCAAACCAAGAACATGCATCTATTTTAATGTTAAAAGCCCTGTAATCTTCCCTTCTCACACTTGCTCGCATGTTGTACTCCAAAAGATATTCGAATTGCGTTTCCTTGCTCATTCCTACAAAATAACATAAAAACACTATAAATATCTAATACTAACTTAAAAAACTTAAGAACTAACAAATTATCAAGTCAAACATACTTAATTCGTAAGTATAAAACTCACTCATCACAGACTTAAGGAAGTAAAATACTCAATGGTACAATAAACAAATCTGCAGAAAGTTAGTCTCCAACGGAAAGAAGTGCAACGAGAAGATATCAACGGCAAGCTTCCAACAAGAGGAAAATGGAGAACTACAAAAGAGAAAACCACACTCGAATGAAAGAGTGCGTTGGAATGCAGTAAGCAAGAGAGCAAGAACACAAACTGTACAATCAGCTAGAAGCTCCACTGCAACATGAGAGGTATGCTAAAGGGCTGGCATATGAGATAAGAGTCGAATGACCAAAATGCCAAGATCTAGAGTAACTAGATCCAGAACGAACATCTCTATGATCAAGCAAGGAACATTATGTGCTGAACAGATAAAGAACTGACTTAGACAAGTCAACCAATGTTCAACAGAAGTGATCATCTGCATCTGCTATGTACCAGAAGAAGGAAGGGCTTCAACGACCATCATCAGCAGAATCCGGAAGAAGATCACAAATAGCTGCCAAGTACCTGAAGATGAAGGAGTTCAAAGTTCATCTTGGCAGCACAACCCAACAAACAATCAACACACCAAAGAGGGCGGGGCGTCCTTGTCCTAAGTGACTAAACAAAGTCAAGTCTGCTGGACTTGCTGAGTACCAAAGGGTACAAGAGATTCTAAGGCTACTGGCTTTAGTTTACAGGATTCTAAGGCTACTGGCGTTGAAGAGTTCTTTGTGAACTGGTTTCCAAGTCTGCTGGGCTTGAAGAGGGTCATTGGATCCTTATCTGAGGGACTAAAAATAACTCACGTCTACGGGACACAAGAGGGGTTAGAGGATCCGTGTCTGCGGGACTTGAGGAGGGTCATAGGATACTTGCCTTAGTGGCTAAAAACAACTCTTGTCTGCTGAACTTGAGGAGGGCGGAGAGTCCTTGTCTTTGTGACTAAAACAATTAGTGGATTCCTACTTGTTAAAGTAGAAGAGTGGAGTAGGAGTTGTTCAGGCTCCGAACCACTTAAAATCTCCTGTGTTATTTATTTTATGTCATTTACATTATGTACAATAACTGTTATATCTACTATCAACCATTCCATAGATTTGTCGATTGAACTGAGATTATGTTTACATCTATGAAGGGGTTATTAAAGTATATTCCGCTGTGCATGAATTGATTCTCTATTCATAATTGTTATACTTTCATGAATAAAAATGGAAAAAGTTTTTAAAGGATCTATTCAACCCCCTCTTCTAGATCCACATTGTGTCCTCGGGAACCAATAATTGGTATCAGAGCGGGTTCTCGTGAATATGTTAATGCTCACGCTTTGAGTAGATCCATGACACAAATTTAGATTAGTTCTAAGTCTAGGTATTGGTTGACAAGACAATGAGCTAACAAGTTGAAAATTGTATGTGCAGGAAAAACTGTCCTAAGCTGCCCAGGCTATTCCATAGGCTTAAATGGAAAAATCATCATCATCAGGCATGCTGATGTCATTGAGCATACTGATTATCTCATAAGGAGGAAATAGTCAGATGCAGCAAGAATGAAGATATTCTCCATGAAAAAGGGAATCTGCATCTCCACCCAAGATGTTGTGAAGTCCTACGAAGGATGATCAAGGAGTTATCTAAAGGATAATGCGCCATCATCAATGCACTTACAACTACGACTCCTTGAGCTTCTCAGCATTTATGACATGTTCCCACTTTACAAAATATGAACTTAGAGGTTCATTCAAGCGTATCAATGATTATGGGATGTCATAACTAACCAAGTGCAGAATACAAAGACGTGCTTAATATATCAGTCAATGCAGCACAATGAAGGAACAAATGATGAAACCAACAATGGCCTAAGGGATTTCAACTAACAAGGAAGTGCATCATTGCTTGCAGCACCACTGACTGTCAAGAAATTGACATCAGTGAGGTATCTATCTCTGTCTCCCTAAATACAAATGTCTTTAACTATTAATATGTACTGCATAGCTGCATATCAAGAAATCATTTTCCACCCCAAAAGGAAAAAGAAAGAAAGTGAGAATAATGGTTTAACAATCACTTTGATGTCTATCCATATTTAAGGCTGAAAATAAAACTCTTGAGATGAATATATGAAATCTTTGCAAATAGAGTCTTTTTCTATTTTGTTGCTAAATGAGTAAAAATGTGCTTAAACTGTTTTGCAATTGTTGTTGTGTGTACTGATAAAGACTCATAATTATTTATCTTGCTATTGAGAGTTTATTCTTAGATGTGGAAAACCAAGTGTTCTGGGATTGTAATCTGTAATATCACCTCAAGCTATTTAAACTCTCTTGTTTAATAGGTGACTATGCTTAATGAGCTATTTACATCTTACCTTAGTTCTCATACCTTATTTGATGAGTAGTACATTACTTCATAGCCTAAGTCTTTGATAAAGTCATAGAGTGTAGCCGTGTCTACAGTTGTACACTGAAGGGTTGTAGAGACTGATCAACTCTACGAACCATCTAGGTACAACTCACAGAACTGACCACCACTCTACTAAGGTTCAAACACTTAGAACAAGATGCAAGCAATGACTCATCTAAGGAGAAGGCTTGAGGACCCACATCCGTTTTATCATGTTTTCTCTCACACACACACTGTCATGCAGCATGTTTAATTGTCATCTCATATAAGCTGCAGAATGCAAAATTGTGAAACCACAGTCTGGAAAAGACTTGAGCTTTCAAAAGATGTATCCCCGCAGGACCCAAAGAATATTGGGTACCAAGTTAGAAATTTATGTAACTTGCAGGTATCACGATTGCTCTATCCTCACTCAAGCACATTCAAGGAAGAAGTCAAAAAAGGATGATCCTCAATAAACTTCTGGCATACGGTAAAGGCATGATTTTCCAGTAAATCTCTCTTAGAAGTTGGAGCTCCATACAACATATTAAAGCTCCTCAAGAAGCAGTAGAAAAACCAAGTCTTCATCAACTCTACGATCACAGTGTAAATGGAAGGATCATAGAGTAACCAAAGATCCAAGACTTCATCAACTCTACAGTATCAGTACAGAGAAAAGGATCGTAGAGTAACCAGTGCTAAAGAGAATGCTCTACGATCAGATAAAAAAGACGGGCATTCGTCTAAGATGGAAGTATCAATTATGGGGGAGCAACAATTTGATAAATTTAGCAAAGCTCATTCAAAGAAAGTGAAGAGATGAAGAATGCAAAGCTACAAGGTGGAGAAAATGAAAAGAGCCACAAAGCCACAGCCTTTGGTGCATAAGAAGATGTTTGAGCCTAACAGATGGTATGTTAGCATGCCGGGTCAACAACTCTCCAGCATGTTGAGGAACAAATCAAGTCCTTGGCTGTAGACCTCAATTGTTTCATGACTCAAGCAAAATAAAGTTCCTATAAGGTGACACTCCATCATACATAACCCTATCCCAGACTTAGAGTCCCAAAACTCTGTTCCTGATGAACCAAATGAATCCTCATCATAAAATCCCTAAACTCTACGACTGTCAAACCAGGTTAGCCATACTATTCAAAGTCGTAGAGTCATTATGAGTGACATCATGATCGTAGAGTATGCTGACTCTACGACCACAACCTACTAAACACTATTCCCATACTTTATATCTAACCAAACCCCAAGGAGTATAGTGATAACATTCTATACACCACATCCAAACAGTCCTTCTTCAGATAAGTGCCTCAGAGACAAACCAAGCCCTAAGTTTTTAAACCTAAAGGCCTGCCCTTTTTGAGCTTCCTTAGTCCCATTGAAAGACCAAATGAGAATGTATCACTGACATTTCTCTAGAAGCTTTGAGATGAAAATGAAACAAAGGAGAGAAGCCGATCCCTTAAAAAGAGAGTTGATCATGGGACTCTCTAGAAGAGAAAGAAGCTGGCCATAAGAGAAAGTCTTCACCAAATAAGTGATTCAACTCTACTACAGGATCAAATTCATGAAGATTATCATATCAGATGTCAAGAGAAAACAAGGTTCCTTCAAAGATTACTTATTGTAGAAGGAAGCCACTAAAAGCCTAAATGGAGACTCTCTCATCAAAATCTGCACTCACTGAGATAAGTGCAAATCAGCATCTGAGCAGTAATAGGTGTAATCAAACGTTATTCTCAAGAAAGACATGATCATAGAGTAAAGAGCAAAGACATCATGTTATTCTACGAACAGGCAAAGTCAAATAGTCAAAAGGACATGGCCACGTGCTTAGGCCAGAGTAACTGATGTGCAGCAGTTATGGAAGTTTCAATAGAGTTGGCCACATTTAGCAAATGGGTCTCTCACACGTGTACTTGACAAAAAGAGGGAACTGATATAAGTCAAAATTCAAATAATAACGGTTGATCTTTCCTATCAGTTATCAATATCGTTCCTCTCATAAAGCTGTGCTGATCTCTCAAAACCCTAAAATCGTCAAATCTTCAGCAAACCAAAACCAGCAACCTCCAGAAGCCTCAAAACCCTTATTGCTTCAAATTTCTATCAACAGTCAAGTATTCTTCAACCCTTATTATGGAAAACTGTCTAGTCGTATCAGGAATCCAACTTGGTTTCGACAAATTTGGAGAATCAGATGAGAAATTCAAGGACATCCTCAAAAGTGTGAAGCAAGCAATGCTTAGGATCAAACACCAAGATCTTCTCTGATCTTATCAAGATATTCTACCAGAATGCAATAATCGATAATGATGTTCTATCTACTAAAGTTCGTGGAATGAAACTGAAGATAAATGCTGCAGAAATCAATCAATGTATGGGATTTACTAATCAAGGTTTATCATCCCTAGAAGAAATCAATTTTTATGCAGGCAAGAAATTAATGGGCTATGAAAAGAATCCCCATCTGAAAGGAATGAAGAAAAAGGAATTTTCTGAGAAGTTCGAATTCTTAGCTGAGATTGTGGGCAAATACATTCTGTGTAAAGATACCGCCCATGATATTGTGAGTGATCTGCAACTGAAGATTATGACCGCCATTGTCATGAAGAGGAAGATGAATTTTGGAGCTATGTTGTCTGATTGGTTAGTCAAAGAAGTCAGCAAAGTGAAGGCATCAGATATACCTGTCTTAGAGGTTTACTATGGAAGGTTCTTGAGCATCATACTGAAGAAAAGGCTAAGAAGCAAAATTGGGGATGATGAGGAAGAAACCCTAAATGTCCACAAAATCATGTCACCCAAATTGTTTGACAATTGGAAGAAGAACCCCATGGAAAACAAGAAGTTTAGACTATCTGGTAGCAGCAACAAAGGGACTTCAAAGGCTGGCAAAGGGAAGAAGAAAGCTAGTACATTGAAGGATGAATCATCTCAATATAAAGACTCTTCATCCCTTGAGCCCATTCCCTCAAAATCACTCAAGAAGAAGGTGAAAGTTGAGGCAACCCCAATGAATAGTTCCTCCTCGAAAGATGAATCTAAGGAAGAGAGAGAAGCATCCGAGGCACCTATGGTCAAACCCTCAAAAAGGAGACATAGTGCAAGACTAAAGCAAATGATGGAACTCTCAAGTCAAAGAAGTAAAGAAGAGATTCCACCAGTGACAGTTGACCTTGGAGATGATGATGATGAGAATGATAAAGCTGAAGCTACAGAGATAAGTAAAAATGTGGCATCTAGTGATGAATCTGCTGAAAAGGATGTGAACATAAGTATGTCTAAATCAGAAAGTGAGGATATGGTTATGTCTGTTGAGAAGAGTCTCAATAAATCAACAGAAGATGATGATGACATGGAAGCAAGCTATGAAGATCAGTCAACTGGTGAGTTAGTTGAAAAATCAAAAGGAGAAGTTATGGAGGAAGAAAATTCACAAAGAAAGAGTACCAAGAAAGCTGACACTGATAAAGGAAAGGAAGCAATGGAAGATCAACAGGATTCTGATTCAGAGAATAGTGCATCAGAAAGCAACTTTAGACCAGCCACCACAAGAATTCGAAGAAGAATAGTGCTGGAGGCCTGTGACAAACCAGGAGTTGTGTTGCCAACAAGATGGATAGATTATGGCAACGGTCAAATGAAAGTGGTATCAATGACCATAGAGGATCTTCTTAACAATTTTCAAGACATTAAGCTTGATCGCACTATAGTTCTATATGATCCTGACAGTGAACAACTGACATGGTTTTACCCATGGATGCCCTGGTTGAAGGCCATTAAATTTGGAGATACAAGCTTCATCAGCTGGTGTTACTCACAGTTTCCAAATCTGAAGTTGATCTCTCAGACCTTCCCAAGAGTCCAATCTTTTCCAAAGATGCTGATTAAGGACACTCAACATTTTAAAGTCTATCGTCATGCTTAAGGTATATACATTCCATATTATATGTTGGAAAATAGTGACAAAGGCAAATTAGCAAACCAGTTCGTAGAGTCAATAGTTGTGGAACCCTCTAACTCTACGATTGAAGCTCTTCAGTTCCAGCCAAATATCAAACTCCCTGATATCTCCACTGACATACCTTCTGATATCCCTTCCTCATCCAATAAAGATTTCTTTGATATAGCCACTGCTCTTGAGAACATCTACAAGAGTGAGAAATCCAAGTCAACTACACCAATCCTTGAAGATGTCTTGATTGACCAATAGTTGTTGCAAAACTCCGAAGAATTTCTTGGAAACATTTCCTCGGTCACTAAAGCAGCAAAGAAGATGACTGGAGGTGAAGACAATGCATTCTACAAGAAGTTGCAAGCCTCATTCACAGACATGTCCTTAAAGCTCCATCAACAAGATCAAATATATCTCAAGTCTATTGAGCAGCAGAGGACTGAAGCTTTGAAACTCCAACAATAGAATACACACTTTATTCATACTCTGTCAGCTAAAGTAGAAAACCTTAGTCAGTCCCTCACTCAGCAAATGGAACTTGGCCAGCAGGAGGTGAAAATGGAAGTTGGTAATACCTCCTACTTAGTTAAACAACTCATTACGCATGTTCAATATCTCTCCTAAATGATTGATGACCAAAAGGGGGAGAAAAAGATGAAGCATAAGAAGATGAAGAACAAAAAGAGGCTGAGAGCTGGCATGAAAAGAAAAGAGCTGAAGAAGAACAAGAAGAACAAACATGGAGCACCAACAACTAAGGGGGAGCCAAGAGAAGAAGAAGATGAAGAAACAGCTGCAAGAAGCAAGGGGGAGCAAAAGCCAGAGGAGGATGCAGAAGATGCAGAAGAATAAGAGGACAACAGCAGGAGAAAGCAGTCATAAGATACCATCAAGAAGAAGGTATATCTCTAACAAGCAAGGAGGAATTAACTGTCTTATGCTTGTAACTAGGATCTCCTTGTTAGATTACTATAGCTTGTGAATTGCATATGTTTAAATTTATTGGTATGATAAATGACTGTCTTGAATGCACATCATTTCATTTCATATCTTTTGATCTAGCAATACAGTGACTTACTGTATCTTAAGTCACATCAGCACTCATACACTTGCATGTATTGCTTAAAATTGAATGTTATGCTATTAGTATTTTTGTCATCATCAAATAGAGGGAGATTGTTATGAATCAGCATGCGATCGTTAAGATCATTATCATAATGGGAAAATGTTATAAGATCTGCATCTGATTACCCTTATTCATTATATGTGATTTGATTGATGACAAAATGATAAGAAGAACATTCATACTGTTAAAGCCTTGTAAAGTCCTTAATGAAATATATGTACAAGGACTTAAAAGATCAAATATGTTAGGTTGATCTAAGCTGAATGAATATCTATCTGATCTAAGCATGTTTGCAACATTAGGTTTTGTATAGTCCTTAAATAAAATTGATGTACAAAGACTTAGAATAGTAAAAGATCAAACTTGTTAGGTTAATCTTATGTACTGTAATGATATATGTACAAACAAGGGCCAGACTGATCGTAGAGCAGTGCACTGACTAAGTGAAAGATCGTAGAGTAGTCAGTCAACATCGCAGAGCCTAGTATGCCATCACAGGGTTTGCCAGGAAAACATAAAGTAAAACTCGGCAGAACGTAAAGTTCTCTCGGCAGAACGTAAAGTACTCTCGGCAGGACGTAGAGTTGCCCCGGCTGAACGTAGAGCACTCTCGGCAGGACGTAGAGTTGCCTCGACATTGCAGTACTAAAACCCTAAGATCGTAGAGTTTGCTAGGAAAGCATAGTAACATGCTCGGCAGATCGTAGGGCTCACTCGGCAGCACTCCCTGGGCATCGTAGAGTTGCACATGTCAACGCAGAGCTTGCAAGGCAATCGTAGAGAGTGGCTCGGCAGAACAAGGAGCTTACTCATGATCGTAGAGTATGCAATGCAAAGAGGAGATCATTGTGCTAACATGGGTTCATAGAGTCAGTTTAAAGTCAGCCACTCTATGACTCCCATGAACAACCTGCAACCAAGCAACAAAGTAAAGATGTCTCTGCTGAAGCACCCAAAGTTAAAGTGACAATCTTCAAGACTACCAAGCAAGTTGGGCATGAGCTATCAGACATAGCAAGATCTCTGAGCACAACCAAAGCATCAAGCCATAACAGAGATCATAGGACAAGCTCAAGTAATCACTCTACGATCCATCAAGACTCTAGACTAGCATCAAAGACAAAGGTCGTAGAGTAGAAACGTTACAGCATGATCAAGTGATCGTAGAGTTAAGTCTAAGACAACAAAGGCACTCTAGCAGTCTCAGTAAAGCAACGAGAAGATCATAGAGCAACACTCTATGACAAGGTATAAGAGAGAATGTCTGAAGATAAAAGTAGAGCAGTCCTCTACATCAAAGGTGCCACAACAAATAGAACATCATAGAGTAGTCCTCTATGACACAGCACTAGAGCCAACACCTATAGAACCTAGAGCAGTCCTCTATGATAAGCACACTATAATAATGGCTCAACGGAGATCATAATGATATGCTTTGGGAACGAAAAGCCAAATGGGGATCACAGAGCATAAGGGAACACAAACTGAAGTATGGTAAGAAGCACATCAAAGCACAATGCAAGAACAGTCAGCCACTCTATGAACTACAATGCAGCACAAGGCTACAACTGAAGTTAACAATTAACTCTACGACCCAAGGTAACAGTCTTCAGTCTGAAGCAAACAAGTTGACTCTACGATCAGAAGCAACAGGCTGCACTATTGACGATCGTAGAGTAAGTAAGTGCCAACTGGATTAAAAATAATAGGCACTCAGGGTTGCTATCCTAAGATGAGCGACTGAGTAAATAAAGGAGTATAATAAGTAACAAATTTCAGTGGAGCTCAAACAACAATGTCTGCAGCAGTCAACAAGCAGCGCATGTGACTCCACTATCTTGGTACCAGCTAATGGATGCTGACTCAGCCATCACTAGCAGACTTAAGGAAGTTAAATACTCAAAGGTACAATAAAAAAATATGCAGAAGGTTAGTCTCCAACGGAAAGAAGTGCAATGGGAAGATATCAACGACAAACTTCCAATGGGAGGAAAATGGAGAACTACAAAAGAGAAAACCACACTCGAATGAAAGAGTGTGTTGGAATGCAATAAGCAAGAGAGCAAGAACATAAACTATACAATCAACTAGAAGCTCCATTGCAACATGAGAGGTATGCCAAAGGACTGGCATATGAGCTAAGAGTCGAATGACCAAAAAGCCAAGATCTAGAGTAACCAGATCCAAAACGGACAATTCTACGATCAAGCAAGGAATACTATGTGCTGAACAGATAAAGAACTGACTTGGACAAGTCAACCAGTGTTTAATAGAAGTGATCATGTGCATCTGCTATGCACTAGAGGAAGGAAGGGCTTCAACGACCATCATCAACAGCATCCAGAAGAAGATCACAAATAGCTGCCAAGTACCTGAAGATGAAGGAGTTCAAAGTTCATCTTGGCAGCACAACCCAACAAACAATCAATACACCAAAGAGGGCGGGGCGTCCTAGTCTTAAGTGACTAAACAAAGTCAAGTCTGCTGGACTTGCTGAGTACCAAAGGGTACAAGAGATTCTAAGGCTGCTGGCTTTAGTCTACATGATTCCAAGGCTACTGGCCTTGAAGAGTTCTTTGTGAACTGGTTTCCAAATCTGCTGGGCTTGAAGAGGGTCATTGGATCCTTGTCCGAGGGACTAAAAATAACTCACGTCTGCGGGACACAAGAGGGGTCAGAGGATCCGTGTCTTTGGGACTTGAGGAGGGTCATAGGATCTTTGCCTTAGTAGCTAAAAATAACTCTTGTCTGCTGGACTTGAGGAGGGCGGAGAGTCCTTGCCTTTGTGACTAAAACAATTAGTGGATTCCTACTTGTTGAAGTAGAAGAGTGGAGTATGAGTTATTCAGTCTCCGAACCACTTAAAATCTTATGTATTATTTACTTTATGTCATTTACATTATGTACAATAACTGTTATATCTACTATTAACCATACCATATATTTGTCGATTGAACTGAGATTATGTTTACATCTATGAAGGGGTTATTAAAGTATATTTCGCTGTGCATGAATTGATTCTCTATTCATAACTGTTATACTTTCATGAATATAAATGGAAAAAGTTTTTAAAGGATCTATTTAACCCCCCCTTCTAGATCCATATTGTGTCCCCGGGAACCAATAAAAAGGTTTGAGCATGATAAGCTAAAAACTAGATCCGACAAGTGTAGATTCGTGGGATACCCTAAAGAAACATCAGGGTATTATTTCTATCATCCTACTGATCAAAAGGTGTTTGTTGCAAAACACGCTGCCTTCTCGAAAAAGGAGTTTATCCTTGAAGGGGTTAGTGGGAGTAAGATATATATTGAAGAAATTCAAGAACCACGAAATACTACGGATTAAAGTCAGGTACCTGACTAAGTAGAAGAACCTACTATACAATAACCTATTCGTAAATCTGGAAGAGTATCGAAGATACCTGATAGGTATGGATTCATCATAGAGGATGATGATGAGGTACGCATCATAGATGATGATGATCCATTAACTTACGAAGAGGCTATGAGTAGTAAAGACTCAGAGAAATGGCTAAAAGCCATGAAATTCGAGATGAACTCCATGTATGAAAACCAAGTATGGACTTTGGTTTCACCACCTGAGGGAATTAAGCCTATTGGGTGCAAATGGGTCTTTAAGAGAAAGACTGGAGCGGACGGAAAGGTAGAGACCTATAAGGCCCGACTGGTTGCAAAATGTTTCAAACAAAGACAAGGAGTTGACTATGATAAAACTTTCTTGCCAGTAGCTATGCTCAAGTCCATTCGGATTTTGCTTGCAATTGCAGCTTATTATGACTACGAGATCTGGAAAATGGATGTAAAAACGGCCTTCCTCAATGGAGAGCTTGAGGAGAATGTATACATGATACAGCCAGAGGGTTTTATTTCAACGGTTGGAACAAACCAAGTTTGTATACTACAACGATCTATTTATGGATTGAAGCAAGCTTCTCAAAGGTGGAACATCCGTTTTGATGAGATAATCAAAAGGTTTGATTTTATCAAAAATGAGGATGAACCTTGTGTGTACAAGAAGGTTAGTGGGAGCGCTGTTTTATTCCTAGTATTATATGTTGATGATATATTACTGATATGGAAGGATGTTCCTATGCTACAGTCGATCAAAATTTGGTTATCTAAACACTTCTCCATGAAGGACTTGGGTGCTATATTTTGGGGATAAAGATCTATAGAGATAGATCTAAAAGGATGCTCGGCTTGACCCAAGGAAAGTACATTGACTCAATGCTAAAGAAGTTTAGTATGAAAGATTCTAAGAGAGGTCTCATGCCAATGAGCCATGGAATACATCTCTCCAAGAAATAGGCCCCAAAGACACCTGAGGAGAGAGACCGTATGAGTAAGATTCCTTATGCTTCGGTAATAGGATCTATTATGTACGGTATGATATGTACTAGACCGGATGTCGCTTATGCACTTAGTGTAACAAGCAGATATCAGTCGAATCCAGGAGAAGAGCACTAGAAAGCAGTGAAAAACATCCTGAAGTACTTAAGAAGAACTAATGATGTATTTCTTGTCTACGGTGGGTCTGAATTAAAACTAGAGGGCTATATATACTCAAGTTTTCAAACCAACCAAGATGATAGTAAATCCGTTCCAGGATATGTGTTTACCTTAAACGGTGGCGCAGTGAGTTGGAAGAGTTCCTAGCAGCAAACAGTTGCTGATTCAGTGACAAAGGCAGAGTACATAGCTACAAGTGAAGCTGCAAAAGAAGCTGTTTGGATGAAGAAGTTCATAACTAAATTTGGAGTGGTTCCTAGCATTAGAGGAGCCGTACCTTTATTCTGTAACAATACTGGAGCTGTTGTGCAGGCTAAGGAACCCAGGTCTCATCAGAAATCCAAACACATGTTGCGGTGATTTTATTTAATTAGAGAGATCATTGCAAGAGGAGACGTAACCCTGGAACGTGTGGACTCTCAAGACAACATTGCAGATCCATTTACTAAAGCTTTAACTCAACAGAAGTTTGATCGTCACTTAGAGAAGATGGGTATTAGATACCATGACGATTAGCTTTAGTGCAAGTGGGAGATTGAAAATAGTATGCACACAAGCCAATCATATTTGATATGATGTAGCATATACTTTGTAATCTTATTCATTTATTAATAAAAGTGTTAAATGCATTTTACTTTATCTACATTGTGTTGTTATTTAAAATATGCTAAACCCATAGTTTTGAGTAATGCTTTTAAAATCATGATGGTGATCATGCCAATGAGATCTAAATTCTAGATAGTTCATAAACTAAAATCGTTCCTAATCGTTGGATTACTAAAAAGGGGATTAGTGAATCCAGATAGATTAGTACATACGTTGCTTGCTCTTAGGAAGAGGATGATTGATCTTATAATCAGTTGTGTGGAGACACTAAAACAAGTATGTAGGTGCTTATTGGAGAATAAGTTCACTGAACGTGGCTCGCTAAGGAATACCTAATGGAGTTTTACTCGCCTGTCAATAGGAATTCCTCTAGTGATAGTAGTATAAGTGATCCTTGGACTTGAGATCATCATAGTATCTTGTGTATGATGAGTTATACTTTGACATGCCCTTTAAGACCTTTAGGGTATATCAAAGGGTATAATTGGGTATAATAAGTTATACATGGAGATAGGTGAATGATTAACAAGGAATCTACCACATTTAGTAAAAGATGTGAATGTCCTATGTGATTCAATAGATTACAACTCAGTAGTCCTTGGCCAAGGCAGAATGAAATTAGAAAAGAGTTTCTAATTTGCATTATTTAGAGTTGTGCATTTGGGAATCAAAATACATATAATTAGATAAAATAAGACTTGACAGTAATTCCATATCTTATATTTAATTGGGACATTGTATGGTAGAAGGATTGAATTGTACGGTAACTATTCACTGAAAGGTTCTTTTGTGATTAATGTTGAAATCTATATTATTTGGAAAGTCGTTGATCGCTAAGGGGGCTTACCCTTATTGTAGAATAAATATTAGTTAATTAAATGAATTAAATAATTTAATTTATTTATTTAAATAAGATTAGAATTGTTCTAATTGATTTATTCACAACCGGTTTAATATGGAGAACCTAAAGGGTCACACCGCAAAAGAAAAATATTTGTTTAAGAAGTAAATGACATAATTGTAATAATAAGTTAAGTGTATTTAATTTAATCTATGAAGATAGAATAAATTAAATAGCTTAATATTTATTATTTAATATTTTAGAAATATTAAATATAAATTAATAAGAGGAGTCTTATTATTATTATTATTACTATTACTATTATTTAATTTCTAATAGGGGTTGGGAATTAATTAATAAAAATACTCTCTCTCATGAATTCCTAATTAGATTAGGAGTTTAATTTAATTAAAGGAGTTTAATTAGAATAGAAACCTTAATCCTAAATAGTTTAGGGAAGGGTTTTCCTACATCTATAAATAAGAGAAGTCTTATCATAGATTAGAGTTACACACTCTTTAATTAGAATTGTGGAGAGTACTTGTAATTTCTATAGAGATAGAAATTAGGATTTTGCCAACACCCAACTTCTTGAATACCTATTCTTCCTTGGTGGATCACTTCTAGAGGCCAAACACTCGAGTGGCTAACGTTGATCAAAGGAAGGAATCTAATCGGTGAAATTCGAGGAGAACGTGAAGGACTTGAAGGTGAACTTGTACCCGAGGAAGCTTTGATTCACGAGAGTATAATTCTCTGTCTCTATCTCTTTCGTTAATTGATAATTGAACATAAGAAAAGATCATGGTGATGGTTTGTATTAAAATTTTAAAATCCGTTTTATCGCGCTTCCGCCTAATTTATGTAATTTGATTGCATGTTTGTGTAATATACAAACCTAACAAAAGGATGGGGGTAATCATTTCTCATCTTATCTTTTAATTTCCATGTAGCCTCCTCAGCATTGTGGTTTCGCCAAACTACCTTTACAAAAGGTATAACTTTATTCCTTAACGTCTGCTCCTTTCTATCTATTATTTGCACATGGATTTCTTCATAAGTTAGATCCCTCTCGATTTGAATAAGTTCGTAGGATATCACGTCCTTCTAATCAGGTTTATAAGGTCTTAACACCGAGTTGGGAAACACATTATGAATATGTTCTAGTTCGGGAGGTAGATGAAAGTCGTATGCACACAAGCCAATCATATTTGATATAATGCTGCATATACTTTGTAATATTTTTCATTTAGTAATAAAAGAATTGATTTATTAAAGGCATTTTACTTTATCTACATAGTGTTGTTATTTTATATGTGATAAATCCATAGTTTTGAGCAATACTTTTAGAATCATGATGATGATCATGCTAATGAGATCTAAATTCTTAGTAAGCTTAAAACTAAAATAGTTCCTAATCGTTGGATTACTAAAAGGGGATTAGTGAATCCTGATAGATTGGTACATACTTTGTTTGCTCTTAGGAAGAGTATGATTGATCTCATAATCATTTATGTGGAGACACTAAAGCAAGTATGTACGTGCTTATTGGAGAATAAGTGTGACACCCCCAAATCCGGGTACTTCATTCCCACAGGATTTGGTGTTCACTATCCAAATAAATCACATTATATCTAACTACCCATTCAAATATAAATGAGAATTCTTAATAAAAATATAAATCTCCCATTAAAGGGTTACAACATCTTTAACAAATAAATCCCAGTAATCTAACCTTAATAAAACATCACTGCAGAAACATAACATAAGTCTATTACATAAACATCATTCAAACAAATTTAACAAGTCTTCATCACTTGTTTGCTTTGCCTTTGCCTTTACTAGTGGATGGCTCGTCAATTCTTTCAACTTTAGTTGCAATGTTATTATGCAAGGGTGGGCAACAATTGCCCAGCAAATAACACAATAAAAATAATAATAACATGCGAATAATCAATGGATATCGGATATTCGAATACTCGGCTTTTAAATCAAGATTAGAAAACAAGGATCAAAGAACATCTGAGGGTTACAAGACCACGAACTATGTCTTATGTTATCAAGTATTTCTACTTTAAACCTTTAACAGTCATAAGACTATATGGACCTTACTTCTCGTACTTAGGAGGATCAGCCCTTTGTACCATGTATGTGCACAACATCTAAACGCTAACGCGTAAAATAATCCCCTATAAAAGGGTTGTTCATCTCAGTTTGACATCAGAATCTATACCAAAGGAAGTTTGGTTTGGATTTGCTTCAATAACGTTTCTAGAATTTAGAACGCTCATCAACTATGGACTAGTCGAATCAATAAGGGTTCGCTAGTTAATCAAGGTTCAATAATTTAATATGAAAGGTATTCAAGAATTAAAGACTGAATCTCAAAGGCATACAATCGAATAAACTCTATAAAACTAAAGTAATACTTAAAAGGAATTAAAATAACACATTTGAATTCATGAACTTGAACGAATTATGGTAAAGAACTTGCTCAATATGAAGTAGAGTATAGAAACTTGCATAAAAGAGAGATATGGTTTTAGAACTTGCGTAATTAAAATCAAAGTAGGGTTAGAAAACTTGCTTTTAACGAAATAAAAAGATTAAGAGTACAAAACTTGCCTCGTGCGTAGATTATAAGTTAAAATTCACGTTCCTTAATCAACCTATACATTCCGTTTATAAAGCAGTGACAATGATTAGTTACAGTATTATAAACACTTCAGAATTCATTCTCATCTAATTTCATTTTAATATCTCAATTGTCACCAGATGATTAATAGGTATTTGCTTATCATCCATCATAGTATCTTATTATTCATTTAATACCTTAGTCTAAGCTTTAAACATGCATATGTTAACATAACATGAGCACGAAGAAAAAGAAAAAAATTCATTTCCTGTTTCACCGCCGGGGCAGTAGATTTCCTTTACAAAACGCTGTCGGGGCGACTCTACCGCCGGGGTGAGAATTGTAGTTCAATTTGGGCGCCGGGGCGAGGACATCGCCGGGGCGACCAAATCAGCTCATTTATACCGCCGGGGCGGGGACACCGCCGGGGTGGGGACACCGTCGGGGCGACTAATCCTAGTGTATTTCCACCGCCGGGGCGGTGGACCCTAAACCCAGTTCTTACTGTTCGCGAAGAACACTGAAAATGCCAAATTTGGCCAAAGTTTTTCATAATTCACCAATTTAATTACTACCCATACATCATATATGTTATAAAATCAAAATCCATTATATACACAATGATTTTAACATCATAAGCAACCTAAACAACCAATTTAAAGATTAAAAATTCACTGTTTATGCTTTATGTTCGTATTTTGATACAGTTAGCGAAATCAATCACAATGAACTCGTTTTCTTAACCAAATTAATCCGTTTAACTTTTGTTTTCTTCGTTTTTACATGCATAAACATAATCAATCATTAATTAACCGATTAACATGCAAATAAAGCATCAATTTTCATACATTTAAGCCATATTCATATATTACTACTTTGTAAATTCTAGAACTTCCAATTAAACATAGTTTCATGGATTTAATTACTATAAGTCATATACAAACCATATGAAATAGATTTATGCATGATTACAAACATCTAACATCAAGTTATTTAAAATTTAGCCATAGAATTCAAGTTACAGAGAACTCAATGTATGTTCATGGAGAAATTTAAAAATATAATTAATGACTTCAATTTAAGGAATTACCTTGATTAGTAGTCTGGATTAAGTAAGATGATGAGATAAATCCTTCTCTCAATTCTCAAGTCCTCTCAAAATTCTCTCTGTGTTCTCTCTGGCTTAGCTTTTAGGAACTGATGAATTATAATGCGTAATGAATAAAAGTGGCAGGGCATGGTTGTCAGTTAATCCCATAATGGGTTAACTGACTCCAACCCCCACTAAGATTTCGTTTGGCTTGCCTATTAAAGCTCTTCTTTTAGTTTATTTTAATAAATTGCTTATAATATAGTTTAATGTCACATTTTTAATTAACTAAATAATCTCATCTAAATCAATTAAATAAAATAGAATAATACCACAGTAAATCACATAATCACATAATTAAAAATTCTCCTTTATTAATAATGACAAATCATTAAATCTCTAATTAATTATTAAATTAATTAGAATAACATTATACTGTATTAAATAATGCATTTACTTAAATAAGCTCAATTAAATACATACTTTGAATATAAAAATTCTCTACATTAATTTAACTAACGTAACACATATAATTAAATTAATCTACCACAAATTCATCAATTAATTATTTAATTTAATAATTAAATCATCGAAAAATATTTATCTCATTTAATAAATATTTAAATTAATTTACAAAAATCTCGTTCGTCACATTTTCCCCCCTTAAAAGGATTCTGTCCTCATAATCACGACTCAATTAACTCGTCCTGTTACATTCTCCCCTCTTTACAAAGATTCTGTCCCCAGAATCGCTATACATAGACTAAGCAAATAACTGAGGATAATTTATCATTATCTGATCTTCGAGTTCCCACGTAGCTTTTTCAGCGTTGTGGTTCCTCCAGATCACCTTAACAGAAGGTATAATTTTATTTCTTAGCACTTGCTCTTTCCTGTCAACTATCTGAATAGGCTCTTCTTCGTAAGATAAATCTTTTTCAACTTGCAGGGGTTCATATTCTATAACATGCTTGTAGTCGGGTTGGTATTATCGTAACACCGAGACATGAAAAATATTGTGGATGTGTTCTAACGCTGGAGGTAAAGCTACCTCATATGCGACCTCACCAACTCTTCTTAACACTTCAAAGGGTCCAATAAACCTCGGGCTCAGTTTTTCCTTCTTACCAAAATGAATCTTCCCCTTCCAAGGAGATACTTTCAAGAAAACATAGCTACCAGACTCAAACTCTCGATTTTTACGATGTTGATCGGCGTATTTCTTCTGCCTATCCCGAGCTGCTATCAATCTTGCCCTGATCACTTTGACGATTTCTGCAGTTTGTTCTACCAGTTCTGGTCCTAGCAATTGACGTTCGCCAACTTCATCCCAACATAATGGAGTTCTGCACTTTCTACCATATAATGCTTCGTAAGGCGGCATGCCAATACTTGCGTGGTTACTGTTGTTGTAAGCAAATTCCACCAATGGTAGATGATCGTCCCAATTTGCTTTGAAACCCATGATGCAAGCTCTTAACATATCCTCCAATGTTTGAATCGTTCTTTCACTCTGTCCGTCGGTCTGTGGATGATATGCCGTACTCATACGTAACTGCGTTCCCATGTATTCCTGTAGTCGTTTCCAGAAGTTTGATGTGAAGCGCTGATCCCTATCTGAAACAATAGATACTGGAACACCGTGCCTCAAAACAATCTCTTTCACGTACAACTTTGCCAACTGATCTAGGTTAAATCTGATCTTGATCGGTAGAAAATGTGCTGATTTCGTTAGTCGATCCACGATAACCCAAACTGCGTCAAAACCTTTCTGAGTCGTCGGAAGACCTACTACGAAATCCATTGTGATATGCTCCCATTTCCATTCTGGGATTTCTAACGGTTGTAATAACCCACTTGGCCTCTGATGTTCTACTTTAACTTTCTGACTTGTCAAACACTTGGCTACACAATCGGTAACGTCCCTTTTCATATTTGGCCACCAGAAATGCTGTCGGAGATCTTGGTATATCTTCGTACTTCCCGAATGAATCGAATATCTTGAATTATGAGCCTCGCTCAAAATTTCGTCCTTAACCTCTAGTACTGGCGGAACCCAAATTCTTCCCTCGATTCTCAATAATCCTTCATTATCAACTTTGAATTTCACTTAATCACCTCCAGATATTCTTTTCTTGATTTTCTCACATTCCTCGTCCTGAATTTGTGCTCCCTTAACCTTATCCACCAAAGTTGGGTCGGTTCCCAATTGAAACAATTTTTTATCACACTTTTCTGGATATTTCACCTCCAACTCCAGTTTCGCCATTGCTGTAATTAGCTCCTCCTGAGCGGTTAGCATAGACAGTTTCTCTCGACCCTTTCTGCTTAAAGCGTCGGCCACAATATTCGCTTTACCTGGATGGTATAAAATCTCGTATTCGTAATCTTTTATTAATTCCAACCATCCCCTCTGTCACATGTTCAGATCCTTCTGTGTGAAAATATATTTCAGACTCTTGTGGTCTGTATATATTTCACACTTCTCCCCGTAAAGATAGTGCCTCCAGATCTTCAAAGCAAACACTACCGCGACCAACTCCAAATCATGGGTAGGATACCCCTTCTCATAGTCCTTTAATTGTCGTGATGCATACGCAATGACCTTATCGTTCTGCATAAGCACACAGCCTAGTCCTTTATGCGACACATCACTGTACACCACAAAATTTCCTGTGCTATCCGGTAGGGACAACATAGGTGTCGTACTCAACCTTTTCTTTAATTCTTGAAAACTTTCCTCACACTTCTCCATTCAAACGAACTTCACCGCCTTCCTAGTCAAATTCGTTAATGGAGTCGCAATTTTGGAAAAATCTTGAATAAATCGTCTGTAGTAACCTGCCAATCCTAGGAAACTCCTTACTTTCGATGGTGTTTTTGGCTGATCCCAGTTAAGCACTGCTTCAACTTTTGACGAATCCACTGAAATCCCATCCTTGTCAATCACATGTCCAAGAAATTGCACTCGCTCTATCTAGAATTCACATTTTGAAAACTTAGCGTACAACTTCTCCCTTCTTAATATTTCCAATGCCGCCTTTAAATGCTCTGTATGTTCTTCCTTGGTTTTGGAATATATTAGAATATCATCGATGAATACTACTATAAACGTATCCAAAAATGGCTTAAACACCCTGTTCATTAGATCAATAAATGTTGTAGGAGCATTTATTAGAACAAATGACATCACCAAAAACTCGTAGTGACTATAATGAGTCCTGAACGCTGTTTTCGGTACATCTTCCTTCCTCACCTTCAACTGATGATAACCACTTCTCAAATTTATCTTCGAGAAATACCTAAATCCTTTCAATTGATCAAACAAGTCGTCGATTCTTGGCAACGGGTATTTATTCTTAATCGTGACCTTGTTCAACTCTTTATAATCAATGCAAAGTTGCATTGATCCATCCTTCTTCTTAATAAATAATACTGGCGCTCCCCATGGCGATACACTTGGCTGAATGCACTTCTTATCTAAAAGTTCTTGCAGTTGTACTATCAATTCTTTCATCTCTACTAGAGCCATATAGTACGGAGCTTTCGATATAGGGCGGTTCCTGGCGCCAAATCGATTACAAATTCAACTTCCCTATCTGGCGGAAGTCCTGGCAAATCGTCTAGAAAGACGTCTACAAAGTCTCTTACGACAGGTATCTCTTCTAATTTTGGACTCTCTTTTCGAGTATCGACCATGTAGGCTAAGTATCCCACACAGCCTTGTCTCAACAACTTCTTAGCCTGTATCATCGTCGGACAACTCGCTTGCCTAGGCGACTTGCTGTCATAAAATACTACCTTTGATGGAGTCATAAGGTTAATACATTTCTTTTGGCAATCAATTATCAACCTATAATTGAATAACCAATCCATTCCTAAAATAACGTCAAATTCCCCAAGTTTGATTGGGATAAGAACAGTCATCATATTTCCCTTAATATCCACTCTACAGTTCTTGTGTACGTACCTAACAGGAATTACCTCCCTATTCGCAATTTCTATGTTCAAAGGGTAATCTAATTCCTCCTTTAGGCAAATCTAGATTCTTAACAAAGTCATCGGATATAAATGAACAAGTAGCACCCGAATCAAACAATACATAAGCATCTATATTATTGATCGGAATGATACCTGACACCACATCGCGAGACTGCACGGCGTCTTGCACGATCATATTGAAAGTCCTGACAATAGGTTGGTTTGTTGGTGCTGATCCAGTTATGGTTAACGTGCTACCACCGCTGTTTCCCCTATTCCCTCCTATTCCTGCTCCTTCTGCTGCCTTCTTGGGGCAATCCCTAGCCAGATGATCCTTTGATCCGCAAGTGAAACAAGCGCCCTTCTTCGGATTCGGACAATTCGGTGCTATGTGGCCTTCCTAACCACAATTGTAGCACACCCTCTTCCCCTTCAGGCAAATCCCCACATGATTCTTTCCGCATGTAACACATACTTCCACCTTCTTCTTCTGACCTCCCTGTTGATTTCCAGTAGATCCATTGTCATTCCACTTCCTCTTCTGATTGTGACCACCACTGTTACTACCACTCGCTTTGTTATTCTCATTTTCACCCTCCTTCTTCTTCTTCTGCTCCTGGTTATACTTAGTCAGAGCATCACTCCCACCTTCTGCGATAATCGCCTTCTCTAAAACTCTGGCAAAAGTGTTCAATTGGAACATTGACACTTTGCTGTACAACCAAGGCTTCAATCCCTGTTCGAATCTCCTCGCCTTCCTCTCATCGGTGTTTACGTGGTAGGTTGTGAACCTAGCCAACTCGTTGAACTTCGTAGCGTACTCTGGTACAGTCATGGTACCCTGTTTCAGCTCCAGGAATTGAATCTCCATCTGATTATGCGAGCTTGTCGGAAAATACATCTCAAAGAACATCTCTTTAAACCTATCCTATGCGATTACACCCTAACCTCCTCGAACCTTATTCACTTGCTACCAATAGCTGGCCTCTGACTTAAGCATAAACGTTGCAAAGGCAGTCTTTTGGTCATCACTAACCCTAGCAACGTCAAACACTTTCTCCATTTCCATCACCCAGGTTTGGGCTTCGATCGGGTTCAAGGAACCCCTAAACTCTGGCAGTCCTACCGCTTTGAAATCCTTAAATGACGTAACTGGTGGAGTTTGCGGCTGATTCGTAAGTGCTCCAGCCAAAAGGTTCACCAACTGCTGTACAGGATTAGCATTAACATCGTTGTTGTTATTGGTAGAGCTTTCCTGAGCTTGTTCACGTGGTTGGCATCTCGGCGACATTTTCTGTTTAAGAATATACGCTTATTAGATCATCACTCAATTTCTTAAGTTTTCAATAGTTAACACAAATAATTCAGGTGTAACACATAATACATAACATCCTCAAATAAACTTGATATTTCATTCATTCAAAAGTCATAAACATAGAAAGATAGCATCACTACTTTACATCAACTATCCCGAGATCAAAGGATATTCAGGATTAAATAGTCATATTCCGTTGTGTATAATCACGGTGGAATTTACATCAGTAACTACCATAACTATTTACATATATTTCAATACTTTTTCTATCACGGCCTACTAAGGCGTCGAACCGCCTTTCTGCGTTCTTCCTCCATGATACGGAACATCGTCCTGCGATCCAACATATATCATGACAAGTCCTTGAACTGAACTGGATAGTGGAGAACTCGATCCTGGGCCCTATCAATCGCTGTCTGAAAATTGTAGTCTGTCTCCTCGATCTTAGCCCTCTTTGCCCATTCGCCTTCTTCAGAAATCTCTGCACGTCGAGGGGTATTCATCCAAGCATCCTCTGCTCTAGCACGTTCCGCTGACTCCTCACTCAGGTCATCCTTCAATTTCTGAATCTCATGTTTCATCTTCTCATTCTCAGCTAACAGGTCTTCCTTTTGACTTTATGCCTGAACTAGCTTCCAATCCACGTCTCCAAGACGTATATCAAGATCCTCAATTTTCTCGTTCTTCTGGTCTATAATAGTCTGGCGTCTATTTTCCAGTCACTCCAAATCTCTAACTCTATCTTGTAACTCTACGGTACGATCATACAATGCATCGTACATTTCAACATCGATAGAGGTAAGAGGTACCACCTTGGGATCCTCATCATCCCCCTCAGTCTCTACCTCTACATCCTTAGAATCATCCTCTGAACCAAACTCGGGCTCATGCTTCTGACCTACCACAGTGATCAATGGAGATGGCTCCCTCTGTATCAATTGCTCCCGGATAATATGGATATCACGGGACTCCTCCTCTCCAGCTACTCGAGGCTCAACCTTCCTAGGCTGACTGAATTCTCCAACATCTGACATCCTGACAACAAAGTTTAAGTTTTAATTAATACTCGGTACTAATCGCGGCACATAGGTTGTTAACAGATAGCACGTAAAGTCTTTTATTATCTTTAATGAATTCCTTAATTCATTCCTTAGAACTCGATAAGAGTTTATCACCACTATGTTTTCTATCTCCTAAAGGGCTACTACCCTAAGGTTTCCCCACCTAAGGTTCATAACTCACAGCTCTGATACCAGCCTGTGACATCCCCAAATTCGAGTACTTAATTCCCACAGGATTTGGTGTTCTCTATCCAAATAAATCACATTGTATCTAACTACCCATTCAAATATAAATGAGAATTCTTAATAAAAATAGAAATCTCCCATTAAAGGGTTACAACATCTTTAACAAATAAATCCCAGTTATCTAACCTTAATAGAACATCCATGCGGAAACATAACATAAGTCTATTACATAAACATCATTCAAACAAATTTAACAAGTCTTCATCACTTATTTGCTTTGCCTTTGCCTTTACTAGTGGATGGCTCGTTAATTCTTTCAACTTTAGCTGTAATGTTAGTATGCAAGGGTGAGCAACAATTGCCCAGCAAGTAACACAATAAAAATAATAATAACATGCGAATAATCAATGGATATCGGATATTAAAATACTCGGTTTTTAAATCAAGATTAGAAAACAAGAATAAAAGAACATCAAAGGGTCACAAGACCACGAACTATGTCCTAAGTTATCAAGTATTTCTACTTTAAACCTTTAACAGTCATAAGACTATATGGACCTTACTTTTCCTACTTTGGAGGATCATCCCTTTGTACCATGTATGTGCACAACATCTAAATGCTAACGCGTAAAATAATCCCCTATAAAAGGGTTGTTCATCTCAGTTTGACATCAGAATCCGCACCAAAGGAAGTTTGGTTTGGATTTGCTTCAATAACGTTTCTAGAATGTAGAACGCTCATCAACTATGGACTAGTCGAATCAATAAGGGTTCCATAGTCAATCAAGGTTCAATAATTTAATATAAAAGGTATTCAAGAATTAAAGACTGAATCTCAAAGGTATACAATCGAATAAACTCTGTATAACTGAAGTAATACTTAAAAGGAATTAAAATAACACATTTGAATTCATGAACTTGAACGAATTATGGTAAAGAACTTGCTCAATATGAAGTAGAGTATAGAAACTTGCATAAAAGAGAGATAGGGTTTTAGAACTTGTGTAATTAAAATCAAAGTAGGGTTAGGAAACTTGCTTTTAACGAAATAAAAAGATTAAGAGTACAAAACTTGCCTCGTGCGTAGATTATAAGTTAAAATTCACGTTCCTTAATCAACCTATACATTCCGTTTATAAAGCAGTAACAATGATTAGTTACAGTATTATAAACACTTCAGGATTCATTCTCATCCAATTTCATTTTAATATCTCAATTGTCACCAGATGATTAATAGGTATTTGCTTATCATTCATCATAGTATCTTATTATTCATTTAATACCTCAGTCTAAGCTTTAAACATGCATATGGTAATATAACATGAGCACAAAGAAAAAGAAAAAATTTCATTTCCTGTTCCACCGCCGGGGCTGTAGATTTCCTTTACAAAACGCCACCGGGGCGACTCTACCGCCAGGGCGACTCTACCCCCGAAGCGACAATTTTAGTTCAATTTGGGCGCCGGGGCGAGGACATCGTCGGGGCGACCAAATCAGCTCATTTATACCGCCGGGGCGACTAATCCTAGTGTATTTCCACCGCCGGGGCGGTGGACCTGAAACTCAGTTCCTGCAGTTCGCGAAGAACACAGAAAATGCCAAATTTGGCCAAAGTTTTTCACAATTCACCAATTTAATTACTATCCATACATCATATGTGTTATAAAATCAAAACCCATTATATACACAATGATTTTAACATCATAAGCAACCTAAACAACTAATTTAAAGATTAAAAATTCACTGTTTATGCTTTATGCTGGTATTTTGATACAGTTAGCGAAATCAATCACAATGAACTCGTTTCTTAACCAAATTAATCTGTTTAACTTTTGTTTTCTTCGTTTTTACATGCATAAACATAATCAATCATTAATTAACCGATTAACATGCAAATCAAGCATCAATTTTCATACATTTAAGCTATATTAATATATTACTACTCTGTAAATTCTAGAACCTCCAATTAAACATAGTTTCATGGATTTAATTACTATAAGTCATATACAAACCATATAAAATAGATTTATGCATGCTTACAGACATCTAACATCAGGTTATTTAAAATTTAGCCATAGAATTAAAGTTAAAGAGAACTCAATGTATGTTCATGGAGAAATTTAAAAACATAATTAATGACTTCGATTTAAGGAATTACCTTGATTAGTAGTCTAGATTAAGCAAGATGATGAGATAAATCCTTCTCTCAATTCTCAAGTCCTCTCAAAATTCTCTCTGTGTTCTCTTTGGCTTAGCTTTTAGGAACTGATGAATTAGAATGCGTAATGAATAAAAGTGGCAGGGCATGGTTGTCAGTTAATCCTATAATGGGTTAACTAACTCCAACCCCCACTAAGGCTTCGTTTAGCTTGCCTATTAAAGCTCTTCTTTTGGTTTATTTTAATAAATTGCTTATAATGTAGTTTAATGTCACATTTTTAATTAACTAAATAATCTCATTTAAATTAATTAAATAAAATAGAATAATACCACATTAAATCACATAATCACATAATTAAAAATTCTCCTTTATTAATAATGGCAAATCATTAAATCTCTAATTAATTATTAAATTAATTAGAATAACATTATACTTTATTAAATAATGCATTTAATCAAATAAGCTCAATTAAATACATACTTTGAATATAAAACTTCTCCACATTAATTTAAGTAATGTAACACATATAATTAAATTAATCTACCACAAATTCATCAATTAATTATTTAATTTAATAATTAAATCATCGAAAAATATTTATCTAATTTAATAAATATTTAAATTAATTTACAAAAATCTCGTTCGTTACAATAAGTTCACTGAACGTGACTCACTAAAGGAATACCTAATGAAGTTTTACTTATATGTCAATAGGAATTCCTTTAGTGATAATAGTACAAGTGATCCTTAGATTTGAGATCGTCATAGTATCTTGTGTACGATGAGTTATACTTTGACATGTCCCTTAAGACATTTAGGGTATATCAAAGAGTATGCTTGGGTATAATAAGTTATACATGTAAATAGGTGAATGGTCAACAAAGAATCTACCACACATAGTAAAAAAATGAGAATGTCCTATGTAATTTGATAAATGATAACTCAATAGTCCTTGGCTAAGGCAGAATGAAATTAGAAAGGAGTTTCTAATTTGCATTATTTAGAGTTGTGCATTTAAAAATTAAAATGCATATAATTAAATAAAATAAGACTTGACAGTAATTCCATGTCTTATATTTAATTAGGACATTGTATGGTAGAAGGATTGAATTATACGGTAACTATTCACTGAAAGGTTTTTTATGATTAATGTTGAAATTTATATTATCTGAAAAGTAGTTAATCGCAAAGGGGGTGTGACACCCCCAAATCCGGGTACTTAATTCCCACTGATTTGGTGTTCACTATCTCATACATTTAAACTAACTACCCATAGTAAGAACAATTAAATAAACTTAATGAAACATCTTCCAAAATTGGGTTACATCACCAAACTCTTAAACAATCAAATCCCAGGTTATCTTAACCTTAATACATCAATGCAGAATGAAACTTAATTTAAGCAAGTCTTGTTACATAAAACATCAACTAGACAACAAGTCTTAAGCTACTTCTGCAACTTGCCCTTTCCTTTACTCGTGGACGGCTCGTCCTGCTTTTCTGGCTTAGCTGCAATATTTAGTGCAAGAGTGAGCAAATAATTGCCCACAAGTATGATAATAATAACATTCAAATAAAACAGAGTTCAACTGAGGTATAATAATTTTCTGAATTCAATCAATAAGGAATCAATGTCTGAAAGCTCGTTAGAATGCTCGATTCAAGGAAAATAGATTTTAAGATTTAGAAATTATATCTGAGGGTCACAAGACCTCGAACTATGTCCTAGGTTAACTGGTATCTCTACCGTAACCTTTAACAGTCTTAAGGACTATGGACCTTCCATCTCGTACTCAGGGGGATCAACCCTTTGTACAATGTATTGTGCATAAACATTTTAACGCTGTCACGTAAGTAATCCCCTATATTAGGGTTGTTCATCTCAGTTTATCGTCTGAATCCGTACCAAAAGGAACTTGGCTTGGAACAAGTATAGAAAATATTCTAAGTCTTTGAAACGCTCATCAACTAAGGACTAGCTGAATCAATAAGGGTTTGCTAGTCGCTAATACATTCGATTCAACAATAAACTTTGTTCAATAGAAACTATACTCGAAATTTGAATAACAAACAATAATTGGAATAAAGCTTAAGTACGTAACATGATAGTAACCTTGCTTGAATATCAATAAGCTAAGGTCAATAAGCTTGCTCATTATAAATAAACTTGCTTTGAATAAATTAACAAGTTAAAAGGGAAGAACAACTTGCTATAAATAATTTTCAAGTTTAAGGGAGGAAAACTTGCCTCAAGCGTAGATTACAAATTTAAACAATGCACGTTCCTTAATCACCCTATACATTTTGATTATAAAATAGTAACAGTAATTAGCTACAGAACAATATACACACTTTAGGATTTATTCTTATCCTATTTCACTTAATATATCAAATGTCATTTGATATTCATTTTGCTTACCACTCATTATAGTATCTTATTTATCATTAAATACTTTAATCTAAGCTTTAATCATGTACACGATATCATAATAAAATAAAAATAAAAATAAAAATATTTCAGTTACTGTTCCTCGTCGGGGCGGGAATTTACTGAACAAAACGCTCGCCGGGGCGGGAATTTACAGAACAAAAATCTCGCCGGGGCGAAGATTCCTTTACATTTTTCTCGCCGGGGCGAGAGACTCGGCAGTCGTCTTCCCCAGCTCGCGAACCAGTGAAAACTTAGGCCAAATTTGGCTAAATTTTCCGAAATAAACAATTACCCAACATGTTTTCTAAACATTTTAATCATTCTAACACATAAACAACCAATTTAAACCCAAGAATTTCACTGTTAAACAATTTATTCAAGTTTTGGCCATTTTCATGAAATTAAGCTCTGTAAATTCATTTTTCAACCAATTAACACCATTCTTCTTGCATTATTCTTGTTTTTCATCATATAATCATAAACAATTATCAATTAACCAATTAATAACTAATTTAAGCATCAATTTTCATACATATATACAATTCATGAAATAAACTCTGTGAAAACCAAAACTCAATTCTAAACATACATTCATAAACTAACACCTTTAATTTAACTTATAATCATCATATAATCATCATATAATCATCTAACACATGCTTTCTAACAATTATATCAAATATTTCATCTTTTGAGCAATTGAGTCCACATACAGAAAACTAGAAACCATATACAGTAAAGTAAAACAAAGAGGAAAAGAATTATACCTTCTATTGCTTTAAGAACTTAGAATTCTCTTCAATCACAAACTCTTCTCAATCCACAAACTCTCCAACTCACAATTTCTCTCTATTCTCACTTGATAGAACTCTGCTCTTTCTTCTTTTTTTCTCTATTTTTTTAACTCTGTGTTTTTCTTATTTTTAACAACTTATAAGCAAAAGATAAAAAACTGATATAACGTATTCTAATATTTAATCCATCAGTTACACAATTTAAAAGCCTCTAAGGCTTGTTTGGTTAAATTAAAATAGAATAATCCATTATTTCCAACCAAAGGTCATAAGGCCTTGTTTGGAAAAACTAAATTAAAACACTTCTCATTTATTTTAATAAATCATTATAACATATAGTTTTAAATGTCACACTTCTAATTTAATTGAACTTATTATTAAATAAATTCAATTAAACCTTACTAACTTAAATAATAAATTTATTTAACCAATAATAATAACACCAAATAAATTATATTATTCAAATAAATCATTTATTCAAATAAACCGTTTCATCATCTAATTTAATTAATCTAATTTAATTATTAAATTAAATTAGAATAAACATAACAAATCACATTCAAATAACATTTAACATTATTAAACTTAACATATACCCATTCCACAAAAACTTAATAAATTATTTATTTAGCTCAATAAATTAATAAAAATATTTATATAATTCAATAAATATTTTTATTCAATCACAAAAATTGCATTCGTTACAGGGGTTTTTTTTATTCAACATGTACGGATTATAGCATTTAGGTTACTCATAAGAGGAAACTTCCTTAATGTACATGATTATAAAGCACTAATTAGAAGCTTGTAATAACATACGAAAATTTGCACCATATGTACTATTGTGCAAATTGGAAAAGCATGTAGCATTAAAAGGAAACTTGCACAATGTACACAATCTTGTGTAAGAAACTTGCATAATATATGAAGTTATATAAGTTAGGAACTTCCCTATGCTGCTGCTACAATTTATCTCTAATCTCTTTCTTTGAGTAACCTACAGTAGTAATAGGTCACCTTTGATTAACCATCGTTAAACATCAAAAATGATCTTAATGGACCTAATTTTGTGACTCATGTAGTCTGTTCTATGGTCCACTCAACCATCTGTTACTACCTATTATTAACAGACTCGTTTATACATCTGTTTTGAGTGGTTCCTTAATATCTTTATGACTGAATGGTCACCTTAGTGACCTTCGGTTTAGGATAGTGACTGGGTTTGTTCTTGACAATCCTCTTTCCATTCCAACACATTTTGGGTATGCATGCACTTGTCCAAGTAAGGATTCGAGAATGACTCAACAAGTATGGAACAAGGTCTGCAATATTCAATCAAGTTACAGTAGTGTTCTACAATTCACCAGTGTTAGAATTTGAAATTTTCGGAAAAATATTAAAATAAGAATTTAATAAAAAAAGAAAAATTCTTATTGCATGGTATATTATTTTTGATTGTATAATTGAGTATGCACAGTGCAGTATATGTATGTTTGTACTATTATGGATATATAATTATTAATAAATTGCTGAAAACAATTTATTAAAGGGAAAAAATAATTAAATTTAATAATTAATTTAAGATAATTAATTTAATATTAATTATTTTATTAATTTTATCCGTTACATTAAATAATTATTTAATGTATAAGTTTCATTTTATTGGAAAGATTAAGGAATTATAATACATTAATAATGTATAATGTATATAAGTGATATGCATTACATGAATGCTAAGCACGAGCTGCTAAAGGATTAGGCCAAGTATACTGAGTCATTTATATGAAAGTAGGAGCTGGCATTAGAAAGAGGAGTTACACTCAGCAAACATCAAACTAGAGTCACGGTTAGGGAGTATTGGCCAAGCAAAGTTCTTAACATACAAGGAAAATCTGTGGAGAACAAGTATGGTTGGGCTATAAAACAAGTAATATATTACGGATAATGTATAAGTTAAGGATATAATAGATTTTGAAAGACGTTTTGAAACATTCTTAAGTCTAAAGCTATTATACGAAATAAAAGTTTCAAAAAGAGATTCTATACAAAGGGTAAGCTATGAATACGCAAAAGAAGTTTAACACCCGTATAACCTCGAGTTTACGTATAAAAGCAAGAAATATCTGTAAAATGGGTCGAAAATGGTTTGGAAACTAAAGACATAAATGTCTTGATATGCTAAAGCAATGTCCAAGTTTTTTTGATATAAAATGGTTACGACAAGTGAAATATTTTAAATAAATGCAAAAGGATTTCAAGACGAGAATGAAAGATATTAGTTAATGAAAAACATCGAGTGTGGTCTATATGGTTATCTAATATACATACATGAATACATGACATGAATGATTAACTAATATGTGCATGTGTGTGATCATAACTGTGTAGGATTCGTGAAGAGAAGTTAAACTAAAAACTATAACGATAATCACCGAACAAGGCAAGTATCTCAAAATTGTTTTCATTTAAGCAAGTATCTCTACTCTATGCAATACTTTTATATTATGCAAACAGGTATATGTTGAGCAAGTATCCCTAACTTGTTTACTTTTAAGTAAGTATTCTAACCCTGTGCAATGTTTTCATATTGTGCAAGTTCTTAGTTTCATTCAATTTCTATATTGAATACAAGTATCTTAATATTATGCAAATTATCTGTGTTTATTTGTACAAGTTCCCTAACTTGTGCAATTTAATTATTATTACAAGTATTTCGTTACAGTACATTAGTCCTTGATGTACAGTTAATATAATCATTTGATAAGGCTTTTATGAGTATCTATATGAAATAGGTTCAAATTTGTGCAACTCTTTTATCGGTTGCACAAAGTTGGTTCAGTTTGTTATAACGCTTATTTCAAAAGTTCAGAAATACATGAACTGTTTAAACAGTAAGTCTAAACCATTTGATACGGCTAGACTAATATTCCTTTACTTCTCATTTGCAAGTTCTGAAATATTATTGAGATTAGGTAGAGCTTTCCATCCAAATTGTTTTAGTTTGGAATTCAAGTCTGAGGATGAACATCCCTTATTTGGGAAATTTTTATGTGCCAAAGGTAGTATGATGAACGTAAATGCCTTTCCCGCACGTAGTATTGATCAATATAGGGCATAACGGGCTGATCACCCACCGTGCCCGTAATTATGATCGGTTTATAGATAAATTTTTGTCCAAACCTTTTTGAACTTGAAAATAAAAGTTCATGGTCTTGACACCACTCAACATCTATAGTCAATACATTGTTTCAAAAATGTTAACGATTTGATATGTTAATCAGAATTGTTTCACTTACTTCATAACTATTGATTCGTTGTAGAAGTATATCTCAAAGGAAACATTTAATCCTTGTATATGATGTTTATTAACTGCTTTTACTTGTTGAGCAATTGAATGCTCATTCTTGCTTTGAAATTAAATATTTTCAGCTAGGCAGGATCGTACAGAAGGGTCCGGAAAGAACAAAGGTAAAGGAAAGCTAAATGAATAGTTGGAAGAAGTTGTGTGTAATAGTTAAAATTTTGAAGTGTGATAATACATTATCTATCATATAATGAAGTATTTAAAGGTCTTCATACCTGGGATAGACAACTATGATATAATGTAAATTATTAATAATTACAGCTATTTATCGGATTACTATGTGAATGAATAGTACCGTGGAACACCGAATACGGGTTTGAAGATACCCAGATTTGGGGGCGTCATAACCAGTCCACTCTACGATCTGGCATGATCACTCTATGGTTGTCTGGGCATCACTCCACGATTAATAGGGTCTTACTAAGATCAGTGGAGTCACTCTACAATCAGCGGGGTGACTCTATAATCAACTCTACGATTGTCTAGTGAAGCTCTACAATCAGGTAGAGTTACTCTACGATCGTAGAGTTCACTCTACGGTCTGCTTCAGGACTGGTCAGGTCTACTCTACGATCTGCGAGTGAGTTCTACGATCGGAGTGAAGTCACTCTACGATATTGGGGTTCATTATATGATCATTGCCTGACTCGGCTGCCTTACTCTACGGTTAGTAAATGAGCTCTATGATTGGAGTGGAGTCACTCTACGATCGTAGGGTTCACTCTACGATTTACTGGGGATCAGGAATACTCTAAGACTTCAGCTTAAGGAACATCCTTTAGCTGATTGATCTGAGGTCATACAGGTTTAGAAACATGGTTTGGGCCTGACTTGGTTTACTAGTTTCTGATGCAAGGATCTAGAAGGAATGTCACAACAAGACATGAGATTCGACATGAGAATCAAGCCAAGTCTGTACCACTACTACAGAGCTCAAAAATTTGAGTTAGGTTCATGATGGGCTAAATCTATACTAGCGATTTACGTGCAAGTATACACGGTCAATCAAGTAATAAAGTGAAAGTAGAGTTGTCGATCCCACGAGGAATAATCCAATAAACCAATTAATATTCCCAATAACTAACTTTAAATTAACCAATCATATTTAAACAAGAAATAAGTGTTTTGCAATCACGAATAGTTAAACTAATAAGAGAAATAAGTATGAATAATGTCTCAGAAATGAAATTATCAATATTACAATTTCCTCCGATGATGTTTCCTATTTTTCCATTCCATATTTAACCAATCAAACGTTGCAGATTGCTAACCAAAAATTCATAAGTATTTATCTAGCTTATTCCAAGATAGATAAGTGTCATCATTCTTACTTAGAACACTATATTACTATGTGAATAATCAATAATGATGGAATAGATACTAATTCTTAACAAGTTCATGCGATACTTATATTTCTATCCCTTATGTAAATTGGATAATAATTCTTAACATGAATTAATCCAACACATGTATCATATTCCACATCTAATCTAGAATCAACGTTTTCATCTCATCTAGATCAATAGATTAATTGCTGGCCAAACAACTATTGAGTGAAAACCAAAATATAATAAACAATCTTGCAAACATCTGATAGAAGTTAAATAGTCAATAGATTAATAAAAACCAATCATCAGGTTCCATTGCAATCTTGAAAATGGAATTTAGTTCATGAATAAAGAAACAAACATCATCTCATTAATAATAATCATTATAAACACAAGAGTTTAAAAGAAAGATAAAGAAAAGAATTTGATAGACAGCTCCTGCTATAGTTCTTTTGATCTTGATCTTTAATCTTCTTTTTTCCTCAGTTGTATCCACCGTTCTTCTATTCTCTCTCTCTTTAGCATCGTTTTATATTTAAAAGCTATAAAAAACCCTAATTCCGCTGCTTGCATGCACCACACGCGTGTGGAAAAACCTTCGGGCCATGCGGCTCCTAATAGTGAACGCCGCGGCCCATGCTACGCGCTGCGGCTCCCAATAGCGAATGTCGTGACCCCTAATCTCTGTCCATTTTCTTTCTTGCTTCCTTGCTCGCCCAATTGCTTCAAATATTCATAATTTTGCCACTTAACTACTTTATTCCTACAAAATAAATAAAACACAATAAATTAAATAAAAACTCTATAAAATAATATAAAATACTTAAAAAGACACAAATTCTTAAGCCTAAAAGTACTCAAATAATAGGTATAAAACTCACTCATCAAATACTCCCAAACTTAAATATTTGCTTGTCCTCAAGTAAAAACTTTAATCACTCTACAACTAAATCACGAAACATTAATAATGAAACAATGTTACTTAACACTAGGCCTCAAAACAATATCTCATTCTACTCAATTGAACGCATGCAAATCTAATCATTAACCCAATTTATAGCATACATCGACTTTCACTCTCTAAAAATGCGCATAAACCCCTAAGTTCACAATAGACATAATTTAGAAAAAGTTCACAATCAACCGTCCATAGAAATCTTAGATCCTCCTTCAAATCCTTTAAGTTGGGCTCATCAATTTCCACTAATCAGGGTAACGCATAAGTTCAGCAAATCAGCAAAACATTAGACTGCCAGGCTTGGTAAGATTATTTTCTATGCTCAATCTACACAATAATCACACACTATATATATATTTTTTTATTTTTTTCCCGATGAGTGCATTTTATGCTCATTCTCATCTTCACATATATCTGATTGAGTGCGTTTTAGCTCCATCTCTACCATATATTTCCTTTAACAATAAGCAAATAATCTTACCTCCAAACTAATTTCGCTTCTCCCCCAAACTTATGACATGCCCCATCTTAGTTTCAACCAATTATTCAATCAAGTATTCTCCAGCGTCAACAAAATTACCATGGACACATGATTGCATAAGCATCTTCCAAATTTATAAATTCTTTCACAATTTTCTACCTATTCAACTTATGGGATCCACACATCATTGTGTAAAGACTACAACTCGCGTATAACCAAAAAAGAATTAAAAATCAAATTGCATACATCACATTCAAGACACTATCACTGGCTATCAAGCAACAAAAGTTAATTACTAATGAACTTATTCGACTGAAACTACTAAAATAGAGTAACAAAAATAAAAACTAAACCAACCCCCCAAGCTTGAAACAAAAATTATCCTCAATGTAATAAATAGAAAGAATTAAAGCACGAGGATTTCCTTGGACGTCTTTATTGCGCATTGGAGGAGATGTCCTCTACTACTGGATTATTATGAATGCTCTACTGAGATAAAGGTGGAGAATGCAGGATATCATTGAACCGTCCCTCTTCGAGCAGTTGGGTTAGAAAAATGTTGATTTCCTTAGTTTGGTCTAGCTGCTCGTCCATTTTATGCATTAATTTGTCAACCCTCCACAAGTGGCGACGAGCTACCAACCGAAATTCCTCAAGCTCTCTAACTCTTGTAAGTAGCCAATCAATCAAAGCGGTCGAGGTTGATAATTTCTGCCCTAATCCTTGCTTAGTAATGAATCCAGCACTGGTAGGATGAGAATCTGCTCCAATCCAAATCCAAAAAATCTTCATCACTTCCGTCGTAATTGGGTCTATGGCGATTGGCGCTCTTTATCAAATCCTACACGCACGCTAGCTTCCAAACACAGCCCGTGAATTAATGATGGATGTGGCATACCATTCACAAAATTTCCTGTTATAGCCTGGCGAATTAAATTGTAGATTATAAGTCCTACATCAATTCACTTTCTGTTTATAATGGCATACAATAGAGATGCTTGATCACGAGTTAACTCCGTGACTGTTGTGGACGGAAGCAAGCGAGCACAAATGAAGTAAAACCAAGCTAAGCCATATTGACTCAATTTGGTTGTTGAAATATATAACTCATTGCTCAAATTTGTTTCCCAAACTACAACAAGTCTGCATAAACATTGAAGTGCCTTATGGCATTGATTTCCACCATCTCTATATTTCTCATGTTCCTCCTCAGTCAAATCTATTAAACGAAAATATGAATTAATTGTTGATGGCGAGAACCACACTAGTTTACCACGCACTTGCACTATGTTTGCCTTTGCTTCAATTGCGTTATCGTAGAACTCCCTGACCAAATCTGAAACTAGGCACCAGGTTGCTCGGTGAAGGTTTCCCATTTATTAGCCTTGATTAGCGCAACAACGCCGCTATCAACATGTTCATCCTGATAAAAGCCACGTTCGGGGATTCCTTTCGCGTGTGCCAATGATAATTCATAAAAAATTGACACTTCCCGACTAACAAATTTCTCTGTATCATACTCATCACCAACGAATACCTTGAGTGAGAATAATTATCATGATCTTGCCTTTGACGTTTCCCTACCAGTATGAATATATCCTGGACTGAAAACCTCTTGCTTCATAAGTCTATTTCTTCTCTCAATATGGTACGATTAGGACCTGATGTTACAATTATATTTGGCCCTGGATTTATAGCTGAACTGGAGAAGGTAGAAATTGACTTGTAAAAGGAAAGAAGAAAATAGAATCACAATTAAATTGTCTATGCTAGAATTCTTTTCCAATTAAGAATACAAATCACGCACCAGATTATGCTCAAGCACCGCGACGCTCAATATAAGAGCCGCGGCTCGTGAATGACGGCCGCGACGCGAAGTTATGGAAGTCGTGGCGCGTGTTCCCTGCCCAGCTGCGCATTCCTCCTCCTTTGTTTCTCCTGCTTCTTCCATTGCTTAGGGTTATAATCCTACAAAATTATGAAAAACTACTTAGACTAAAATATGATGATGATTATTATTTTTTTAATTTTTTTAAAAGAAACTAATAAAAGAATAAATTATTATAACATAAAAGTTGTTGGGTTGCCTCCCAATTAGCGCTTAATTTATAGTCTCAGCCCGACTATTTCCCCTTGTTAAACTAGGTCAGATAATGAAATGGAGATCCTTTGCCTATCGATATCTCCTCCGTAGTAGTGTTTGAGGCGCTAACCGTTAACCATAAATGATCTATCAGATTGGAGTGGTGCTACTTCTACTGCTCCATATGGAAATACTTTCTGGATGATAAATGGTCCCGACCATCTGGATTTTAGCTTTCCTGGAAACAGTCTAAGCCGTAAATTGAATAAGAGAACTGCTTGCCCTGACTCGAACTTCTTCTCAATTATTTTCTTGTCATGCCAACGTTTGATCTTTTCTTTATAAAGCTTTGCATTCTTGTAAGGATGCAGACGAAATTTATCAATCTCATTTAGTTGTAACAATCTCTTTTCTCCTACAACATGTAAATCAAAATTTAATTTTTTAATGGCCCAATATGCTTTATGCTCTAACTCCACTAGTAAGTGGCATGCCTTTCTGAATACAAGTCGCTAAGGTGACATCCCAATTGGAGTTCTATATGTTGTCCTGTATGCCCATAAAACATCATCAAGTTTCAGAGACTAATCTTTCCTGTTTGGATTAACAATCTTTTCTAAAATCCTTCTTACATCTCCATTTGAAATCTCAGCTTGCCCGTTCGTTTGTGGATGATAAGCCATAGCCACTTTGTGAGATGCCCCATTCTGAGCAAGAAGAGCGGTAAACGGTTTATTACAGAAATGCGTACCTTCGTCGCTGATAATTGCCCGTGGTGTACCAAATCTAGTAAAGATATTTTTTCGGAGAAAGTTTAGTACAACCTTTGCATCATTTGTTGGTAATGCAGTAACTTCAACCCATTTAGAAACATAATCCACAACTAATAATATGTATTGCTTGTTCAAAGATATTGGAAACGGGCCCATAAAATCAATTTCCCACACATCAAATACTTCTACCTCGAGTATGGTGTTCATTGGCATTTCGTGGCGCTTAGAAATATTTCCAGCACACTGGCAACTGTCACACTTTGCCACAAAACTATGTGCATCCTTGAAAAGAGTGGGCCAGTAAAAACCTGATTGAAGTATCTTTGCAGCAGTTCGTTCGACCCCATAGTGCCCTCCATAAAACTGACGAGTGGCATTTGTGCAAAATGTCTTCAGTTTCTTCTCGTGGGATACACCTTCTCAACATATGATCTGGGCATTCTTTAAATAGGTAGGGTTCATCCCATACATAGTTTTTTACATCATGTAGAAACTTCTTGCGCTGATGATAACTCAAATTTGGGGGAATCACATGGCTAACGATGTAATTAACATAGTCTGCATACCATGGTATTTCATCTGTTACTGTAAACAATTGTTCATCAGGAAATGACTCGTTAATCTCAGTATCTTCCCCGCTTTGAGACTCCGGATGTTCAAGTCTAGAAAGATGATCTGCAACTTGATTTTCTATACCTTTTCTATCTCGGATCTCTAGATCGAACTCTTAAAGCAAGAGAACCCACCTTATCAACCATGGTTTGGCATCTTTCTTTGTGACCAAATATTTGATAGCTGCATGATCAATGAACACAATTACTTTTGTTCCCATTATGTAAGCTCTGAACTTATTGAATGCATACACAATTGCCAAAAGTTCCTTTTCTGTGGTCGTATAATTTAATTGTGCACCTGTCAAAGTTTTACTTGCATAGTAGATGGACTGAAACATCTTCTCTTTTCTTTGTCCCAATACTGCGCCAATTGCGTAGTCACTAGCATCACACATTATATCAAACGGTTCAGTCCAATCTGGTGCAACAATCACTGGGGTGGAAATTAACTTCTGCTTTAACAACTCAAATGCTTCAAGACAGTCTTTGTCAAAGTTAAAAAGAACATCTTTCTCCAAAAGACTACACAACGGTTTAGAAATTTTAGAGAAATCCTTGATGAAGCGCCGATAAAATCCAACATACCCTAGAAAGCTTCTTATTCCTTTAACAGATGTTAGTGGTGGGAGGTTCTCTATAGTCTTAATCTTTGCCTTGTGTACCTCAATTCCTTTAACAGAAACTTTATGGCCCAAAATTATTCCTTCTCTCACCATAAAATGGCATTTCTCCCAATTGAGCCCCAAATTCGTCTCCACACATCGCTTCAAGGCCAATGTCAAATTATCTAGGCAAAAGTTAAAGCTATCTCCAAAAACATAGAAGTCATCCATGAACATCTCTAAATTTCATTCAATTAATCCAGAAAAAATAGTCGTCATACATCTTTGAAATGTAGGTGGTGCATTGCAGAGACCAAAAGATATCCTTCTGAATGCAAAAGTTCCATATGGGCATGTAAACGTGGTTTTCTCTTGATCTTCTGGAGCACTAGCAATTTGGTTGTATCCTAAATATCCGTCTAGAAGGCAATAGTATTGGTGTCCAGCCAATCTATCTAATATCTGATCAATGAACGGCAAAGGAAAATGATCTTTGTGAGTTGCCTTGTTCAACCTTCTATAATCAATGCAAACTCGCCACCCGGTCACTGTTCTTGTAGGAATGAGTTCATTTTTCTCATTTGTGACTATCGTCATTCCTCCTTTCTTTGGTACACAATGAACCGGACTTACCCACAAACTATCAGATATTGGATAAATAATGCCAGTGTCTAACCATTTAATGATCTCCTTTTTCACCACCTCCTTCATAATAGGATTCAGTCGACGTTGCTGCTTGATAACTGGCTGCGCTTCATCTTCCATTAAAATTTTGTGCATACAAAATGAGGGGCTAATTCCCTTGATATCTGCTAATGTCCAACCAATTGCTGACTTGTATTCGCACAATACTCGCAAAAGCTTTTCTTCCTATAATTGATTAAGTGAAGCAGATATAATAACATGCAGAGTACTAGAATCCCCTAAATACGCATACCATAAATGCTTAGGTAAAGCTTTTAGTTCCAATTTAGGTGGTTCCTCCAAAGATGGTTTTTCACGTGACGAATAGTCTCTTAAATTATCCAAAGTTTCATACTGTTGAATGTAACTAAAAAATTCTGGAGTTGAATCTAATATTTCCAAGTATTCTTGAGACTCCCAAGATTCTGAAACTATTAGGCTTACCAATGCTGATTCAAGTGAGTCTGGAAGATATGTTTCTAAGAATACCCCATTCACTGCTTCTGTGATTAGATCAACTCGAAAACATTCTTCCTCTTCTTTTGGAAACTTCATAGACTTTAAAACACTAAATGTAACCCTTTGATCTTGAATCCGCATGGTCAGCTCACCTTTCTGCACATCAATCAATGTTCTTCCTGTTGCTAAGAAGGGCCTTCCAAGTATAATTGGTATTCCCTTGTCTTCCTCGAAGTCTAGAATTATAAAATCTGCCGGAAAGATGAACTTATCAACCTTCACTAAAATATCTTCAACAATACCTCTTGGATATGTCATAGATCTATCTGCAAGCTGTAAGGTTATATTTGTTGGCCTCGGTGCCTTCAGTCCTAATTGAGTGTAAATAAAAAGTGGCATCAAATTGATGCTAGCTCCCAAATCACATAATGCTCTTCCTGAAAACTGAGTACCGATCGTACACGGGATAGTGAAACTCCCCGGATCCTTCAGCTTTGGCGGTAACTTTTTTCTGTAAGATTGCACTGCATTCTTCAGTTAATGCCACAATTTCAATCTTCACTCTCAATATTTACATACAAGTCTATAGAATATAGAAAAGCAGGATGTCCATGACGTGTACGTGTCGGATGAACCAAATCCTCATTGAATTTTATTTTTCCATTAGAAGGGGCTCACACATGTTCTGCAGTACCCCCGGTGAATACTTCCCTCACTCAAAAGATTCGCCGTTGTGACACAGGTGTATCGAGGTAGTCCGTAATCACCTAATATCCTTTTCTTGGATAAAATGTCTTTCATGAATTTTGCGTAGCTCGGTATTTGCTCCAAAGCTTCTGCAAATGGTATGTTGATGTGGAGCTTTTTGAATACCTCAAGAAACTTTGCAAACTGATTATCCACTTTTTGCTTTTGCAATCTCTGCGGAAAAGGAATTGGATGAATCTTTTGCATCTGTTTTCCTAATTCTTCTTTAACTTGTGGATTATCTTCCTTCTTTTCTTGCTTCTCTTCCTCGTTGACTTCACCCACTACTAATTCTTCATCCATACATACATCATCAGTTACATTCTTACTATCCATCCTTGGTAATCTTTATCACTTCGTAAAACAACATTACAATTTTCATCATGGTTGTGCACTTCCTTCATTGCATTACTTCAAAATTTTTGAATTTGGCTATTGATGTTGGTAGCAAAATGTTCAAATAATTGTTCCATTTTAGTAATTCTTGCATTATTTTCCGTCCGATATTTTGACAACAACTCCTCCATCATTATCTTATGTTCTTATTAAGATGCCTGTTGCTCTTGATCTTGCTTCTTCTTCTAAATATGATCCTCGACATTGAGATTTTGATTATTTTAATACTTGGATCCTTCAACAAACTGCACCGACTCGACCTTAATTGTGCATTTTCCATTTCACCTTCGCGGTAAGGCGAAAAGTTGGTTACATTCATTACCAGTAGGCTCAATAGCTATATGGAGTGATCTGATACAAAAATTTTTGGCTAAGTTTTTTTCACAAGCTAAAATCGCAAGATTGAGGTCAGAAATCATAGAATTTGCTCAAGAAGACTCAGAATCTCTGTATAAAGCTTGGGAGAGGTTTAAGGAATTACTCAGGAAATGTCTACATCATGGCATTCCTATGTGGTTGCAGATTCAGACTTTTTAGAAGGGTTTGAATGTTACAATGTGATCTAATATCGATGCAGCCACAGGTGGGTCTTTAACGGAGAAAAATTATGACGAGACATATGAATTGTTGGAGATTATGGCAAACAATAATTATCAATGGTCCTCAACAAGAAATAAGTCAAGATTTCTATAGCATTATGTAAAGGTTGTACACGTGAGCACGAAGTCCGACCTGGCTAAAAGAAGCTAGTAGGTGGATTTTTGGGACGTCACACAACGCCCGAATTTGGGGGCGTTAAACGCCCCGGCGCCAAAATAAGCCTGAAACTCGCGCCCCAGTGCTAGCCAATTTCTGTAGAATTACGAAAATACCACCAAAGCCCAAAAATTCCAGAAATGACCAACTGAAGCCACCTCCTACAAAATTAATGCAATAACAAGTAAAATAATACTAAAAATACTTAACGATAGCTAAGAATTGAGCCTGAAAGATATCCAATTCGTAGGTATAAAACCCACTCATCAACAGGTACATTATGGCTGCCTATAATTACCAATGGCCTTATGTGAGAATGACTCAACGAAAGGAGGCAGGGATTTATGGACCCGATGTATTTTCTGCACTGGCTTCATAGATAAAGATACTTTCAGAGAAGATTGACGCTTTAGTGGCACAACCTATTCAAAGACCGACAGTGATTTGTGATTATTGTGCTGGAAACCAACCGAGTCATCAATGCGCCTTAAGTTTCAAGACGATACATTATGGTGAAAACTTCGACGACTTTTCTAACAATTATGATCATGATTGGGGGAATCGTCCGAATTATTTATGGAGCGATGACAATCAAGCCTAAACTTTTGATCCAAGCCAATCATTGTAATATCCAGGACTTTTTAAAAAAAAAGTTTATTATTAATAAAATGAGGAATATTTTCTTTATGTATGTACTTATGTGCAATTATGTGTATTGTATGATTATGAAGTTAGTCAATATAATGAAGTTGCATTATGCATGATATATGAAGAGGAGCATTATAAATGAAATTATAATGTGTGACAAGCTTAAGTTATGAATCAACTAAGTTTGAAAGAAATGGGCCTTATATGGCATAATAATTCATGGTGAATCAATAGAAGATGTAAGAAAAGGGGATTAACTCCTAAAAGAAACGAATGTTTAACATTAGTTATAATTATGGTAATTGTTTGTAATTAGAGGGATAAGTCTTATAGTAGAAATAAGGAAACATAGCCCACGGCGAGGGCCCAAACATCTTATGTCTCATAATGGGCTGTTAGTGCCCAACTGATCTTTTGATGGCCCAACAAGCTTTAAACCAACACCAGTACTTAAGCCATCAGGTTGTTTCGGTAAGCCCCTGGGAAATCAGTCTTAGTGAGTTGTTTCTACTAAGAAGCAATAATATTAGATTAAAATATATACACAGTGCAGTTGCTTGCTTTCAGCTAACATAGGCCAATGGCCTAGTCCCTAAGTTACTTATTAATAGGTGAAAAACATGATTACTGGAGGTGTGAGCTGAGATGGAGTTGGTGAGAACTTTTCAACAAACCTTTCTTAACCAACGGTTAATTCGGCTAGAATGGGTCCTAAGGTATGAGTAATGACCAATGATTAGGGAAAAGTTTCTCTATAAATAGAGCCCCTGGTTTATGTGTCAAAGCTTGCTGAAATCGTTAGCTCTGAAATAGAGAAAGATATAGTGAGTTTGAGAGATAAAAGAAAATCCTAGTGGAGTTCTTGCTATTCGGAAGGGCAAACAGAGTCCGAAAGTGAGGAATAGCAGACAGAGCTTCAAGAAGTTAAGCCCTGTTTACCTTAAGTATTATTCTTGTTTATTTAGACATTTCGAATTGGGTAGCAGTATATGCATAAGTTGAGTAATAGGTTGTAATGTAAGAATAATGTTAAATCTATATTTATAGGGTAGTTGCACAGAATTGCATACTACTTATGTTTAACTAGATAATGATTTGAAACAGAGTTGTAATAATGGCCTTAATCACCTCACTCAGATAATACTAAAAGTCAGAACTGTAATTTGTATACATGTAGTGTTCAAGAATCATGCAAACCTTCAGCAGGGACAGTAGAACTCACCACCAGACCTTGGTAGAACCCATGGAAGTGGTAACTCTATGATTTTCTACCAAAGATAGCTCTGACTATTGGGTTGTGTGTCAACCTGCTTGATATTAGTGACTGACTTAAATCAAGCTCAGATCCTTAAGATCTATAGTAGTGAGACAAACCTGAGATAATTCTTATGTTAGATCTCAGGGCTCTATGTTTCCAGCTCATGCAGACTACTTATGTTTAACTAGATAATGATTTGAAACAAAGTTGTAATAATGGCCTTAATCACCTCACTCAGATAATACTAAGAGTCAGAACTGCAATTTGTATACATTTAGTGTTCATGAATCATGCAAACCTTCAGCAGGGACAGTAGAACTCACCACCAGACCTTGGTAGAACCTATAGAAGTGGTAACTCTATGATTTTCCACCAAAGATAGCTCTGCCTATTTGGTTGTGTGTCAACCTACTTAATATTAGTGACTGAATTAAACCAAGCTCAGATCCTTAAGATCTGTAGTAGTGAGACAAACCTAAGATAATTCTTATGTTAGATCTCAATGCTCTGTGTTTACAGCTCATGCAGACTACTTATGTTTAACTAGATAATGATTTGAAACCGAGTTGTAATAATGGCTTTAATCACCTCACTAGATAATACTAAGAGTCAGAACTATAATTTGTATGCATTTAGTGTTCATGAATCATGCAAACCTTCAGCAGGGACAGTAGAACTCACCACCAGACCTTGGTAGAACCCATGGAAGTGGTAACTCTATGATTTTCCACCAAAGATAGCTCTGACTATTTGGTTGTGTGTCAACCTGCTTGATATTAGTGACTGACTTAAACCAAGCTCAGATCTTTAAGATCTGTAGTAGTGAGACAAACCTGAGATAATTCTTATGTTAGATCTCAGGGCTCTGTGTTTACAGCTCATGTAGACCATAGGTGATGATTGTTGGATGTGTGAACAAATTACTAGCAAGACTAATGAGGAATGTAACTGATGTTGAACTGATGAGTGGGTTTTATACCTATTATTTGAGTACTTTTAGGCTTAAGAATTTGTTTCTTTTTAAGTATTTTATGTTATTTTATAGAGTTTTTATTTAATTTATTGTGTTTTATTTATTTTGGAGGAATAAAATAGTTAAGTGGCAAAATCGTGAATATTTGAAGTAATTGGGCGAGCAAGGAAGCAAGAAAGAAAACGGACAGAGAGTAGGGGCCGCGGCATTCGCTATTAGGAGCCGCAACGCGTAGCATAGGCCGCGGCGTTCGCTATTGGGAGTCGCGACGCCCGAACATTTTTTCGCACGCGTGTGGCGCGTGTGAGGAGTGGAATTAGGATTTTCTTTAGCTTTTAAATATAAAACGATGCTAAAGAGAGAGAGGAGAGGAGAACGGAGGATACAACTGAGGAAAAAAGGAGATTGAAGATCAAGATCAAAAGAACTACAGCAGGAGCTGTCTATCAGATTCTTTTCTTTATCTTTCTTTTAAACTCTTGTGTTTATAATGATTATTATTGATGAGATGATGTTCGTTTCTTTATTCATGAACTAAATTCCATTTTCAAGATTGCAATGGAACCCGATGATTGCTTTTTATTAATCTATTGACTATTTAACTTCTATCAGATGTTTGCAAGATTGTTTATTATATTTTGCTTTTTACTCAATAGTTGTTTGGCCAGCAATTAATCTATTGATCTAGATGAGATGGAAATGTTGATTCTAGATTAGATGTGGAATATGATACATGTGTTGGATTAATTCATGTTAAGAATTATTATCCAATTTGCATAGGGGATAGAAATATACCCAAGTGTCGCATGAACTTGTTAAGAATTGGTATCTATTGCATCATTGTTGATTATTCACATAGTAATATAGTGTTCTAATTAAGAATGATGATACTTATCTATCTTGGAATAAGCTAGATAAATACTTATGAATTCTTGGTTAGCAATCTGCAACGTTTGATTGGTTAAATATGGAATGGAAAAATAGGAAACATCATCGGAGGAAATTGTAATCTTGATAATTTTACTTCTAAGATATTATTCATACTTATTTCTCTTATTAGTTTAACTATTAGTGATTGCAAAACACTTATTTCTTGTTTAAATAGGATTGGTTAATTTAAAGTTAGTTATTGAGAATATTAATTGGTTTATTAAATTATTCCTCGTGGGATCGACAACTCTACTTTCACTTTATTACTTGATTGACCGTGTATACTTGCACGTAAATCGCTAGTATAGATTTAGCCCATCAAGTTTTTGGCGTCGTTGCCGGGGAATAATTCTAGTAATTAATTTTCTTATTTCCAATATCAGTTACAATTAATCTTATTCTAATTTAAACATAAATTTTTATTCTCTTGCAGGCAATCTGAATTCTGATTCATAATGCAAGACTTAGAGAATATGGTTGTAGAAGAACAGAAAACATTACAGGAGTATGCTACACCTCTAGTAATGGATATTCAATCCAGTATTAGAAGACCTGCAATACAAGCAAGTAGCTTTGAAATTCAACCAAGCATGATACAAATGATTCAAAGTTCGGTACAATTTGGAGGTTACAGATTGATATCCACCAGAATCCAATTTCCTTACTAAAGCTGCCACTTGCTCTACCAGTACCAAGATTTCATCTTTCTTATTACTGTTAAGTAAAGTGCGAAAAAGTGATAATATTATAAAATATCATTTGTTCGTGTTATAACATTCCCAGATAACTTGTTATTATTACAAATAAGTCCTAAAAGACTTAAAAACAAATCTCCATTTCTCTATCCGAGACGTGCAGTATTAGCAACCAGTTAGTTCCCAGGAAAGAGGAGGCTTTCTATTAAAACGACGCACAATTAAATAACCTAACCCCTTTCCTCGTCAGAACTTTCTAGACATTGCCAAAAATGTTAATTTAGCATAGTTTAAATGATTTCTACATCTTCAACTTAAATCTTTGTACCTCTATATCAGATCTGGTGTTCAAGCTTAACTAGTTAACCACCTATTAGATATTCCATAATATATAGTTTCTAACTATCCAAGGTTCACAGTATTCCATAATAGATAATAGTACTCGTCGGAACGTTAACTGTGTTTGGATACCCTCACTTGGATATATAGATTTATATCTAATGTATATCTCTTTCATATCAATACTTCCTATCTATCTGACATTCACAATATTAATGATAAGATTGTCCTTAGAACTGAGGGGCGCATTCCGGTAAAGATGACACCTTACTGGCGTTCATTAAGTGTAACCCTAGAGCTTATAGAACTCTCAATATCATTCAAATACCCTCATTCAGATGTATAGTTCGTACGAATATTGTATTAAATTAGTACAACTATTCTAAACAATTTAAACATCAGAGTATAACGCATTCGATATAATAATGGATGATAATACATTTCATATCGTTACGTTCGGTTACATTGTTCTCAATACTAAGTTATTACAACAAAGCCTTTAAAAGACTTAAATTTATACAAACGATAAGGTAAAACTAATTAACACGGTCCCTTTCTTGTATTCGTCCCTGAAGTTTCAGGATTTCCATTTAAGACTGCAAAAGAGATTATATGGAAGAATCAACTACAAATACTCAGCAAGTTTATTTGAAAACGTAAACACAATGTGTTTGAGTTGAAAGATTTCAAAGATGTATAATTGAGGGTTCTGTACATGAACCATGTGTTTTAATCAGTTATATCAATCTTCAATGACTTAGAAAAGTTTGATTTCGGATATCTGGTAGGGGATCAGCCTAACCAATATCCTAGGAGTATGCATATCATCCTACAATTTTATGTCGATATATAATCAATAATTTACCACTACCTTATATCAAGGTGTTTAGTTCACCTTACATCAAGGTGTTCCATTTCTCAGTATAAGATGTCGTACCAAAACAATTTGGTTTGACACACATTTTACACTTGAATAAACAATATATGAATAATGATTCATTTCTTAAGTTATGCTGAACAAGAAGTAATAACTTCACAATAATTAATAGCAAGATGTAATGGACTTACTTAAATGTAACAAGGTTAGAAGACTTGTCTCGTATATCTTTTACAGTTAATATAACGGTCTAAACGTTCATCGTAAATCCTATACGATTATCGGCGTACATAACTAGTTAAACGTTTAATAATTAACAATTAACGCTTATAATTAAGACTTCTTCTACTATACATGAAATAATTTTCAGCATTATAACTGCTTATAGAATTAATATTTTTCAACTATATTTAAAATAAATTGAGCATTATAACTGCTTGCAAAATGAATATTCATTTACTATGTTTGAAATAATTCGAGCATTATAACTGCTTATAAAATGAATATTCGACTATTATATTTGAGATAATTTTAACATTATAACTGCTTATAAAATGAATATTCTTACTAAATACTTGAAGAAAATCGGATATCGTAACTGCTTATAAAAGTATATTTTCTAATATATAAGAAAAATAAATTGGACATTATAACTGCGTGTAAATAGGACTTTTGTACTATATACTTAAAATAATTTGGGCATTATAACTGCTTGTAAATAGGACTTTTTTACTATATACTTAAAATAATTTGGGCATTATAACTGCTTATAAAAGTATATTTTTACTAAATATATATATATAAAGAAAAATGAAAATAATAACCACTAGAGTAATACCTCTTGTAGTTGCTAGCTTTACTTCCAATCGCGCAACGCTTCCATGCTTAGAAAGTAATTTTTATCTCACAATATCTCTTAGAATATAAATATAGAGTGTTTTTGCTCTTGAACTGCTCTTGAAAAATAGTAAGGAATGAATGAACTGAGCTTGCTATTTATAGAAAACCCAAGTTTCACTAATTGCACGTTAGGGGCTCGGCTTATTACACTTTGGACCCTATCATATTCTTAGAATATTCTTCTAAGCTCATCAATGAAAATATCTTCCAAGCTCGACAATGCAGCTTGTAATTGAACCTATCTTCTAAGCTCCTCAATGAAAATATCTTTAAGCTCGACAATGCAGCTTGCAATCTAAGCTCCTCAATGAAAATATCTTCCAAGCTCGACAATGCAGCTTGCAATTGAACCTATCTTCTAAGCTCCTCAATGAAAATATCTTCTAAGCTTGACAATGCAGCTTGTTACTGTAAGCATGACAAATCACTTTGTCATTCCTAAGCACGACACAACAACTTAAAAAAAATAATTTGTCAAGATGCTTCTTGGTGAAATCGTGAAAATCACGACAAATCATTTTGTCAATGTAAGCACGACTAAGAAGCTTGACAAAAAAAATTTATTTGACTTAATTTATCGTTTACATAATATAATCACAAAACACCTGCTTCGAAATATCATTTCGATCTTTATTAATAACATATGTTACAAAATTCGAATCTCATCAGGGCTTAAGGTTTTAAACTTCTCGATACCTAGTTTTAGGTCACTAAATTAACCTCTAATTATATACGATCGTATTTATAAGCCTCATAAATATTCAGGGTATTACACGTTGGCCGCCCGAACAAGGGTCCGACGTTATCTTAGACTTCTATCATAACTTAACCAATGATCCCATAATCATATTGGTTGAATTAGTCTATTACAGACTATAAAATTATAAATTTCTTTTATCTTAATCCCTTGATCGTAACGTGATCTCGATCTTATTCTTTCTACAAGTATCAACTTGTAGTTCATTCGTATATATGGATAACACCATATATATATCGGTCAAATTTTTAACCTTATGATTTAAACATTCTATACTTCCATATACCCAAGGTTCACAACATTAATAATAGGATGGTTCTTGGGAACAGAAGAATCTTGCGATAAATGTTTGCATCTTTATCCGTGACAAGATTCCTTTTCTTTACAGAATATACTGTATTATTCAATACCCTCACTTGAATACATATCTTTATAGAGATATCTCTTTATATTGATATTCCCTATCTATCTGAAATTCACAGTATTAATGATAAGATTGTTCTTGGAACCGAGGGGCGCATTCCGGTAAAGGTGGCACCTTACCGGCGCTCATTTAGTGTAACCTCAGTGCTTACAGAACTCCCAATATCATTCAATACCCTCTCTCAGATGTATAGTTCTTGATCAATATTATATTAATGTTTTACTATCTATCTGAAGTTCAGACTATCGACATAACATGATCAGTCCATATTACCAATACCCTCACTCAGATTTATAGTGCTCTAACAATTCTAAGTTATATCAAATTTAAAGATATAACAACATTCGATAAAAATAACATCATATTATTGATATAATCTTTGGTTACATGGTTTGCTTGTTCGTATTATAACAGTTATTATGACCTCATACAAATACAAGTAAATAAAACATGAAACCTAATCTAAGTTTCTTCTTATCGTTCATGGTCTTCTTAACGTTCTTCATAACTGCAAATAAAGTTTTATTCGCAAGAATGACCATTACTGCTCAGCAAGTCTACTAATAACACATAAACAATTTATGCTTTCATATAAACTTTAACATGCTTGACTTATCATATATCTCAGTTAATAATCATATCGCTCCATACTAATATACTTCATATATATTCATATGTATCATCACTTAACAATTAATAGGTAACAGTTAATCAATGACTAACACATGCTTTTTAATATCACATAGCATTTTCATATATTATCTTAACATAACAACTATCACAAAATCAAGTAAGAGTTAGAAGACTTGCCTCGAATCGAAACTAGGTTTTCCCGGTAAACTTATAAAACCCTACAAAACGGGTTACGAGTACCCGAATGTTAGTTCATTGAATTTTTACTTCTTAATAATTGTTTTTATAACTTGTTAAATTATTTCCATATGTGAAATTACTTAGATAAGTGGCTAGCTCAAAAAGTCATTTTTAAGCATTTAAATCCGAGAGCCCCCTTAAACTTTTCAGCTTTGACGTCCTTTACGGAAACTGCCATAACTTTCTCATAACAAAATATTTTGAGGTGATTCTTGAGTCTAAATTCATTACAATTTCGTGATCTACAACTTTCTTTTATATTTCAGAAGTAGATTCTGACTTTAAAATTTTGAAAAATGGGTAGAAAGGTCAGTGAGCCTACTTTGATCAAAATATCCACTAGTACAAAATGGTAAATATATAACGCCTAAAAACGTTGTAATTGGTCCCCCAGAAACGTCGAGGTTAACAGTCTCATCTATTAGACACATTTATACAACGTTTTTAAAACGTTGTAGTTTGACACATCACACAACGTTTTTTCTTAAAAAAACGTTGTATATTTATTTTTCATAAATTCTTGGATGCTTGAAAACGTTGTAGATGGTATGATTCCACAACGTTTTCTGGCTTAAAATGTTATAGTTTGATACATCATACAACGTTTAGACACATTTATACAACGTTTAGAAGGTGTCATCTATTTAGACTGCTATAACAACTGTTTTTGGACTGCTAATGCCATGATATATAGCTAAAAAAGCTCTAAATTCTCATTTAAAGCCAAAATGTATCAACCATTCAAAATTCATCCCAACAATACCATATGTTTACAGTTTCAAATTACTACATCCACAAAATATACCAAACTATCCATACATCTCAAATTCACTTTTCAATATAATTACTACTATATTGAATTGTGAAGTTGACTACATCCACAAATTATATCAAACTATCCATAAAATTAAGCTACTACCTAATCATGTGCAAAAAAACCTTCTCCTAAAATACATCCATCTAACCCTGTACATCCACCGGTAACTCGAGGCTCTACATGTAGCTGCTCACATAAGCTGCCCACTCACCTCGTACTTCGTCAATTTGTTCTTGTGTGTACGTTAATCCATTTGCCTTATCCCACTGAAATAAAATAATAAAAAGTTTAGTCTCTCACTATAGACTAATTGGTCAACAAACAACATGCAGCAATCAACAACAAAAGGCAGCAAGGGAAAGCTTAAAATATGATAATGTTAATGACTAGGATAGACATGGAAGAACATGTCTCATTAACTTTTAGAAGGACCATCCCCATGTCAAACTACAACATGCAAGGAAAAAAACACAGAATCATCTTTACTTTTCTAACAAGTCACATAGGACCATTATTTTCTCCTAAAAATAATTAGAAGATGTCAAATGAAAGCAGTATCCATCAGTTTCAAACTGTTTCATTATTACAGGTTTCTGCAAAAATAAAAGAAAATCGAAAAAATTGAAGGTGATTCCAGAATCCAGGTCCTAAGATTAATTTGGAATTTTTTTTCACAAGTGCCTACGATTTATTCAGAGTTATGCTCAACAAGCATTAAAATTATAGATTGACTATGTCATTTGATGTCTGCTGTAATAATTAAGTTATCATTCTATATTAGTGATGATACAGATCAATAATTAGCAAAGAAAATTCTAAAAACACATGTCATTGAGAACATGAATGGTTTTACAGGGCACGTGTTAATGCAGTGCACTAACAGTGTAATACATATGAAAACTGAGTCAATGTTGGTTATATGATTTACCCATAGTTTCGAAGATCATGTAATAATCCCAGTAGTATATGGCTCTGATAAAAAAAGTCAAAGCACGCAACTAGCCAAAGTAAAATGTAAAATGACTGAAAGCAACAACAACCAGTTTTACCTTTATGACAAGATTATTAGCAACAACCCTAATAAGAAGTGGACCAGCAAATGGCAGTACCCATGTTGCAAATATTAAAATTTGAAATAATCAACCAGATAGCGCAAACCACAGAAAGAAGACCGTCTGCACATACCAACATACTTAAGAGTGAAGAAACTACAAAAGTTTACATGGTCATAGACCAAAATGTGGAAAAAGGATGCTCAAGTAATTCTAGATTATCAGGATTAGAATATAAATTATTTTTTTTTGAAACAAAGATCTCGGATAAGTAGAACATAAATCATTAATTTTAAGCAATACAAATGATCAATGCCAACCTATTGTCTTTCTCTGTTTTAAATAAGTAAGAGTATCAGTTTGTATTAAACATTAGATGTTTTGAGCCAACTAACAAGTGGAGTACAATTTACCACTTGATAGCTAGTCCAAAATTAAATGCAAGTGCATTCATGAACTAAGACATTGCACTGATCTACACGAGGCTAAGTTATAATATTTGAGGCCATGACAAAAGTTTTAGACTTTTAAGCAAATAACTTATTTGGTTCATTGGCTTAACTATACACTAGGATAAATACGAGACATAATAATAGAAAAATGTTCATACAACATTTTCAAGGACCGAGAGAGTGAAAAGTCACCAACCTCATAAATATTTGATGATTTGGCCATTGCCTCTTGACAATCGTGTCTAAAAACTCTTCATGGGAAGTTTTTTTTTTTCAAAATCTACTGTCTACACTCAATGTGTACTGAAGTAACTGAATTAAGCTTCATATCATATTTAGTTATTTACAAAACATATATTACAGTAAATGTGTCTATCAAGCATAACTTCGCATATTACGGTTCACAGGGTTAATGTACAGCAAAAGTGAGTTATAATTAAGTGATACTCACTACAAAAGTTCTTCCTAATGGAGTATCCAACAACAAAGCAAAATAACTCTTATCCTTGGCTAAACATTTGAACAACAACAAAGCAAGATGACTACCCCTTTGATGATCTTAAACTAAAACAATAATTAAATGTTGAATTTTTCACACTGCTACATCCACATAATAGCCCATGCGTCATAAATCCATGAAAACAATAATGCAGCTAGCTTTTATTCATACAAGAGAAAAGTTATTGTATCAGCAACAAAATTCTGTTTCAATTCAAATATCATGTATTTTCAAAGAAAAAGTAAAGAAACTGTTTATGACATTAGGTAGAATACAACAAATTTTGCGTTCCTCTATAATCATACCATTTTCTCTTATGGGCTGTCCCTTGGCTAGGCTGTTGGATTGGTTGTTTATTTCTCCTATTTTTTCACCAAAAACAAGAACAAAATTGAAAACAAAACATTGTGATGCTGGGGATATCTAACAAACTATAAATATCATAACAATTACATGCAACAACATGTAATTGGCTATCAAAATTATACAGATATATTAATTTTCTTTTCTTTTCTTTTTTATTAGAGCAATGAAAGATGTCTAGTTGTACCAATGTTTTATAAGTTGAACTAATATGGATTGATCCTTGGAAAGTAAAGGATTTTAACAGAGATTATATCAAATTTTGAGAGCTCAGATTGAATGTGCAACATATTACTAAAATATTTCAACAGGACTGCGCAAAAAATAATAACAATAATACATAAATAATGTCAATAAAAGCACCAAAAAAGGGGGAGAAAGAAGCATGACATTGACATCTGACCAAAATGCAAAGAGAACAACATACCTCATCTGATATAGAACACTGAATGCGTTCTTTAATTGAATCAAGAATTGAGTCAAGTAATAATTGCAGCGATGATATATCTGGTCCACTGAGATTTAGTTCCTCCAAAGACGAAACCGACCAAATTGTTATGATAATAGAGGAAAACAATTGAAATGAAAAACAAAATGTACTAAAATATCAAATTCGTGATATGTACCTTCCTTATCTCGATCATCGTCTTTCTTCACGAGTTGTGCCATTTAGGGAAAGAGATAATCAAATCTTTGTAGATCCCTGAAGCAAATTCATGATCTATCTTTCCCTTCCAACCACACAATCATGCAACAGATATATATATGGCCCTAACTTAAAATCCTAACTTTTATTTCCATACATGAGCGAGAAATCTGGGGTAGATGCAACAGCTAGTATTTCCTTACCCATAGTTTCGTGATTTCTAGTCTAGATTGAGCTAGAAGGGGAGAGAGCTAAGTTAAAGATGAGTGAGGTAGATGAGTTCGATCGGGGACGAGAGAGAGAGTTGCTTCAGTTGTGGGGAGGCTAGGAATTTCTTTAATTTGGATCGGGGAACTTTTCCTTTAGTTGTTATGAAATTTTTTCATTTAATAATTAGAGAACTATGCTCCGTGTTTTAATTTCAAGTTTTCACTTCCGCGCGGTTTTTTCAAGCTCCGTGTTTTTTACATATATAACGTTTTCTTTAAGAAAACGTTATAAATTTAAAACCAAAAATTTCCCCTTATAAATACATAACGTGTTTGCATATGTATCTATAACGTTTTGTTAAAAAAACATTGTGCAAAAAAACACCACAACGTTTTTTTATAAAAAACCTTGTTGTTTAAGTGTTATCTTTTTACTGTTTTGTACTAGTGATCTTGGGTTAGCCATGTAAAACATGGTACCACTAGCATTAATTTGTTAAGATAACATGTTCTAAGACTCAATAACACATCATAATATAAAAATGCCAAAATCATAAACCTACTTATGTAAGATTTATGACTTTTACTCAAGAACACGAAGAACACTTTGAAAAATTCGAACATGATAACTACTTATGATTTGATCGTTTCTTCACTATTGTTGTAATGATTTGGATATTATAACTACTAGTGATTATGATATATACCACACTAGCTATAAAAATGAATTTTGACATTATAACTACTAGTAAAAAGCATAATTAGTTATAACTACGAATTGAAATCGAACATAACAACTAGGGATTTTACCTCTTGTAGTTGCAAACTTTAACTATTTCTTTGCAACTTGAGATCACTCTAACTCACAATAACTCTCTCTTGCAAGAGTTACTTTTCTTGGATTTGTGAATTGGTAAGAAATGAAGATGGGATGGGCTTCTATTTATAGGATTTCCTAAGTTAGGGTATAATGGTCTTTAAGCCATAAAATATCTTTCCAAGACTTAGCCCCTAAGTAAACTTAGTCCCGAAGTTTACTTATCCTTAAAATTTACTTAACTCCAAAGTTTACTTAGCCTCGAAGTTTACTTAACCCCGAAGTTTACTTAGCCTCGAAGTTTACTTAACATTGAAGTTTACTTAGCCTCTTATCAGTGTAAGCATGACAAAGCATTTTGTCAGTGTAAACACGACAAAGCAACTTGTTAAAACGAATATATCAACAAGTTCATTGGTGAAAAAAATTATTTTTAAGCGCAACATTTTTCGGAGAAATTTTTTTATTTGACCTAATTCATCGTTTACATAATAAAATTACAAAACACCTAGTTCAAAATATCATTTCGATCTTTATTAAGCACATATGATATAAAATTCGAATCTCATTAGGGTTTAAGGTTTTAAACTTCTCGATACCTAGCTTTAGGTTATACGTTCTAATTCTAAACGTATACGATCGCGTTTTCGAATCGTATTAGGTTTTCTAAGATTATCTGAACAGTCGTTCATTAAATATTTCTAGAGTTTTTATTCTTAACCCAGTTAAGACAATAATTATAATTTTGATAATATTTCAGGGTATTACAGGGCGAGCTCCATTTTGGTCCGCGCCGGGGCGAGCTCCCCAGGCCAAAATTGGCACCGGGGCGGGCTCGTCGGATTTCTTCAGCGGCTGGCTTTGTCCTGTTCTGTTATAGTGGGATGGCTTGGGAGGAAATTTAGGAATTCGATTGAGACATGGAGAGAGAAAATGATCAGATTATTAGACATCTAGGGAATGTAAATGAATCATTGAAGCTAAGGTTCAAACTAACAAGTAAGAGAACTAGAGAAAAGGAAGAACCTCCATAACATCACCAAAGAGCTAAGGACTGCAATTTTGAGAAGGAAAGCTAGGGAAGAAGATACTACCGAGCAAGCAATTCAGGATTCAATCTAAAAAGGGTTTTATCATTCTATTTTCTAGCATTTCATTCGTACTTTGTAATTCCAAAACCATGTTATGTAAATTAAATATGATGTTATTTAGAGCTATCATGAACTAAACTTTTATTTCTAAGATTCCAATGGAACCCAACTCATAGTTTGTATTGAATGCTCTCTCTTTAAATATTAGTTAGACTTTTGTGAATTAGATTTCATAACCTATGCTTATGGATTAATTGCTTGGCCTGTAATTACCTTTTTAACCTATATGAAATTTGTGACGCCCCCAAATTCGGGTCTCCAACTACCCGGATCTGGTCATCACGATCCAATACAAACATTCACCTCTAACCACATATGGTATCTAAAATGCGGAATATAATAAACATGCGTTGTTCATTACAAGGGTGTTACTAGTCCCAGAATACAATAACCTTAAACACATACACAAATCCATACCCTAAATACTTATCAGGGTTTAAATTACATTAACAGTGAATAACTACACATAAATTTAAAATCTGCTACATGAAGTCTATCACTTCATCTTTTCTTTCCCTTTGTTCTTCCTTGACGTCTCGGGTTTAGCTGCAATAAAGTCATGATATAGCAAGGATGAGCAACGGGTTTGCTCAGCAAGTTTAAAGTACAACTGTAGACACCCAAATTTTGCGTTTCCTTCTACTAACCATGACAGGAGGGCGAAATCGTCAATTGAACCAGCTTGCGGGAGCAAAGGAGCGGGCACAAGGGCGAGCGCCCGGTCCCGCCGCAATGATTTGGGCAGCCCAAGTCGACGTGACAGCATGACCGTCCGAGGCAGGCATTTCCGAATGAGGTGGCACGTCTCCCGGAAGTTCCCGGACTGCGGAATACGAGCCTATCAGCGAAAACCGACATTGCGGTACGAAAATCGAGGCGTGACACGAAAATCGAGAAAGTCAAGCCCGCCAGCCCGCGGATAGATCTGCGGCCAAGTGGGTGCGCCAGCACGAAAACCGGGAAATCAGCACTCAGCAGCTGAGTGCGATGGGAGGCGTGCCAGCTGGCCAGCCGCAGATCTATCTGCGGCCAGCCGCAGATAGATCTGCGGCTGGCTCTGGCCAGCCTATTTAAGCTCGGCAGCAGGCAGCATACAGGAGGTTCAAGCAGTTTTGAAGAAGAAGAATTCCTGCAGCAGCAAAAAAATACGGAAATAGAGAGAAAATAGCTAGATTTTTGCAACAAAATAAGGAGAAAGAAGAGGAAAAAAAGAGTGGAATTAATTCTTTTGAGTTTGATTGTATCAAATACATCATTTATCCTATTCAAATACACAAGTTCACATCCATTTGAGATCAATTGCAAGGTGAAAATTTCTATTTGTTCTAGCAATTCATGTCCTATTGATTTGGGTAAATTAGATATAATTTTCATGTATCTTATTGAACAATGAATTAGGGATTATTTGCGAGGGTTCCATTGGAACAAAATTCTTCTTAATAACCCGATGATATTCATGTTTTGATTTCTTGTTTGTTGTATAAGAGATGTATTGGTTGTGGTTCCTTTAATTTGCTATTTAGGATGTCGTGATATTGTTAGAATTTCCGCGTTGGTTATTTATTGTAATGTTTGATTTGTGAGTATGTAATAATCGTGGTTGTGAGCCTAGGAAAGCGACCCCGGGGTCCCAATCCGATGATGGACATATCTTGATGTAAGAAGTAGAAATGACGTAGTTTTCATTGTAAATATGTAATCGTTGGGCCTTAAAACGACGCTAAGGCGAGAATCGTGCTTAAGGCCCCGAAATAGTGAAATTTGTGATTGTTGGCGTTCGGGGACATTTTGATGGCTTACATGCCCATGAATAGCCCCGACGCGTGTTTATGCTTGATTTGATTTATGACACGAAATTGATTTCAAAGCTAAATGATAAGATTTTCATAAAAATCAAGCAAAGTAGGATATTAGAATCACGAGGTTAAAATTTGAGAAATGTTAATGAATGTCGATTCCTATCTAACGAAGAAGCTAAAGAAAGATCGTTTTCCAAAACACCACACAAAATGATTTTGCAAATAAGTAACGTTTTATTAAATCTTTGTGCATAGGGTGAAAGAGATCCTAGAAATTGCCCATCATTTTATGAAAGCAACGTATAGATCTCGATTCCTATTTTGACGAAGGTTTAAAACTCTTGTTTTGTTAAAACGACATTTAACGAAAATCTCATAGTTTTGATAATTAAAATCAAACCTTTCTCATAAAGCTTTCTCGTGTATGCCGAAAAGACATTCCGAAGCATTCTCAAAGTAAAACACGATTTTCCCTAAAATCCAAATGATTCTTTCATACAAACTCACCACAACATTTACATAAGCACACATACACACACACGCACGCACACACACACATTTCATGAATTAAAGGATAGGAGAAGTATCAAGATTGCGGTAACCGTGTTTCACGGAAATCGAGGGGTGCCTAACACCTTCCCCTCACTTAAACAAGCCCCCGAACTCTATGAATCTCGATTCGCAGACCAATTAATTCGGAGTCACATATGAGCCAGCGATTTATAAAACACGAAAATTCGGATGAGTTGGTACATCCATTTCAAATATACCAATTGGCGACTCTGGTTAATTGGCTCATCATAAAAAACGATATTTCAAAACCCCGTCGACATCAATGCCGACCTTTTCCAAAAAATCATTAAATCAAAAGGCTAAAAATTGGAAAGGGTTACAACCCCCGCGTTAAGCGAGAAAACCCGGCGTCGACAGCTGGCGACTCTGCTGGGGATCATTAGAGGGCTTAAGCCGCATTAAAATCTTGATGCTATTCTATCCTTTAAAAATTCATGAATATGTGTGTGCATGCGATATTTTGATCTTTTGGTTTTGTTGTGTGAATGTGTGTTGTGTCCAATGAATGAATGATTGAATGAAATGACTTTACTTTAAAGAAATCATTTGCATGCGGTGAGGACGATGAATGTGAATGTATGTTGAGAGAGTACCTCCTCCTGAGGCGAACCTGTCGGTTGCTTATTACTGGACTCGATGGGGCTGCTCCCCGGAGATGGCTCAGGAAACGCACCACTCAAATCCGCTCCAATCGAAAGGGCTCAAACGAGTAGATTGCGAAGATTTGGGAACCTTCATGCCGAAAAAGCCCGTGAGAGTAACCCTAGGGTAGGTCAGCCTCTGATAAACCCAACGCAGGAAAAGTCTCTTCATGCCCTTTTACGTTTATGCGTATAAATGTCATAATCCCATTGCAAAATATTCATATATGCTTCCCCCTTTATGACAAAAGAAAATACTAACCTCTGTGTTTTGCAGGGAACGACCCGGGAAGCATAATAAATTGTATCTAGCATGCAGTGTCTCAATAAAGGACCGCTAACGTGTTGTTTTGCAGAAAAAGATTAAAAAAAAAAAAAAAAACCCAAAAAAAAAAAAAAAAAAAAAAAAAAAAAAAACACACAAAAATTTTACAGCTTTAGCATGCATCCATGTGTTCATTTTCCCGGGACTAAACTTCGAACCGTTGTTTCTGTAGGATTGCTCCTCAAACCCGTTCGCAGTCTAAGAAAGCCCAGGTCTCTACATCTGAAATGGCTGATCTTCCTAACCATAATTCCATATCTCGGGAGGAGTTTGATGATTTTAAGAGACAGATGATGGAAATGGCCACAATGTTAAAGGAACAGTTCTTGATCAGACAGGATCCGGTAAATCAGGGATCGCATAATACTCCACCACCAGGGGATGATCAGAGTCCTCCTAAAAATGGTACAAACTTGCTTAAAGAGGACCAACCCCGACTCAAGGACGAGCCAGTCATCCCAAGGCCCGTTCCCATACCTAGCAGGACAGTGATTACTATCCCAGAGGAAGGGGACCATGACGACCTTCGGAGAAAAATGAAATACATGGAGGAAACCATCCAATCTCTAAAGGGCATAGGCTCCCTGGGCAGGGTTAATTACTCAGATTTATGTGTTTTCCCCGGGGCCAGATATCCAGAAAAGTTCAAAGTTCCCGAGTTTGAAAAATACAATGGAAAGGGAGACCCCTATACACACTTGAAAATATACATTGGAGAACTCGGGGCTTATGCCGAAGACGAGGGGTTAAGAATGCAGCTATTTCAGAAAAGCTTAACAGGGGAGGCAAGAATATGGTATGCCCGCCTCGACAACGCCCGAATCCACAACTGGGAGGAATTGGCCCATACTTTCTTAACCCAATACAGCTTTCAGGCCCAGATGGCTCTTGACAGGTACCAAATGACAAAGGTTAAAAAACAGCCTAGGGAATCCTTTAGGGAATATGCGCAAAGATGGAGGGGCATGGCTGCCCAGGTAACTCCCCCGATGAGCGAATCAGAGATGGTAATGACCTTTGTAGACATTTCAGGAGGCACCGTATTATGAGAGGGTCATCTCTGGGATTGGAAGACCTTTTGCGGAAATGATTAAACATGGAGAGATGGTTGACCTGGGTTTGAAATCGGGTAAAATCCGGGATCTTACTGCTTTAGAAACTGCTGCCGAGCAAATACAGAATGGAAACTATGGTAGCACTTCCCGGAGAGTCCAAAAGAGGAAGGAAGAGGATGTCTCCCTCATCCTACAAGGGTCGTCCAGTAAAGCAGAAAGCCATCTTCCGGTACAGGCACAGAGGGGAGGGCCACCCCGACAGCCAAATTTCTCAGATCAAAGAGCAGAGGGGCGAAGAAGATATGAGGCCTCGCAAAACCGAGTATTCACCCCGCTCGGGGAGCCGCTTGAACGAGTATTAGCGGTATTAGTAGCCCAAAAGAGGATTGTTGGTTTGGCACCCCCGAGTGACCCAAAGGGTAGAAGGTTTGACCCGAGCAAGCGGTGTGCATACCACTCCAGTTCCCCTGGCCATGATACACAGGATTGCTGGACGTTAAAGCATCGAATCCAAAACCTGATTGACAGTGGAGAGATTGTGGTGGAACAGCCGGATTCCCCGAATGTTAAGGCAAATCCCCTACCAAGACATGATGGGGGGGGAGTCAATGCGACGGAGGCAAGTGAGGCTGGGGGGCCGCCAAGGTTGAACTATGTGCAGAAAATTGAGGAGATGATAAATGTGATACATGACCATGGGAGTGCGAGGATAACGCCCATCAGGTTGATTAGGGGTAAGTACGAATAACATAGAGGGACCTATCAAGTTGACAGCTCCGAGGCCCATCATTTTTGCTGCAAGGCCACAACTCCCTATCAGTAGTCTGAAGACTGTACCCTGGAATTACGGGGGAATACCCGAGGAAGCGGCCAGTTGTGCTTCCGTGACGACCAGGGGGAACCCCTTATATCTTCCCGGGCGAGTCCTTGAGAGCCAAAAGAGAAAAAATGAAGAGGTTTCCGAGGAAAGGGCCATAGAGTTTTTTGAAAAGGATGGATCACCCAGAAATGAGGGGGATCCAGATTTTAAATGAGGAATCAACCCTAACATCAGTCATGGACTTGGTGTTGTCATCCAGTGAGCATTGCAAAACCCTGATGAAGGTTCTAGAGGAGGCATTTGTGTCCAAAGAAATTAGTGAGGAGGGTTTCGGCCAGCTGATAGGCCACTTATTGGAAACCGATGCAATATCCTTTACGGATGAGGACATTCCCAAAGAGGGAAGGGGGCACCGAAAACCGCTACACATCGCGGGTAATTCTCCTCAGGATATGTCATGAATGGGGTGCTGATCGACGGGGGATCGGCATTGAATATATGTCCTCTCAGCACGCTGAAGAAAATGAACATCAGTCTCAAGCGCCTGCGAGCCAGTCATGTGGTGGTTCGGGCTTTTGACGGATCCCGGAGGGATACCATCGGAGAGATAGAATTGCCAGTGGAGATAGGGCCCTGTACTTTTGATATATCCTTCCAAGTCCTAGATATCACGGCAAGCTACAACCTGCTGCTAGGGAGGCCGTGGATACACATGGCCGGGGCAGTTCCTTCCACGCTCCACCAACAAATCAAGTTGATCATCGATGGGAATCTGGTAACAATCTCGGCCGAATGTGATGACCCTTCTCCTCCCAGGAGTGGCCTACCGGTAATCAATGTGGATGAGTCAGCGGCGCCTGCCAGCTTTCAAGCACTAGAGATTAGCACTCCCCATTATAGATGCCTGGGAGCTCCAGCTGTGAAACCAAGGGTCTCTCCGGAACTCACCTTTGTGGCAAAGGAAATGATTAAAATGAACTTCCAACCTGGACAGGGACTAGGGAAAAGCAGTCAGGGAATCACCAAGCCCATCCACCTACCACAGCAGATAGGCAAGGCAGGATTGGGATACCATGTGGGCGCAGTACGGGGACACCGTCAGGGTGCGACTCCGATTCGACTAGTTGGCAGTCCAGCGACCAAAGCCGACAATGAGCAGGGGATCAGCGGACCTATGATTGGGGCAGGGAATGAAGAGTTAACCCCCACACGTAATGAGTCGGCCCGGAGGGAAAGTTTCCTGCAGGAGGTCGCAAAAGAGTTTGAAACCAAATGCTACATCCCCGGACAATCAACAAGCAGTAAGGAGGGGATGAATATTGTCATGCCACCGGGAGCCCAACAAGTTGTGCCTGTCATCGATTGGGCAGGACTGATTATTCCTGGAGAGGGTATGGAGGAGAACTCAGGCGACGTATCCGTAATCATCGGGGAGGTGTCCGATGTGAGGACCTCTGTCATCCAGCGCATTTCAGCTGACCTGACCATCGACAATTGGACCCAGAAAACCAGTGATATCCAAACAGGGGTAAAGCTCGACGGCAGGGTGGTTGACCCCAGATGAGGGGGAATGAAGAATTTTTATTTTGTTGTTGTTTTATTTCTGCATAATTGTGTCGTTTCTTCGTGTTATTTGAAATTGCGATCGTCGTGAAAAAATGATTTATATATGACAAGTATTTTGTTTCATGTCCAGGTGTACCCATTTGAGTAATCCTTGCCTAACAGATGGTCCTTCAAATTTGAATGATGATTATGATTTTGACATTGAGCTGGATTTCGATTTAATGGGCATTGAACAAGACGAGACAGATTACGACGACGCACCTGACGAGATCAAAGGATGGGTCGAGGATAAGCCCAAACCCAACTTGGACCAAACCATCACCGTTGATATTGGAACCCCTGACAATCCAAAAGAACTCAAGATAGGGACAGACCTTAACCCCAGCCAAAAAGCAGAAATAATTGAGTTACTAAGCCAATATGAGGATGTCTTTGCCTGGTCGCACGAGGATATGATCGGATTGTCCACCGACATTGTGGTGCACCGGTTACCCATCAAGGAGGGTTTCAGGCCTGTCAAGCAGAAACTAAGAAAGTTGAAAACCTGAGTGGAGCTTAAAAGTGAAGGAGGAGGAGGAGATCATCAAACAGTTCAGGGCGGGAATCATTATGGTGTCCACTTACCCGGAATGGCTATCCAATGTGGTCCCAGTGGCTAAACCTGGAGGAAAGGTGAGGGTATGCGTAGACTACAGAGATCTAAACAAGGCCAGTCTCAAGGATAACTTCCCGGTGCCTTTCATACACATCCTGGTAGATAACACAGCCCAGTACGAAATGTATTCTTTTGTGGATTGCTTCGCGGGATATCATCAGATAATGGTGGCGGAGGAAGATCGGGAAAAGACCGCATTCATCACCCCCTGGGGCACTTTCTGCTACAGACGACTGGCTTTCGGTCTCACAAATGCAGGGGCTACTTATCAGAGAGCCATGATGGCCTTGTTCCACGATATGATGCACAAGGAGATAGAAGTCTACGTGGATGACATTATTGTGAAATCGAAGGAAGAATCTGATCATATAACCCATCTCAAAAAAGCTATTCGATCGGCTCAGAAAGTATAATTTGAAACTCAATCCAGCCAAGTGCGCTTTCGGAGTACAGTCGGGCAAGCTCTTGGGTTTCCTGGTTAGTGATCGGGGCATTGAGTTGGATCCAGCAAAGATTAAGGCCATTGTGGATATGCCAGCGCCTCGCACAGAGAAGGAGATAAGGGGATTCCTCGGAAGGATAAACTTTATCAGCCGTTTTATATCCCACTTGACGACTACATGTGAGCCCATTTTCAAACTGTTAAGAAAAGGGGTTTCCCAAGAGTGGAATGAGCAATGTCAGAAGGCTTTTCAGACCATTAAAAAGCAGTTGACTGAAGCACCAGTGCTGGTACCCCCCAAGGATGGGATCCCTCTGTTTATGTATATATCGGTAAATGCCATCGCGATGGGATGTATGTTGGGACAGAAAAATGAGGCGGGAAAAGAGCAGGCCATCTATTACCTCAGCAAAAGATTTAGCCAATGTGAGCAGAATTACACTCCCATTGAGAAGACCTGTTGTGCCCTGGCCTGGGCTGCAGGGAGATTACAGCACTACCTCCATGGGCATACAACGTACCTGATATCAAGAATGGATCCCCTGAAATATATTTTCGAAAGGCCCATGCTGAATTGTCGACTATCAAGATGGCAGTTAATTTTACAACAGTTTGACATGGTGTACGTGACCCAGAAGGCCATGAAAGGGCAGGGAATTGCAGATCAGTTGGCAGAAGCCCCGGCAGGAGGGATGGAGCCGTTAGAAACTCCTCTCCCGGGCGAAGATATATTTTGGGTATCGCGCGAAAAATGTGATGACGAGGGACAATTCTGGAAGCTGTATTTTGATGGTGCCATGAATGCCGAGGGGGCAGGAGCCGGAGCGGTTTTAGTCTCTATCACCGGAGAACAATACCCCGTGGCCACTAAACTTCGTTTCAGCAATTCGAACAACACCGCTGAATACGAGGGGTGTATCTTGGGACTCCGATTGGCCCGTGACATGGGAGTAAAAAGACTAGCGGTGTTCGGGGATTCAGAGTTGGTAATCAGACAAACAATCGGGGTATACAAACACTAAGGAGCTTCGGTTACTTCCATACCATCGTTGTGTCACCCAGCTTATGCAAAGAGTTCGAAGATATCGCCTTCCGCCATATTCCTCGGGGACGAAAATGATTTTGCCGATGCATTGGCGACTTTGGCTTCCTTAATCCACGTGATCAAGAGTAGGGACAGTCCACAGATTGAGATCACCGTACAGAATGCCCCGGCATATGAGGAAAATGTGGCAGTGTTATCAAATGAGGTGGTGTTGACGAGGCAGCCCTGGTATCACGACATAAGGGAATATCTGAGAGACAGATCCCTTCCCGATCAGGCAAATCGGACTGAAAGGATGAGAATTCAAAAGATGGCGATGAAGTTTTATCTGAGTGGCGATTCACTTTACAAAAGGGATGCCGGGTTGGGACTGTTGCAGTGCGTAGATGAAACACAGGCCCGAAAGATTATGAATGAAGTGCACGGCGGAGTGTGTGGGCCCCATATGAGTGGACCGATGTTGGCCAAAAAGATCTTGAGGACAGGGTATTATTGGTTAACGCTGAGGGCTGATTGCGATGATCATGTCAAACGATGTTATCAATGTCAGGCGCACGGTAATGTGATCCATACGCCTCCCAATGAACTGCACTGTATGACCTCCCCGTGGCCATTTTCGATGTGGGGAATGGATGTAATCGGACCAATAGAGCCCAAAGCAAGCAACGGGCACCGGTTCATTTTCGTCATGATCGATTACTTCACCAAATGGGTAGAGGCAGCGTCTTTCCCTAAAGTAACTCAGGAGGTCATCGTCAGCTTCATCAGGAATAATGTCATTTGCCGATATGGGCAACCTGAGGTTGTGGTCTCTGACAATGCCAAGAATTTAAACAATGCCCTCATGAAGGTACTGTGTGACCAGTTCAAGATTAAGCACCTCCAATTCCGTCATTTACCGTCCCAAAATGAATGGGGCAGTGGAGGCGGCCAATAAGAACATCAAGAAGATCATGGCGAAAATGTCTGCTAATCATCGGGGATGGCCGGATCTGTTACCCCTCACCCTGCTGGCATACCGAACATCCACGCGTACTTCTACGGGAGCCACCCCTTACGCCTTGGTATATGGAATGGAGGCTGTCCTGCCAGTTGAAGTTGAGATGGCGTCCCTCAGAATAGTGATCGACGCTCAGATAGACGAGGAGGATTGGATGCAAAGTCGATACGACCAATTGGCCCTAATTGATGAAAGGAGGGTGGCTGCTGTTTGGCACGGCCAGCTATATCAACAGAGGATCTCCCGATCATATGACAAAAGGATCAGACCTCGGAAATTCAAGGAGAATGACCTGGTGCTAAAGAGAATCATGTCTTGTCAGGACGAAGCCAGGGGGAAGTTTGCCCCGAATTGGGAAGGACCATTCGTGATTAAGAAAGTGCTGTCCGGAGGAGCCCTCATATTGCAAGAAATGGATGGTGAGGTATTTCCACAACCCCTCAATGCTGACTCGGTGAAGCGGTTCTACGCTTAAATTATCAGTTCTTTTTTCCTTTGAGAGCGAACTACGTAGGACCTGATCTCCCAACTGGTGGGGGTACGTAGGCAGGCCATCATGGCGCGGTCCGATCCTTTAAAAAATAATCCTTTCCCCAACCAAAACCAATTTTCGATAGCCAGATAAAACCTTCCTACACCCTCAAAACCTTCCCGAAACCAACTGCCTAACCGGTTTCATCCCAGAATACATACCCTGATCCAACCCAAACAGTTATCCAAAATCTGAGATTTCAATCCGACGAAATCAAAAAGGTGTGCGGCAATATCTGTCAAATCTCCATCAAGTCTTGAGGAAAGAAAGAAGGCGAAATGTCAAAATCATGGTCAGTTGGATAAAATGATGATCCAATGGATGGCAATGATACGACAAAAGGGGAAAATGACTAAATTTAAATGCATGTCTATATATATATAAGTCGTTTTATTACAAGATTTATCTTTCAATAAACTGATGAAACCAACATAGTCTATGCAGGAAATAAAATAATCTACAAATCTGAAACTAGCCGAAGCAGGATGGACAGGGTGGTGGATAGATCTGAAGCATCAGCATCTCCTGCAATCTGCTGCCCCATCATATCAATACGATCTAGTAAAGCAGTAGCTCGGCTGACAGTCCCAAAATGAGCATCTACCACTGCCCCCTGGTCTGAAATACAATGGCCTCTCTATCAGCAATGGCAGCATCTCTAGCCCGAATGGCCTCATCTCTCTCGGCAAGGGCGGCATCCCTCTCGGCTTCAGTAGTAATCAGGGCCAGGCGGAGTCCGGGAATCCTCAGCGACCCGACTCGGGGCAGAATCGGCTGAAATGGAATGGTCTGCGGTATCTTCTGTGAAAATCACTCCAGAGTCATCAAAGGCCCCCATCCGACTCAAACTAGCCGAATCCAGGTCTCCACGCAACCACTGTACGTAGGCAAATGTCTGGATGTGACAGCTCGCACTATATTTCGGCAAAGATCCTGCGATCCCAAAGCTCGTATACCTGCGATAGATCCCTCTCTGTACAGGATGATATAAGGAATCGGTATGCGGCTGCACCCGCAAAGGAGTGTAAATCCTGTGTCTGATCGAACTGCCCCATAACCGCCAGGGGATGATAGGTCGTCACGCCCCTTAACCCAGCAATGGGAATGAAATCCATGCCAGGCACATGAGTCAAGAAGCTCATGAAGGAGCAATAGCCCGAGTAAACCAATAGATGAAAGGGGTCCTCAATGATAGACAAAAATAATGTCCAGGAGGCCACATCAGTACAACGCGCAGGACGAAGCGAAAACTGCGTGGTTATGTCATGGCTGAAGCAAAACCCTTGGCGACGGAAATGGCCGATGGGACTAAGATGACTCGTGAACCACATGTACAATAAGGTCGAACTCCCTCTGAAGAATCTCCCTCGGAAGGACTGGCAATATGTGGCCGACATATAGGTATCCGCCAATATCATGGGGAGAATGGTGTGATCCTCCTGAAGGGCCCGAACGGCCGCAACAATCCGCATGTCCAAATGATCGGATCCTGCAGGCAAATACAAAACTGAGATGACACAGGCCATCAGAACGCCCACTCTCAAGGCATCCCAGCGCTCCTCGGACACGGAAAAATCACCGAGGAAAAGACGGAAACTGTCAGGTGAGCCGAATCGGTCGATCAAGAATTGAAGAGGAACCATATGGTCTGATGTGGTTACCGGTAATAAGACAGCCCTCCGCAAACCGGTGAAAGTCAAGAATTGACGGCGCATGGAACCAACAGTAACCCTAGCACAGGGACCATCCAAGGGCAAGCCGGTGAAGCGAGCATACTCCTCAAGGGTGGGGGTCAGCTCTACTGTCCCAAACCTAAACACCTGACGGGCAGGGGCCCAATGGCTCAGAAGACCATCCACAAAGCCCGCTGGCACCTGGAAGGTTAATAAGGACCAAGAATGTCCCAAAAGACCATCTGCGATAATCCTGTCTGCCGGCAGTAAACTGTCCAACCAGCGGAAGAGGCTGCCGACCAACCCTGTGGGAGGAATGGAATCCAAACGAGTCACGACATCCGAGGACGACATCTGAAAAAAAAATAGTATCAAAAAGACTGTACAGGGGTCATTCTCTATCCATAAATAAAAGCATGCATCATACAGTTAATAATGAAACAGGTGAATTCCATAGAGATGAAAAAGAAACTGTGCATAAATAAATAAATGAGTTCAGTACATAGTGCATAAATGAAAAAGAAATCTAAGCAGGTGCCGGTACAAAAGGCCCTATCCTATCCTGGTCTAAATAAAATCAGTATCATCTATGAAAGCAGGATCCTCGAAACTGATCCCCTGGAGTCGCCGAGCTCGGAGGACCAAAGTTCATATCAGGGATGTAGGGATGCGCTGTGGCATCAGATGAACTCGGGCCTGCATCATAACCGGCACCAGTCAGGATCGTAGGTATAAGCCTCCTCCGGGGCCCGGCCCAATCCTCGAATAAACAGCGACAACTGATCTACCTGACGGGTCAATGAGGCGATCTGATCAGCGTGGGTAGGGGTCCGAACACAGGCAGGCCCAATCGGTCATCGTCACCGAGCCTGGAACCATGTCTCCAAGGAAGAAAGTGGCCCGAGTCTGAGGACCGATGGTACGGGGCACCCACCATGTACGGAATGCATCACTCGTAGTGGGACCTGTGGAAAGCATCCGACCATCCTCCCCGGCAAGCATGATCTCTGAAGGCTGAGAATCCAGCGGCCAGAAAGTAGTGAAGGAAAGGGAGTGCGGGATGCGGATCTCTCCAGTGACGCATCTGAATGCGCGCTCTCCCAGATACATCACCCAGCCTCCAACACTCGGGTATCTGCACAGAGGCGCCAAAAGATCTAGCCACGAGAGATGCCGAGGGGTGACGACTGAGATCCCGACCCAAAAGATCGGGTATCTGCACAGAGGCGCCAGAAGGAGCCTGATGAGTAGATGGAGCCGGTGTGCTGGAGGATGGCCCCTCTGTCGCGACCTCCGGAGGGACAGCCTCCTCAACGTCCGGATGACCAGGACGAATAACAGCCTCCGTCAAACGACGAGCCTGACGGGTCCGAGGAGGAACAGGAGTGGGTGCAGCCCTACGACGGCGAACACCCGAAGTCCGAGAGGCGGAGGAGCTACTACTGGGCGCATCACGATCCATAGCTGGAATAGAACGGGCGAGAGAAAGAAGGTAAGTTTCCTTTTAAAATTATGTAATGAACATTTCTAAATTTCTAGCCTCATCATATGATTAATGCAACATGATGCATGCTTAAAAAAAAAAAAAAAAAAAAAAAAAAAAAAAAAAAAAAAAAAAAAAAAAAAAAAAAAAAAAAAAAAAAAAAAAAAAAAAAAAAAAAAAAAAAAAAAACTCGGCAGAGTTCCGTTTGTAAATTGAACATCCCAGGCATAAGCCAAGCGGGTTTTCCATCAATCAAAGCCTCAAACAGATTTAAATTGCATTCATATATGTAATTACAGCATGTAATGCGTGATTTTATTGCAGAAAAGGAATAACAATATGTGGGACCGCCTCATGAACATAAAATAGGACTCACATAGTTGATACATAGCATGTATATATGATGGTACATTACATAGCATTGTAAAGCATACATTTTATCTCTAAACATGCAAATAGTCAAATGTATAGCAAAACATTGACGAAATTGAAAAGTGACCGGTCAAAGTGTTACCTGTAGCGTGTAGATCAATCCTACCGGAACAGTTTTTGCAGGAAAGTTGAAAAATCGACAAAAAGCCTTTGCGAACAAGCAAAAATCGCGAGGAATATGTGTGAGTTGGAAGTTGAAAGTGACAGATCTGGAAGCGGGACGCGGCTTATAAGCCCGATCTTGGCCGCAGATGTATCTGCGGCTGGCCGCAGATCCATCTGCGGCTGGCCTTGGTGGGCCCCACCTTGCTCCCTTGCAGCCATTTGACGTGTTGAAGTGAAAAGTTTACGAGATGGGTGACCGGCGACGATACCCGGCCCCGACATGACGATCGACCGGCGACGATAACCGGCGATCACGAGATGGATGACCGGCGACGATAACCGGCTCCGACAAGATAACCAACCTGCGACGATAACCGGGGGTTACGAGATGGGTGACCGGCGACGATACCCGGCCCCGACATGACGATCGACCGGCGACGATAACCGGCGATCACGAGATGGATGACCGGCGACGATAACCGGCTCCGACAAGATAACCGACCGGCGACGATAACCGGAGGTTACGAGATGGGTGACCGGCGACGATACCCGGCCCCGACATGACGATCGACCGGCGACGATAACCGGCGATCACGAGATGGATGACCGGCGACGATAACCGGCTCCGACAAGATAACCAACCGGCGACGATAACCGGGGGTTACGAGATGGGTGACCGGCGACGATACCCGGCCCCGACATGACGATCGACCGGCGACGATAACCGGCGATCACGAGATGGATGACCGGCGCGACGATAACCGGCTCCGACAAGATAACCAACCGGCGACGATAACCGGGGGTTACGAGATGGGCGACCGGCGACGATACCCGGCCCCGACATGACGATCGAATGAAAACCGCGACGATAACCGGCGATCACGAGATGGATGTCCGGCGACGATAACCGGCTCCGATAGATAACCGACCGGCGACGATAACCGGGGGTTACGAGATGGGTGACCGGCGACGATACCCGGCCCCGACGGGACGATCGACCGGCGACGATAACCGGCGATCATGAGATGGATGTCCGGCGACGATAACCGGCTCCGACAGATAACCAACCGGCGACGATAACCGGGGGTTATGAGATGGGTGACCGGCGACGATACCCGGCCCCGAACGAGACGATAGATTGAAAGAGTGAACCCAACGACTAACAAACACGGTCAAGGGGTTGATACATTGACACTCTTACGAATGTCTTGCATGCATTGCATCTTATGTTGCATCATAAGCTATAGGTGTTGCATCATGTATGTATTGTCAATTCTTATGCACTGTCATTCATGCATCGAGTGTCTATTCTTTATCCTGTTCATTTCATTTATCATTTCATAAACATGATAAAGAGGGGCAGCTGTAGACACCCAAATTTTGCGTTTCCTTCTACTAACCATGACAGGAGGGCGAAATCGTCAATTGAACCAGCTTGCGGGAGCAAAGGAGCGGGCACAAGGGCGAGCGCCCGGTCCCGCCGCAATGATTTGGGCAGCCCAAGTCGACGTGACAGCATGACCGTCCGAGGCAGGCATTTCCGAATGAGGTGGCACGTCTCCCGGAAGTTCCCGGACTGCGGAATACGAGCCTATCAGCGAAAACCGACATTGCGGTACGAAAATCGAGGCGTGACACGAAAATCGAGAAAGTCAAGCCCGCCAGCCGCGGATAGATCTGCGGCCAAGTGGGTGCGCCAGCACGAAAACCGGGAAATCAGCACTCAGCAGCTGAGTGCGATGGGAGGCGTGCCAGCTGGCCAGCCGCAGATCTATCTGCGGCCAGCCGCAGATAGATCTGCGGCTGGCTCTGGCCAGCCTATTTAAGCTCGGCAGCAGGCAGCATACAGGAGGTTCAGCAGTTTTGAAGAAGAAGAATTCCTGCAGCAGCAAAAAAATACGGAAATAGAGAGAAAATAGCTAGATTTTGCAACAAAATAAGGAGAAAGAAGAGGAAAAAAAGAGTGGAATTAATTCTTTTGAGTTTGATTGTATCAAATACATCATTTATCCTATTCAAATACACAAGTTCACATCCATTTGAGATCAATTGCAAGGTGAAAATTTCTATTTGTTCTAGCAATTCATGTCCTATTGATTTGGGTAAATTAGATATAATTTTCATGTATCTTATTGAACAATGAATTAGGGATTATTTGCGAGGGTTCCATTGGAACAAAATTCTTCTTAATAACCCGATGATATTCATGTTTTGATTTCTTGTTTGTTGTATAAGAGATGTATTGGTTGTGGTTCCTTTAATTTGCTATTTAGGATGTCTTGATATTGTTTGAATTTCCGCGTTGGTTATTTATTGTAATGTTTGATTTGTGAGTATGTAATAATCGTGGTTGTGAGCCTAGGAAAGCGACCCCGGGGTCCCAATCCGATGATGGACATATCTTGATGTAAGAAGTAGAAATGACGTAGTTTTCATTGTAAATATGTAATCGTTGGGCCTTAAAAACGACGCTAAGGCGAGAATCGTGCTTAAGGCCCCGAAATAGTGAAATTTGTGATTGTTGGCGTTCGGGGACATTTTTGATGGCTTACATGCCCATGAATAGCCCCGACGCGTGTTTATGCTTGATTTGATTTATGACACGAAATTGATTTCAAAGCTAAATGATAAGATTTTCATAAAAATCAAGCAAAGTAGGATATTAGAATCACGAGGTTAAAATTTGAGAAATGTTAATGAATGTCGATTCCTATCTAACGAAGAAGCTAAAGAAAGATCGTTTTCCAAAACACCACACACAAAATGATTTTGCAAATAAGTAACGTTTTATTAAATCTTTGTGCATAGGGTGAAAGAGATCCTAGAAATTGCCCATCATTTTATGAAAGCAACGTATAGATCTCGATTCCTATTTTGACGAAGGTTTAAAACTCTTGTTTTGTTAAAACGACATTTAACGAAAATCTCATAGTTTTGATAATTAAAATCAAACCTTTCTCATAAAGCTTTCTCGTGTATGCCGAAAAGACATTCCGAAGCATTCTCAAAGTAAAACACGATTTTCCCTAAAATCCAAATGATTCTTTCATACAAACTCACCACAACATTTACATAAGCACACATACACACACACGCACGCACATCAACCACACACATTTCATGAATTAAAGGATAGGAGAAGTATCAAGATTGCGGTAACCGTGTTTCACGGAAATCGAGGGGTGCCTAACACCTTCCCCTCACTTAAACAAGCCCCCGAACTCTATGAATCTCGATTCGCAGACCAATTAATTCGGAGTCACATATGAGCCAGCGATTTATAAAACACGAAAATTCGGATGAGTTGGTACATCCATTTCAAATATACCAATTGGCGACTCTGGTTAATTGGCTCATCATAAAAAACGATATTTCAAAACCCCGTCGACATCAATGCCGACCTTTTCCAAAAAATCATTAAATCAAAAGGCTAAAAATTGGAAAGGGTTACAACCCCCGCGTTAAGCGAGAAAACCCGGCGTCGACAACAACAATAAGGATATATCATGATGAAAGGGATATAGAACGAGATTTCAACAATAGAATTATCAGCAATAACAATAAATGCTTTTAAAACAATTGATAGTCAAGTAGACTTTGAACAATAACTTCCAAAGGAGCCAATAGCTAGTTGACCCTCTGGTTACTGGCTACAAAATAAGTACTTGAGGGGATCAGCCTCGCGTACGCTATGTGTATGCATAACATATAACTCTGCTAGTTGTACCTTATATACGGTACCTGGAGTACTCCCTTATAATAAAAAGGGGTGTTCATACAGTCTAAGAATCCTTACCATCGATTGGTTCGGATAGTTTTTATAAATCCTCACATACTTGCCTGACCGAACAAGGGTTCAGAATTAACCATGAATAGTTTATAAATTTCTGATCTTAAATAAATATACGAATTCAAATGCATGAGTGCGAATGTCAATAAATACATAGGTGTGGAATAATTTTAAAAATAATTTGACCACTTAAAGCATGCTTGGAGATAAGACTCAAGCTTAAGGAATAACTTGCAATAATATATACCCTTTTGCACGAATTTAAAAAAATAGTGCCTAAGGTTTAGGAACTTGCTCAATGTAGAAGTTGAGTAAGATAGAACTTGCCTGTTTGCTCAGCTACCGATAAATTTTAGCTTTAATTAATTGATCTTGAGTGACCTATCATTGGATAAAGTCGATTTATCAATTAATATAGCATAGTTGTATATTGGCACACCTTACTATACCATTTATTTGGCAGATAAACAATTTACCAATTACATTTAATTACTATCTAATCATTAGCTAAACAAAAATTAATTTAATGGCCTCTAGCTATTATTTAAAAATATATAATAGTTAATCATGGTTACCTATTATTTGAGTACTCAACTATTCCCCTTATTTGTCTCTAAATGTGGGTTAATAATCCTTATTTATTATTTATAAAATAAATAATAAATTTATTTTGGTTTAAAGACAACAGGAAAATAATTGATCATTTATTTAGTTTACTCTTAATTACTATTTACCTTAGGGGTAATTGAGTAATTATTAATCTTGTTCCTTATTTAACATTAATTAAATACTTAATGTATTAATTCTACACACACTTAATTATTATTTAATATTAGTTAAATAATCCTTAAGTATTTATTATTTTTATTCAGGCCAAAAGTAAATAATCAACTTATTAATCTCACTCATACTTAATCATTATTTCATTAATGATTAAGTAGTTGTTATCCTTATTAGCTTTATTCATACCCAATTATTAATAGTTAATAATTAGATATTTATTATCTTTATTTAGTACTATTTGATAAAGAATAAATAACCATCTATTAACTTTACTATACCTTATAATAATTCAATAGTTACAACCTTTATTTATTATTAATCAATAAATAATAAATAATTATTTATGAGTTTTACTTATACTTAATTATTATTTAAGATTAAATAATAATTAAATATTTATTACCTTTATTTATTAACTTTACTTATACTTAATTATTATTTAAGATTAAATAATAATTAAATATTTATTATTACCTTTATTTATTATTTATGGGTAAATAATAAATAATTATTTATTAACCTCGTTCATTATTATTTAATATTAATTTAATAATAATTAAATATTTATTATCTTTATTGGTAAATAATAAATAATTATTATTTTATTACTTATATTTATACTTGATTATTATTAATTAATAATAATTTAAATATTTACTATCTTTATTTATTGTTTATTGATAAATGATAAATAATTACTTATAAATTTTATTTATTAGTTATAATAACTACTTAGTTTACAAGTGTATTATTAGCTCCAATTAACAACCACTAGTTAAGCTAATGACAGTAATTAAAGGTTAACTCCATTGAATTACACAACTTATTTCGAAAATAGTTCAATTGTTTATTCCTTCATGTCAAAATCATCAGCCACTATTATCACAATATAACCAATTTCCTGTAATTTTATTTCAAGTCATCCAGATCATTACTCACACCATATGAAAATTTACAGACAGTTTCACATGGACAGACAACACAAGTATGATGTATAAGCAAAGTGTTTTGACTGTACACTTCAATACCGAACTGGAACACAGATCTACAATTAACCACAATATGAATACGACACTGATTCCCCAGTCTGTAATCAGCTCAAACATTATCATATCCAAAAGAAAACAAAAGTTTTGATTTTATAACTATGTTGCTGACAGAGCCATTTAATACTAAAATGAAGAACAATTCTCGTTCTGGCATTTCAACAACCACTTGGTGGGCAAACAGAGATTCAACAGTTGGCCTAATTTATGAACACAACCATGTCACCAGAACCTCTTAGGGTTCTTTAATACTAGCGTTTCAAATCAATAGTTATACCCAACACAGTCGAACCACACAACCTAAGTACAGAAAAGAAAGAACTAAAACAACCACAAGAAAATTTATACAAAAAAAACCTAACTAGAAAACTATCACAGTATCTCATTAATCCCAGTGTTGTACCTTAGGTTCGATCGGGTTGCTGTTTTTCTTCTTCTCCTAAAATAATTGATCGCGCTGGACATTTTACCTCCCGTTCCCCTGTTATCTCTAATATTTGAAATTTCTTTTCTAATTTGGACTCACAAACGAGGAAATCGGCAGCTTTGGGGTTTGGGGGAGGGTTCAATTTATAGTATATCTTTTACCCAATTTAACTGGGTATTACCCCAATTGGTTATTCAGGGACCGTTGGTAGAAGAAGAGTAGACGGACGGTAGGTCTCGTCAATCCATTCGAGCCCAGCCGTGGAATCGCCGGCAAACCTTGAGCCGCGCGTCACCACCAGTCGCGTCGCCGAATTTCTGGGACCCTTGGTTCGTGCCGCGCTTGCTCGGTTGTCAACAACTTTCCCTGCTCCGACCGCTGGTCGCTCATGCCGTCACCGGCGCACGCCTGGCGACCCTTCCTCCCGTCTCACGCTCTGGCCGGCTTGATTGATTGAGGGTTCAGGCGCTTAGCTCGGTTTTGATTTGAGGCTAGGGATTGCTAGGGATTTCTTGATTAACACTGATATAAGAGTCTGGCTCGATTTTGATTTTCCCCAATTGATATGTCGGTCAATTTTGTTTCCCCCAAATTACTTGGATCTAATCCGATTGCAAATGGGTATGACCCGACCGGTAAAGAAACAAGGAATGGGCTCAGATTGGGCTGAAAGGGTTTTGGGCTCAACCCAATAGGGTTGGGTCGGTTGGTTTTAGTAGAGAAATGGCCCAAAAAGAAAATAAAAAGGAAAATGGTTTCAGCCCACTTGATATTGGGTTAGCTTAAAAAAAAATTGACCCAATTAGAATAACATTATGCTTCTAATATTAATTAACTAATTTAATCTAATTAATTAGTTATAATATTTATTTCAACAATAATTCCTTATGGCAATTTATTTAAATTCGATAAAAAAATGAAATTATTTATTTAGACTCTCTTAAATTTTCTTGCCAACCAAATGTTAGGGTTAACTTATTAATTTACTCAAACTATTAGTGAATCCCTTTAAGGCAAAGAAAATTATTGAACCATATAGTTATATAATTAAATAATAATTATTACATGGATCCAATTAAATTCGTAAAAATATATAATAAATGAATTTTATTTATTAAAATAAATTCGATACAATGTTTAAAATTCGTGGACATTACATCCTCTCCCCCTTATAAAAATTTCGTCCTCGGAATTTCGATCTAAGGTTACTTGAATAACTGAGGGTAATTTGCTCTCATCTTCTCCTCGAGTTCCCACGTAGCTTCTTCCACCGCGTGGTTTCTCCAGAAAACTTTAATAGAATGGATGGTTTTATTCCTCAGCCTCTGTTCCTTCCTATCAAGTATTTGGACAGGAATCTCCTCGTACGATAAGTCCCTTTCGACTTAAATTGGTTAATAGGAAATGACATGCTTGTAGTCTGGCTTATACGGACGCAACACTGATACATGAAACACGTTGTGAATGTGCTCAAGTTCAGGAGGTAATGCTACCTCGTACGCCACTTCACCTATTCTCCTTAATATTTCAAAAGGTCCTATGAACCTAGGGCTCAATTTGCCCTTCTTCCCAAAATGGATCTTCCCTTTCCAAGGTGATACCTTCAGAAACACAAAGCTACCAACTTCAAAGTCTCGTTTCTGACGATGTAAGTCAGCATACTTCTTCTGGCGATCCTGGGCTGCTACTAACCGCTGTCTTATTACTTTAATAATGTCCACGGTTTGTTGTACCAATTCTGGTCCCAACAATCTCCGTTCACCAACTTCATCCCAACACAACGGTGTTCGACACTTCCTTCCATACAATGCTTCGTACGGTGGCATACCAATGCTAGCATGGTAACTATTGTTGTAGGCGAACTCTACTAGTGGCAAGTGATCGTCCCAGCTGCCACTTAAGTCCATCACGACTTCCCGGAGCATGTCCTCTAGGGTCTGAATTGTTCGCTCGCTCTGACCATCAGTCTGAGGATGATACGCCGTACTCATTCTCAACTGTGTTCCCAGTCTCTCCTGTAGACTTCTCTAAAAATTTGACGTGAAGCGCGGATCTCTATCAGATACAATAGACACCGGCACTCCATGTCGCGATACTATCTCCTTCACGTAAAGTTTCGCCAACTGCTCCAATTTGTACCTGATCTTGATTAGTAGAAAATGGGCAGACTTGGTCAAACGATCTACGGTCACCCAGATGGCGTCTAGGCCCTTTTGTGTCGCTGGGAGTCCTACTACAAAATCCATAGTGATGTGCTCCCACTTCCACTCTGGAATTTCCAAAGGTTGCAACAATCCGCTCGGCCGCTGGTGCTCTGCCTTAACCCTCTGGCAAGTTAAACACCGGCTAACGAATTCTGCAACTTCTCCTTTCAAGTGCGGCCACCAATAATGCTGACGAAGATCTTGATACATCTTGGTGCTACCTGGATGTACCGAGAATCTCGTATTATGGGCCTCCTGTAATATCTCTTCCCTTAGGTCTGGTACGTACGGTACCCAGACCCTTCCCTCGAACCTCAGCAAACCTGTGTTGTCAATCCTGTACTTTAACGTTTTTCCCTCCGATAGTTGCTTCTTAATGTCAATGCATTCCTCGTCAAATTCTTGAGCCTCTTTTATCTTATCTAGTAGAGTCGGACCTGCTATTACGGTACACAATTTTTCGTCCGTCTCCATCGGATACTTAACCTCTAGTTCCAGACGTTCAAAGTCCCTTATCAATTCCTCTTGAACTGTCAGCTGCATCAATTTCACCTTGCCCTTCCTGCTTAAGGCATCAGCCACTACATTTGCTTTGCCCGGATGGTACAGAATTTCACAGTCGTAGTCCTTGATCAATTCTAACCATTGGCGCTGCCTCATGTTCAGCTCCTTCTGAGTGAAGATATATTTCAGACTTTTGTGATCCGTATATATCTCGCACTTCTCCCCGCATAGGTAGTGCCTCCAAATCTTCAAGGCGAACACTACCGCTGCTAACTCCAAGTCATGAGTCGGGTAACCCTTCTCATAGTCCTTCAGCTGACGTGATGCGTACGCCACAACCTTGTCGTGCTGCATAAGTACACACCCAAGGCCTTGGTGTGACGCATCGCTATACACTACCAAACCCCCAGTGTTGTCTGGCAAGGTCAACACCGGTGCTTGGCTAAGTCTCATCTTCAGCTCCACGAAACGTTTCTCACATTTCTCCGACCAAACGAACTTAACTGTTTTCCTGGTGAGATTGGTCAATGGCGATGCTATCTTTGAAAAATCCTGGATGAATCTCCGATAGTATCCAGCTAATCCCAAGAAACTCCAGATCTCTATTGGCGTCTTCGGCTGTTCCCAGTTGATAACGACTTCTACTTTCGCTGGGTCCACCGAAACACCATTTTTGTCGATGACGTGACCCAGAAATTGCACCCTCTGCAACCAAAACTCACACTTAGAAAACTTTGCATACAACTTCTCCTTCCTGAGAGCTTCCAATACAACCTTCAAATGTTCAACATGTTCCTCCTCTGACTCTGAATACACCAAGATGTCATCGATGAATACAACTACGAACTTGTCTAAGTACTGCTTGAATACTCTGTTCATCATATCCATAAATGCTGCTGGTGCATTCGTCAATCCAAATGACATTACCAGAAACTCGAAGTGCCCATAACGAGTCCTGAATGCAGTCTACGGGATATCTTCCTGCCTCACCTTAAGCTGATGATAGCCTGTTCTTAGGTCGATTTTTGAAAAGTACTTCGCTCCCTTAAGTTGATCAAACAGATCGTCAATCCTAGGAAGCGGATACCTATTCTTAATCGTAACTTTGTTCAACTCCCGGTAGTCGATACAAAGTCTCATAGAACCATCTTTCTTCTTCACAAACAGAACTGGCGCTCCCCACGGGGACGCACTCGGTCTGATATAACCCTTGTTTAACAGTTCCTGCAGTTGAACCATCAACTCTTTCTTTTCTACCGGTGCCATCTGATACAGCGGCTTCGATATTGGTGCGGTTCCTGGTACCAAATCGATAACGAACTCAATTTCCCTGTTCGGCGGCAGTCCCGGAAGCTCTTCGGGGAAGACATCGGTGAAATCCTTCACGATTGGTATGTCGACGCCGGTTTTTCCAAATCGTCGCGGTGGCGTCGAGTGTTCGCACTTGTGCCCATTTTTTGCTCCCGCAGGCCGGTTGAATTGACGATTTTGCCCTCCTGTCACGGTTAGCATAGGGAACGCAAAATTTGGGTGTCTACATGGTATTTGACTTATCTCACCCCCGACCTGGCGAGTATCAATCACATGGGCCAAATAACACACGCAACCCTTCTTAAGCAATCTCCTTGTTTGCATCATAGTAAGACAACAAGATTGTCTTGGTGACTTACTACCATAAAATACCACTTTCGACTTATTAGGAGTCTTTAGGTGTACACATTTCTTCTTACAGTCAATAACTGCTCCGTGAATTGATAGCCAATCCATTCCCAGGATTACATCAAACTCCCCCAGCTGAATTGGTATCAAATCCACATTGAGCTTAAATCCTCGCAATTCAGCACAACAATTCCTATTAATGTATTCTACGAGGATAATTTCCTTGTTTGCTACTTCTATGTTCATAGGGTGTTCTAATTTTTCACGAGATAAATTTAATTGACTAGCAAATTCTTTGGAAACAAAAGAGCAGGTAGCACCCGAATCGAATAACACATATGCATTTATATCATTGATTGGGATGATACCTGACACCACGTCTTTGGATTCCATTGCATCCTGAACAGTCATGTTGAACGTGCGGGCTGTTGGCCTATTGGCTTGACTGGCTGGTGCCCCGTAGCTCAACCGGTTGTTATTCCCGCTGTTGTTGTTGCTCCTGTTGCCATTCCCGACGTCGCCCTTCCTCTTCGGACAGTCCTTAATCTGGTGGTCGGGTGCCCCACAAGAGAAACATCCTCCTTTCTGTTTGTCCGGACACTTGGGAGCCATGTGCCCCGGTCGTCCACACCGATAACAAACACTTTTTCCTTTCATGCATTCTCCAGTGTGGTTCTTCCCACAATTGCTACACCTGCCAGTTTTCTTCGCCTCCCCTCCAGACTGGTTTCCTCCGGATTTATTGCTCCCCAACGATTGGCTTTCGTTCCACTTGCGCTTATTGGGGTTGCTGCCTCCGCTGCTCCCTGCCTTGGCAGCCTCCTGGTTCTTCTTTCTGTCCTGATTAAATCGGGCTACTGCTTCATTGCCCCCTTCCGCAATGATAGCCCTTTCCAGCAGTTCCGAGAAGTTCTTAATCTTCAATATTGCAACTGACTTCTGCACCCAGGGCTTTAGTCCCAATTCAAACCTCCTTTCCTTCCTGGCCTCGGTGCCCACTTGATGTGGGGCGAATCGGGCCAATTCATTAAATTTTGCCGCATATTCTGCGACAGTCATATTCCCCTATTTCAGTTCCAGGAACTTAACTTCCATGTCCTGCTGTGTATTCTCCGGAAAGTAATTTTCGAAGAACAACTCTTTAAATCTTTCCCATGGAATGACTCCCTCACCTGCTCGACCCTTATTGGCCTTTCACCAATAGTTAGCCTCGCCCTTCAGCATGAATGATGAGTAGGTTTTATACGTACGAAGCGGATACCAATTTACGTGAATTATTGTTTATTTCGATGGTTTTCAGTTACTTTTCATGTATTTTGTGTGTTTTTGTAGGTTGTACGTGTTGGGATTGCATTGGGCGAGAATTGGACATTCGAGTGGATGAAGTTGCTGATGTAGCTGATGTTGCAGGATTTCAGAGCAGCACGGCCGTGCCCAAAATGAACTGGGTAGCAGCGCGGCCGCGCGTGTTGCCAGAGTTAGAAAAAATTTGCTGCCAGAGTAGCGCGGCCGCGCGCCTTGCAAGCTTAATCCAGGCGCGGCCGCGCCGGTTCGAGCGAGGGCAAAGTTGACTTTTTAGATGTTTTAAATGGTTTTGATTTGAACTTGGATTTGGAACTCTGTAATTAATTAGGGGTTTTATCAGATATTATAAGTAGGTGTTTTCTAGTTGGTAATTGAGCTATCTATGATTAGAAAACCCTAGTTTGGAGCAATTAGAGAAGACTTGAAGCAAGTTGAGAACAAGGAGGAGCAGGACACAGATTAAAGGATTGCTTACAGTGTTTCTTCTCTTTTCTCTCTATTCTAAACTTTTTGATGTTATTAAACTTGTGGATGATGAATTCTAGTTTTTTTATGAACTAAATTTCTTTTAAGGCTATAATGGATCTTAATGCGTAGTTTTGAATAGCATGCTTCTTTGAATATTATGATTAGTTATTTTTGGATTGTCTATTATGGTTTGTGCTGAATTACTTAATTATCTGGCCAATAATTACCGGGTTATTCTATATGAATTTGAAAGATGAAGTATAGAAGTAGAACTGACCATAATAGCATGTGATTGTGTCTTCTGCTGTCGATGGAATTCATAATTTGTGATTAGGATAGAGATATACCTATCACTGCATGTAATCAAAATAGGGAACTTGGGCTTTAAATCCTTTTTAATTGTAATTCACATAGAAATATAGTGAGTTAGTTATTTAGGATGATTAACTTGAATCTATCAATTGTGGATTTAAGTTAAGTTGTTTGTGAAACATTGAAAGATGTTCATAAATAGTGATGAGTTCCTGGTTAACAATCTAGAATAACTAGCATAATCCAAAGGGGAGCATGTTAAGTAAAATAAAGCATTAAGTGAAGTTGCAGTCTTAAGTCTTTAAAAATCTGTTCTCAAACTAGTGTTAGTAATTTAATTTAGAATTAATTAGTTAAATTCAAAACCTCAGAAATATAAAACCATTTGTTTACTAAAAACTGATTTGATTTAAATTTGGTATTTGTCATTGTAGAATCAATTCTTCTCTGTGGGACGATACTCTACTTTCACTTTATTACTTGTGGACTGCGTATACTTTCGTATTTTTGCTAGTATAGATTTTGGCAAACAAGTTTTTGGCGTCGTTGCCGGGGAACAATTGTGTATATAATTTCAAGTTTTAATTTAATTAATTCAGTTTTAGTTAACATTGTCTTTCTTGTTACTTCCTGTTTCAGGTGATCTTGGTTTGTTTATGCAAACCCGATCCAAGCAGTCGGAGCTTGTGCAGAGTGAAGACGATCTTGAAAACAAGTTACGCAAGTTGAGAAAGTTTTGCCGTGAGACCATCGAGAAAGAAAAAATGGCTAACGAAGAACAGAAATCATTGAGGGAATATGCCATGCCTAAGCTTGATCAATTCAGGTCAAGCATCACGAGGCCAGCCATCACGGCTAATTCCTTTGAGATCAAGTCGGGTACAATTCAGATGATTCAGAATGCGGTACAGTTTGGGGGATTAGCCAACGATGATCCTAATGAACACTTGGTTAGCTTTCTTGAGATTTATGATACATTCAAATATCCCAATGTAACTGATGATGCGGTGAGACTACGTCTGTTTCCGTTTTCACTAAGGGATAAAGCAAAGAGTTGGTTGCACTCTCTTCCACCGGGGTCCATCCCAACTTGGGAAGACTTGGCTCAGAAATTCCTAGCAAAATTCTTTTCGCCGGCTAAGTCTGCTAAGTTAAGAAACGATATTTCCACTTTTGAGCAAAGTCATGGAGAGACACTATATGAGGCTTGGGAAAGGTTCAAAGAGTTATTGAGAAGATGTCCACATCATGCATTACCCAAGTGGCTGCAAGTCCAGACATTCTACAATGGGCTGAGTAGTAATACTCAAACAATTATAGATACAGCTGCGGGGGGAGCACTTATGGATAAGAATTTTGATGAAGCTTACATCTTGTTAGAAACTATGGCTTCAAATAACTATCAATGGCCGACGTCGAGGATGAATCACCAAAAGGTAGCTGGAGTTTTGGAGGTAGATGCGGTCACTGCACTAACAGCTCAGATGGCAGCCATGTCTAAGAAAATTGAAGCCTTGGCGGAGTCGAAGGTCCAGCAAGCAGCTTATGTGTGTGAGCTATGTGCAGGTGCACATCCGACGGATTATTGTGCTATTAATCCGGAATCTGTACAGTACTTGGGGAGTTACAACCGACCGCAACAGCCATATCAGAATGCATATAATCTGGGGTGGAAGAATCATCTGGGTTTCTCATGGAGCAATAACACTCAAGTTCAAAATCCCGCTCCAAGATCACAGAATCCCTCGGGTTTTCAGAACCAAGCTCCACAACAGGCAGAGAGAAAACCCAATTTAGAAGAATCTTTGGCAAGATTTATCACAGCATCGGAGAAAAGAATGAATGAGCAAGATAAGTTGATAAATCAGGTAGACTTGAATGTGAAGAGCCAAGCGGTGTCAATTCGGAATCTGGAAAATCAGCTCGGTCAGTTGGCTCAAGTCTTGAACAATCGACCGTAAGGAACACTACCAAGTGATACATAGGTTAACCCCAAGAGAGATGGTAAGGAACAATGTCAAGCTGTAACACTTCGAAGTGGGAAGCAACTCCAGCAGAGCAGCGCGGCCGCGCCTGAAATACAAGGGGAGGCAGCGCGGCCGCGCTCATCCCCAGTCCCAGATCCTGTAGAGAAATTGGTAGGAAAAGACAAGGAAATGGAGAATGAGGAGAAAGACAAGGAGAAAGCAAGGCAAGCAGAAGTATACCCTCCTATGCCATATCCTCAGAGATTTCACAAGCAGAAATTAGATAAACAATTCTCCAAATTCCTTGAAGTTTTTAAGAAGCTGCAAATCAATATACCGTTTGCCAAGGCTTTAGAGCAAATGCCAAGCTACGCCAAGTTTATGAAAGGAATTTTGTCAAGAAAGAAAAAGTTGGAGGACTATGAAACAGTAGCATTGACTGAAGAGTGTAGTGCGATATTGCAGAAGAAGTTGCCACCGAAGCTGAAGGATCCGGGTAGTTTCACTATTCCTTGCACTATTGGTAGCTTATCAATCAGCAGATGTTTGTGTGATTTAGGTGCGAGCATCAACCTTATGCCGTTATCGATATATGTTCAACTGGGTTTACCTGCACCAAAACCGACCAACATCTCTCTTCAGCTAGCTGATAGGTCAGTTACATATCCTAGAGGTATTGTTGAAGACATCTTGGTAAAAGTAGACAAATTCATATTCCCAGCCGATTTCATTATTTTGGACTATGAGGAGGACAAAGACATTCCTATCATACTTGGGAGACCTTTCTTGGCAATGGGAAGAACACTTATAGATGTGCAAAAAGGAGAATTGACTATGAGGGTGCAAGACCAAGAAGTGACATTCAATGTGTTCAAAGCCATGAAATTTCCTACGGATGAGGAAGAGTGTTTTCGGTTGGATGTGGTAGAAAAAGTGGTGGAAGACGAGTTTTTAAGGAAATTGACTGAGGATCCGTTGGAATCTGTTTTATTAGGGGAGGCTGACATGGATGACCTAGAGATGATGGAATTTCTTCACATTTTAGATACAGTGCCGAGAGTACGCAAATTTCAGATCCCCTATGAACCCTTGGAACTTACTGACAAATCCTTAGAGCGCTTGAAGCCATCTCTTGAACTACCTCCTACTCTTGAACTTAAACCTTTACCGAGCCATCTGAGGTATGCTTATTTGGGTGAATCATTTACTTTGCCTGTTATTATTGCATCTGTACTTAACGAATTGCAGGAAAGTAAGTTGATTCGAGTTCTCCGGGAATACAAGTCAGCCATTGGTTGGACCATCACCGACATAAAAGGAATTAGCCCATCTTTCTGTATGCACAAGATCCTTTTGGAAGACGATGCCAAACCAACGATAGAGCAACAAATGAGGCTGAACCCAATCATGAAAGAGGTGGTGAAAAAGGAAATTTTGAAGTGGCTTGATGCAGGTATCATTTACCCCATCTCCGATAGCAGTTGGGTGAGTCCAGTTCAGTGCGTGCCTAAAAAGGGTGGTATGACGGTTGTCGAAAACGAGAATAATGAATTGATACCGACAAGGACAGTGACTGGATGGAGGGTTTGTATGGATTACAGGAAATTAAACAAGGCAACCCACAAGGATCACTTTCCTCTACCCTTTATTGATCAAATGTTAGATAGACTGGCTGGGCACGAGTTCTATTACTTATTGGATGGTTACTCAGGTTATAATCAGATAGTGATTGCCCCCGAAGATCAGGAAAAGACTACCTTCACGTGTCCTTATGGCACTTTCACTTTTCGGAGGATGTCTTTTGGCTTATGCAATGCACCAGCGACGTTTCAAAGATGCATGATGGCTATTTTTTCAGATATGGTTGAACGTAACATGGAGGTATTCATGGACGATTTTTCAGTGTTTGGTGACTCATTCGATAGTTGCTTGGAAAATCTGGTCCTGGTTTTGAAAAGATGCGTGGAGACCAATTTAGTGCTCAACTGGGAAAAATGCCACTTTATGGTGCAAGAGGGGATAATTCTTGGGCACAAGGTGTCATCAAATGGGTTAGAGGTAGATCGGGCTAAGCTGGAGACAATAGAAAATCTACCTCCACCAACTACAGTCAAGGGAATACGGAGTTTCTTGGGACATGCCGGATTTTATAGAAGATTCATAAAGGACTTTTCTAAGATCTCTAAGCCTTTATGTAGCCTATTGGAGAAAGATGTTCCCTTTAAATTTGATGATGAGTGTTTTGCAGCTTTTGAATTGTTGAAAAGGAAATTGACCACAGCGCCAGTCATTGTCGCACCGGATTGGTCAAGGCCGTTTGAGTTGATGTGTGATGCTAGCGATTATGCTATTGGGGCTGTTTTGGGCCAACAAAAGGAAAAGATTTTTCACGCCATTTATTATGCTAGCAAAACATTGTCCGATGCCCAACTCAACTATACGACTACCGAGAAGGAGTTGCTTGCGGTTGTGTATGCCTTTGACAAATTTCGCTCGTACTTAATTAGAACTAAAGTAGTGGTGTTCACTGACCATTCGGCCATAAGATATCTGATTTCAAAGAAGGATGCGAAGCCAAGGCTGATTCGATGGATACTTCTACTCCAGGAGTTCGACCTGGAAATCCAGGATAGGAAGGGGACGGAAAATCAAGTGGCAGATCATCTCTCGAGATTAGAAAATAATGATCACGTAAAGGGAGACAAAACGGTGATCAATGAGTTCTTTCTAGATGAGCAGTTGTTTGTGATCCACTCAGAAGTCCCATGGTATGCCGATTTTGTCAATTATTTGGTTAGCAACGTACTCCCTCCTGATTTGACCAGCCAACAAAAGAAACAGTTTATGCATAATGTAAAAAGATACATGTGGGATGAACCGTTCCTGTTCAAACATTGTGCCGATCAGATGATTAGACGGTGTATGCCACAAAGTGAAGTAGAGAGTATTTTACATCATTGCCATGATTCACTATATGGAGGTCATTACGGAGGTGAGAAGACAGCGGCCAAGGTGTTGCAAGCAGGATTTTTCTGGCCAACATTGTTTAAGGACGCCCACCACTTCGTGCAAAGATGTGACAGATGTCAAAGGGTGGGAAATATTTCCAAGCGTCATGAGATGCCTTTGAATGCCATTTTAGAAGTTGAAGTCTTTGACGTTTGGGGAATAGATTTTATGGGACCATTCCCATCGTCCTTTAACAACCTCTACATCCTTTTGGCGGTCGACTATGTCTCTAAATGAGTGGAAGCAAGTGCGTTGCCGACTAATGATGCCAAGGTGGTTCTTAAATTTCTGCAGAAAAATATCTTCACATGTTTTGGCACCCCAAGAGCAATTATCAGTGATGAAGGGAGTCACTCTTGCAACAGGTCTTTCACGGCTCTCTTAGCTAAGTATGGGGTAAACCACCGAATTGCTACAGCGTACCATCCCCAAACCAGTGGTCAAGCCGAAGTTTCAAACAGAGAAGTGAAGAGAATTCTGGAGAAAATCGTCAATCCAAGTAGAAAAGATTGGTCAGCAAAATTGGATGATGCACTTTGGGCTTATCGGACAGCTTATAAGACGCCCATTGGCATGTCACCATACCAATTAGTCTATGGAAAGGCGTGTCACCTACCGGTTGAGCTGGAACACAGAGCATACTGGGCCATCAGAAAGTTGAACTTTGATCTCGCGGCTACTGGGGAAAAGAGGCTACTTCAGCTTAACAAACTCGATGAATTCCGGTTACAAGCATATGAGAATTCAAAGCTTTACAAGGAAAAAGTAAAGAAGTGGCATGATCGGAAAATCATCAACAGGACGTTTGAGCCGGGACAAGCAGTGCTTCTATTCAATTCAAGACTAAAGTTATTTCCAGGGAAGCTCAAGTCTCGGTGGTCGGGTCCTTTCATCGTCAAACAAGCATTCCCTCATGGCGCCGTTGAAGTTTTTGCAACCAATCCGGAAGAGTCATTTAAAGTTAATGGTCAAAGATTAAAGCATTATTGGGGTGGTGGTGTTGATCGCCAGAAAACCTCAATCACTCTTGCCGATTAAAGATGAAACAGGAAGTAGTCAGGCTGAAAGACTTTAAATCAAGCGCTACTTGGGAGGCAACCCAATTTCTAATTGTTTTTAGTTATCATTTTATGATTTTTAGGACTTAGATTTAGTTTTATTTTCATCTTGTAGTAATTAGATACTTTGTTTCTGGGTTTTTTATTGTTTATAGGTCATACACCAAGGAGTATACATGAAGAAATCATCAAAAGGGCTTAACAGTTAAAAGTCCAGTTTTTAGCCCAGCGCGACCGCGCCCCAAATGTGAAGGAAACACGCGCGGCCGCGCCCTGCTTCAGAAAGTCAAAATTGTGCAGCTGGTACACCAGCGCGACCGCGCCCAAATTGTGAAGGAAACCAGCGCGGCCGCGCCGCATCTCAGAAGTTGAAAAAAAATTGGCTGGTACACAAGCGCGGCCGCGCCCCATTCAAGTCAAATCCCAGCGCGGCCACGCGGCGATCGGATCCCAGTTTTTAAAAATCAAGTTCGACCCGACCCACGACTGTTTTTTTATTTCCTTTTCCCGCTTGGACTCTATGTCTTCAAACCTATTCCATCTAAAAAACCGACTCTCTCTGTTTCCTTCTCTCCCAAATCGGATTCCTTATCAAATCCCAATCTCCACAAAATCATTCTACAAATCAAACTCTACCAACATCAAACCCTAGTTCATATTATCATTCATCTCCATTCTCTTTCTAATACATATATACATAGCCGATACTCTCCATTCACACACCAAATTCGATTTCTTCAACAATCACAAAGTTCATCAAGGAGATTGTCAGTGCAACGCGGTGGGCTAGCAAGGAATCACAGTGGGATTGTTGAAGTAAGTATATTGCAATTAGGGTTTTATATTGTCTTAAGCTTCTTGTCAGATTTTACACAGGGGTTTGCTTTATATTGGTTTGGTTGCTTGTACTTGAGTTGTGCATGCAAGTATTTTGGATTATTATTGTTTGAGAAACCCTAGTGTAGTTTCTTTCAAGTTTGGGGGAGATTTTGCTTTAGTGTGAATTGGGAATTGAGTTGATATGGCTTTCAAACGACCACGAGGGGAATCGTCCAGTTCCCATGCACACGCTGAGGATGTAGATTTTGATAGGAGTCGGTTTGTTTCGGCTGAGGCGGAGGACTTCTATCACCGGGTTTTGTTGGGCAAGACCTTTGTATTGGAGCATGGGCTAAAGCCCGATCCTGGTTTGGATGGAGAGATGATGCGTATGATCAGGGCTAAAGGCTGGTTATTGTTTGTGGAGCCACCATTATCAGCACCTATTTCCGTGGTTCAAGAATTTTACGCCAACGCCAAGATTACAAAGGGTGGGACTGCGTTTGTGAGGGGCTGTCAGGTGCCTTATGATAGCCGCACTATTAATGATATTTACCACTTGCCTACCATTCCCCTTTTTGACCCTGAGAGTTTCCATTCTACAAATTGGGAACCCAAGCTGGACAGAATGAAAAATGTCTTATGCAAACCGGGTACCAAGTGGACTACAAAGCAGGGGACCGACCAGAAGCTTCACTTCCCGCACACTGCCTTGAGTCGCTACGGCAAGGCCTGGTACAGCTTTATTTGTGCAAATCTCATGCCCACCAGGCACCAGAACGACGTGACCAAGGACCGGGCGATTTTACTATATGGGATAGTGATGGGAAAGTCTGTCAATGTTGGTTATGTGATTCATCAGTCTATTCGTCGTTACCTTCAGGGAGGTACTTCAGGGGGTATCCCGCATGCTTCGGTGATTACCCGCTTATGTTCAGCTGCAGGGGTGGAGTGGGCCGACAGTGAGCCAGTGCAGCTCCCGATGAATACCATTGATCACGTGACGATAGCAAAGTATAAGGTGTGGGAAGGAGCCCCGTCGCATGCTCGTGGAGCAGGATTCTTGTTAGGGGACTATTCTGAGAGTGAGGAGGCGTCTGATCCGCCGGTGCCTGAGCCTGAACAGCCCATTAATATCTCGCAGGCTCGATTGGATTGCATGGAGAGGCGTATGACTCGCAGGATGGATGCTATACATTCGAGTATGACCGAGCTTCGTTCTTTTTCCACTCAGCTTTCAGATAGTTTCTCGCAGGCCTTTTCTCAGTTGGGCGTTCAAGTCCAATTTCCAATATTTGGTGCAACCTCGACTTATCCGCCTCCGGACACGCCTTCCGATGGGGAGGAGGCAGATGATGCTACGTCGGATTAGGGGAGTTTTTCTTTCCTTTTCCTTTTCTTTTATTGTTTTATTCAATGAGGGCATTGTCTGTTTTAAGTTTGGGGGAGTTCTTTTAGGTTTTTGTTTAGCATGTTTATTGGTTTTGTGCATCATATCTGTTAGTATGTTGGCATATTAGTATCTTGCATAGTTTGGTTTGATTGTGTTAGGTGCATTTAGTTTGTTTGCATGAATCCAATTGATTAGTTGGTATGATTTTGGCTCGACCAATGATGAGATGGGTATTATTGTGTTAGCTTGGACAGTTTGACAGTCATTTGGGATATAATAATTTTGATCATAAGGGTAATTATGCTTGTCATAACTTGAGTTTTTGGATTGCACGAATAAATTGATTAGTTTGACTGCTAGGGTTCAAAGGGCTGCATAACTGATTTTTACATGAGAATTGGGTAAAACATTGATAGGTGAATTAACAAGGAAGGTTAAATTGGGTAAAAGCTGAGTTTGGGGGTTCTTTTAAGTTTAAAAAAAAATAAAAAAAAATAAAAAAATAAAAAAAAAATAAATAAATGCGTTGACTAGTTGGGTTCTGTGGCCTCTATCGCTCGGGTAATTAGATCCTTAGGGGTGTCTTAACACCTAGTGCCCTAAAGCCGTCTGGTTTGGGAGTTACTGATTGAACGATCGCTACATGGGTGATTTTGAAACGCCTAATAGAACTTGACGTTGCACAGTTAAGCATAATTACGAGATGGTGCGTAAAACGCACTCGTAGTAAAATAAAGTAGGAATAAAACCTTGTTAGAACCTTCATACTCGGTATTTGCTTGATATTGGCTGGATTTATTGTATTTGCTTGAATTGAAGTAAAAAGAAAGTATTCTTGTTATAGAGTTGGTTATGTGGCTTTATTTTGAACTTTGGTCAGTTAACTTGATTAATGAACATACACGCACAATTTGGGTGATGATAGGTGTATATTGCTTGATTGGTTGGGATTATTAGTTTCTTTTGATTGGATTTGCTGTTTCAAGCTGTTTATTGATATCTCTGAGGCATACAGTTAACATTCATATTGGCTATTGGTTGGATTCGTAGGCATGCTAGTTCTTAGTGCATTCATGGCATTGTGTTGCATTATGTTAGTTATTGCATTACATTTTGTTGCTTGGGGACAAGCAATAGTTTAAGTTTGGGGGAATTTGATGAGTAGGTTTTATACCTACGAATCGGATACCAATTTACGTGAATTATTGTTTATTTCCATGGTTTTCAGTTACTTTTCATGTATTTTGTGTGTTTTTGTAGGTTGTACGTGTTGGGATTGCATTGGGCGAGAATTGGACATTCGAGTGGATGAAGTTGCTGATGTAGCTGATGTTGCAGGATTTCAGAGCAGCGCGGCCGCGCCCAAAATGAACTGGGTAGCAGCGTGGCCGCGCGTGATGCCAGAGTTAGAAAAAAATTGCTGCCAGAGTAGCGCGGCCGTGCGCCTTGCAAGCTTAATCCAGGCGCGGCCGCGCCGGTTCGAACGAGGGCAAAGTTGACTTCTCAGATGTTTTAAATGGTTTTGATTTGAACTTGGATTTGGAACTCTGTAATTAATTAGGGGTTTTATCAGATATTATAAGTAGGTGTTTTCTAGTTGGTAATTGAGCTATCTATGATTAGAAAACCCTAGTTTGGAGCAATTAGAGAAGACTTGAAGTAAGTTGAGAACAAGGAGAAAGCAAGGAGGAGCAGGACAGAGATTGAAGGATTGCTTACAGTGTTTCTTCTCTTTTCTCTCTATTCTAAACTTTTTGATGTTATTAAACTTGTGGATGATGAATTCTAGTTTTTTTATGAACTAAATTTCTTTTAAGGCTATAATGGATCTTAATGCGTAGTTTTGAATAGCATGCTTCTTTGAATATTATGATTAGTTATTTTTGGATTGTCTATTATGGTTTGTGCTGAATTACTTAATTATCTGGCCAATAATTACTGGGCTATTCTATATGAATTTGAAAGATGAAGTATAGAAGTAGAACTTACCATAATAGCATGTGATTGTGTCTTCTGCTGTCGATGGAATTCATAATTTGTGATTAGGATAGAGATATACCTATCACTGCATGTAATCAAAATAGGGAACTTGGGCTTTAAATCCTTTTTAATTGTAATTCACATAGAAATATAGTGAGTTAGTTATTTAGGATGATTAACTTGAATCTATCAATTGTGGATTTAAGTTAAGTTGTTTGTGAAACATTGAAAGACGATCATAAATAGTGATGAGTTCCTGGTTAACAATCTAGAATAACTAGCATAATCCAAAGGGGAGCATGTTAAGTAAAATAAAGCATTAAGTGAAGTTGTAGTCTTAAGTCTTTAAAAATCTGTTCTCAAACTAGTGTTAGTAATTTAATTTAGAATTAATTAGTTAAATTCAAAACCTCAGAAATATAAAACCATTTGTTTACTAAAAACTGATTTGATTTAAATTTGGAATTTGTCATTGTAGAATCAATTCTTCTCTGTGGGACGATACTCTACTTTCACTTTATTACTTGTGGACTGCGTATACTTGCGTATTTTTGCTAGTATAGATTTTGGCAAACAATGAACGTGGCAAATCCTGTCTTTTGTTCCTCGGCCACCCGTGCGACCTCGAAGACCTTTTCTATCTCTTCGATCCAGGTCTGTGCTTCGATTGGGTTAAGAGTTCCCTTGAATTCGGGTGGTCCGACCAGTTTAAAATCTTTAAAATTCGCCAAATGATGTGTTGGCCCGGGGGCTGCTTGGGCCCCTACAGGTGGCGGTCTTGATTGCATGGCTTCTGCTAGCATTTCTGCGAACATTCTCATTGGATTGGATTAATTTCCAACCTCACTTTCTGACTCTTCAACCTGTCGGTTACGTGGTCGTCCTCTTGGCGGCATGATTTGAATTCTGGCCGACTTTTACCTACAGTTTTATATTTTACACAATATGTCATTAAAAATCAGCAATCAAGGGTAAAAACATCTATCAAACGCATTTGATTTAAATGAAACATCTGCATTTATATTTATATACCACTGTTTGTTACATTCAGGCTAAACATGTGGCATACTTCTATAAATGCGCCATTACATGCCCTATCCATCATTAAACATTCCCCTAAGACAAAAGTGGGGAATCCTAACCTTTCATCTCTCAAGACCACAAAAGTTGGGGTTTAACTGCTACCCCAAACATAAAAATAAATATAGAGTTTCACAAGACAAACATGAATACGTCCCTAATATAACAAAAAGTGGGACTGACTGTACTAAAGACAAAGCAACCATCATATCTCGTCACTGCACGTAGTGACGAATCCGTGCCTACTGACCAGAAGAGAATGCTCCACCCCCGACCCTGCGACGAATAGAGCGGCTAGACTCTCCTACCTCAGTCCGGGGCCTCCTGTAGGCTACATCTAAAGCATATCCTAGGGTCTCTATCCTCACTGCTCTGGCCTCCAGCTGGTCCTCTAACTGATCGGCCCTTCTAGCTTCCCTAACCTAGGCATCTCTGACTCGCGTCCTCTCAGCAGTCGCCAGCCCATACTCGAACCTCATGGCCTCCTGCTTAGCCTTCAGATGGGCGATCTGCAGATCCTTCTGCTCCAGCCTCTCTCTCAGCTCAGCGTTTCGGGCCACCAGTTGATGTAGCAGTGGTCCGACCTGCTGCGCTGAGGACTCGTAACCCTGCAGCTGCATCTTTGCTACTCCCAGGTCATGCTCGAGCTGGTAAGCCAGATCCCTATATTGGTTCTCCCCGAACTGGTGGGTCTGATTCTGCTCCTCCAGATGAGCTATCCGATCCTCCAGCTCCTCGTTCCTGCTGGTCAGTCCCTCAATGATATCGTCGGCAGTGGACCCCATGCCATCAACATAAGCAGGTGGCTCCTCTCCCTCGGTCTCGGGATCCTCCTCCTCAGCATCCGGGTCCTGACTGCCGGACCTCATGACTCGGCCTATGACCGGCTCTCCCCGATCCTCCAGATAGTCCTCCTCTGGCTCGGACTCCTCTAGTGGTACTCCTGGGGCAATAGGAGCATACCCCGCCAACTGCTCAACCACTACTGGTATATCTATGAATGTCTCCTCCTGGGTCCCACTAGTCCCTTCCCTGTCGGCCATCCTAAAAACACAGACAGAGATAACAAATATTAGTATCATAATAAAATATATTCATTGATAGAATGAAATGATATTTTATCATGTACAACTCGGCTTGGCAAATTTCCACAATCCACCCCCAGACAAGTCCCTTACCTGAATCTCCTTGATTCATATCCTAGCGTACTCAATACGAGTTTAATGCTAAGGTTATAACCTAGGTTTAGCGATCCTAAAGTCTATAACCTACGGCTCTGATACCAACTTGTGACGACCCCAAATTCGGGTCTCCAACTACCCGGATCTGGTCATCACGATCCAATACAAACATTCACCTCTAACAACATATGGTATCTAAAATGCGGAATATAATAAACATACGTTGTTCATTACAAGGGTGTTACTAGTCCCAGAATACAATAACCTTAAACACATACACAAATCCATACCCTAAATACCTATCAGGGTTTAAATTACATTAACAATGAATAACTACACATAAATTTAAAATCTGCTACATGAAGTCTATCACTTCATCTTTTCTTTCCCTTTGTTCTTCCCTGACGTCTCGGGTTTAGCTGCAATAAAGTCATGATATAGCAAGGATGAGCAACGAGTTTGCTCAGCAAGTTTAAAGTACAACAATAAGGATATATCATGATGAAAGGGATATAGAACGAGATTTCAACAATAGAATTATCAGAAGCAATAACAATAAATGCTTTTAGAACAATTGATAGTCAAGTAGACTTTGAACAATAACTTTCAAAGGAGCCAATAGCTAGTTGACCCTCTAGTTACTGGCTACAGAATAAGTACTTGAGGGGATCAGCCTCGCGTACGCTATGTGTATGCATAACATTTAACTCTGCTAGTTGTACCTTATATACGGTACCTGGGATACTCCCTTATAATAAAAAGGGGTGTTCATACAGTCTAAGAATCCTTACCATCGATTGGTTTGGATAGCTTTTATAAATCCTCACATACTTGCCTGACCGAACAAAGGTTCAGACTTAACCATGAATAGTTTATAAATTTCTGATCTTAAATAAATATACGAATTCAAATGCACGAGTGCGAATGTCAATAAATACATAGGTGTGGAATAATTTTAAAAATAATTAGACCACTTAAAGCATGATTGGAGATAAGACTCAATTGGGGGAATGCATAACATAGGTTTAGGAACTTGCTCAATGTAGAAGTTGAGTAAGATAGAACTTGCCTGTTTGCTCAGCTACCGATAAATTTTAGCTTTAATTAATTGATCTTGAGTGACCTATCATTGGATAAAGTCGATTTATCAATTAATATAGCATAGTTGTATATTGGCACACCTTACTATACCATTTATTTGGCAGATAAATAATTTACCAATTACATTTAATTACTATCTAATCATTAGCTAAACAAAAATTAATTTAATGGCCTCTAGCTATTATTTAAAAATATATAATAGTTAATCATGGTTACCTATTATTTGAGTACTCAACTATTCCCCTTATTTGTCTCTAAATATGGGTTAATAATCCTTATTTATTATTTATAAAATAAATAATAAATTTATTTTGGTTTAAAGACAACAGGAAAACAATTGATCATTTATTTAGTTTACTCTTAATTACTATTTACCTTAGGGGTAATTGAGTAATTATTAATCTTGTTCCTTATTTAACATTAATTAAATACTTAATGTATTAATTCTACACACACTTAATTATTATTTAATATTAGTTAAATAATCCTTAAGTATTTATTATTTTTATTCAGGCCAAAAGTAAATAATCAACTTATTAATCTCACTCATACTTAATCATTATTTCATTAATGATTAAGTAGTTGTTATCCTTATTAGCTTTATTCATACCCAATTATTAATAGTTAATAATTAGATATTTATTATCTTTATTTAGTACTATTTGATAAAGAATAAATAACCATCTATTAACTTTACTATACCTTATAATAACTCAATAGTTACTACCTTTATTTATTATTAATGAATAAATAATAAATAATTATTTATGAGTTTTACTTATACTTAATTATTATTTAAGATTAAATAATAATTAAATATTTATTACCTTTATTTATTATTTATGGGTAAATAATAAATAATTATTTATTAACCTCGTTCATTATTATTTAATATTAATTTAATAATTAATAAATATTTATTATCTTTATTGGTAAATAATAAATAATTATTATTTTATTACTTATATTTATACTTGATTATTAGTAATTAATAATAATTTAAATATTTACTATCTTTATTTATTGTTTATTGATAAATGATAAATAATTACTTATAAATTTTATTTATTAGTTATAATAACTACTTAGTTTACAAGTGTATTATTAGCTCCAATTAACAACCACTAGTTAAGCTAATGACAGTAATTAACAGTTAACTCCATTGAATTACACAACTTATTTCGAAAATAGTTCAATTGTTTATTCCTTCATGTCAAAATCATCAGCCACTATTATCACAATATAACCAATTTCCTGTAATTTTATTTCAAGTCATCCAGATCATTACTCACACCATAGGAAAATTTACAGACAGTTTCACATGGAGAGACAACACAAGTATGATGTATAAGCAAAGTGTTTTGACTGTACATTTCAATACCAAACTGGAACACAGATCTGCAATTAACCACAATATGAATACGCCACTGATTCCCCAGTCTGTAATCAGCTCAAACATTATCATATCCAAAAGAAAACTAAAGTTTTGATTTTATAACTATGTTGCTGACAGAGCCATTTAATACTAAAATGAAGAACAATTCTCGTTCTGGCATTTCAACAACCACTTAGTGGGCATACAGAGATTCAACAGTTGGCCTAATTTATGAACACAACCATGTCACCAGAACCTCTTAGGGTTCTTTATTACTAGCGTTTCAAATCAACAGTTATACCCAACACAGTCGAACCACACAACCTAAGTACAGAAAAGAAAGAACTAAAAAAACCACAAGAAAATTTATACAAAAAAAACCTAACTAGAAAACTATCACAGTATCTCATTAATCCCAGTGTTGTACCTTGGGTTCGATCGGGTTGCTGTTTTTATTCTTCTCCCAAAATAATTGATTGCGCTGGACATATACCTCCCGTTCCCCTGTTATCTCTAATATTTGAAATTTCTTTTCTAATTTGGACTCACAAACGAGGAAATCGGCAGCTTTGGGGTTTGGGGGAGGGTTCAATTTATAGTATATCTTTTACCCAATTTAACTGGGTATTACCCCAATTGGTTATTCAGGGACCGTTGGTAGAAGAAGAGTAGACGGACGGTAGGTCTCGTCAATCCATCCGAGCCCAGCTGTGGAATCGCCAGCAAACCTTGAGCCGCGCGTCACCACCGGTCGCGTCGCCGAATTTCTGGGACCCTTGGTCCGTGCCGCGCTTGCTCGGTTGTCAACAACTTTCCCTGCTCCGACCACTGGTCGCTCACGCCGTCGCCGGCGCACGCCTGGGGACCCTTCCTCCCGTCTCACGCTCTGGCCGGCTTGATTGATTGAGGGTTTAGGCCCTTAGCTCGGTTTTGATTTGAGGCTAGGGATTGCTAGGGATTTCTTGATTACCACTGATATAAGAGTCTGGCTCGATTTTGATTTTCCCCAATTGATATGCCGGTCAATTTTGTTTCCCCCAAATTACTTGGATCTAACCCGATTGCAAATGGGTACGACCCGACCGGTAAAGAAACAAGGAATGGGCTCAGATTGGGCTGAAAGGGTTTTGGGCTCAACCTAATAGGGTTGGGCCGGTTGGTTTTAGTAGAGAAATGGCCCAAAAAGAAAATAAAAAGGAAAATGGTTTCAGCCCACTTGATATTGGGTTAGCTTAAAAAAAATTGACCCAATTAGAATAACATAATGCTTCTAATATTAATTAACTAATTTAATCTAATTAATTAGTTATAATATTTATTTCAACAATAATTTCTTATGGCAATTTATTTAAATTCGATAAAAAAATGAAATTATTTATTTAGACTCTCTTAAATTTTCTTGCCAACCAAATGTTAGGGTTAACTTATTAATTTACTCAAACTATTAGTGAATCCCTTTAAGGCAAAGAAAATTATTGAACCATATAGTTATATAATTAAATAATAATTATTACATGGATCCAATTAAATTCGTAAAAATATATAATAAATGAATTTTATTTATTAAAATAAATTCGATACAATGTTTAAAATTCCTGGACATTACAAAATTGAGAAATGGAATATAGTGTTAAGACCTAGTTATGAATTCATGTGAAAATTGGATATTCTTATGGGTAATTTATGAGATTATGTGACGTATGTATTATGTATAATCCTCTAGAATTGATAATTTGATTGTATTTAGGATAGACATATACCTAAATGCCACATGCATCTATTTGAGATTCTATGCTTAATGATTTCTGTAATATTCTGAATATTTATGAGGCTTATAAATATGATCGTATATGGTTAGAGGTTAATTTAGTAACCTAAAATTAGGTATCAAGAAGTTTAAAACCTTAAGCCCTAATGAGATTCGAATTTTGTGCTTAATAAAGATAGAAATGATATTTCGAAGCAGGTGTTTTGTGATTATATAGTGTAAATGATGAATTAGGTCAAATAAAAATTTTTGGTCAAGCTGCTTAGTCGTGCTTACATTGACAAATTGATTTGTCGTGCTTTCCACGATTTCACCAAGAAGTATCTTGACAAATTATTTTTGACAAGTTGCTGTGCCGTGCTTAAGAATGACAAAGTGATTTGTCGTGCTTACGGTAACAAGCTGCACTGTCGAGCTTGGAAGATATTTTCATTGAGGAGCTTAGAAGATAGGTTCAATTGCAAACTGCATTGTCGAGCTTAGAAGATATTTTCATTGAGGAGCTTAGATTGCAGGCTGCATTGTCGAGCTTGGAAGATATTTTCATTGAGGAGCTTAGAAGATAGGTTCAATTGCAAGCTGCATTGTCGAGCTTGAAAGATATTTTCATTGAGGAGCTTAGAAGAATATTCTAAGAATTTGCTAGGTACTAAAGTGTAATTAACTTAGGTACCAAAGTGTAATAAGCCGAGCCCCTAACGTGCAATTAGTGAAACTTAGTTTTTCTATAAATAGCAAGCTCAGTTCATTCATTCCTTACTATTTTTCAAGAGCAATTCAATAGCAAAAACACTCTATTTTTATATCCTGAGAGATTGTGAGATAAAAATTACTTTCTAAGCATCGAAGCGTTGCGTGATTGGAAGTAAAGTTAGCAACTACAAGAGGTATTACTCTAGTGGTTATTATTTTCATTCTTCTTTATATATTTAGTAAAAATATACTTTTATAAGCAGTTATAATGCCCAAATTATTTTAAGTATATAGTACAAAAGTCCTATTTACAAGCAGTTATAATGCCAAATTATTTTATGAATATAGTACAAAAGTCCGATTTTCAAGCAGTTATAATGTCCGATTTATTTCTCTTATATATTAGAAAATATAATTTTATAAGCAGTTACTATGTCCGATTTTCTTCAAGTATTTAGTAAGAATATTCATTTTATAAGCAGTTATAATGCTGAAATTATTTTAAATATAATAGCCGAATATTCATTTTATATGCAGTTACAATGCTGAAATTATTTCATGTATATTAGAAGGAGTCTTATTTATAAACGGTTATAATACCCGAAATAAAACTTAAAAGATTTAATCGTTAAAATGCTTAATTAGCCTAGCATAATCCAAGGAAAGGAAAAGTTTGGAGGATAAAAGTTGTAGAGCTTACACTTCAAGAGATTGAGCGAGGAATGAAACATTAGCGTTAACATATTATCCATATTCAGGCAAGTCTTCTAACCTTGTTACATTTAAGCAAGTCTATTACATCTTACTATCAATTATTGTGAAGTTATTGCTTCTTGTTCAGCATAACTTAAGAAATGAATCATTATTCATATATTGTTTATTCGAGCGTAAAATATTGTGTCAAACCAAATTATTTTGGTACAACATCTTATACTGAGAAATGGAACACCTTGATGTAAGGTGAATCGAAACACCTTGATATAAGGTGGTGGTAAATGTTGATTATATATCGACACAAAATTGTAGGATGATATGCATACTCCTAGGATATTGGTTAGGCTGATCCCCTACCAGATATCCGAAATCAAACTTTTCTAAGTCATTGAAGACTGATAGAACTGATTAAAACACATGGTTCATGTACAGAACCCTTAATTATACATCTTTGAAATCTATTAACTCAAACACATTGTGTTTACGTTTTCAAATAAACTTGCTGAGCATTTGTAGCTCATTCTTGGATATAATCTCTTTTGCAATCTTAAATAAAAATCCCGAAACTTCAGGGACGAATACCAGAAAGGGACCGTGTTAATTAGTTTTACCTTATCGTTTGTATAAATTTAAGTCTTTTAAAGGCTTTGTTGTAATAACTTAGTACTGAGAACGATGTAACCAAACTTAACGATATGAAATATATTATCATCCATTATTATATCGAATGCGTTATACTCTGATGTTTAAATTGTTTAGAATAGTTATACTAAGTTAATACAATATCCATACAAACTATACATCTGAATGAGGGTATTTGAATGATATTGAGAGTTCTATAAGCTCTGGGGTTACACTAAATGAGTGCCGGTAAGGTGCCATCTTTACCGGAATGCGCCCCTCAGTTCTAGGGACAATCTTATCATTAATACTGTGAATGTCAGATAGATAGGAACTATTGATATGAAAGAGATATACATTAGATATAAATCTATATATCTAAGTGAGGGTATCCAAATACAGTTAAACGTTCTGACGAGAACTATTATCTGTTATGGGATACTGTGAACCTTGGATAGTTAGAAGTTATATATTATGGAATATCTAATAGGTGGTTAACTAGTTAAGCTTGAACACCAGATCTGATATAGAGGTATAAAGATTTAAGTTGAAGATGTAGAAGTCATTTAAACTATGTTAGATTAACAATATTGGCAATATGTAGAAAGTTCTGATGAGGAAAGGGGTTAGGTCATTTAATTACGCGTCGTTTTAATGGAAAGCCCCCTCTTTCCTTGGAACTGCCTGGTTGCTAATACTGCACGTCTCGGATAGAGAAATGGAGATTTATTTTTAAGTCTTTTAGGACTTATGTATAATAAGAACAAGTAACCTGAGAATGTTATAACAATGAACAAATGATATTTTATAATATTATCACTTTTCCGCATTACACTCTAATTATTAGAAGTCAAGATTTCTATAGTAGTATGTAAAGGTTGTACATGTGAGCACGAAGTCCGACTTGGCTAAAAGAAGCTAGCAGGTGGATTTTCAGGGCGTCACATTATGGTATCAGAGCATTAGGTTATAGTTCTAGGGCAAGAATACCTTAGGATATAGCCTGCGTAAAATTTTGGGGATAGAAAAAACTCGTAAAAAGAAAGTTAAAAAATGCTTACACTGGAATTTTGAGGACGAAATTCTTATAAGGAGGAGAGAATATAATATCCTGAATATTTATAGAACTTATAAATATGATATTGAATGACTAAAACTAGCTGTAAAGTTAATTTCGAGGACGAAATTCTTTGAAGTAGGTGTGAATGTAATATCCTAAATATTTATAAGGTTTATAAATACGATCGTATATGGTTAGAGGTTAATTTAGTAACCTAAAATTAGGTATCGAGAAGTTTAAAACCTTAAGCCCTAATGAGATTCAAATTTTGTGCTTAATAAAGATCGAAATGATATTTCGAAGCAGGTGTTTTGTGATTATATAGTGTCAACGATGAATTAGGTCAAATAAAATTTTTTGGTCAAGCTGCTTAGTCGTGCTTACATTGACAAATTGATTTGTAGTGCTTTCCACGATTTCACCAAGAAGTATCTTGACAAATTATTTTTGACAAGTTGCTGTGTCGTGTTTAAGAATTACAAAGTGATTTGTCGTGCTTACAGTAACAAGCTGCACTGTCGAGCTTGGAAGATATTTTTTCATTGAGGAACTTAGAAGATAGGTTCAATTGCAAACTGCATTGTCGAGCTTAGAAGATATTTTCATTGAGGAGCTTAGATTGTAAGCTGCATTGTCGAGCTTGGAAGATATTTTCATTGAGGAGCTTAGAAGATAGGTTCAATTGCAAGCTGCATTTTCGAGCTTGAAAGATATTTTCATTGAGAAGCTTAGAAGAATATTCTAAGAATTTGGTAGGTACTAAAGTATAATTAACCTAGGTACTAAAGTGTAATAAGCCGAGCCTCTAACGTGCAATTAGCGAAACTTGGTTTTTCTATAAATAGCAAGCTCAGTTCATTCATTCCTTACTATTTTTCAAGAGCATTTCAAGAGCAAAAACACTCTATTTTTATATTCTGAGAGATATTGTGAGATAAAAATTACTTTCTAAGCATCAAAGCGCTACGTGATTGGAAGTAAAGCTAGCAACTACAAGAGGTATTACTCTAGTAGTTATTATTTTTATTCTTCTTTATATATTTTGTAAAAATATACTTTTATAAGCAGTTATAATACCTAAATTATTTTAAGTATATAGTATAAAACTCCTATTTACAAGCAGTTATAATGCCCAAATTATTTTATGAATATAGTACAAAAGTCCTATTTTCAAGCAGTTATAATGTCCGATTTATTTCTCTTATATATTAGAAAATATACTTTTATAAGCAGTTACTATGTCTGATTTTCTTCAAGTATTTAGTAAGAATATTCATTTTATAAGCAATTATAATGCTGAAATTATTTTAAATATAATAGCCGAATATTCATTTTATATGCAGTTACAATGCTGAAATTATTTCATGGAAGGAGTCTTATTTATAAACGGTTATAATACCCGAAATAAAACTTAAAAGATTTAATTGTTAAAATGCTTAATTAGCCTAGCATAATCCAAGGAAAGGAAAAGCTTGGAGGATAAAAGTTCTAGAGCTTACACTTCAAGAGATTGAGCGAGGAATGAAACATTAGCGTTAACATATTATCCATATTCAGGCAAGTCTTCTAACCTTGTTACATTTAAGCAAGTCTATTACATCTTGCTATCAATTATTGTGAAGTTATTGCTTCTTGTTCAGCAAAACTGAAGAAATGAATCATTATTCATATATTGTTTATTCGAGCGTAAAATATTGTGTCAAACCAAATTATTTTGGTACAACATCTTATACTGAGAAATGGAACGCCTTGATGTAAGGTGAATCGAAACACCTTGATATAAGGTGGTGGTAAATGTTGATTATATATCGACACAAAATTGTAGGATGATATGCATACTCCTAGGATATTGGTTAGGCTGATCCCCTACCAGATATCCGAAATCAAACTTTTCTAAGTCATTGAAGACTGATAGAATTGATTAAAACACATGGTTCATGTACATGATGAGTGAATTTTATACCTGCGAATCAGGTCTTGCTAGACTTAATTATTGCGGTCTTTAAGTATTTTTAGTATTGTTTTATTTGTTTTTCTGTTTGTTTATTGTAGGATGGAGTTGGAGGGGCAAAAGAGTCAATTTCGAGCTTAAAGGATTAAAAATCAGACTTGGTGGCATTTTTATAATTCTGAGGGCATGACCTAGCGCCAGAAGCGCTAGGAATAACACTAAGGTAGCGCAAGAGGCGCTAGGGCACGACTTTTGATGCTGAGTTGCGGCTGGAGGAGGAAAAAGAAGCCAATTTGGAAGAGGATTCAGACTATTATTGATCAGATTTAGAGAAGGAAACGAAGAGAAGGAACTTGGAGACTATTATTATGATTATTCTACTTTTCTAGAGAGATAGTTTTTGGGATTTTCACTGTGGATTATTATTGTTTAAGTGCTGGATTTTGATGTGGGTTTAAGCTTACTTTGGATTTTATTCTTCAATTGGGTTTGATCAATTTACCTCTTCTTATTTCAATTGATTGTTTATTTTCCTATGTGTAATTTTAATCCCATAATGGCTTTTGGTTCAGACATGAACTAATCTTCATTATGGGATTCTAACGGATTTTAATATGTAGTCTAATTATAAACTTGATTGTTAGATTGTTTTGCGCATCATAAGGAATTTCTATCATGATTGTTTTGCATGTATGAATGCTTGATCACCATTCGATTTCAGTGCTTGTATGGAATTTAAAAATAACATATAAGTATGGATTATAGTCATGATAGCTTGCGAATATGAGGCTTAATTGGATAGCTTAATATTTTGTGAATCAGATAGAAATATACTGTTTCACCGTAGGAGTCAAAATAAGGGCTTGTGCTTTAAATCAGTATAATTGCAATTTCACATAGAAATATAGTGATTTTGGTTATAGTGGTGATTACATGGTGTCTATTGAGTATGGATATTATGTAAGTAGGTCATAATACATTGACAAATGGTTATGTCTATTTTAGTGTCCTTGGCTACTTTTCTGTGATATGTGAACTTACTAGCATGATAGTGGTAATTAGATGAACTATTAAATGAAGTTAGGATCCCATTAATTCTAAATTTGATATATTCCGTTAGTATTTGCATTTTTAGTTGTTAATTGATTTAGAAATAATTTTGTCAACACAATCAAGTTATCAGTTTAGGCAAATAAATATAGTGATAGGACTGATGCATAGTAATTTAATTTAGCACTTTCTCTGTGGGACGATACTCTACTTCCTCTGTATTACTTGTTGGCCACGTATACTTGCGTGAGTTAGAGCTATTTTACTAAAGATTAAAAAAGAGGCAACAAGTTTTTGGCACCGTTGCCGGGGAAAGGCGTTTAGATTTTTATTATTATCATCAGTTTTAAGCTATATTGTTTGACTTAGACAAACCTAATCTTTTCTCATTTCTATTTTGATTTTTGTTTTGGTTTCAGGTACTTGTAGAATTTTTATGCACACACGATCATCCAACTCAGAATTGACACCAGCACAGGATAATATTAACGGAAGAGGTTGGACAGCAAGAGTGCGTAGGAATTTACAAGCACAGTTGGAAGGAACTATACCGAATATGGCGGAAGAACAAAGAGTAGAGCAAAGAGAGGAGCATAAAGCTTTGCGGGACTATTCTATGCCGAACATTAATGAACTGCAGTCTAGCATAGTCAGACCGGCGATAGCAGCAAACACTTTTGAGATAAAACCGGGCACCATTCAAATGGTGCAGAATTCGGTCCAGTTTGGGCGTGCTGCTACAGACGATCCTAATGAGCATCTTTTGAGTTTCATTGAAATTTGTGATACATTTAGATACAACGGGGTGACGGAGGATGCCATCCGACTAAGACTGTTTCCATTCTCATTGAGGGATAGAGCGAGAAGTTGGCTTCATTCTTTGCCTTCAGGATCAATTACTACATGGGAGGACCTTGCACAGAAGTTCTTAGCCAAGTTTTTCCCAATGGCTAAAACTGCAAAAATGAGGACAACAATTTCTCAGTTCGAGCAACAACAGGGTGAATCCTTATACGAGGCTTGGGATAGGTACAAGGAGATGCTAAGGAAATGTCCGCACCATGGGATGCTAGATTGGATGGTGATCAACACATTTTATAATGGTTTGGGATGGCAGTCGAGGCAAATGGTAGACACAGCTGCAGGAGGAGCTTTAGGGGCGAAGAGCTATGACGAAGCTTATAACCTTATTGAGACTATGGCAGCGAATGATTTTCAAAACCCTTCAGCCAGAATGTCACAGCCCAGAGTTGCAGGTTTGTTGGAAGTAGATGCTATTACTCAGTTGTCAGCACAGATGGCGGCTATGGCGAAGAAAATAGAGTCGTTTTCAGAAAGCAAAGTCAAGTCAGTTGCCTTCATATGCGAGATTTGTGCGGGATCACACTCCACAGATCAATGTGCTATCAGCTCAGAGTCGGTGCAGTATGTGAATAGTTATAGGAAAGACCAAGGACAGTTTTAGAACACATACAACCCCAACAACCGCAATCATCCAAACTTTAGTTGGTCGAATAATCAAGGAAATCAACAACAACAGTTTCAGCAGAATCAACAGTTTCCATCTCAGCCAGCGCAACAACAGTTTGCTCCACGACCACCTTTTCCACTAGGATTTTCTCAACAACAACAACATCAGACTCCAAATGCACCTCAACAAGAAAAGAAGTCAAAAATGGAGGAGATGATGTTGAAGTACATGGCAAATACAGAGGTGATGATCAAAAGCCAGGCAGTGGCTATTAAAAATTTGGAAACTCAGATGGGGCAAATGGCGAATATGCTTAATAACAGGCCCCAGGGTTCATTGCCAAGTAACACAGAGGCAAATCCACGGAGAGAGGGTAAGGAACAGTGTCAAGCCATTACACTCAGATCGGGAAAGCAATATTCAGGAAATGCACCAGACACAGCAGCACCGAGTTTACAAGGGGATGACATTGGGATAGAAACTGAGACAGAAATTGAAGCTGAACAGAAAGAGATGAAGGATGAGTCCGAGTCGCAGTAAGTAGAGAAGGAGAAAGCGAGTTCAGATAAGAAGCCTGTGAATACAGTACCACAAGTTCACCCCCAAGTTCCGTATCCGCAGAGATTGAACAAGCAGAGGGACGATAAACAGTTCAAAAAGTTTGAATTTGAGACAGTGGCCTTGAAGGAGGAATGCAGTGCAGTGCTTCAGCGTAAATTACCTCCAAAGCTGAAAGATCTGGGCAGTTTCACAATTCCATGCACGATCGGAAAGATGAGCTTTGATAAATGTTTGTGTGATCTTGGGGCAAGTATCAACCTGATGCCTTTGTCTGTATTCAGTCAGTTGGGATTGCCGGAACCAAGGTCAACAAATATTTCCCTGCAGCTAGCTGATAGATCTATCACGTATCCACGAGGGATAGTGGAGGACGTACTGGTGAAAGTGGACAAATTTATCTTTCCAGCGGACTTCATCATTCTGGATTATGAGGAAGACAAAAATATACCAATCATACTAGGGAGACCATTCCTAGCCACGGGGAGGACTTTGATAGACGTGCAAAAAGGGGAGCTTACAATGCGGGTACATGATCAGGAGGTGACGTTTAACGTCTTCAAGGCAATGAAGCTCCCAACCGATGAAGAAGAGTGTTTCAGAGTTGACTTGGTGGATAATATAGTGTATGATGAAGTTGAGAGTTTGTTGAGATATGAACCACTACAGAGCGTGATTGCTGAAAATTCAGATTTGGAGGATGAAGAATGTGCCGAACTTGTGAAATATCTAGATACCACCCCCAAATTCGGAAAATTCAGAACACCTGTCGAGCCACTTACGAAAGCTGGAGAGACGTCGATAAAGTTGAAACCATCTCTTGAGATACCTCCCGAACTTGAACTAAAACCACTTCCAGATCATCTCAGGTACGCATTTTTAAATAAAGATTCAAAGCTACCTGTGAATATTTCTTTTGCACTAATATCTTTTCAGGAGGAAAAACTGCTACGAGTGCTTAGAGAGTTTAAATCAGTTATTGGACGGACCATAGCAGATATCAAGGGGATAAGCTCTTCTTTTTGCATGCATAAGATCCTGCTGGAAAATGGTAGCAAGCCGTCGGTTGAGCAGCAATGAAGGCTTAATCCAATAATGAAAGAAGTGGTCAAGGATACAGGAAAAGTTGAATCGAATGATGATAGTTATTTTCGGCCAATGGATGAAGATAAATTTGGAGGTTTTCAAACGTACAATGATGCCAAGGAATTCAAAGAAAAGACTAAGAGGAGGCATGCAATGACATTTTTTGCGATTAAACCAGAATGAGATTCAGAGACAGTCAAGCTAATTGACTATAACTTAGCGCTATCTGGGAGGCAACCCAGCGTTTTAATTTTCTATTTTGCTTTTGTTTAGTCAATTATTTTTGTTTTAAAAAAAAGGGGTTTTTGTAACTAATTTTGGAATTTGGGGTGATTTGTTTGCAGATAGAAGCCAGAGCTCAGAAAAATTGGTTAAGTGTAGGCTCAAGTGCCTACAGCGCTCAACCAAGCACACATATAGTGCTTGAGGCGCTAGGCCAAGGACCAAGTTTCTGTATACCAGCGCTCTAGGCGCCCGACAACATGCATCATCAGCGTCTGAGGCGCTAGGGAACATTACACGATTCTGCAACCAAGTGCTCTAGGCGCTCGGCATGAACAAAAGCCTGCGCTTCAGGCGCTAGTCCCAACGCCTTGATTCTGCAAGCAAGCACCAGCAGCGCCCAACTCTTCAAAAACCTCAGCGCTAGAGGCGCTCGGCTGGGAACTTTGAAAAAAAAATGCAAAAACACTAGATCGGGCTTAATGAGGGCACAACACGCAGTAGACACCCAAATTTTGCGTTTCCTATACTAACCTTGACAGGAGGGCAAAATCGTCAATTAGCCTAGCCTACGAGACGGAAGGTGGACATAAGTGCGAACACTCAAAACCACCACGACGACTTGTGATCAAGGTTGACACGACGACGGGTGAAGCAAACACCCATGAATGATGTGGCACTTTTCCCAGCGGTTCTCGGACTGCAAAATGCAAGCCTTTCAGCAGAAACCGATGATTCGACACGAGAATCGAGGTGCGGTTCAGAAAATGAGAAAATCAGCCCACCCGGCCGCGGATTGATCTGCGGCCAAACGATTAAAATAATGGTAGTGCGCGAGACGGCTGAAGTGCGCGGCGGGTGCGGGGAAACCGAGGCCAGCCGCAGATTGATCTACGGCCAGCCGCAGATCAATCTGCGGCTGCCTAGGGTAGCCCCTTATCAGGCCATTTTGCATACAGAAATAGAAAGAAAAAGAGGAGCAAAAGGGAGAGGCGGCAGCAGCTCGGGAAGAACAGCAAAATCAGCAACAATTAAGAGAGAAAAGAGAGAAAATAGTGAGGAATTGTATCCATTTTATGAGACTATATATCATATATTTTTACTCTATTCAATACAAAAATTCATATATATCGTGTGGGTTATTTGCAAAGTGAAAAATCCTTTGTTTTAGCATTTTGTTTTACCATTTTTGTTGAAGCTTTTTGTCATCCGAATTATTTTAAATGTAGTTGTTCTTGTATATTGTGGTGAATCCGTGGATTGAGGGCTATTAGTGAGGGTTCCAAATGGAACGAAATTCCTCCTAATGGCCCGATGATATCCGTTTGGTGAATTTTTAGCTCGTTGTAATGATGTATTGTGCATAGATTGTTTAGATTGCTATTTTTAGGATCTTGTGGGTGTGTAGCGATTTTGGATGTGAGCCTAGGAGCGCGACCCCGTGGTCCAAATCCGATGATGGACATCTTTTGATGTATGTAATAAATTCGATGTACCTTTCATTGTAAATATGTAATCGTCGGGCCTTAAAACGACGCCAAGGCGAGAATCGCGTTTAAGGCCCCGTCATAGTGAAAATATGCGATTGTGGGCGTTCGGGGTTATTTTGATGGCTTACATGCCCATGAATAGCCCCGACGCGTGTTTATGCTTGATTTGATTTATGAGACGAAATTGATTTCAAAGCTAAACAATAAGATTTTCATAAAATCAAATCAAACTAGGTTATTAGAATCACGAGGCTAAAATTGGGAATGCTAATGGATGTCGATTCCTATTTAACGAGAAGGCAAAAGAAAAAATCGTTTTTCAAACATCACAAAATTGATTTTATGGAAATAAGTAATGTTTTATTAAACCTTTGTGCATAGGGTTAAAGAGATTCTAGAAGTTGCCCATCATTTGAGTTACGAAAGCAACGTATAGATCTCGATTCCTATTTTTGACGAAGGTTTAGAAAACTCTTGTTTTTGCCAAAACGACACCTAATGAAAATCTCATGGTTTTTGACAATTAAAATCAAACATTTCTCATAAAGCTTTCTCGTGTATGCCGAAAAGACATTCCGAAGCGTTCTCAAATTAAAACACGACTTTCCCTAAAAATTCAAATGATTCTTTCATACAAATTCACCACAACGTTCACATAGGCACACACATACACACACGCACATACACACACACACATTCGAGGATTAAAGGATAAGAAATCATCAAGATTGCGGTAACCGTGTTACACGGAAGTCAGGGGGTGCCTAACACCTTCCCCTCGCTTAAGCAAGCCCCCGAACTCTATGAATCTCGGTTCCCAGACCAATTAACTCGGAGTCACATATGAGCCAGCGATTTACGAAAACGAAACTCGGATGAGTTGGTACGTCCATTTCAAATATACCAACTGGCGACTCTGGTTGATTGGCTCATCATAAAATACGATCTTTCAAAACCCCGTCGACACTCATGCCGACCTTTTCCAAACATTATCTAATAACAAAGGCTAAAATCGGAAAAGGGCAAAAATCGGAAGAGGCGAAAACCCGGCGTCGACAGCTGGCGACTCTGCTGGGGACATTAGAGGGATTAAGCCGCGTTCAAATCTTGATGCTGTCCTATCCTTTAAAATTTATGAATGTGTATGTGTGTGCGACATTTTGACCTGTTCTACTTGTTGTTGTGTGAATGTGTGTTTTTGTCCAATGAATGAATGATTGAATGGGATTGCTTTACTTTAAAGTAATCATGTGCATACGGTGAGGACGATGAATGTGAATGTATGTTGAGAGAGTACCTCCTCCTGAGGCGAACCTGTCGGTTGCTTATTACTGGACTCGAAGGGGCTGCTCCCCGGAGATGGCTCAGGAAACGCACCACCCAGATCCGCTCCAATCGAAAGGATTCAAATGAGTAGATTGCGAAGATTTGGGGACCTTCATGCCGAAAAGCCCGCGAGAGTAACCCTAGGGTAGGTCAGCCTCTGATAAACCTAACGAAAGGGAAGCTTCTTCATGCCCTTTTATCGTTCAGTCAAATAAATAAATATCGTGTAAATGGCATATAACTGTCATACCGGCATCATCGTAATAAATATGTCCTGTATCATGTGATTACATCACCTGCACATATAAAGAGAATACTGACATGGTTTTGCAGGAGGGCAATTCGTGCCACGTACCAAGGTTTTCTAAAAACTTCTAAATACTATCCTGTCATCAAACACTGACCTTGTTTTGCAGGATAAGATTAAGAGAACCGTGAAAGCGTGGCATAACGATCACAAAGAACCGGAGTAGGGGCATATTCGACCACTAAAAAAAAATAAAATAAAAATAATGATAAACATGCATCAGTGTTGACATGTATCTGCCAACTTGTAACTGGCACAGTACTAAACTACGGCCCTGGTTTGTTTTGCGAGACTGCCCCTAAGACCTAACTAAGAGGCCGTAAAATCCATACTCCATCCATCCAAATGGCAGAAGCCAGTAGCCATGAAATACACTGGCTTCCCTGATTCACACATCACGGTACGAGATGAGCTTTAAGGGGGAAATTGCGGTACAGACTTGTCCGGCCTGCGTGGATCAGATCGGAGGGATCTCTCATAGTGACGCCCCTCCTAAATGGGCTTGGTATCAAAATATTAAAGAGTTCCTTCGATATAGCTCCCCTCCCGAAAATGCAGGTCTGACCAAGGAAAGAGAATCCAAGGATGGGCAGTGAAATTCGTCCTAAGCGGAGACGATTTGCATGAATAGGACCTAGCTACGGGACTGCTGAGATATCTGGAAGCCGAAGAAGCCCACAGATTAATGAACGAAGTACATGACAATGTGTGCAGAGCCCATATGAGCAGAACACTTTTTGCAAAGAAAAGCGTGTGAACGAGTCGCTACGGGCTAACCATGAAAACTGATTGCGATACTCATGTCAGGAAATGCCATCAATGCCAGATCCATACCAATGTGATCCATGCACCTCCTAATGAGCTCCATTGCTTGACCTCACCATGGCCAGTTGGACCGTGCATCAGGTGATATCCAGGAAGGGAAAAATCCCGGAGTATGGTAGTGAATCCCGGCCAGTAGAAGATCAATGGGTTTTAAAATTCTGAGTTTTATTTCAAATCCCTGCACGCTCATGTCATTTTGTCATGTTATCCAAAAGAAGATCATGTGCTGAAATGTTTTATATATATGACAAGCATTTTTGTTTTATGTCAGGTACCCCGATTTGAGGCACTCTAGCCTGACAAGCAATAGGCCAAATTTGAAGGAGGATCACGATTTTGGTATAAAGCTAGAGTTCGATCTGATGGGAATTGAGCAGGACGAGGCAGATATCGACAATACGCCTGACGAGATCAAGGGAGGGGTCGAGGAATAAACCCGAACCCGACTTAGACCAAACCATCGCCATCAAACATCAGAACCCCTAACGATCACAAAGAGCCCGGAGTAGGGGCAGATTCGATATTAAAAAAAATTAAAAAAATTAAAAAAAAAAAAAAAAAAATGGCCGAGTTGTTGAGCCTGTATGGAGATATGTTCGCTTGGTCCCGTGGCGACGTGATTGGATTGTCCACAGACGGTATAGGACATCGACTGCCCATCAAGGAGGGTTCCGACCAATTAAGCAAAAGTCGAGAACGTTGAAGCCTGAATGGAGGTTGAAAGTAAGGGACGAGATTATCAAGCGGTTTAAAGCAGGAATCATCATGGTGTCTATTTACCCTGAATGGCTTTCCGACAAAATCCCAGTACTACAGCCTGGAGGAGAAGTAAGGGGCCACATCGACTATAGAAATCTGAACGATGCCCTCAAGGAGGAGATATACGACAAATTCAAGATCAAACATTTTGATTCAATCATTTACCGGCCCAAAATGAATGGGGCAGTGGGGGCTGTAAATAAAACACAAAGACGATCATGGGAAGAATGTCTGCCAATCATCGGGGATGGCCGGATTTATTATCGCTCACCCTGTTGCCTATCGAACCTCAGTTCGCACATTTATAGGGGCGGCCCCTTACGCATCTCCCGGGCATACGACAGGAGGGTACGATCCCAGAAATTCAAAATAAACGATTTAGTCCTCAAAAGGATCGCGCCCTGCCAAGACGAAGCTATGGGGAATTCTGCTTTAAATTAAAAGGAGCCGTCACGATAAAAAAATCCTCTTTGGGGGAGCCCTCATCTTACAAGGAATGGACGGGAAGGCGTTCCCCAGCCCGTTAATTCTGACTCTGTGAAACAACTCTGTGATCTAAAAAAAATAATAATAAATAAATAAATAAATAAATAAATAAATAAATAAATAAAAAGAAGAAAAAATAAAAATAAAAAATCCCCCGAACCTTTCAACAAGTCAAAGGACCGGATCTTTTGTCAGCCAGCAAGATACCGATGCAACCAGTACGAGGGAGATCACAAGAAAAGCAACTTAACACTGGGGCATTTGTCACTACCCATGAAATGATGACGTGCAAATTGGCACCCATGCAACAATCCCATCAACATGCACCATCATCATCAAATGCTACCGCATGGCAATTCAATCTTTAACGGTACGATCATTTGGCACTTGTCAAGCATAGTTTTCCCGGGATACGATGATCCGCGTGAAAGGGGTTTCTATTTGACTTAATAGGAATCGGATTAATTCTGACAAGTAACCGTGGAGCACGATCGTGAGAATGATTAGACGAAGAAGGCTATTCAACCTTTTGATCAGGTACAAAGCCTTAATTCAAAGCAACGTTTGCGACAGAATTGACCTCATGTGACAGCCTTCACTTTGCATTTGCACAAACTTTCAGTTGTGGGGTATAAAACTATGACGACGTTGATGGCGATTAACACGTAGTCAGACAGTCAATAATTATCAAGCTAAAATCAAGAAGTCGGACGATAAATGATCATCAAGCTAATGTCTCGAATCGTGGCCTGGGTTATTCAAGTAATTAAGCCCGAGGGGTGTCTCTACACCTGGTGCCCTAAAGCCATCTGGTTTGGGAGTCGCTGGCCCAACACTCGTTACATGGGTAACTCAAAGCCTAAGAGAACGAGCATTACAGTAGAGGAGGCTCGAGCATATTCGAATCGTGGCATGGGCTACTCGAGTAATTAAGCCTAAGGGATGTCTCTACATCTGGTGCCCTAAAGCCGTCTGGTTTGGGAGTCACCGGCCTAACACTCGCTACATGGGTAACTCAAGCCTAAGAAAACGAATCTTGCGCAAGGTCAAGCAAAGAATGAATGGTGCAGACCACCAGCTTGTCTCGAACCGTGGCCTTTGTTACTCGAGTAAATAAATCCGAATGGGTGTCTGTACACCTAATGCCCCAAAACCGTCTGGTTTAGGAGTCATTGGTCCAAAACTCGTTAAATGGGTAACTTTGAATAGCCTAAGAAAACGAGACAAGTAAAGTGGGCTAATAAGAAAAAAGATAATACGAAAAAAAAAACTCTCGGCCTTAAACAAAAGGTCATGAAAGAGAAACCCCTACTGAATGTTGCATCGCACAGTGCATTTGTCATATGACGTCAATTCTGCTAAGAACGTTGTCGAGAATGGAGACAGGATACCTTTGACGAGGGAAGGTAGTTCTTTTGAATTCGACCTTACTCACGTACAATGACCATGAATGCTTGAAGGTGTTCTTACGATTTCATAACTCGTCAAATAGAAAATCATCAACTCACGAGGGATTGAAAAAAAAAACAAAAAAAAAAAACTTCCAATCTAGTACATTCACGGTTCACAATTTGCTAGATTGTGCGATCAATAGATATTCAATTTCATGTGCTTTAACTGCATTTTTTTCGAGATTATAATATCTTTGTGTTGAACTAACACTAACGGGCCGAGCCTTCAAGTTTTGGCATTTGTTAGTCATCTGATATGCAGGATCTTGCAGAGCTGTGAATAACTCAACACGGTCAACATCGCGAGTTTTCGATAGAAATTCTTGGCAGCGACACGCGCCAAGGCAGGGGTAGTTAAGAATCGTGAAATGGAAGGAAGCTGAGGCTGTACAGAACTTCTCGTCATTGGGCCTCTCCCCAATCCTGACTATCACTGCCTCAACATCCAAATGATCCACGTGCATGAGCATATACAAGGATGATATAATGCGGGACAACAGCATATCGGCCAGCAGAAATGATCAAAAGGCCAAAAAGCCCAACATAACTATCGATCATCGCAGAGAGTAAAATAGACTGCCTCAACTCGATGAAATGAAAACGACCAAGAACAGGCAGAGTACCAAACCAATGTTGAAGTCTAGAAGCTACACTTCACGACGAGGCGTGATCCAGTCAAATGTTGGCAAAAAGCAACGACTGTCGAATCGTATCATTTGACTGAACAGGGGTCATTTCTATCTAAACATATGTGTGTACATGCATCTGTCCATAACACATCTGCCAGATCATGCTTAACATCTTTTTCATGCATACAGGTACGATCAAAATGAAAGGAAAGTACAAGCACGTCGCTATCAGCCTCACAAATGATCAGACCGTGATGGTTTTTGCAGGATGATACGTAGACGATGTTAGGGGGAGATCCAGGACAAAAGCCGATCACACATCCCACCTCAAAAAAAAAAAACAACAATCAATGACCCCTGGGAAGGGCTGGTATCCAATCAAATCAATGACCCCTGGGAAGGGCTGGTATCCAAGCAATCAATGACCCCTGGGAAGGGCTGGTATCCAAGCAATCAATTACCCCTGGGAAGGGCTGGTATCCAATCAAATCAATGACCCTTGGGAAGGGCTGGTATCCAATCAAATCAATGGCCCCTGGGAAGGGCTGGTATCCAACCAATCAAAGATCCCTGGGAAGGGCTGGTATCCAAACAAGGAGTGAACCTGGGAAGGCATCCAAGCAAGCCACAACAAGGTAGTGAATAAACCCTGAGAAGGGCTGAGATCCACGCGAACCACAACAAGATGGTGAGCAACCCTGGGAAGGCCTGATATCCACAAAAAAAAGACAAAAACAACAAACCCTGGGAAGGCCTGAGATCCACGCGAACCACAACCAGATGGTGAGCATCCCTGGGAAGGGCTGATATCCACAAAAGAAAAAAGACAAAAAACAACAAAGCCTGGGAAGGGCTGAGATCCATGCGAACCACAACAAGATGGTGAGCATCCCAACACGCTGTAGACACCCAATTTTGCGTTTCTTATACTAACCTTGACAGGAGGGCAAAATCGTCAATTAGCCTAGCCTACGAGACGGAAGGTGGACATAAGTGCGAACACTCAAAACCACCACGACGACTTGTGATCAAGGTTGACACGACGACGGGCGAAGCAAACACCCATGAATGATGTGGCACTTTTCCCAGCGGTTTTCGGACTACAAAATGCAAGCCTTTCAGCAGAAACCGATGATCCGACACGAGAATCGAGGTGCGGTTCAGAAAATAAGAAAATCAGCCCACCCGGCCGTGGATTGATCTGCGGCCAAACGATTAAAATAATGGTAGTGCGCGAGACGGCTGAAGTGTGCGGCGGGCGCGGGGAAACCGAGGCCAGCCGCAGATTGATCTGCGGCCAGTCGCAGATCAATCTGCGGCTGCCTAGGGCAGCCCCTTATCAGGCCATTTTGCATACAGAAATAGAAAGAAAAAGAGGAGCAAAAGGGAGAGGCGGCAGCAGCTCGGGAAGAACAGCAAAATCAGCAACAATTAAGAGAGAAAAGAGAGAAAATAGTGAGGAATTGTATCCATTTTGTGAGACTATATATCATATATTTTTACTCTATTCAATACAAAAATTCATATATATCGTGTGGGTTATTTGCAAAGTGAAAAATCCTTTGTTTTAGCATTTTGTTTTACCATTTTTGTTGAAGCTTTTTGTCATCCGAATTATATTAAATGTAGTTGTTCTTGTATATTGTGGTGAATCCGTGGATTGAGGGCTATTAGTGAGGGTTCCAAATGGAACGAAATTCCTCCTAATGGCCCGATGATATCCGTTTGGTGAATTTTTAGCTCGTTGTAATGATGTATTGTGCATAGATTGTTTAGATTGCTATTTTTAGGATCTTGTGGGTGTGTAGCGATTTTGGATGTGAGCCTAGGAGCGCGACCCCGTGGTCCAAATCCGATGATGGACATCTTTTGATGTATGTAATAAATTCGATGTACCTTTCATTGTAAATATGTAATCGTCGGGCCTTAAAACGACGCCAAGGCGAGAATCGCGTTTAAGGCCCCGTCATAGTGAAAATATGCGATTGTGGGCGTTCGGGGTTATTTTGATGGCTTACATGCCCATGAATAGCCCCGACACGTGTTTATGCTTGATTTGATTTATGAGACGAAATTGATTTCAAAGCTAAACGATAAAATTTTCATAAAATCAAATCAAACTAGGTTATTAGAAACACGAGGCTAAAATTGGGAATGCTAATGGATGTCGATTCCTATTTAACGAGAAGGCAAAAGAAAAAATCATTTTTCAAACATCACAAAATTGATTTTATGGAAATAAGTAATGTTTTATTAAACCTTTGTGCATAGGGTTAAAGAGATTCTAGAAGTTGCCCATCATTTGAGTTACGAAAGCAACGTATAGATCTCGATTCCTATTTTTGACGAAGGTTTAGAAAACTCTTGTTTTTGCCAAAACGACACCTAATGAAAATCTCATGGTTTTTGACAATTAAAATCAAACATTTCTCATAAAGCTTTCTCGTGTATGCCGAAAAGACATTCCGAAGCGTTCTCAAATTAAAACATGACTTTCCCTAAAAATCTAAATGATTCTTTCATACAAATTCACCACAACGTTCACATAGGCACACACACACATTCGAGGATTAAAGGATAGGAAAGCATCAAGATTGCGGTAACCGTGTTACACGGAAGTCGGGGGGTGCCTAACACCTTCCCCTCGCTTAAACAAGCCCCGAACTCTATGAATCTCGGTTCGCAGACCAATTAACTCGGAGTCACATATGAGCCAGCGATTTACGAAAACAAAACTCGGATGAGTTGGTACGTCCATTTCAAATATACCAACTGGCGACTCTGGTTGATTGGCTCATCATAAAAAATGATCTTTCAAAACCCCGTCGACACTCATGCCGACCTTTTCCAAACATCATCTAATAACAAAGGCTAAAATCAGAAAAGGACAAAAATCGGGAGAGGCGAAAACCCGGCGTCGACACACACAAAAGCAAGAACATAATACCAAGATTTGCTTTCTCCTTCACCAAGCCAAATTGCAATTCTACTACATGGGCTATTTCAGTTTCCACCAGCTCTTCCTCTTTCTATTTACCCACCACCTGACTCGCCTCCTGATGCGGATGATGATGATGATGATGATGATGACGCTGCCGATGGCAGTGATGACGAGTAGTGTTTCATCAGGGAGTCCTCTGTTCTTAATTTCTTATTCTTTCTCAATAAGGGCATTGTATTGTTCAGTTTGGGGGGTAGGTTTTTTTGGTTTGTTTTGTTTCATTGTGTTTAGACTTATTGCATTAGTAGTTGCATGTTACATTGCATTTTAGGTTGTGTTATGCATCTAGTTTCATGAATTAAGCATAAATTGATATAGTGTCTAATGTGGCCAATGATAAGACTGGTTTCATGGTTTTAACTTAAGAAGAATTGAAAACTAGTGCTTAATGATGACTTTGATTAGGAAGTGAAGTTGAACTTGTCTGAAACTCTTGTTAGTAAGGAAAGCACATAATCAATTCTTTTGATCAATTTAATTCAAATTGTTGCATAATTTTTTTCTGGTGGAAGATTTGGGTTAAAACTTGATAATATCGGTGAAACGTCCATTAAATCAAAAACAAGCAAGAATCTAAGTTTGGGGGAATCTTGGGGTGAATTTTTTTTTTTTTTGAAACTTTTGAACCTTTCCCAATTAAAGAATGGATCATGTGGTGGGTTGAGATGGAGCGTAAAACGCACTCACTCATAAACACATGGAACGAGATGCAGCGTAAAACGCACTCGTTCAAAAGAAAGTGAGATGTAGCATAAAATGCACTCATTAAAGAAAAAAAAATTGTTTGAATTCCTGGGGAAGGGTTTAAAAAGGATTTAAATGTGTTAAATAACCTTCGTGATACCCCTATGCTTAGTGATTGTTTGAATCAGTTGAATTGGTTGTGTTCACAGATTGAGTTGAGTTAAAATTGAACGTTTTCCTCTAAGAAGTTAATTATGTGATTGATTTGAATTGTGATTGATTAAAATGGTTGATATTCACACACGCACAACATGGGTGATGACAGGTGTAACTTAACTTATTGATTAAAGTTAGAAACTTTGCATTGGTTAGATGTTCTGCTTAAGTACTGTATGGTATCTTTGAGACCTGGTGTTGGATACTATGTTGGTTAACTGTTTAATTCGTAGGCATGATAGTTAGTTTGCATTTGCATCATTGCATTGCTTGGGGACAAACAATTGGTTAAGTTTGGGGGTATTTGATAAGTGGGTTTTATACCTGCGAATCAGGTCTTGCTAGACTTAATTATTGCGATCTTTAAGTATTTTTAGTATTGTTTTATTTGTTTTTGTGTTTGTTTATTGTAGGATGGAGTTGGAGGGGCAAAAGAGTCAATTTGGAGCTTAAAGGATTAAAAATCAGACTTGGTGGCATTTTTGTAATTCTGAGGGCATGACCTAGCGCCAGAAGTGCTAGGAATAACACTAAGGTAGCGCCAGAGGTGCTAGGGCACGACTTTTGTTGCTGAGTTGTGGCTAGAGGAGGAAAAAGAAGCCAATTTGGAAGAGGATTCAGACTATTATTGATCAGATTTAGAGAAGGAAACGAAGAGAAAGAACTTGGAGACTATTATTATGATTATTCTACTTTTCTAGAGAGATAGTTTTTGGGATTTTCACTGTGGATTATTATTATTTAAGTGCTAGATTTTGATGTGTGTTTAAGCTTACTTTGGATTTTATTCTTCAATTGGGTTTGATCAATTTACCTCTTCTTATTTCAATTGATTGTTTATTTTCCTATGTGTAATTTTAATCCAATAATGGCTTTTGATTCAGACATGAACTAATCTTCATTATGGGATTCTAACGGATTTTAATATGTAGTCTAATTATAAACTTGATTGTTAGATTGTTTTGCGCATCAGAAGGAATTTCTATCATGATTGTTTTGCATATATGAATGCTTGATCACCATTCAATTTCAGTGCTTGTATGGAATTAAAAAATAACATATAAGTATGGATTGTAGTCATGATAGCTTGCGAATATGAGGCTTAATTGGATAGCTTAATATTTTGTGAATCAGATAGAAATATACTGCTTCACCGTAGGAGTCAAAATAAGGGCTTGTGCTTTAAATCAGTATAATTGCAATTTCACATAGAAAATAGTGATTTTGGTTATAGTGGTGATTACATGGTGTCTATTGAGTATGGATATTATGTAAGTAGGTTATAATACATTGACAAATGGTTATGTCTATTTTAGTGTCCTTGGCTACTTTTCTGTGATATGTGAACTTACTAGCATGATAGTGGTAATTAGATAAACTATTAAATGAAGTTAGGATCCCATTAATTCCAAGTTTGATATATTCCGTTAGTATTTGCATTTTTAGTTATTAATTGATTTAGAAATAATTTTGTCAACACAATCAAGTCATCAGTTTAGGCAAATAAATATAGTGATAGGACTGATGCATAGTAATTTAATTTAGCACTTTCTCTGTGGGACGATACTCTACTTCCTCTGTATTACTTGTTGGCCACGTATACTTGCGTGAGTTAGAGCTCTTTTACTAAAGATTAAAAAAGAGGCAACAGTACAGAACCCTCAGTTATACATCTTTGAAATCTTTCAACTCAAACACATTGTGTTTACGTTTTCAAATAAACTTGCTGAGCATTTGTAGCTCATTCTTGCATATAATCTCTTTTGCAGTCTTAAATGGAAATCCCGAAACTTCAGGGACGAATACAAGAAAGGGACCGTGTTAATTAGTTTTACCTTATTGTTTGTATAAATTTAAGTCTTTTAAAGGCTTTGTTGTAATAACTTAGTACTAAGAACGATGTAACCAAACTTAACGAAATGAAATATATTATCATCTATTATTATATCGAATGCGTTATACTCTGATGTTTAAATTGTTTAGAATAGTTGTACTAAGTTAATACAGTATCCATACGAACTATACATCTGAATGAGGGTATTTGAATGATATTGAGAGTTCTATAAGCTCCGGGGTTACACTTAATGAGCGCCGGTAAGGTGTCATCTTTATCGGAATGCGCCCCTTAGTTCTAGGGACAATCTTATCATTAATACTGTGAATGTCAGATAGATAGGAACTATTGATATGAAAGAGATATATATTAGATATAAATCTATATATCCAAGTGAGGGTATCCAAACACAGTTAACGTTCTGACGAAAATTATTATCTATTATGGGATACTGTGAACCTTAGATAGTTAGAAGTTATATATTATGGAATATCTAATAGGTGGTTAACTAGTTAAGCTTGAACACCAGATCTGATATAGAGGTATAAAGATTTAAGTTGAAGATGTAGAAGTCATTTAAACTATGCTAGATTAACATTATTGGCAATATCTAGAAAGTTCTGACGAGGAAAGGGGTTAGGTCATTTAATTGTGTGTCGTTTTAACGGAAAGCCCCATCTTTCCTGGGAACTGCCTGGTTGCTAATACTGCACGTCTCGGATAGAGAAATGGAGATTTATTTTTAAGTCTTTTAGGACTTATGTATAATAAGAACAAGTAACCTGGGAATGTTGTAACATTGAACAAATGATATTTTATAATATTATCACTTTTCCGCATTACACTCTGATTATTAGAAGTCAAGATTTCTATAGTAGTATGTAAAGGTTGTACACGTGAGCACAAAGTCCGACCTAGGTTAAAGAAGCTAGCTGGTAGATTTTCGGGGCTTCACAATTTCTATCTCGAAAGTTAGTAATTGAGAGAGTTGTTGATGAGATTTACCGTAACATGTATCTTGTTAATTATTCTTGATTTTGGTTTCTTGTTAGTGTGTAGAATAGAGATATATCTATACACTGCGTTAGGAAATACGTATTTGATCATCGAGAGAGGCTTTTATATAAATATGATTTCTCGGATGACAATTCTTGTGTTCTAACTAGTTGAAAAAGAGAGAGTTGTGATATTGAAATGAAAAGTTGGGGGAAATTATAATCTTAGATCTTCCTATCTTGAATTCTTTCCGTGTTTTATTTAATTCTTGCTTTCTTAATTGTCTTAATCAATTCCTATTATCAACAAATTCATATTAAATCATCATTGTTTAGATAAGATCAACTTGCCATGCGATTGATAATTGATAGTTATTTGACATAATTCCTCGTGGGTTCAACACTCTACTTACTTTATATTACTTGTAGACCGCGTATACTTGCACGTGTTTTATTGATTGTGAAATCGATCAACAAGTTTTTGGCACCATTGCCGGGGAATTGTTTTACAATAATTTTACCAATATTGATTATAGTCAAATTGATCTTAATTTAGACTTGTATATAATATTTCATTTTATTATGTAGGTACTCTTGATTTGTATGCGACACGCACAAAGTCTTAAGTTATTTCCTTACGATCCCGAGATCGAGAGAAATATTTGAAGACTACGAAGAGAAAAAGCTCGAGGTCCTAATAATCAAGAGACTATAGCGGCAGAGGAGCATAAAGCATTGAGAGACTATGCAACGCCGCAGATAAATGATTTGCAATCTAGTATCACACGGCCAACAATAGCTGCTAATTCCTTTGAAATCAAATCGGGGACAATTCAAATGGTGCAAAATTTGGTACAATTTGGGGGTATGGCTAATGATGACCCAAATGAGCATTTATTGAGCTTTATTGAGATATATGATACTTTTAAGTTTAATGGAATAACGGATGATGCTGTGAGGCTTAGACTTTTCCCATTCAAATTGAGAGATAAAGCTAAGAGTTGGCTTCACTCGTTACCACCGGGTTCCATTACTACATGGGAAGACTTAGCACAAAATTTTTAACAAAATTCTTCCCTCCTGTAAAGACTGCTAAAATGAGAAATGATATTTCAACCTTTGAGCAATAACATGGAGAGTCATTGTATGAGGCATGGGAGAGATACAAAGAATTACTTCGGAGATGCCCTCATCATGGATTACCTAAATGGATGGAAATAAATACTTTTTACAATGGATTGGGAACTCACACTAGGACTAGTATTGATGCAGCTTTGGGTGGGGCATTCATGGCTAAGAATTATGAAGAAGCATATGAGTTGTTAGAAACCATGGCTGCAAATAACTATCAATGGCCAACTTCTAGAGTCAATCAGCAGAAAGTGGCCGGGGTATTAGAAGTGGATGCCATCACAGCTTTAGCAACTCAGTTGTCAGCTATGTCAAAGAAGATTGATTCCATGGTTGATTCGAAAGTGTAGCAGGTAGCCCTTGTTTGTGAACTATGTGCTGGGGACACATGCCACTGATCAATGTACCATTAATCTTGAGGCAGTTCAGTTTGTGAGTAGCTACCAAAGACCACCAAACCCGTACCAAAATACTTACAATGCTGGAAATAGAAACCACCCTAACTTTTCATGGAGCAACAACCAAAACTATCAACAAGCTCCAAGACCACACTATCCCCCGGGGTTCCAAAATCAGCAACAACATCATGCAGCACAAACTTCACAACTAGAAAGAAAGCAAGAATTAGAAGAGTTCATGATGAAATACATGGCCAACAATGATGTGTTGATAAAAAGCAAGTAGCAGCCATCAAAAATTTGGAAAATCAAATGGGGTAAATGGATAGCTTGTTGTCAAATAGACCTCAAGGATCTCTTCCTAGTAACACAAAAACTAACCCAATGAGAGAAGAGAAAGAGGAATGTCAAGCAGTAACACTTAGAAGTGGAAACAAAATCTTGCAGGTACCTAAAATACAAAGGGAGGCAGCCTAGTCATGCCCTTCTCCGGACTTGAATTCTGCAAAATTTTCTAAGGAAAAGGGTAACAATGTGCCACCTGAGCCAGAACAGAGGGAAACTTCAGATAAAACCCATGTTGCTCCTACACCAAAAGTGTTCCCACCAGTTCCATTCCCTCAAAGACTGCAAAAACAGAAATTAGATAAACAGTTTGCCAAATTCCTATTCAAAAAGCTACAGATTAACATACCTTTTGTGACGAACGAGATTTTTGTAATTTAATTTAAATATTTATTGAATTAAATAAATATTTTTCGATGATTTAATTATTGAATTAAATAATTAATTAATAAATTTGTGGTAGATTAATTTAATTATATGTGTTACATTAGTTAAATTAATATGGAGAATTTTTATATTCAAAGAATGTATCTAATTTAACTTATTTGATTAAATGAATTATTTAATAAGCATATTGTTATTCTAATTAAATTAATAATTAATTAGAGATTTAATGATTTGTCATAATTAATAAAAGAGAATTTTAATTATGTGACTATGTAATTTAATGTATAATTATTCTATTTTATTTAATTGATTTAAATGTGATTATTTAGTTAATTAAAAATGTGACATGAAACTATATTATAAACAATTTATTAAAATAAACTAGAAAGGAGGAATAAAAGTGCTAAACAAACGAAGCCTTAGTGGGGGTTGGAGTCAGTTAACCCATTATGGGATTAACTGACATCCATATTGTGTTAGTTCTTCATTACGCATTATTTTTCTAAGTCTAAGTCAGAGCAATACAGAGAGAAAAAGAGAGAAAATATGTGAAATCTTGAGATTGAAGAAGGAATTTGGAGAATCAAAGAGTTTTTTTCATCTTATTACATAATCTAAACCATTAATCAAAGGTAACTCACTAAATTCAAGTCTTAATTACGTTCTTGAGTTCCTCTATGAAATTTTTTTTAGTTCTCTGTGTAGACACCCAAATTTTGCGTTCCCTGTACTAACCATGACAGGAGGGCAAAATCGTCAATTGAACCGGCTTGCGGGAGCGAAGGAGTGGGCACAAGTGCGAGCGCCCGACACCACCGCAATGTTTGGCGACCAAAGCTGACGTGACAATAAGGCCATCCGAAACAGACATCCCCGAATGAGGTGGCAAGTCTCCCGAAAATTCCTGGACTGCCGAATACGAGCCTGTCAGCGAAAACCAACGTTATGGCACGGAAATCGAGGCGTGGCACGCAAAATGAGAAAGTCAAACCGTCCAGCCGCGGATTGATCTGCGGCCAAATAGTGCGCTTTTTGAAAACACGGAACTCGAAACACGGAACTCGAAATCGGGGTGAGTGGAGGGCAGGCGGCCAGCCAGCCGCCAGCCTATTTCAGCCCAGTTTTGTGCAGCATACAGGGAGTTCAGCAAGTTGAAAGTTTGGGAAGAAGAAGGGATTTCAGCAGCAGCACAAGCACGAAAATAGTGGGGAAAAAGAGAGAAATTTTGCAATCAAATAGGAAGAAAAGAGAGAAAAAAAGGAGAGAATTTAATTCTTTTAATTTTGATTGTATCAAACACACTCCTTATCCTATTCAATACACAAGTTCACATCCATTTGAGATCAATTGCAAGGTGAAAATTTCTATTTGTTCTAGCAATTTATATCATATTGATTGGGTAAATTAGATGTAACTTTCTTGTATCTTGTTGAACAATCATGGATTAGGGATTATTGGTGAGGGTTCCATCGGAACAAAATTCTTCCTAATAACCCGAGGATATCCAATTGATGAAATTTCTAGCTTGTTTATGGTGATTCATTGGGTGTAATTTATTTAGATTGTCATTTTCGGATATCATGGTGTATTAGATAAATCCGGGTTGGTTAGTTATGTAGCATTCATTTCGTGGGTATGTCGTAATCTCGTGTGAGCCTAGGAACGCGACCCCGTGGTTCAAATCCGATGATGGACGTTTTGATGTATGTAATAGATTCAAGGTGCTCGTTTTGTAACATGTAATCGTCGGGCCTTAAAACGACGCCAAGGCGAGAATCGGGTTTAAGGCCCCGTAGTAGTGAAATATGTGATTGTTGGTGTTCGGGGATATTTTGATGGCTTACATGCCCGTGAATAGCCCCGACGCGTGTTTATGCTTGATTAGATTTTGTGACACAAAAATGATTTCAAGGATTAAACGATGAAGATTTCTTATTAAAATCAAACAAGCTAGGTTATTAGAATCACGAGGTTAAAAATCGGAAGTGTTAATAAATGTCGATTCCTACTAAACGAGAAGGCCAAAGGAAATCATTTTCAACCATCACCAAAAATGGCTTTTATGAATGAACAAAATGTTTTATTAGACCTTTGTGCATAGGATTAAAGATATCCTAGAAATTTCCCATCACTTTATGAAAGCAATGTACAGATTTCGATTCCTATTTTGACAAAGGTTTAAAAGATTCTTGTTTTGCCAAAACAACGCCTAATAAAAATCTCATAGCGTTTGACAAGTAAAATCCAACCTTTCGCACGGATAGAGGAGCTCTCTCGTATTAACGGAAACGACATTCTAAAACATCCCCGAAACAAGACACGATTTTTCATAAAAGCCAAATGTTTCACCTCACCACAATATTCACATAAGCACACACACACACACACACACACCCGCGCGTATACACATTTCATGAATCAAAGGATAGGAAAGTATCAAGATTGCGGTAACCGTGTTTCACGGAAGTCGGGGGGTGCCTAACACCTTCCCCTCGCTTAAGCAAGCCCCCGAACTCTATGAATCTCGGTTAGCAGAAAAATTAATTCGGAGTCACACATGAGCCAGCGATTTACGAAAAAATGAAACTCGGATGAGTTGGTACATCCATTTCAAATATACCAATTGGCGACTCTGGTTAATTGGCTCATCATAAAAAAATGATCTTTCAAAACCCCGTCGACATCAATGCCGACCTTTTCCAAAAATCATTCAATCAAAGGCTAAAATCGGAAAAGGACAAAGAGAGGAGAAACCCGGCGTCGACAGCTGGCGACTCTACTGGGGATTTTAGAGGGCTTAGGCCGCTTTCAAATCTTAATGCTATCTTATCCTTTTAAAATTCATAAAATGTGTGTGTGCGATATTTTGATGTTTTACTTTTTGTTGTGTGAATGTGTGTTTTTTCCCAATAAATGAATGATTGAATGGAATTGCTTTACCTTTTCATTTGCATACGGTGAGGGCGATGAATGTGAATGTATGTTGAGAGAGTACCTCCTCTTGAGGCGAACCTGTCGGTTGCTTATTACTGGACTCGAAGGGGCTGCTCCCCGGAGATGGCTTAGGAAACGCACCACCCAAATCCGCTCCAATCGAAAGGGCTCAGACGAGTAGATTACGAAGATTTGGGGACCTTCATGCCGAAAAGCCCGTGAGAGTAACCCTAGGATAGGTCAGCCTCAGATTAACCCTACGCAGGAAAAGTTTCTTCATGCCTTTTTATATTGCACGCGTAAATGTCATGATCTCATTCATATATGCCTCCCTTTTCGTCAAGAATAAATTACTAACCTCTATCTTTCGCAGGGAACGGCTGGGGAGCTTAATAAAGCCATGTTTATTATTTGTCATTGCATTAGAGGACTACTGACTTTTTGTTTTACAGGGAAAGATTAAAAAACCCCAAAACACAAAAGTTACAGCTTTAGCATGCATCCATTTTTTTTCTCCCCAAGACTAAACTTCGAACCTTAGTTTCTGTAGAATTGCTCCTCAAACCCGTTCGCAGTTTAAAAGGGCCCAAAACTCTATATCTGAAATGGCTGATATTCCATCTACCAATTCTGGTTCCATATCCAGGGAGGAATTTGATGACTTTAAGAAGCAGATGTTAGAAATGGCCATAATGCTAAGAGAGTAGTTGATGCCCAGGCAGGAACCACCTAAGGAGGATCCACCTAAGGGCGAGCCAGTCGTCCCAAAGGCCATTCCCGTACCAAACAAAACAGTGATTGCTATCCCGGAAGAGGGAGATACAGATGACCTGCGGAAGAAAATGAGACAAATGGAGGAAACCATCCAATCTATGAAGGGCATAGGGTCCCTCGGCAGGGTTAACTATTCAGATTTATGTGTCTTCCCCGGAGCCAGATACCCGGAGAAATTTAAAATCCCCGAGTTTAAAAAATACAATGGGAAGGGGGACCCCTACACACACTTGAAAATATACATTGGAGAACTCGGGTCTTATGCCGAGGACGAAGGGTTGAGAATGCAGCTGTTCCAGAAAAGCTTTACGGGGGAGGCAAGAATCTGGTATACCCGCCTTGACAACGCCCGAATCCACAACTGGGAAGAATTGGCCCATACCTTCTTAACCCAATACAACTTTCAGGCCCAGATGGCCCCTGACAGGTACCAAATGACAAAGGTTAAGAAGCAACCCCGGGAATCTTTCAGGGAATATGCGCAACGATGGAGGGGCATGGCCGCACAGGTGAACCCCCCGATGAGCGAATCAGAGATGGTGATGACCTTTGTAGACATTCAAGAGGCACCGTATTATGAACGGGTCATCTCGGGGATTGGAAGACCATTTGCTGAAATGATTAAACATGGAGAGATGGTAGATATGGGGTTGAAATTGGGTAAAATCCGGGATTTTACTGCTTTAGAAACTGCTACCGAGCAAATACAGAATGGAAACTATGGCAGCACTTCCCGGAGGGTCCAAAAGAAGAAGGAAGAGGATGTCTCCCTCATCCTACAGGGGTCATCCAGAAAAATAGAAAGCCATCTTCCGGTACAGGTGCAGAGGGTAGGGCCATCCCGACAGCCAAACTTCACAGATCAAAGGGCAGAGGGCGAAGAAGATATGAGGCCTCGCAAAATCGAGTATTCACCCCGCTCGGGGAGCCGCTTGAACGGGTATTAGCGGTATTAGTAGCCCAAAAGAAGAAAGTTGGTTTGGCACCCCCGAGTGACCCAAAGGGTAGAAGGTTTGACCCGAGCAAGCGATGTGCATACCACTCCAGTTCCCCTGGCCATGATACACAAGACTGTTGGACGTTGAAGCATCGAATCCAAAACCTGATTGACAGTGGGGAAATTGTGGTAGAACAGCCAGACTCCCCGAATGTTAAGGCAAATCCCCTGCCAAGACATGATGGATGGGGGGTCAATGCGACGGAGGCGAGTGAAGCTGGGAGGCCGTCAAGGTTGAACTATGTGCAGAAAATTGAGGAAAGGATCAACGTGATAGATGATCATGGGAGTGCACGGGGAACGCCCATCAGGTTGATAGGGGTAAGTACGAATAGCACGGAGGGACCTGTCAAGTTGACAGCTCCGAGGCCCATCATCCTTGCGGTAAGGCTGCAAATCCCTATCAGTAGTCTGAAGACTGTACCCTGAAATTATGGGGGGATGCCAGAAGAGGCGGCCAGTTGTGCTTCTGTGACGACAAAGGGGAACCCCTTGTATCTTCCCGGGCGAGTCCTTGAGAGCCAAAAGAGGAAAAATGAAGAGATTTCCGAGGAAAGGGCCATAGAATTTTTAAAAAGGATGGATCACCCGGAAACAAGAGGGATCCAGATTTTAAATGAGGAGTCAACCCTAACCTCAGTCATGGACTTGGTGTTGTCATCCAGTGAGCATTGCAAGACCCTGGCGAAGGTTCTGGAGGAGGCATACGTACCCAAGGAAATTAGTGAGGAAGGTTTCGGCCAGCTGGTGGGCCACCTATTGGAGAATGATGTAATATCCTTTACGGATGAGGACATACCCAAGGAGGGAAGGGGACACCGGAAACCGCTACATATTGCGGTAATCTCCTCGGGTTATATAATGAATGGGGTGATGATTGATGGAGGATCGGCATTGAATATCTGTCCCCTCAGTACCTTGCAGAAGATGAACATCAACCCCAAGCGCCTACGAGCCAGTCATGTGGTGGTGCGAGCTTTCGATGGTTCTCGGAGGGATACAATTGGAGAAATTGAATTACCGGTGGAGATAGGACCCTGTACTTTTGACATATCTTTCCAAGTCCTTGACATCGCGGCCAGTTATAACCTATTACTAGGGAGGTCGTGGATACATATGGCCGGGGCAGTTCCTTCCACACTCCACCAACAAATCAAGCTGATCATCGATGGGAATCTGGTAACAATCTCGGCCGAATGTGATGACCCTTCTCCTCCCAGGAGTGGCCTGCCAGTGATAAATGTGGAGGAGTCGGCGGTACCTGCCAGCTTTCAAGCACTGGAGATTAGCACTCCCCACTATAGATGCCTGGGAGCTCCAGCTATGAAACCTAGGGTCTCTCCAGAACTTACCTTTGTGGCAAAGGAAATGATAAAAATGAACTTCCAGCCTGGACAGGGGTTAGGAAGGAGCGGTCAAGGAATCACCGAGCCCATCCGACTACCACAGCAGATAGGCAAAGCAGGGTTGGGATATCATGAAGGCATAGCACGGAGACACCGTCAGGGTATGGCTCCGATTCGGATGGCTGGCCCTCTGGTGACCAAGGTTAACAGTGAGCAGGGGATTAGCAAGCCCGTGATTGAGGCTGGGGATGAAGAATTAACCTCCGTGAGTGATTGGTTGGCCAGAAGGGAAAGTTTCCTGCAGGAGGTCGCGAAGGAGTTTGAAACCAAGTGCTATATCCCGGACAATCAACAAACAGTAAGGAGGGGACAAATATTATCACACCACCGGGAGCCCAACAAGTTGTGCCTGTCATCGATTGGGCAGGGCTAATTATTCCCGAAGAGGACCGGAAGGAGGACTCAGGCGACGTATCCGTGATCATCGGGGAAGTGTCCGATGTGAAGCCCCCTTTTATCCAGCGCATTTCATCTGACCTGACCGTCGACAACTGGACCATGAAACCAGCAATATCCAAACAAGGGTAAAACCCAATGTCAGGGTGGTAGACCCCAGAGGGTGGGGGAATGAAGAAGTTTTATTTTTGTTGTTGTTTTATTTCTGCATAATTATGTCGTTTCTTCGTGTTATTTGAAAATGCGATCGTCGTGGGAAATGAGTTATATATGACAAGTATTTTGTTTCATGTCAGGTGTACCAATTTGAGTAATCCTTGCTTAACAAACGGTCTTTCAAATTTGAATGATGATTATGATTTTGACATTGAGCTGGATTTCGATTTAATGGGCATTGAACAAGACGAGACAGATTACGACGACGCGCCTGACGAGATCAAAGGATGGGTCGAGGATAAACCCAAACCCAACTTGGACCAAACCGTCACCATTGATATTGGAACCCCTGACAAGCCAAAAGAACTCAAGATAGGGACGGACCTTACCCCCGACCAAAAAGCCGAAATGACTGAGTTACTAAAACAATATGAGGATGTCTTTGCCTGGTCTCATGAGGATATGATCGGATTGTCCACCGACATTGTGGTACACCGATTACCCATCAAGGAGGGTTTCAGGTCTGTCAAACAAAAATTAAGAAAGTTGAAACCGGAGTGGAGCTTAAAAGTAAAGGAAAAGATCATCAAGCAGTTCAGGGCGAGAATCATTATGGTGTCCACTTACCCGGAATGGCTATCCAATGTAGTCCCAGTGGCTAAGCCTGGAGGAAAGGTGAGGGTATGTGTAGACTACAGAGATCTAAACAAGGCCAGTCTCAAGGATAACTTCCCGGTGCCTTTCATACACATCCTGGTAGATAACACGGCCTAGTACGAAATGTACTCTTTTGTGGATTGCTTCGTGGGATATCATCAGATAATGGTGGCGGAAGAAGATCGGGAAAAGACCACATTCATCACCCCCTGGGGCACTTTCTGCTATAGACGATTGGCTTTTGGTCTCACAAATGCGGGGGCTACTTATCAGAGAGCCATGATGGCCCTGTTCCACGATATGATGCACAAGGAGATAGAAGTCTATGTGGATGACATTATTGTGAAATCGAAGGTTGAATCTGATCATATAACCCATCTCAAAAAGCTATTCGATCGGCTCAGAAAGTATAATTTGAAACTCAATCCAGCCAAGTGTGCTTTCGGAGTGCAGTCGGGTAAGCTCTTGGGATTCCTGGTTTGTGATCAGGGCATTGAGTTGGATCCGGCAAAGATTAAGGCCATTGTGGATATGTCGGCGCCTCACACAGAAAAGGAGATAAGAGGATTCCTCGGAAGGATAAACTTCATCAGCCGTTTTATATCCCACTTGACGACTACATGTGAGCCGATTTTCAAACTGTTAAGAAAGGGTGCTTCCCAAGAATGGAATGGGCAATGTCAGAAGGCTTTTCAGACCATTAAAAAGCAACTGACTGAGGCACCAGTGCTGGTACCCCCGAAGGATGGGATCCCTCTGTTTATGTATATATCGGTCAATGCCATCGCGATGGGATGTATGCTGGGACAAAAAAATGAGGCAGGTAAAGAGCAGGCCATCTATTACCTCAGCAAAAGATTTAGCCAATGTGATCAAAATTACACTCCCATCGAGAAAACCTGTTGTGCTCTGGCCTAGGCTGCCGGGAGATTACAGCACTACCTCCATGGGCATACGACGTACCTGATATCAAGAACGGATCCCCTGAAATATATTTTTGAAAGGCCCATGCTGAATTGTCGATTATCAAGATGGCAGTTAATCTTACAACAGTTCGACATGGTGTACGTGACTCAGAAGGCCATGAAAGGGCAGGGAATTGCAGATTAGTTGGCAGAAACCCTGTCAGGAGGGATGGAGCCGTTAGAAACTCCTCTTCCGGGCGAAGACATATTTTGGGTATCACACGAGAAATGTGATGAGGAGGGACAATTCTGGAAGCTGTATTTTGATGGTGCCATGAATGCCGAGGGGGCAGGAGCCGGAGCGGTCCTGGTCTCTATCACCGGAGAACAATACCCCGTGGCCACTAAACTGCATTTCAGCAATTCGAACAACACCGCTGAATACGAGGGATGTATCTTGGGACTCCGCTTGGCCCGCGACATGGGAGTGAAGAGACTAGCGATGTTTGGGGATTCAGAACTGGTAATCAGACAAGCGATCGGGGTGTACAACACTAAAGAGCTTCGGTTACTTCCATACCATCGTTGTGTTACCCAGCTGATGCAAGAGTTCGAAGATATCGCCTTCCGCCATATTCCCCGGGGACGGAATGACTTTGCCGATGCATTGGCAACTCTGGCCTCCTTAATCCACGTAATCAAGAACAGGGACAGTCCACAGATTGAGATAGCCGTACAGAATGCTCCGGCATATGAGGAACATGTGGCAGTGTTATCAGACGAGGTGGTGTTATCAAAGCAGCCCTGGTATCACGACATAAGGGAATATCTGAGAGATAGGTCCATTCCCGACCAGGTGAGTCGAACTGAGAGGATGAGAATTCAAAAGATGGCGATGAAATTTTACCTGAGTGGGGATTCACTCTACAAAAGGGATGCTGGTTTGGGACTGTTGCAATGCGTAGATGAAACACAGGCCCGAAGGATTATGAATGAAATACATGGTGGAGTGTGTGGGCCACATATGAGTGGACCGATGCTGGCCAAAAAGATCTTAAGAACGGGGCATTATTGGTTAACACTGAAGGCCGATTGCGATGATCATGTCAAACGGTGTTATCAATGCCAGGCGCACGGCAATGTGATCCATACACCTCCCAATGAACTGCACTGTATGACCTCCCCGTGGCCATTTTCAATGTGGGGAATGGATGTGATCGGACCAATAGAGCCCAAAGCAAGCACCGGACACCGATTCATTTTCGTCATGATCGATTATTTCACCAAGTGGGTAGAGGCAGCTTCTTTCCCCAAAGTAACTCAGGAGGTCATCGTCGGTTTCATCAGGAATAATGTCATTTGTCGATACGGGCAGCCTGAGGTTTTGGTCTCTGACAATGCCAAGAATTTAAACAACGCCCTCATGAAAGGACTGTGCGACCAGTTTAAGATCAAACACCTCAATTCTGTCATTTACCGTCCTAAGATGAATGGGGCAGTGGAGGCTGCAAATAAGAACATCAAGAAGATTATGGCGAAAATGTCTGCTAATCATCGGGGATGGCCGGATTTGTTACCCCTCACCCTGCTGGCATACCGAACGTCAACGCGTACTTCTACAGGGGCGACCCCTTACGCTTTGGTGTATGGAATGGAGGCCATTCTGCCAGTTGAGGTCGAAATGGCGTCCCTCAGAATAGTGATCGATGCTCAGATAAGTGAGGAGGATTGGATGCAAAGTCGATACGACCAATTGGCCCTAATTGATGAAAGAAGGGTGGCTGCTGTCTGGCACGGCCAGTTATATCAACAAAGGATCTCTCGATCATATAACAAGAGGATAAGACCTCGGAAGTTCAAAGAAAATGATTTGGTGCTGAAAAGAGTCATGCCTTGTCAAGACGAAGCCAAGGGGAAGTTCGCCCCGAACTGGGAAGGGCCATTTGTGATTAAGAAAGTGCTATCCAGAGGAGCCCTCATATTGCAAGAAATGGATGGTGAGGAATTTCCACAACCCCTCAATTCCGACTCGGTGAAGCGGTTCTACGCCTGAATCATTAGTTCCTTTTTCCTTTGAGAGCGAACTACGTAGGACCTGATCTCCCAACTTGTGGGGGTACGTAGGCAGCCATCATGGTGCGGTCCGATCCCTTAAAAAATAATCCTTTCCCTAACCAAAACTAATTTTCAATAGCCAGATAAAACCTTCCTACACCCTCAAAACCTTCCCGAAGCCAGCTGCCTAACCAACTTCATCCTAAAGGACATAACCCTGGCCCAACCAAACAGTTAGCCAAAATCTGAGATTTAATCCGATGAAATCAAAAGGTGTACGGCAATATCTGTCAAATCTCCAGCAAGACTTGAGAAGAGAAAAAAGGCCAAATGTCAAAATCGTGGTCAACTGGATAAAATGAGGATCCAATGAAAGGCAATGATACGTCAAAAGGGGGAAAATGACTAATTTTAAATGCGTGTCTATATATATAAGTCATTTCATTACAAGATTTCTCTTTCGATAACTGATGAAACTAACATAGTCTATGCAGGAAATAAAATAATCTCCAAATCTGAAACTAGCTGAAGCAGGATGGACAAAATGGTGGATAGATCTGGAGCATCAGCATCTCCTGCAATCTGCTGCCCCATGATATCAATACGATCCAGTAAAGCAGTGGCTCGGCTGACAGTCCCAAAATGAGCATCTACAACTGCCCTGGTCTGAAATACAATGGTCTCTCTGTCAGTAATGGCAGCGTCTCTAGCCCGAATGGCATCATCTCTCTTGACAAGAGCAGCATCCCTCTCGGCCTCAGCAGTAATCAAGGCCAGGCAGAGTCGGGTATCCTCAGTAACCCGACTCGGGGCAGAATCAGCCGAGATGGGGTGGTCTGTGGTATCTTCTGGGAGAATCACTCCAGAGTCATCAAAGCCCCCAGTCTGACTCAAACCAGCCGGCGCCGAGTCTCCGCGCAACCACTGCACGTAAGCAAATGTCTGGATGTGACAGCTCTCACTATATCCGGCAAGGATCCTGCAAGACCAAAGATCGTATACCCGCAGTAGATCCCTCTCTGTCCGGGATGATATAAGGAATCGGTAGGCGGCTGCACCCGCGAAAGGGTGTAAATCTCGTGTCTGATCAAACTGCCCCATAACCGCCAGGGGATGATAAGTCGTCACACCCCTCAAGCCAGCAATAGGGATGAAATCCAGGGTGGGCACGTGAGTCAAGAAGCTCATAAAGGAGCAATAGCCCGAGTAGACCAATAGATGAAAGGGATCCTCAATGACCGACAAAAAGGGTGTCCAGGAGGCCACATCAGTACAGCTCATGGGACGAAACGAAAACTGCGTGGTTATGTCATGGCTGAAGCAAAACCCTTGGCGACGGAAGTGGCCGATGGGACTGAGATGACTCATGAACCACACGTACAACAAGGTCGAGCTCCCTCTGAATACCCTGCCTCGGAAGGATTGACAGTATGAAGCTGACATATAGGTATCCGCCAATATCATGTGAAGAATGGTGTGATCCTCCTGAAGGGCTCGAACAGCCGCGACAACCCGCATGTCCAACTGATCAGGTCCTGTCGGCAAGTACAAAACTGAGATGACACAGGCCATCGGAACGTCCACTCTCAAGGCATCCCAGCGCTCCTCGGACACGAAAAAATCACCGAGGAAAAGACGAAAACTGTCAGGTGAGCCAAATCGGTCAATCAAGAACTGAAGGGGAACCATATGGTCGGATGTGATCACCGGTAACAAGACAGCCCTCCGCAAACCGGTGAAGGTCAAGAATTGACGGCGCATGGAACCAACTGTAACCCTAGCACAAGGTCTATCCAAAGGCAAGCCGGTGAAACGAGCATACTCCTCGAGGGTGGGGGTCAGCTCTACTGTCCCTAATCTGAACACCTGACGGGCAGGCGCCCAATAGCTCAGAATACCGTCCACAAAGCCCGCTGGCACCTGGAAGGATAATAGGGACCAAGAATGGCCCAAAAGACCATCTACGATGACCGTGTCAGCCGGCAATAAACTGTTCAACCAGCGGAGAAAACTGCCAACCAACCCTGTGGAAGGAATGAAATCCAAACGTACCACGGCATCAGAGGACGACATCTGTGGAAAAATAGTATCAAAAAGACTGTACAGGGGTCATTTTCTATCCATAAATAAGAAAAGCATGCATCATACAGTTAATAATAAAGCAAATAAAGTTTATAGAGATAAAAGAGAAATACTGCATGAATAAATAAATGAGTTCAGTACATAGTGCATAAAATGAAAACAGTAAAAAAATAAAACTAAACAGGTGCAGGTAGAAAAGCCCTATCATATCCTGATCTAAATGAAATCGATCTCATCTATGAAAGCGGGATCCTCAAACTGATCCCCTGGGGTCGTCGAGGTCGGAGGACCGAAATTCATGTCGGGGATGTATGGCTGCGTTGTGGCATCAGATGAGCTCGGGCCCGCATCATACCGCACCGTCAGGGTCGTAGGCATAAGCATCCTCTGGAGTCCGGCCCAGCACCCGAAGGTATAGAGACAACTGGTCTACCTGGCGGGTCAAGGTGGTGATCTGCTCAGCATGAGTAGGGCTCCGAACGCAGGCTGCCCTGTCCGTCATCATCACGGAGCCGGGGACCATATCCCCGAGGAAGAATGTGGCCCGGGTCTGAGGACCGACGGTGCGGGGCACCCACCAAGTACAGAAAGCATCACTCGTACTGGGACCCGTGGATAGCATCCGACCATCCTCCCCTGCAAGCATGATCTCCGAGGGCTGAGAATCCAGCGGCCATAAGGTAGTGAAAGGAAGGGAATGCGGGATGCGGATCTCTCCAGTAACGCATCTGAATGCGCGCTCCCCCAGGTACATCACCCATCCTCCAACACTCTACAAAGTGAGGCGACGGGTGGAAAGTGCAAACTCCGGGCCGGTAGGATACCCATCTGTGAACCCCACATCCAGATGCTCAGAAAGATATGGCCTCCAGACGACCCCTGCAGTAGTGATCAGCTCCAGCTGGATGCGGCAGTGTGCAAAACTGCCAGATACCGGGACCTCCTCCAAGGTGCTATGATGCCATCGCCGACCCCGGGGATAGGTGTCCAAGCCGAGGGTGGTGACGGGCCGCAGACAAGGTAGGCGCTCGTAGGCCCAGAACTATCGAACAGAATAAGGCAGAGCATGAGTAACCAATAAAAGCAGAAAAGAGAAATGAAATGACGGGAAATACAATAAGAAAAAGGAAGAAAACCTCACCAGCAAGAAGTGATAAAATCCGAGCCAAGCATCTGTCTGGCCCTCCGAGCGTAGACGCATACCGTGGAGGAAATAGGCAAAAGTGAATGACCCCCAGTCATAGTCACTGATGCGGTCCACGTCTCTGACCGCTCCTACGACGCTGAAATGAATGGTGGAGGAGTTGTTCCCTAGGAAACAACCCCTCATGATGGTCAGGAACAGGCGTCGGAGCAGAATGTCCCGAGTACCCTGATCCGCTGGAATGGGTAGCGCGTAGAGACCCCCGATAGCGTCAACAGCCCAGGCACCGGACCGAATACTACGGGCCTTAAAGACCCGGTCCTCAGCAGCGAAGCCCAATAAAGCCCGGACCTCCGCAGGAGTGATGTCGAGATCTAGAGGAACGCGAGACCCGGTAAACTCTATGCCCGTAATATACCTCCAGTCCCAGGGGGTCAACACAACCTCATAGTCCAGAAGGTGAAGGGACTGGGTCTGGTGGAACCATCTCTCGGACAAAGCACTCATGTAACCCCAGGGGCACTGCCGGGGGATGATAGTGAAGAAGTGACGGAAGCCCCAAGAATCCACCATCGCCAGGTAGTCGCTGTGCAGAGCCGTGTAGAGGGAGTAGATGTTGAACCAGTTGCCCCTCGGCTGGGTAAACTCGGGTACCTGGGGCAATCATCAATGGGTCAGTCCGGATAAAAGGAGAATTGAGAAATTGAGAATAAAATCAGAATATAACTGAATATACCTCGTTAGCCACGAGAGATGCTGAGGGGTGACGACTGAGATCCCGACCCAAAAGATCGGGTATCTGTACAGGGGCGCCAGAAGAAGCCTGATAAGTAGATGGGGCCGGTGTGCGGGAGGATGGCCCCTCTGCCGCGACCTCCGGAGGGACAGCCTCCTCAACGTCCGGATGATCGGGACGGATGACAGCCTCCGCCAAGCGATGAGCCTGACGGGTCCGAGGAGGAACAGGAGCAGGTGCAGCCTTACGGCGACGAACACCCGAGGTCCGTGACGCGGAGGAGCTACTATGAGCATCGGGATCCATAGCTGGAACAAAACAGGCAAGGAGGAAGGTAAGTTCCCTTTTGAATTATGTCACGAATATTCTAAATTCCTATCATCATATAATTAATATAACATGATGCATGTTTATGGTATGTGCATTAAAAAAAAAATCGGCAGAGTTCCGTTTGTAAAATGGACATCCCAGGCATAAGCCAAACATATTTTCCATTAATCTAAGCCACAACAGATCAAAGTTGTGTTCATATGTGTAATTACAGCATGTAAAGTACCATAACGCATGATTTTCTTTCAGAAAAAGAATAACAGTATGTGGGACCGCATCATGAGCATAAAATAGGGTTCACACAGTTGATACATAACATGTATATATGATCATACATAGCATAGCGTTGTTGTAGACACCCAAATTTTGCGTTTCCTTCTACTGACCATGACAGGAGGGAGAAATCGTCAATTGAACCGGCTTGCGGGAGCAAAGGAGCGGGCACAAGGGCAAGCGCCCGACACCGCCGCAATGTTTTGGGCAACCCAAGTTTACGTGACAATAAAGCCGTCCGAGGCAGGCATTTCCGAATGAGGTGGTACGTCTCCCGGAAATTCCCGGACTGCAGAATACGAGCCTGTCAGCGAAAACCGACGTTGCGGCACGAAAATCGAGGCGTGGCACGAAAATCGAGAAAGTCAAGTCCGCCAGCCGCGGATAGATCTGCGGCCAAGTGGGTGCGCCAGCACGGAAACCAGGAAATCAGCACTACCAGCTGAGTGCGATGGGAGGCGTGCCAGCTGGCCAGCCGCAGATCCATCTGCGGCCAGCCGCAGATAGATCTGCGGCTGGCTTTGGCCAGCCTATTTAAGCCCAGCTTCGGGCAGCATACAGGAGGTTGGAAGAAATTTGGAAGAAGAAGGATTTCAGCACAATAGCAGCACGGAATTTGAGAGAAAAATAGTAGATTTTGCAACAAAAATAGGAAGAAAAGAGAGAAAAAGAGAGAAATTTTTACTCCTTTAATTTTGATTGTATCAAATATATTTCTCATACTATTCAAATACCAAGACTTCATCCTTTTGAGATCATTTTGTAAGGTAAAAAATTCCCTTTGGTTATAACAATTCATATCATCTTATTTGCTTAGATGGGATGAAGTTTTCATGTATATTGTTGAACAATCATGGATTAGGGATTATTAGTGAAGGTTCCATTGGAATAAAATTCTTCCTAATAACCCGAGGATATCCAAGTGATGAAATTTCTAGCTTGTTTAGGGTGATTTATTGGGTGTAATTTATTTAGATTGTCATTTCCGGATATCATGGTATATTAGATAAATCCGGGTTGGTTAGTTATGTAGGATTCATTTTGTAGGCATGTATTAATCTCATGTGAGCCTAGGAATGTGACCCCGTGGTCCAAATCCGATGATGGACGTTTTGATGTATGTGATAGATTCAAGATGCTCGTTTTGTAACATGTAACCATTGGGCCTTAAAACGACGCTAAGGCGAGGATCGGGTTTAAGGCCCCGTACTAGTGGAATATGTGATTGTTGGCGTTCGGGGATATTTTGATGGTTTACATGCCCATGAATAGCCCCGACGCGTGTTCACGCTTAATTAAATCTTGTGACACAAAAAATGATTTCAAAGATTAAACCATGAAGATTTTCATAAAATCAATCAAATTAGGTTATTAGCTTCACGAAGATAAGAAATTGAAAGTGCCAACGAATGTCGATTTCCATTTAACGAGAAAGCTAAAGAAAAATCGTTTCCCAAAATATCACATAAAAATGATTTTTATAAATATGTAACGTTTTATTAAATTCTTTGTGCATAGGGCTAAAGAGATTCTAGAAGTTGCCCATCGTTTGAGTTACAAAAGCAACGTATAGATCTCGATTCCTATTTTGACGAAGGTTTAAAACTCTTGTTTCACCAAAACGACACCTAATGAAAGTCTCATTGTTTTGACAAATTAAAATCAAACCTTTCTTATAAAGAATAAAGCTTTCTCGTGTATGCTAAAAAGACATTCCGAAGCATTTTCAAATTAAAACACGACTTTCCCTAAAAATCCAAATGATTCTTTCATACAAACTCACCACAACATTCATATAGGCACACACACACACGCACGCGCACACACACACACATTTCATGAATTAAAGGACAGGAAAGTATCAAGATTGCGGTAACCGTGTTTCACGGAAGTCGAGGGGTGCCTAACACCTTCCCCTCACTTAAGCAAGCCCCCGAACTCTATGAATCTCGGTTTGCAGACCAATCAATTCGGAGTCACATATGAGCCAGCGATTTATAAAAAAAAACGAAAACTCGGATGAGTTGGTACATCCATTTCAAATATACCAACTGGCGACTCTGGTTAATTGGCTCATCATAAAAACGATCTTTCAAAACCCCGTCGACCTCAATGCCGATCTTTTCCAAAAATCATCTAAACCAAAAGGCTAAAATTGGAAAAGACCAAAGACGAGAGAAGCGAAAACCCGGCGTCGACAGTTGTAAAGCATACATTTCTATCTCTAACATGTAAATAGCCAAATGTATAGCAAAATATTGACGAAATTAAAAAATGAACGGTCAAAGTGTTACCTGTAGCGCGTAGAACGATCCTACCGGAGCGGTTTTTCCAGAAAAGTTGGGAAACTCGACAAAAGGTCCTTGCAAACGAGCAAAATCGTAGGAATCTATGTGGGGTACGAAGTTGAAAGTGACAGATCTGGAAGTGGCGAGCCGCTAGAAACCGATCTTGGCCGCAGATCCATCTGCGGTTGGCCCTGGTGGGTCCCCTTGGTTCCCTTGTAGCCGTTTGATGTGTCTAGTGAAAATGAATTACGAGATGGGTGACCGGCAATGATACCCGGCCCCGACGAGACTATCGACCGGTAACGATAACCGGCAATTACGAGGTGGATGTCCGGCGACGAAAACCGGCTCCGACAAGATAACCAACCGGCGACGATAACCGGGGGTTACGAGATGGGTGACCGACGACGATACCCGACCCCGACGAGACAATCGACCGGCGACGATAACCGGTAATTACGAGATAACCAACCGGCGACGATAACCGGGGGTTACGAAATGGGTGACCGGCGACGATACCCGGCCCCGACGAGACAATCGACCGGCGACGATAACCGGCGATTACGAGATGGATGTCCGGCGACGAAAACCGGCTCTGACAAGATAACCAATCGGCGACGATAACCGGGGGTTACGAGATGGGTGACCGGCGACGATACCCGGCCCCGACGAGACAATCGACCGGCGACGATAACCGGCGATTACGAGATGGATGTCCGGCGACGAAAACTGGCTCCGACAAGATAACCAACCGGCGACGATAACCGGGGGTTACGAGATGGGTGATCGGCGACGATACCCGGCCCCGACGAGATAATCGACCGGCGACGATAACCGGCGATTACGAGATGGATGTCCGGCGACGAAAACCGGCTCCGACAAGATAACCAACTGGCGACGATAACCGGGGGTTACGAGATGGGTGACCGGTGACGATGCCCGGCCCCGACGAGATAATCGACCGGCGACGATAACCGGCGATTACGAGATGGATGTCCGGCGACGAAAACCGGCTCCGACAAGATAACCAACCGGCGACGATAACCGGGGGTTACGAGATGGGTGACCGGCGACGATACTCGGCCCCGATGAGACAATCGACCGACGACGATAACCGGCGATTACGAGATGGATGTCCGGCAACGAAAACCGGCTCCGACAAGATAACCAACCGGCGACGATAACCGGGGGTTACGAGATGGGTGACCGGCGACGATACCCGGCCCCGACGAGACGATCATCAGCCTCGACACCCTTTTCTGAATGTGTTGCATCAATGGCATCTTGCATTGCATCATAAATCATATGTGTTGCATCACGTATCCATTGTCATCCTTGTGCATTGTCATTCATGCATCGAGTGTCTATTCTTTATCCTCTTCATTTCATTAAACATTGCATGAACATGATAAAGAGGGGCAGCTGTAGACACCCAAATTTTGCGTTCCCTGTACTAACCATGACAGGAGGGCAAAATCGTCAATTGAACCGGCTTCGGGAGCGAAGGAGTGGGCACAAGTGCGAGCGCCCGACACCACCGCAATGTTTGGTGACCAAAGCTGATGTGACAATAAGGCCATCCGAAACAGACATCCCCGAATGAGGTGGCACGTCTCCCAGAAATTCCCGGACGGCCGAATACGAGCCTGTCAGCGAAAACCGACGTTATGGCACGGAAATCGAGGCGTGGCATGGAAAACGAGAAAGTCAAACCGTCCAGCCGCGGACTGATCTGCGGCCAAATAGTGCGCTTTTTGAAAACACGGAACTCGAAATCGGGGTGAGTGGAGGGCAGGCGGCCAGCCAGCCTATTTCAGCCCAGTTTCGTGCAGCATACAGGGAGTTCAGCAAGTTGAAAGTTTGGGAAGAAGAAGGGATTTCAGCAGCAGCACAAGCACGGAAATAGAGGGGAAAAAGAGAGAAATTTTGCAATCAAATAGGAAGAAAAGAGAGAAAAAAAGGAGAGAATTTAATTCTTTTAATTTTGATTGTATCAAACACACTCCTTATCCTATTCAATACACAAGTTCACATCCATTTGAGATCAATTGCAAGGTGAAAATTTCTATTTGTTCTAGCAATTTATATCATATTGATTGGGTAAATTAGATGTAACTTTCATGTATCTTGTTGAACAATCATGGATTAGGGATTATTGGTGAGGGTTCCTTCGGAACAAAATTCTTCCTAATAACCCGAGAATATCCAATTGATGAAATTTCTAGCTTGTTTATGGTGATTCATTGGGTGTAATTTATTTAGATTGTCATTTTCGGATATCATGGTGTATTAGATAAATCCAGGTTGGTTAGTTATGTAGCATTCATTTCGTGGATATGTCGTAATCTCGTGTGAGCCTAGGAACGCGACCCCGTGGTTCAAATCCGATGATGGACGTTTTGATGTATGTAATAGATTCAAGGTGCTCGTTTTGTAACATGTAATCGTCGGGCCTTAAAACGACGCCAAGGCGAGAATCGGGTTTAAGGCCCCGTAGTAGTGAAATATGTGATTGTTGGCGTTCGGGGATATTTTGATGGCTTACATGCCCGTGAATAGCCCCGATGCGTGTTTATGCTTGATTAGATTTTGTGACACAAAAATGATTTCAAGGATTAAACGATGAAGATTTCTTATTAAAATCAAACAAGCTAGGTTATTAGAATCACGAGGTTAAAAATCGGAAGTGTTAATAAATGTCGATTCCTACTAAACGAGAAGGCCAAAGGAAATCATTTTCAACCATCACCAAAAATGGCTTTTATGAATGAACGAAATGTTTTATTAGACCTTTGTGCATAGGATTAAAGATATCCTAGAAATTGCCCATCACTTTATGAAAGCAATGTATAGATTTCGATTCCTATTTTGACAAAGGTTTAAAAGATTCTTGTTTTGCCAAAACAACGCCTAATAAAAATCTCATAGCGTTTGACAAGTAAAATCCAACCTTTCGCACGGATAGAGGAGCTCTCTCGTATTAACGGAAACGACGTTCTAAAACATCCCCGAAACAAGACACGATTTTTCATAAAAGCCAAATGTTTCACCTCACCACAATATTCACATAAGCACACACACACACACACCCGCGCGTATACACATTTCATGAATCAAAGGATAGGAAAGTATCAAGATTGCGGTAACCGTGTTTCACGGAAGTCGGGGGTGCCTAACACCTTCCCCTCACTTAAGCAAGCCCCCGAACTCTATGAATCTCGGTTAGCAGACCAATTAATTCGGAGTCACACATGAGCCAGCGATTTACGAAAAAATGAAACTTGGATGAGTTGGTACATCCATTTCAAATATATCAACTGGCGACTCTGGTTAATTGGCTCATCATAAAAAACGATCTTTCAAAACCCCGTCGACATCAATGCCGACCTTTTCCAAAAATCATTCAATCAAAGGCTAAAATCGGAAAAGGACAAAGAGAGGAGAAACCCGGCGTCGACACTCTGTAATATGAATTATGTGGCTAAATTTTAAGGAACTTGATGTTAGATGTTTGTAAGCATGCATAAATGTAGTTTATATGATTTATATGCGATTTAGAGTAATCAAATTCATGAAATTATGTTTTTATTAGAGTTTTGAAATTTACAGAGAAACAATGTTTAAATTTGACTTATATGTATGAAAAATTATGCTTGAATTGCATGTTAATCAGTAAATTAATGGTTGATTATGTTTATGCATGTAAAAACGAAAAAGAACTAAACTTAAATGGATTAAATTGGTATTATAACGAATCTGCTATGTGAGATTTTATGAAAATTGATGAAACTTCGAATAATAACAAGAACATGAAAATTATGGGTTTAAATTTAATTGTTTGAGTTGTTAAACTTGATAAAATCATGTTATGATTGTTACTATACGTTTCTGTAAAGTCAAGAACCTATGGGTAGTATTAAATTGGTGATTTGTGAAAAACTTTGGCCAAATTTGACATTTTCTGTGTTCTTCGCGAACTGCAGGAACTGAGTTTCAGGTCTACTGCCCGGGGGTGAAATTACACTGGGTAATGTCGGCCCGACGACATAATTGAACTGATTTTGTCGTCCCGGCGGTGTCCTCACCCTGGCGCCCAAATTGAACTAATTTCTACCGCCCCGGCGGTAGGCTCGCCCCGACGCTATTTTACGCAGAAAACTGCCGCCCCGGTGGTGATGCAAAAATGCAATGTTTCTTCTTTCCTTTCGATCATGTTATATTACCATATGCATGTTTAAAGCTTAGAGTAATGTATAAAATAAATACAAAAATATTGTGATGGATGGTAGCATATACCCATTGATTATCAAATGACAATTGAGATATTAAAATGAAATTGGATGGGAGTGAATCCTGAAGTGATAATACTATTATAACTAATCATTGTTATTGCTTTATAAACGGAATGTGTAGGTTGTTTAAGGAACGTGAATTTTTAATTTATAATCCACACACGAGGCAAGTTTCTTAACTCCACTTTTCATTGAGCAAGTTATAAAACCCTATCTCTCTTTTATACAAGTTTCTATACTCTACTTCATATTGAGCAAGTTCTTTACCATAATTCATTCAAGTTAATGAATTTAAATGTGTTATTCTAATTTCTTTTAAGTAATACTTCAGTTATACAAAGTTTATTCGGTTGTATGCCTTTGAGATTCAGTCTTTTGTTCTTGAATACCTTTCATATTAAATTATTGAACCTTGATTGACTAGCGAACCCTTATTGATTCGATTAGTCCATAGTTGATGAGCGTTCTAAATTCTAGAAACGTTATCGAAGTAAATCCAAACCAAACTTTCTTTGGTGCGGACTCTGATGTCAAACTGAGATGAACAACCCTTTTATAGGGGATTATTTTACGCATTAGCATTTAGATGTTGTGCACATACATGGTACAAAGGGTTGATCCCCCTAAGTACGAGAAGTAAGGTCCATATAGTCTTACGACTGTTAAAGGTTTAAAGTAGAAATATTTGATAACCTAGGACATAGTTCGTGGTCTTGTGACCCTCAGATGTGCTTTTGATTCTTGCTTTCTAATCTTGATTCAAAAGCCGAGTTTTCAATTATCCGATATCCATTGATTATTCGCATGTTATTATTATTTTCATTGTGTTACTTGCTGGGCAATTGTTGCTCACCCTTGTATAATAACATTGCAGCTAAACTTGAAAGAATTGACGAGCCATCCACTAGTAAGGGCAAAGGCAAAGCAAACAAGTGATGAAGACTTGTTAAATTTGTTTGAATGATGTTTATGTAATAGACTTATGTTATGTTTCTGCATTGATGTTTTATTAAGGTTAGATGACCTGGGATTTATTTGTTAAAGATGTTGTAACCCTTTAATAGGAGATTTCTATTTTTATTAAGAATTATCATTTATATATGAATGGGTAGTTAGATGTGATGTGATTTATTTGGACAGTGAACACCAAATCCTGTGGGAATTAAGTACCCAGATTTGGGGGTGTCACAGGTTAGTATCAGAGCTGTAGGTTATGAACCTTAGGTGGGGAAACCTTAGGGTAGTAGCCTTTTAAGAGACAGAAAATATAGTGGTGATAAACTCTTATCGAGTTCTAAGGAATGAATTAAGGAATTCATTAAAGATAATAAAAGACTTTATGTGCTATGTGCTTATGTGTTAATAACCTATGTGCCGCGAGTAGTACCGAGTATTAATTAAAACTTAAACTTTGTTGTCATGATGTCGGATGTTGGAGGATTCAGTCAGCCTAGGGAGGTCGAGCCCCGAGTGGCTGGAGAGGAGGAGCCCCGTAATATCCATGTTATCCGAGAGCAGTTAATACACAGAGAGCCATCTCCATTGATCACTGTTGTGGGTCAGGAGCATGAGCCTGAGTTTGATTCAGAGGAAGATTCTGAGGAGGTAGAGTCTGAGGAGGATGATGAGGATCCCGAGGAGGTACCCCTTACCTCTATCGATGTTGAGATGTACGATGCATTGTATGATCGTACCATAGAGTTGTAGGATAGAGTCAGAGATTTGGAGAGACTGGAAAATAGACGCCAGACTACTATAGATCAGAAGAATGAGAAGATTGAGGATCTTGATATAAGTCTTGGAGACGTGGAATGGATATTAGTTCAGGCAGAAAGTCTAAAGGAAGACCTGTTAGCTAAGAATGAGAAGATGAAACTTGTGATTCAGAAATTGAAGGATGACCTGAGTGAAGAGTCAGCGGAACGTGCTAGGGCAGAAGACGCCTGGATGAATACCGCTCGACGTGCAGAAATTTCTGAAGAAGGCGAACGGGCAAAGAAGGCTAAGATTGACGAGACGGACTACACTTTTCAGACACCGATTGATAGGGCCAAAGATCAAGTTCTCCACTATCCAGTTTAGTTCGAGGACTTGCCGTGATATATGTTGGATCGTAGGACAATGTTCTGTATCATGGAGGAAGAACGCAGAAAGGCGGTTCGACACCTTAGTTGGCCGTGATAGAAAAAGTATTAAAACATGTGTAAATATTTATGACAGTTAATTCCAGCGTGATTATACACAACGTAATATGACTATTTAATCCTGAAGATTCTTTATATCAGGATAGTTGATGTAAATAGCGGTGATGCCATATTTCTATGTTTAAAACTTTTGAATGAAATATCAAGTTTATTTGAAGATGTTATGTGTTAAGTGTTTAACCTGAATTGTGTTTGAGTTAAGTATTAAATACTTAAGAAATTGAGTGATGATCTAATAAGCACATATTCTTAAACAGAAAATGCCGTCGAGATGCCAACCACGGCAACAAGCCCAAGAAAGCTCTACTAATAATAACAATAACGACGCTAATGTTAATCCTATACAGCAGTTGGTGAACCTTTTGGCTGGAGCACTTGCGAATCAGCCGCAAGCTCCACCAGTGACGTTATTTAAGGATTTTAAAGTGGTAGGACCGCCAGAGTTTAGGGGTTCCCTAAACCCGATCGAAGCCCAAACTTGGGTAATGGAAATGGAGAAAGTGTTTGGCGTTGCTAGGATTAGTGATGACCAAAAGACTACCTTTGCAACGTTCATGCTTAAGTCAAAGGCCATCTATTGGTGGCAAGCGAATAAGATTCGAGGAGGTCAGGGTGTAATCGCATGGGATAGGTTTAAAGAAATGTTCTTTGAGATATATTTTCCTACGAGCTCGCGTTATCAGATGGAGATTCAATTCCTGGAACTGAAGCAGGGTACCATGACTGTACTGGAGTACGCAACAAAGTTTAACGAGTTGGCTAGGTTCCCAACCTACTAGGTGAATACCGATGAGAGGAAGGCGAGGAGATTTGAACATGTATTAAAACTGTGGTTGTACATCAATATGTCAATGTTCCAATTGAACACTTTTGTCGGAGTTTTGGAAAAGGCGATTATCGCAAAAGGTGGCAGTGATGCTCTGACTAAGTATAACCAGGAGCAGAAGAAGAAGGGTGAAAATGAGAATAACAAAGCGAGTGGTAGTAACAGTGGTGGTCACAATCAGAAGAGGAAGTGGAATGACAATGGATCTACTAGGAATCAACAGGGAGGTCAGAAGAAGAAAGTGGAGGCGTGTGCTAGCTGTGGGAAGAATCATGTAGGGATATGCCTGAAGGGGAAGAGGGTGTGTTACAATTGTGGTCAGGAGGGCCACGTAGCACCGAATTGTCCGAATCCAAAGAAGGGCGCTTGTTTTACTTGCGGATCAAATGATCATTTAGCTAGGGATTGCCCCAAGAAGGCAGCAGGAGGAGCAGGAACATGAAGGAATAAGGGAAACAGTGGTGATAGTACCTTAGCCATAACTGGATCAGCACCAACAAACCAACCTACCGCCAGGACTTTCAACATAACCGTGCAACACGCCGTGCAGTCTCGCGATGTGGTATCAGGTATCATTCCGATCAATAATATAGATGCTTATGTATTGTTTGATTCAGGTGCTACTTGTTCATTTATATCTGATGACTTTTCTAAGAATTAATCTAGATTTCCCTAAGAAGGAATTAGATTACCCTTTGAACATAGAAATTGCGAATAGGGAGGTAATTCTTGTTAGGTACGTACACAAGAACTGTAAGGTGGACATTAAGGGAAACGTGATGACTGTAGATCTTATCCTAATCAAACTTGGGGAATTTGACGTTATTTTGGGAATGGATTGGCTATTCAATTATGGGGCGATAATTAATTGCCAAAAGAAATGTATTAACCTTATGACTCCGTCAAAGGTAGTATTTTATGGCAGCAAGTCGCCTAGGCAAGCAAGTTGTCTGACAATGATGCAGGTTGTTAAGACAAGGCTGTATGGGATACTTAGCCTACATAGTTGATACTCGAAAAGAGAGTCCGAAATTAGAAGAGATACCTGTCGTAAGGGACTTTGTAGACGTCTTTCCAGATAATTTTCCAGGATTTCCGCCAAATAGGGAAGTTGAGTTTGTAATCGATTTGGTGCCAGGAACTGCCCTAATATTGAAAGCTCCATACCGTATGGCTCCAATAGAGATGAAGGAATTGATGGTACAACTGCAAGAACTATTAGATAAGAAGTATATCCAGCCGAGCGTATCGCCATGGGGAGCGCCGATATTATTTGTCAAGAAGAAGGACGGATCGATGCGACTTTACATTGATTACAGAGAGTTGAACAAGGTCACAATTAAAAATAAATACCCGTTGCCAAGAATCGACGACTTGTTTGATCAATTTAAAGGAGCTAGGTATTTCTCAAAGATAGATTTGAGGAGTGGTTATCATCAGTTGAAGGTGAGGAAGGAAGATGTACCGAAGACAGCTTTCAGGACTCGTTATGGTCACTACGAGTTTTTGGTGATGTCATTTGGTCTAACGAATGCTCCTGCAACATTCATGGACCTAATGAGCAGGGTGTTTAAGCCGTTTTTTGATAAGTTTTTAGTAGTGTTCATCGATGATATTCTAATTTATTCCAAAACCAAGGAAAAGCATGCAGAACATTTGAAAGCGACATTAGAAGCGTTAAGAAAAGAGAAGTTATACGCAAAGTTTTCAAAGTGTGAATTATGGATAGAGCGGGTGCAATTTCTTGGACATGTGATTGACAGTGATGGCATTTCGGTGGATCCGTCAAAAGTTGAAGTAGTGCTTAACTGGGATCGGCCAAAAACACCATCGGAAGTAAGGAGTTTTCTAGGATTAGCAGGTTACTACAAAAGATTTATTTAGGACTTTTCCAAAATTGCGACTCCGTTAACGAATTTAACTAGGAAGGCAGTGAAGTTCGTTTGGACAGAAAAGTGTGAGAAACGTTTTCAAGAATTAAAGAAAAGGTTGAGTACGGTTGTGACGCCCCCAAATCCGGGTTACCTTAACCTCGAATTTGGTGCATCACTATGCAACTCATACACATACTATTAACAACTAATTGCGGAATAATAGAAATATTTACATTGATATAACATAAATACTCTCGTCCCAAGTCTCGATACCAATACAAATACCTAACATAACATAATACACAAAGTCTAATACATAAGTCCGAATACAAGACATAACTTAATACATAATCTCTAAACGAGTCTTAAAACATAGCATAATCATAACATAGTAGGACAAAGCTAATCTGTAGCTTTGCCTTTGCCTTTATCCTTTCCCGAGCTCTCGCCTCTATGGGTAGCCACTGAAATGTTTTTAAGGAAAGCAAGGGTGAGCAACAAATTTGCCCAACAAGCACAATAACAATAAAAATGAATAACCATGAGTTAGGTTTCACAATTTCAAAGGGCTATGACGAAGATTGAATAGCTCAGGAAATAAATATGTAGATTATGAATAGAGGTTCAATACTATTCTCTATTATCACCGATGAGTCACTATGGACCGATGGATTATTAGAAAAATCTAAAGATTTCAATGATTTCAAGGTAATGAACATTCAACACTGAGTGGCCTCTATAGACCGAAAAATCTCACTAGACTTAGCAAGATTACATTGATAACCCAAAACTGAGTGGTCATTAAGGACCAAGAACTCTTACTAGAATCACCAGCATTACACTGATAACCCAAAAATAGGTACAATAGGTGATCAGCCTAAAATACCCGGCGTTATGCATAACCCTCAAACATTCAACTTGCGCGCATGTCGGTCCCCCGACAAAAATATAATTTCCCCTTCTATGAGGGTTGTTCATCTCAGCAGATATAAAAGTCCGCACCAAAGCAATTGGTTTGGATCGCTTTCTAAATTATGGATACTGGTCTAGCCGAATCAAATGGCATCGACACTCTTCATAAACAGTTCATGCATAATTTGAATTCAAAAGCTTTAACAGTTTATGGCAATAACGTATCTTGAACGCTTGTGCAAATATGAAAGATTGGCATAAGTATGGAATTCACACAATAATATATATATTGCGTAAATATGAACTTTGAACATTAAATAACATTCGTAAGAATATAATCGAATGAAGTTGATAAGCTCGCCTAGAACGAGGACTAGACAAGGATTAGAAAGCTTGCTCAATACACCACATTGGTGTAATTTAGGAAAATGTAGAATATTTGTGCAATACTAACTTAAACAAGAATCAGGAAATCTACACAATATACGTCTTTTGTATAAGATAAGGAACTTGCATTCAATATAGTAAATGAATGGAGTTAGAGAACTTGCCCAACACAAGGGTTAGACAAGGGTTAAAGAAGAACTTGCATTCAATATAAAAAAAGAATAAAGTTAAGGAACTTGCCCAACACAAGGGTTAGACAAGGGTTTAGGAAACTTGCCTTACGCGCTGCTACTATTTGACGTTAATCGTCCTCAAATGTGTCCTACTCATTTAAACACACATTCACATACCAATTACTCTCACAATAAACACCAAACATTGGCTTACATTAATCAACACATTAAAATCATTACGAACATTGATTGCCACTACGACTACCCAAACGGGGGTCTCACTCCCCGGTGAGCGAGCGGCTGCCCAGCTCGCTGGTGAGCTGGCGGGGGAGTAGGGGGCAGCGCCCCCTGAAAGCCAAACGAAAAATGCAACTAAGCTATTCATTTTATTAAGCAAAACCTCACGGGACTAAGTCGTTTCATGCTTGGCTAACTAATTAATAGCATGCTTCGTGTGTTACTGCTTAAGAGGCTCATATACACTTGCCTCAAGCTTCAGTTCTCAAAAGAAACAACTTGGCGACTCTGCAGCACGGCGCAGCCGCGCTGTTTTTTGGCCTGGGAGTAGCGCGGCGCGGTCGCGCTACTCCTCCTGTAGCAAATTTCTGGTTTATTGCTTACTCTAACCAACCTCTAGATGCTTGGGGTCATTCTAACATTATACTAACATAACATACATATGTTTTGGGGTATATACAACATGCTAGGTCTATGTAAACATGCATCAAATCAATAAGACAAAGTAGCACAACTTGTCGCTTCTGCAGACCAGCGCGGTCGCGCTGGTTTTAAGCTTGGGAGTGGCGCGGCCGCGCCACTCTGCATCCAGGGAGTTTAAAGTTTCCTGCTTCTGCAAAAACTTAGTACAAAAATTCGATTTCTCCCTCTTTGCTTCATAAACCTTATACAACCAATACACATGACTTAAAAACATGTTTCTATTACTCCACCATGCATTATAACATCATTTCAACAATTAATCAATAACTAGTTCTCATGATCTTTAGAGAAATCATTCTCTTAGATATTAAATCAAATGGGTGGTGGGCATAGCTTGCAAATTCGTATAGGAGTAGAGTTTAATTATGCTCTAGTCCAGATTTCCAAATGAAATCATTACCCAAAACTTCATAACACATTATGGGCATACACAAACAAGCACACAACCAACCATAAGCTAAATTTTCATCAAACTACCTAAATTGTCCAAATCAGTCCATACATGTCCAACAGTCCATTCTTGCTCCTTATGCAAAGGTTTTGATTCTCATTCATTGTTCCACTTTCATTGATTATTATTAAGGCTTTTAAAGAGTTAACAACATTCATATATATTCATGAACTAACTAAACAATTCCAGCAACATAAACTCCCACAAGCAATCAATAACAAACCAAAAACTTGTACCAATAATGAAAATGATCTAGACTCTATATCACTAACCTCTTGAAGCTTCTTCTAGGATGCTAAGGGAATCAATGTAGCTGCTCCCACACTCCTTCTTCTTCCTCAAATCAGCCGTGCACTCACCACTCACAACTCTCACAATTTTTCAGCTTTCTAACTTAGCAACAATCAAAGGAATGGATGAATGTCAAGGGAGGAGTATATATAGAAGGGATGAGCTGAGCTTCTTGGGTGAGTGAAGAAGTAGAATGCTGAGCATGTAGGATAAGCTCCCTATACATGGGAGGCTGGAATTTGCCTCTCCCATGTACGGGTAATCCCCCTCTCCTTCTCCCCAATTGTTCCATGCTCACTTTTGCTCTCCCAAATGTGGAATTTGTTTCAACCAATATGTTCTTATTCCTTTGCTCCTTCTCCTCTCATCCGTGTTCTTCTTCTTCATTCAATTGCAGCTGATGATTTAACCCATTTCCCTCACGGGTCATGGGTTGGGTCGGGTCGCGGGTCACGGATCATGGGTTTGGGCCACCCTTAAGTAATTTGGGACTTCTAATTAAATCCCAATTTGGCAAAAATAAAATCCAACACTTGGATTATTAATCAATCTCATTAACACTATGATAACAATTAGAAAATTCACAATAAACGAAAAAGACATTTTTGGGGCGAATAGTGCCCACGCGAAAAGTAACCCGCGAATAGAATTTTAGCGATTGTCGACGCCGGTAGGAATCGCTCCTTTGGTGATTATTGTTACCCTTTCCAATTTTAGCCTTTTGGTTTAGATGATTCTTTTGGAAAAGGGTCGGCATTAATGTCGACGGGGTTTTGAAAGATCGCTTTTTATGATGAGCCAATTTGACCAGAGTTGCCAGTTGGTATATTGGAAATGGATGTACCAACTCATCCGAGTTTTCGTTTTTTATAAATCGCTGGCTCATATGTGACTCCGAATTAACTGGTCTGTGAAACCAGAGATTCTGGGTTCGTTCCCCAGCACAGTCGCCAGCTGTCGACGCCGGGAGGAATCGCTCCTTTGGTGATTATTGTTACCCTTTCCAATTTTAGCCTTTCGGTTTAGATGATTCTTTTGGAAAAGGGTCGGAATTAATGTCGACGGGGTTTTGAAAGATTGTTTTTTATGATGAGCCAATTTGACCAGAGTCGCCAGTTGGTATATTGGAAATGGATGTACCAACTCAATCGAGTTTTCATTTTTTATAAATCGCTGGCTCATATGTGACTCCGAATTAATTGGTCTGCGAACCGAGATTCATAGAGTTCGGGGGCTTGCTTAAGTGAGGGGAAGGTGTTAGGCACCCCCCGACTTCCGTGAAACACGGTTACCGCAATCTTGATGCTTTTCCTATCCTTTTAATTCTCAAAATATGTGTGTGTATGCGTGTGTGTGTGCCTATGTGAATATGGTGGTGGGCTTACATGAAGAAACCAATTGGGTTTATCAAAAAGTCGTGTTTTTCTTTTGGGAATGCTTTAGAATATCCTTCGGTTTATACGAGAAAGCTTTACGAGAAAATGTTTGATTTTAATTGTCAAAACTGTGAGATTGCATTAGGTGTTGTTTTGGCAAGACAAGAGTTTTTCTAAATCTTTGTCAAAATAGGAATCGAGATCTATACATTGCTTTCATAACTCAAATGATGGGCAACCTCTAGGATCTCTTTAACCCTATGCACAAGGATTTAATAAAACATTATTTATTTTCATAAAACCATTTCTTGTGACATTTGAAATGATCTTTCTTTCGCCTTCTCGTTAAAAGGAATCGACATTCATTAGCACTCCCAATTTTTAGCCTCGTGATTCTAATAACCTAATTTGATTGGTTTTATGGAAATCTTATCGTTTAGCTTTGAAATCAATTTCGTGTCATAAATCAAATCAAGCATTAAAATGCGTTGGGGCTATTCATGGGCATGTGAGCCATCAAAATAACCCCAAACGCCCACAAACACATATTTTCACTATTACGGGGCCTTAAACACGATTCTCGCCTTGGCGTCATTTTAAGGCCCGACGGTTACATACTTTCAATGAAAACTACATCACTCCTACTAACTACATCAAAAGACGTCCATCATCGGATTTGGACCACGGGGTCGCGTTCCTAGGCTCACATCTAAAATTACTACATCACTATAACGAGCTAAAAATCATCAAATGGATATCATCGTGCCTTTAGGAAGAATTTCGTTCCATTTGGAACCTTCACTAATAGTCCTCCATCCATGGATTCACCATAATATACAAGTAAAACTACATTTGATATAACCCAAATGACCAAAAGTTTAACAAAATGATATAACAAAAATGCTGTAAAAGAGGGATTTTCACATTGCAAATGACACCACAATTCGTATAAACTCGTATATTAATTAGAGTAGAGAAAGTATATGATACAATCTAACAATAGGGATATAAATCCTCACTTTTTTCTCTCTTTTTTCTCCCTAACTCGCTGCTATTGTTGCTATTTTCCTCCTCTCTCCCAATTCTTCTACTTCTGCCAACTCCCCTGTATGCAATGAAGAAATGACCTGAAATAGGCTGGCTAAGGGCAGCCGCAGATTGATCTGCGGCTGGCCGAAGATTGATCTACGGCTGGCCGAAGATTGATCTGCGGTTGGCCTTGGTTTCCCCGCGCCCGCCGCGCACTTCAGCCGCTCAGCCGCCCGCCGCGCACTTCAATTATTTTAATCATTGGCCGCAGATCAATCCGCGGCTGGGTGAGCTGATTTTCTCGATTTTCGGGCTACACCTCGATTCTCGTGTTGTGACGTCGGTTTTCGCCGACAGGCTTGTATTTTGCAGTCTGGGAATTATTGGGAGACGTGCCACATCCTTTGGGAATGCTCATTTCGGACGGCCTTGTTGTCCCATCGGTTTTGTAATGTCCGAGAATTTTAGACACTGTATCAAATTTATTTTTATAAATAAATTCATTTTATGCAATTTTATAAATTTAACTGGATCCACGTAAGTAGTATTATTCGAATTTATAATTTATCCTAATATTTAATTTCAAGAAAATTGGGGAATTAATTTGCGTTACTATTATCGGATCTAAATAATTCTCATGAAGAACTATTGTTGAAATAAATATTATAAATAGTTAATTAATTTAGTAATTGGTTCAATTTAAATGTTAGGAGAATAATGTTGGTAATTTTAATAAACAAGTTGGGCTGTGTTCTTTTATTTCAATTGACCCAAAATTTTAATTGGCAAAGCCCAAATTTCCGTTTGTATTCTTCTCTTGGGCCACCTTTTTGATTATTCCATCCGGCCCAATCTCAATTGGGTAAGCCCAATTGCCCTCCTACCGGGTCGAACCCATTTTGACCGGGTTGGATCCGTTCCCTTTGGGGTTATCAGTAGCCAAATTGGGGGGGGGGGGGAGTTTGATCGGTGAGATAACTTGGGGAAAGCCGAGCAAAAGCGACTCAAAGCCCTAAATCAATCAATCAACTGAAACCCTCAATCGAGCGAGGCAGAGGAGATGGGAAAAAGGGGATGGTGTGACGGCACGACAGCGCAAAGGAAACCGGCGGCACGACTGGGAACGGGGCAGCGACCAAGCGCTCGACGAACGGACCAACGGTCCCTGAATTTCGGTGACACGACTAGGCGTAGACGCGTGTGGCTCGAGATTGGCCGGCCGGCGCTAGCTGTGAGGGGTTGGTCGATTACTGTCACTCGTTCCTACCGGCAGTCTTTGGTTAATCAAATGGGGTAATACCCCATTTAATTGGGTAAACGAAGCACTATAAATTGAACCCTCATTCCCATACCATAGCTGCCGATTCTTCCCCTGTTCTGTGAGTTCCAAATTAAAAATAGAGATTTAAGGTTCGAATAGAGTGTGAATGTCCGGCTGGGTCAACTATTTTGGACGACGACGGAGAACGGCAAGTCGAATCACTCGAAGGTATACCGAACTATGATAGTTTTAGGTTTGGTACAAATTTTCCTTCCCTATTTCCTTCTTCTGTAACCAAATTAGTGCTGCCAGTTTAGTGGATTGGGTTCTTGGAAAATCTCTATAATTAGTTGGTATTGCTGACTATATTAATTTGGTTAATTGGAAATTTTTTCTGTGATTTGGATTTGTATGGTTCCCCTGTTTGGGATTGTACTATTTTGGGATTTGAATATACAATGATATTGTGTTGTGTTCCTCTGTTTATTGTAATTGAAGTATATCTTTCTTTCTTTTGGAAATCTGTGTATGGAATCCTTGGCGTGCTTAATCGATTCTGTTAATATTGTGGGAAGTCTGGGAATGAAATCCCTTGTTCGTTTAATTAATTTTGTTGCCAAATTCTTGTACTGTGTTGGGAAATTGTTAATGGTGAGCCCTAAGGGTTCTAGCAGTTGGTGATATTAGTTGTACTAAACATCTAATTTGGGATTGTATTTAAACATCTAGTATGGTATTGTGTTAAACCTTGTTGGGAATCTGGTGTTAATGAACTTTAAAAGTTCTGACAGTCGATTAGGTGCTGTATATATAGGTTAATATCAAATTTGTAATGCCCAGTGAGTGTTTGGTTTAATGCTTAAGCCAGTTTTGTTGGGTGTATGATAGTATTGTCTGTTGTGGGTAGTGCTGGTAAACATACAATTGATAAGCTGGAACAGGGGAGTATATATGCATATAGGCAGAACTCTGCCAAAATTTCCTTGTAGCTGGGTAATGAGCTGTTAGCTAATTCAATAATCGAATAGCTACTTGCTGTTTCAATAATAAATAGCAAATAAGATAATAAGTGTTTAAGCTATTATTCAGTTGACTTTAAAAAAAATAAAAATAAAAATAAAAATAAAAATAAAAATAAAAATATATAATAATAATAATAATAATAATAATAATAAATATTTAATTATTATTTAATAATAATAATAATTAAATATGAATGAAGTTAATAAAATAATTATTTATTATTTGTTAATAAATAATAAATAAAGGTAATAAATATTTAATTATTATTTAATAATAATAATAATTAAATATGAATAAAATTAATAAAATAATTATTTATTATCTATAAATAATAAATAAAGATAATAAATATTTAATTTTTATTTAGTAATAATAATAATTAAATATGAATAAAGTTAATAAAATAGTTATTTATTATTAATAAATAGTAAATAAAGGTACTAAGTATTTGATTATTATTTAATAATGATAATAATTAAGTATGAATAAAGTTATTGAATAAGGAGGAAATTAACTACTTAATCATTAATGAAATAATGATTAAGTATAAGGGAGATTTATAAGTTAAATATTTAGCTGTGGCCCTTTAAAAAAAAAAAGATAATAAACACTTGGTGATTATTAATATTAAATAATAATTAAGTGTGTAACTTTATACATTAATTAATGTTGCATAAAGAACAAGGGTAATAATTACTAAATTACCCTAAGGTAAATAGTAATTAAGAGTAAATCAACAAAGAAACTGATCAATGGTTTTCTGTTATCTTTAAACCCAATAAATTTATTTTATAAGGATTGTTAAACCATACCTAGATACAATTAAAGGTAATAAATTGAGCATTCAAATGATAGTAATCATGATTAGCTAACAATTGTTTTTAATAGCTAAAGATCATCAATAATTTTCTGTCAGCTAATGTTAATTAGTAATTAAATATAGGTGATGAATTTTACCTGTTGAGTAAAAGGTATAGTAAGAGGTGCCAATATACAACTGTTAATTGATAAATCGACTTTACCCGATGATAGGTCACTCGAGAGCAATTAATTAAAGCTAGACTTTATCTGTAGCTGAGCGAACAGGCAAGTCCTCTATCCCGAATTTTGATTTCTGCAAGTTCCTAACCCTAAACTTCTTACATTATTGCAAGTTCTTTTTTACTCAACTTTTACATTGAGCAAATTTCTAAGCCTTATGCACTATTTCTAATTCGTGCAAAAAGGTATATATATACTGTTGCAAGTTATACTTTAAGCTTGAGTTTTTATCTCCAAGCATGCCTTAAGTGGTCTAATTACTTTCAAAATTATTCCACATCTGTATATTTATCGACATTCGCACTCGTGCATTTGAAATTCGTATATTTAAATTCAGGAATTTATAAACCATTCATGGTTAAGTCTGAACCATTGTTCGGTCAGACAAAGTATGTGAAATTTATAAAAGCTATCCGAACCAATCAATGGTGAGGATTCTTAGACTGTATGAACACCCCTTTATTTATAGGGGAGTACCCCACGTACCGTATATAAGGTACAAATAGCAGAATTAAATGTTATGCATATACATCGGGTACGCGAGGCTGATCCCCTCAAGTACGTTATTCTGTAGCCAGTAACCAGAGGGTCAACCAGCTATTGACTCCTCTGGAAGTTATCGTTCAAAGTCTATTTGACTATCAATTGTTCTAAAAGCATTTAATGTTCTTGCTTCTGATTATTCTATTGATGAAATCCTTTTAATATTCCTTCATCATGATATATCTTTATTGTTGCACATTAAACTTGCTGGGCAAACTCGTTGCTCATTCTTGCTATATCATGACTTCATTGCAGCTAAACCCGAGACGTCAGGGAAGAACAAAGGGAAAGAAAAGATGAAATGATAAACGTCTCGTAGCTGATTTTAGATTCATGTGTTAGTTAATTTTCTGTTAATGTAATTTAAACCCTGCTAGCTATTTAGGGTATGGATTATGTAAACGTTTAAGGTTATTCGTATTCTGGGACTAGTAACACCTTGTAATGAACAACGTATGTTTATTATATTCCGCACTTTTAGATATCATATGTTGTTAAAGGTGAATGTTTGTTTTGGATCGTGATGACCAGATCCGGGTATTTGGAGACCCGAATTTGGGGGCGTCACAGGTTGGTATCAGAGCTGTAGGTTATAAACTTTAGGATTGCGAAACCTAGGTTATAACCTTCATAGTAAACTCGTATCGAGTATTAGGAGATAAATCGAGGAGATTTATCATATGTGGTTTTGATGAATTGGGGAATTCATCGAGTCGAGTAGTACCCAATGAAATATAACTTCATTTCTTCAATGAATATATTTTATTGTTGTACTAATGTTAGTTTTGTGTGTTGTAGGATGGCTGCTGTAGGGGAGACTAGTGGAGCCCGTGAGGAGGAGGAGACATATACAGACATACCAGTAGTTTCAGAGCAGCTGGTGGGCTATGCTCCTATTGCCCCGGGATTGTTACAGGAGGAGTCCGAGCCGGAGGAGGACTACCATAGAGAGCTACCAGAGCCAGTGGTAGGTAGGGTGATGAGGTCCGGTAGTGAGGACCCTGATGTTGACGAGGAGGATCCCGAGGCCGAGGGAGAGGAGCCACCTGCTGATATCGACGGCATGGGGTCCACTGCTGATGATATCATCGAGGGGTTGACGGACAGAAATGAGGAGCTGGAGGCTCGGATTTCTCATTTGGAGGAGCAAAACCAGACCCATCAGTATATGGAGGACCAGTACAGAGACCTGGCCTACCAGCTCGAGCATGATTTAGGGGTGGCCAAGGTACAGCTGCAGGGCTACGAGTCCTCAGCACAGCAGGTCGGACCACTGCTACATCAGCTAGTGGCCCGAAACGCTGAGTTGAGGGAGAGACTGGAGCAGAGGGACTTACAGATTGCCCACCTGAGGGCGAAACAGGAGGCCATGAGGTTTGAGGCCAGACTGGAGGTGGCTGCGAGGGTGCGCGTCAAGGAGGCCTGGGTCAGGGAAGCTAGGAGGGCCGATCAGCTAGAGGACCAGCTAGAGGCCAGGGCAGTGAGGATAGAGACCCTGGGGCATGCCTTGGATGCAGCCTACCGTAGACCCCGGGCTGAGGTGGGGGAGTCCAGTCGCTCTGTTCGTCGCAGGATCAGGGACGAAGCAGTCTTTTCTGGCCAGCAGGCTCGGATCCGTCATGATGTATAGTGATGGGATAGGATGGTTGTTTAGTTGTTAGTACAGTCAGTCCCACTTTTGTTTATGTTAGGGACATATTCATGTTTGTTTGTGAAACTTTATGTTTGTTGTTATGATTGGGGTAGCAGTTAAACCCCAACTTTTGTGGTCTTGAGGGAGGAAAGGTTAGGATTCCCCACTTTTGTATAAGGGGATGATTTGTTGATAGGACAGATAGTGGCGCATTTATAGAAGTATGCCACAGGTTTAGTCATTGTAACAAAACGGTGGTATATGAATATAAATGCAGATGTTTCACTTAAATCAAATGTGTTGATAAATATTTTACCTTTAATTGTCTATTTTAATAACCTATGTTGTAAAATGTGAATCGATAGGTAAAAGTTATCAGTTTCCTTATTCTAAACCATGCCAAGGGGAAGGCCACGTAACCGACAGGTCGAAGAGTCAGAAAGTGAGGTTGGAGACCAAACCAACCCAATGAGAATGTTCGCGGAAATGCTGGCCGAGGCTATGCAATCCAGACCACCACCTGAGAGAACCCAAGCTGCAGCTGAGCCAACGCATCATCTGGCAAACTTTAAATATTTCAAATTGGTCGGACCACCTGAGTTCAAGGGAACTCTTAACCCAATCGAGGCGCAGACCTGGATAGAAGAGATAGAGAAGGTCTTTGAAGTAGCAAGGGTGGCAGAGGAACAGAAAATAAGTTTTGCCACTTTCATGCTAAAAGGAGAAGCCAACTATTGGTGGAAGGCCAACAGAGGCCGAGTGGAAGAAGGCACTGTCGCTTGGGATCATTTTAAGGAAATGTTCTTGGAAAATTACTTTCCAGAGAGCATGAAGCAGGAGATGGAGATCAAGTTCTTGGAACTAAAACAAGGGAACATGTCTGTGGCTGAGTACGCAGCTAAGTTTAATGAGTTGGCACGGTTTGCAGCTCACCAAGTCAGCACCGAGGAAAGGAAAGCTCGTAGGTTTGAGCAAGGGTTGAAACCATGGTTATACCGTTCTGTGGCGGTATTGAAAATCAGAACATTTGCAGAATTGATGGAGAGGGCAATCATTGCAGAGGGTGGCAGTGAGGCTCTGGCCAAATACAATCACGAGAAGAAGAAGGGACATGAGGGCCCTAAGGCAGGAAGCAGTGGGGGCAGTAACCCCAACAAACGGAAATGGATCGAGAGTCAGTCATCTGGGGGAAATAAATCTGTAGGGGAGGTAAAGAAGCCAGGCAGATGCAACAACTGTGGCAAGAACCACACGGGGGAATGCATGAAGGGGAAGAGCGTGTGTTACCGTTGTGGACAACCTGGGCACATGGCCCCACAGTGCCCTAATAAGCCGAAAGGAGGTTGTTTCTCCTGTGGATCTCCTGACCACCAGATCAAGGATTGTCCGAAGAAGAAAAGCGACGCCGGGAGTGGCAACCGAAACAACAACAGTGGAAACAGCAACCGATTGAACTACGGGCCACCATCCAGTCAAGTCAACAGGCCAACAGCCCGCACGTTCAACATGACTGTGCAGGATGCCATGGAATCCAAAGACGTGGTGTCAGGTATCATCCCAATCAATGATATAAATGCATATGTGCTATTTGATTCGGGTTCTACTTGCTCTTTTGTTTCCGAAGAATTTGCTAGACAATTAAATGTACCTTGTGAAAAGTTAGAACACCCTATGAACGTAGAAGTAGCCAACAAAGAAATTATCCCCGTAGAATGCATTCATAGGAATTGTTGTGTTGAATTGCGAGGGTTTAAGCTCAATGTGGATTTGATACCAATTCGACTGGGAGAGTTCGACGTAATCTTGGGAATGGATTGGCTATCAATTCACGGAGCAGTCATTGATTGCAAGAAAAAATGTGTACACCTAAAGACTTCTAATAAGTCTAAGGTGATATTCTATGGCAGCAGATCACCAAAACCATCTTATTGTCTTACTATGATGCAAACAAGGAGATTACTGAAGAAAGGATGCGAGTGTTATTTGGCCCATGTGGTCGATACTCGTCAGGTCGGAGATGAGATGAGTCAAATACCAGTTGTGAGAGATTTCACCGATGTCTTTCCCGATGAACTTCCGGGACTTCCGCCGGATAGGGAAACCGAGTTCATTATCGATTTGGCACCAGGAACCGCACCAATATCGAAGCCGCCGTATCGAATGGCACCTGTAGAGATGAAGGAGTTGATGGTGCAACTGCAGGAACTGTTAGATAAAGGTTATATCAGACCGAGCGTGTCCCCGTGGGGAGCACCAGTTCTGTTTGTAAAGAAGAAAGACGGTTCAATGAGGCTTTGTATCGACTATCGGGAGTTGAACAAAGTTACGATTAATAATAGGTATCCGCTTCCTAGAATCGACGACCTGTTTGATCAACTTAAAGGAGCGAAGTACTTTTCAAAGATCGACTTGAGAACCGGCTACCATCAGCTGAAGGTAAGGCAGGAAGATATCCCGAAGACTGCATTCAGGACTCGTTATGGGCACTTCGAGTTTCTAGTAATGTCTTTTGGATTGACAAATGCACCAGCAGCATTTATGGATATGATGAACAGAGTGTTCAAGCAATACTTGGATAAGTTCGTAGTCGTATTCATCGATGACATCTTGGTGTATTCAGGGACAGAGGAGGAGCATGCTGAACACTTAAGGATTGTATTAGAAGCTCTCAGGAAGGAGAAATTGTATGCAAAATTTTCTAAGTGTGAGTTTTGGTTGCAGAGAGTACAATTTCTGGGTCATGTCATAGACAAGAATGGTGTTTCGGTAGATCCAGCAAAGGTAGAAGCAGTTATCAACTGGGAACAGCCGAAGACGCCTACGGAGATCCGGAGTTTCTTGGGATTAGCGGGATACTATCGGAGATTCATCCAGGATTTTTCAAAGATAGCATCGCCGTTGACCAATCTCACCAGGAAAACAGTCAAGTTTGTTTGGTCGGAGAAGTGTGAGGAGAGTTTCATGGAGTTGAAGAAGAGACTCAGCCAAGCACCAGTGTTGACCTTACCAGACAACACTGGGGGTTTCGTAGTGTATAGCGATGCATCACACAAGGGTCTTGGCTGTGTACTGATGCAACACGGCAAGGTCGTGGCATACGCATCGCGTCAGCTGAAGGATTATGAGAAGGGTTATCCGACTCATGACTTGGAGTTAGCAGCGGTAGTTTCGCCTTGAAAATTTGGAGGCACTACCTATACGGGGAGAAGTGCGAGATATATACAGATCACAAAAGTCTGAAATATATCTTCACTCAAAAGGAGCTGAACATGAGGCAACGCCGATGGTTAGAATTATTCAAGGACTACGACTGTAAAATTCTGTACCATCCGGGCAAAGCAAATGTAGTGGCTGATGCCTTAAGTAGGAAAGGCAAGGTGAAACTGATGCAGCTGACAGTCCAGGAGGAGTTGATACGAGACTTTGAACGTCTGGAGCTGGAAGTTAGGTATCCAATGGAGGTGGACGAAAAGGTGTTCGCCGTGACGGTAGGTCCAACTCTACTGGATAAGATACAGGAGGCTCAAGAATTTGACGAGGAATGTATTGGCATTAAGAAACAGTTATCGGAGGGAAAAGCCTCGAAGTATAAGGTTGACAGCGCAGGATTGCTGAGATTCGAGGGAAGGATCTGGATACCTTATGTACCGGACCTAAGGGAAGAAATTTTGCAGGAGGCCCATAATACAAGATTTTCGGTACATCCAGGTAGCACCAAGATGTATCAAGATCTTCGTCAGCATTATTGGTGGCCGCATTTGAAGGGGGAAGTTGCAGAATTCGTCAGCCGGTGTTTAACTTGTCAGAGGATCAAGGCTGAGCACCAACGGCCGAGCGGATTGTTGCAACCCTTAGAGATTCCCGAGTGGAAGTGGGAGCACATCACAATGGATTTTGTGGTGGGACTTCCAACAACGCAAAAAGGTCTAGACGCCATCTGGGTGATCGTAGACCGGTTGACCAAGTCTGCCCATTTTCTACCGATCAAGATCAGGTACAAATTGGAACAGCTGGCGAAACTTTACGTGAAGGAAATAGTATCACGACATGGAGTGCCGGTATCTATTGTGTCTGACAGGGATCCGCGCTTCACGTCAAATTTTTGGAGAAGTCTACAGGAGAGACTGGGAACACAGTTAAGAATGAGTACGGCGTATCACCCCCAGACTGATGGTCAGAGTGAACGAACAATTCAGACCCTAGAGGATATGCTCCGGGCAGTTGTAATGGATTTAAGTGGCAGCTGGGACGATCACTTGCCCCTGGTAGAGTTCGCTTACAACAATAGTTACCATGCTAGCATTGGTATGCCACCGTACGAAGCGCTATATGGAAGGAAGTGTCGAACGCCGTTGTGTTGGGACGAAGTGGGTGAACGGAGATTGTTGGGACCAGAATTAGTACAACAAACCGTGGAAATTATTAAAGTAATAAGACAACGGTTAGTGGCAGCCCAGGATCGTCAGAAAAAGTATGCCGACTTACATCGCCAGAAAAGAGACTTTGAAGTTGGAAGTTTTGTGTTTCTGAAGGTATCTCCCTGGAAAGGGAAGATCCGTTTTGGGAAAAAGGATAAATTGAGCCCTAGGTTCATAGGACCGTTCGAGATTCTGAGGAGAATAGGCGAAGTGGCATACGAGGTAGCATTACCTCCTGAACTTGAGCACATCCACAACGTGTTCCACGTATCAGTGTTGCGTCCGTATAAGCCAGATTACAAACATGTTATCTCCTATGAACCAATTCAAGTCGAGAGAGATTTATCGTACGAGGAGATTCCTGTTCAAATACTGGATAGAAAAGAGCAGAGGCTGAGGAATAAAATCATTCACTCGGTGAAGGTTCTCCGGAGAAATCACGCGGTGGAAGAAGCCACGTGGGAGCTCGAAGAAAAGATGAGAGCAAATTACCCCCAGTTATTTGAGTAACCTTAGATTGAAATTCCGAGGACGGAATTTTTATAAGGGGGAGAGGATGTAATGTCCGAGAATTTTAGACACTGTATCAAATTTATTTTTATAAATAAATTCATTTTATGCAATTTTATAAATTTAACTGGATCCACGTAAGTAGTATTATTCGAATTTATAATTTATCCTAATATTTAATTTCAAGAAAATTGGGGAATTAATTTGCGTTACTATTATCGGATCTAAATAATTCTCATGAAGAACTATTGTTGAAATAAATATTATAAATAGTTAATTAATTTAGTAATTGGTTCAATTTAAATGTTAGGAGAATAATGTTGGTAATTTTAATAAACAAGTTGGGCTGTGTTCTTTTATTTCAATTGACCCAAAATTTTAATTGGCAAAGCCCAAATTTCCGTTTGTATTCTTCTCTTGGGCCACCTTTTTAATTATTCCATCCGGCCCAATCTCAATTGGGTAAGCCCAATTGCCCTCCTACCGGGTCGAACCCATTTTGACCGGGTTGGATCCGTTCCCTTTGGGGTTATCAGTAGCCAAATTGGGGGGGGAAGTTTGATCGGTGAGATAACTTGGGGAAAGCCGAGCAAAAGCGACTCAAAGCCCTAAATCAATCAATCAACTGAAACCCTCAATCGAGCGAGGCAGAGGAGACGGGAAAAAGGGGCTGGTGTGACGACACGACAGCGCAAAGGAAACCGGCGGCACGACTGGGAACGGGGCAGCGACCAAGCGCTCGACGAACGGGCCAACGGTCCCTGAATTTTGGTGACACGACTAGGCGTAGACGCGTGTGGCTCGAGATTGGCCGGTCGGCGCTAGCTGTGAGGGGTTGGTCGATTACTGTCACTCGTTCCTACCGGCAATCTTTGGTTAATCAAATGGGGTAATACCCCATTTAATTGGGTAAACGAAGCACTATAAATTGAACCCTCATTCCCATACCATAGCTGCCGATTCTTCCCCTGTTCTGTGAGTTCCAAATTAAAAATAGAGATTTAAGGTTCGAATAGAGTGTGAATGTCCGGCTGGGTCAACTATTTTGGACGACGACGGAGAACGGCAAGTCGAATCACTCGAAGGTATACCGAACTATGATAGTTTTAGGTTTGGTACAAATTTTCCTTCCCTATTTCCTTCTTCTGTAACCAAATTAGTGCTGCCAGTTTAGTGGATTGGGTTCTTGGAAAATCTCTATAATTAGTTGGTATTGCTGACTGTATTAATTTGGTTAATTGGAAATTTTTTCTGTGATTTGGATTTGTATGGTTCCCCTGTTTGGGACTGTACTATTTTGGGATTTGAATATACAATGATATTGTGTTGTGTTCCTCTGTTTATTGTAATTGAAGTATATCTTTCTTTCTTTTGGAAATCTGTGTATGGAATCCTTGGCGTGCTTAATCGATTCTGTTAATATTGTGGGAAGTCTGGGAATGAAATCCCTTGTTCGTTTAATTAATTTTGTTGCCAAATTCTTGTACTGTGTTGGGAAATTGTTAATGGTGAGCCCTAAGGGTTCTAGCAGTTGGTGATATTAGTTGTACTAAACATCTAATTTGGGATTGTATTTAAACATCTAGTATGGTATTGTGTTAAACCTTGTTGGGAATCTGGTGTTAATGAACTTTAAAAGTTCTGACAGTCGATTAGGTGCTGTATATATAGGTTAATATCAAATTTGTAATGCCCAGTGAGTGTTTGGTTTAATGCTTAAGCCAGTTTTGTTGGGTGTATGATAGTATTGTCTGTTGTGGGTAGTGCTGGTAAACATACAATTGATAAGCTGGAACAGGGGAGTATATATGCATATAGGCAGAACTCTGCCAAAATTTCCTTGTAGCTGGGTAATGAGCTGTTAGCTAATTCAATAATCGAATAGCTACTTGCTGTTTCAATAATAAATAGCAAATAAGATAATAAGTGTTTAAGCTATTATTCAGTTGACTTTAAAAAAAAAAAAAATAAAAAAAAAAAAAAAAATAAAAAAAAATAATAATATATAAATAATAATAATAATAATAAATATTTAATTATTATTTAATAATAATAATAATTAAATATGAATGAAGTTAATAAAATAATTATTTATTATTTGTTAATAAATAATAAATAAAGGTAATAAATATTTAATTATTATTTAATAATAATAATAATTAAATATGAATAAAATTAATAAAATAATTATTTATTATCTATAAATAATAAATAAAGATAATAAATATTTAATTTTTATTTAGTAATAATAATAATTAAATATGAATAAAGTTAATAAAATAGTTATTTATTATTAATAAATAGTAAATAAAGGTACTAAGTATTTGATTATTATTTAATAATGATAATAATTAAGTATGAATAAAGTTATTGAATAAGGAGGAAATTAACTACTTAATCATTAATGAAATAATGATTAAGTATAAGGGAGATTTATAAGTTAAATATTTAGATGTGGCCCTTTAAAAAAAAAAGATAATAAACACTTGGTGATTATTAATATTAAATAATAATTAAGTGTGTAACTTTATACATTAATTAATGTTGCATAAAGAACAAGGGTAATAATTACTAAATTACCCTAAGGTAAATAGTAATTAAGAGTAAATCAACAAAGAAACTGATCAATGGTTTTCTGTTATCTTTAAACCCAATAAATTTATTTTATAAGGATTGTTAAACCATACCTAGATACAATTAAAGGTAATAAATTGAGCATTCAAATGATAGTAATCATGATTAGCTAACAATTGTTTTTAATAGCTAAAGATCATCAATAATTTTCTGTCAGCTAATGTTAATTAGTAATTAAATATAGGTGATGAATTTTACCTGTTGAGTAAAAGGTATAGTAAGAGGTGCCAATATACAACTGTTAATTGATAAATCGACTTTACCCGATGATAGGTCACTCGAGAGCAATTAATTAAAGCTAGACTTTATCTGTAGCTGAGCGAACAGCAAAGTCCTCTATCCCGAATTTTGATTTCTGCAAGTTCTTAACCCTAAACTTCTTACATTATTGCAAGTTCTTTTTTACTCAACTTTTACATTGAGCAAATTTTTAAGCCTTATGCACTATTTCTAATTCGTGCAAAAAGGTATATATATACTGTTGCAAGTTATACTTTAAGCTTGAGTTTTTATCTCCAAGCATGCCTTAAGTGGTCTAATTACTTTCAAAATTATTCCGCATCTGTATATTTATCGACATTCGCACTCGTGCATTTGAAATTCGTATATTTAAATTCAGGAATTTATAAACCATTCATGGTTAAGTCTGAACCCTTGTTCGGTCAGACAAAGTATGTGAAATTTATAAAAGTTATCCGAACCAATCAATGGTGAGGATTCTTAGACTGTATGAACACCCCTTTATTTATAGGGGAGTACCCCACGTACCGTATATAAGGTACAAATAGCAGAATTAAATGTTATGCATATACATCGGGTACGCGAGGCTGATCCCCTCAAGTACGTTATTCTGTAGCCAGTAACCAGAGGGTCAACCAGCTATTGACTCCTCTGGAAGTTATCGTTCAAAGTCTATTTGACTATCAATTGTTCTAAAAGCATTTAATGTTCTTGCTTCTGATTATTCTATTGATGAAATCCTTTTAATATTCCTTCATCATGATATATCTTTATTGTTGCACATTAAACTTGTTGGGCAAACTCGTTGCTCATTCTTGCTATATCATGACTTCATTGCAGCTAAACCCGAGACGTCAGGGAAGAACAAAGGGAAAGAAAAGATGAAATGATAAACGTCTCGTAGCTGATTTTAGATTCATGTGTTAGTTAATTTTCTGTTAATGTAATTTAAACCCTGCTAGCTATTTAGGGTATGGATTGTGTAAACGTTTAAGGTTATTCGTATTCTGGGACTAGTAACACCTTGTAATGAACAACGTATGTTTATTATATTCCGCACTTTTAGATATCATATGTTGTTAAAGGTGAATGTTTGTTTTGGATCGTGATGACCAGATCCGGGTATTTGGAGACCCGAATTTGGGGGCGTCACAGGTTTTGATTTGCAAATCGTCGCGGTGGCGTCAAGTGTTCGCACTTACGCCCATCCTTCGTTCTCGTAAGCCGGTTCAATGGACGATTCTGCCCTCCTGCCAGGGTTAGTATACGAAGTGCAAAATTTGGGTGTCTACAGCGATATTTCTCCGAAATCATTTTAATAAGTCCTACCAAATAACAACACTTAATATCATTGCAAACACATAATCTAGGTTATTACATAACCTTTAACCACATCACATAGAATAATATTAATAAAAATCCTTTTTATTAAATAATATTCATAAGCTTGTATTACAAAGCCATACAAAATTTACGGTCGTTACATCCTCCCCTCCTTATAAGAATTCTGTCCCCAGAATTACAACTAAGCAAAAAGATGGGGATAATTCTTCTTCATTTTATCCTCTAACTCCCACGTAGCCTCCTCGACATCGTGATTTCGCCAAACTACCTTCACAGAAGGTATAACTTTATTCCTTAATACTTGCTCCTTCCTATCAGTTATATGAATAGGAATTTCCTCGTACGTGAGATCCTTCTCGATCTGGACAGGCTCATAGGATATAACGTGCTTGTAATCGGGTTTTTATGGTCGTAGCACTGAGACATGGAACACATTGTGGATATGCTCCAGCTCGGGAGGTAAAGCTACCTCGTACGCCACTTCGCCTACCCTTCTCAAGACTTCAAACGGTCCTACGAACCTCGGACTCAACTTCCCTTTCTTGCCGAATCGGATCTTCCCCTTCCAGGGAGATACCTTCAAAAACACAAAACTACCACTTTTAAACTCTCGGCTTTGACGGTGCAAATCTGCGTATTTCTTCTGCCGATCTTGGGCTGCTACCAATCTGGCTCTTATTGTCCTAACAATATCTGCCGTTTGCTGAACTAGTTCTGGTCCCAACAGTCATCTCTCCCCGACTTCATCCCAACATAACGGTGTTCTGCACTTTCTTTCGTAGAGAGCTTCGTACGGCGGCATACCGATACTTGCGTGATAACTGTTATTATAAGCGAATTCAACGAGGGGTAAGTGGTCATCCCAGTTTCCCTTGAAATCCATCACACAAGCTCTAAGCATGTCTTCCAGCGTCTGTATTGTTCGCTCACTCTGTCCGTCAGTTTGAGGATGATAAGCAGTACTTAGCCTCAGCTGTGTTCCCATTCCTTCGTGCAAGCTCTTCCAAAAATTTCACGTGAAGTGCGGATCTCGATCAGAAACGATTGACACCGGCACTCCATGTCTCGAAACAACTTCCTTTATATATAACCTTGCTAACTGATTTAAATTGAATCGTATCCTTATCGGTAGAAAGTGGGCTGACTTTGTCAATCGGTCCACAATAACCCAAATTGCATTATAGCCCTTCTGTGTGCTTGGAAGTCCCACTACGAAATCCATCGTAATGTGCTCCCATTTCTATTCTGGTATCTTCAGTGGTTGAAGTAGTCCACTCGGTCTTTGATGCTCTGCCTTGACTCGTTGACAGGTGAGACACTTACTGACGCATTCTGCCACCTCTCGCTTCAAATTTGGCCACCAAAAATGTTGACAAAGATCCCTATACATTTTTGTGCTTCCTGGGTGAACAGAATAAGGTGAGTTATGTGTCTCGGGCAAGATTGCCTCTCTTAGTTCGGTCACGGCTGGCACCCACATGCATTCTTCAAATCACAAGATACCATCTTTATCCAATCTGAACTTTTCTCCATCATTTTCTGCTACTCTTTCCTTTACCTTCTCACATTCCTCATCATTTCTTTGTGCCTCCTTTACTTTTTTTAGTAATGTCGGACGAGCTTCCCTTACGAATAAATGCTCCGCTGCCATTCCCGGACTTTTCATTTCTATCTCTAGTCGCGTCATTTCCTTCACTAGCCCCTCCTGTGTTGTCAGCTTGAACAAGTTCCCCCTTCCTTTTCTGCTCAACGCATCTGCTACCACGTTTGCCTTCCCCAGGTGATAAAGAATCTCGCAGTCGTAATCCTTGATTAATTCCAACCACCTCCTTTGTCGCATATTGAGCTCTTTCTGGGTGAAGATATACTTCAGACTTTTCTGGTTCGTATATATCTCACATTTCTCCCCATAAAGATAGTGCCTCCAAATCTTCAGGGCAAAAAAACTACCGCGGCTAACTCCAAGTCGTGGGTAGGGTATCGCTTTTCATAGTCCTTCAATTGACGTGATGCATACGCAATGACCTTGCCATGCTGCATCAGAACACAACCAAGACCTCGGTGTGACACATTACTATACACTACAAAACCTCCTGTATCATCCGGTAGGGATAACACAGGTGCCTCACTCAATCTCTTCTTCAACTCTGTAAAACTTTCCTCACACTTCTCCGTCCACACAAACTTCACAGTCTTCCTCGTTAGAGTGGTTAACAGGGTCGCTATCTTAGAAAAATCTTGGATAAATCGTCGATAGTACCCGGCTAACCCTAAGAAACTCCGAACCTCCGTTGGCGTCCTCGGTTGATCCTAGTTACTTACTGCTTCCACTTTCGCAGGATCCACTGAGATTCTATCTTTGTCTATCACATGCCCTAAAAATTGTACCCTTTCCATCCAGAATTCGCATTTAGAAAATTTTGCGTACAACTTCTCTTTCCTCAGTGTTTCTAGTATCGCCTTCAGATGGTCGGCGTGCTCCTCTTCGGTCTTTGAATAGATTAGGATGTCGTCAATGAAAACTAACATAAACTTGTCTAAGTATGGCTTAAGAATTCGATTCATCAAATCCATGAATGCTACTGGCGCGTTCGTCAGACCGAAAGACATCACCAAAAATTCATAGTGCCCATACCTCGTTCGAAACGCGGTCTTTGGCACATCCTCCTTCCTCACCTTCAACTGGTGATATTCGGTCCTCAAATCTATCTTCGAGAAATGCCTCGCTCCTTGAAGTTGATCGAAAAGATCATCAATTCTTGGCAATGGATACTTGTTCTTGATCGTTGCCTTGTTCAACTCTCGGTAGTCGATACAAAGCCTCATTGTTCCGTCCTTCTTCTTGACAAACAAAACTGGTGCTCCCCATGGAGACACACTGGGCTGAATATACCCATTGTCCAACAATTCTTGAAGTTGGATCAACAATTCCTTCATTTCCACTGGCGCTATGCGATACGGGGCTTTCGAAATCAGTGTCGTCCCTGGCGCTAAGTCTATCACAAACTCAATTTCCCTGTCTGGTGGTAGACCAGGTAAAACGCTTGGAAACACGTCTGGAAAATCCTTCACTATCGGTATATCTGTTATTTCTACTCCCTCCTTCTTTGTATCTACAATATAGGCTAAATAGCCTACACACCCTTTTCTTAGTAACTTCTTGGCCTGCATCACCGTAAGACAACACGATCGTCTAAGCGATGTGCTACCATTAAATACTACCCTCGACCGGTTTGAGGTCCGAAGGTTCACACTTTTCTTATGACAGTCAATTATTGCTGCATGGTTATATAACCAATCCATTCCCAGTATTACATCAAACTCTCCTAATTTAATCGGGATCAAATCTACCTTTAGATTATGACCCCTAATTACAGCATCACAATCACGGTATATTAATTCTACGAGAATTACCTCCTCATTAGCAATTTCTACGCTCAAGGGATTATCTAGTCGTTCTTGGGGTAAATTCAATCGACTGGCAAATTCCTCAGTTACAAACGAATAGGTAGCACCCGAATCAAATAATACGTAAGCATTTATATCATTGATCGGGATAATACCTGACACCACATCCCTCGAAGCTATGGCATCCTGGGCCGTCATGTTGAATGTCCTGGCGGTTGGTCGGTAAGGCTGAGCAGGTCTGCCAGTTGCTGGCTTGTTGCTTCTTCCTTTGTAGCCGCTTCCCCTGATGTTTCCTTTCCGAGGACAGTCCTTGACCCGATGTTCGGCTGACCCACAAGCAAAACATCCACGAACTTTCTTCGGTTTGGGGAAATGAGGAGAGATATGTCCCTCTTGCCCACAGTTGTGGCATATGATAGGCCTTTTCCTACATACGCTCCTATGCATCTTCCCACAGTTCTTACACTCTTCTTTTCTCTTCTTAAGGTCTCTTTGCTTACTTCTAGAATTTCCTGGATCACTATCGTTCCATTTCCTCTTTCCTTCCTTACTCGGAGCTTCCTGCAATACACTGCATTCAGCTCCCATCTTATTGACCTGCTCATTCAGCATGTCACATTATCTTACCATTTCTTTTAATACAGCTTCCAATCAATCGATTATCCCTCTCACTACTATCCATGATTCTTCTAGGATGGATACCCTATTAATTAGTGTCTGCACCTCTGCTAAAACTTGATTATCTACTACTGTCACGAGGACTTTTTCCTCCTCTTTTACACCTATTCCTGGCTCTATCTGAGCCTCTTTGGAATCTTTTGTTGGATCCTTCTCCAGATCAGACCCTAACTCAAGCTCCTCCTCAACTGGGACCACTGTCGTGGTAGGCTCAGCTATCAGGGGAGTCTCGGATACCGCATGGATGTCACGTGGCCCCTCCTCCCCAACTCTGCTAGGTCCACCTATAGCTGCCATCCTACATCCACAACACAAGACAAACAAACTTTATTAGTACCCCACAGTAAAATATAGGTTCATTGTATGGAATGAAGGTATATTTCACGACACTACTAACTTTCTAATCGAAGTCTATATCACGTAAAACTCTACAAGAGTTTTATCTATTTCTATTTCTCTATGTTCCCCAAGGTTATAGCCTAAGGACTCTCTCTTTCCTAAGGTTTATAACCTATAGTTCTAATACCAACCTGTGACGCCCCCAAATCCAGGTTACCTTAACCTCGAATTTGGTGCATCACTATGCAACTCATACACATACTATTAACAACTAATTGCGGAATAATAGAAATATTTACATTGATATAACATAAATACTCTCGTCCCAAGTCTCGATACCAATACAAATACCTGACATAACATAATACACAAAGTCTAATACATAAGTCCGAATACAAGACATAACTTAATACACAATCTCTAAACGAGTCTTAAAACATAGCATAATCATAACATAGTAGGACAAAGCTAATCTGTAGCTTTTCCTTTGCCTTTATCCTTTCCCGAGCTCTCGCCTCTATGGGTAGCCACTGAAATGTTTTTAAGGAAAGCAAGGGTGAGCAACAAAATTTCCCAACAAGCACAATAACAATAAAAATGAATAACCATGAGTTAGGTTTCACAATCTCAAAGGGCTATGACGAAGATTGAATAGCTCAGGAAATAAATATGTAGATTATGAACAGAGGTTCAATACTATTCTCTATTATCACCGATGAGTCACTATGGACCGATGGATTATTAGAAAAATCTAAAGATTTCAATGATTTCAAGGTAATGAACATTCAACACTGAGTGGCCTCTATAGACCGAAAAATCTCACTAGACTTAGCAAGATTACATTGATAACCCAAAACTGAGTGGTCATTAAGGACCAAGAACTCTTACTAAAATCACCAGCATTACACTGATAACCCAAAAATAGGTACAATAGGTGATCAGCCTAAAATATCCGGCGTTATGCATAACCCTCAAACATTCAACTTACATTCAACTTGCGCGCATGTCGGTCCCCCGACAAAAATATAATTTCCCCTTCTATGAGGGTTGTTCATCTCAGCAGATATAAAAGTCCGCACCAAAGCAATTGGTTTGGATCGCTTTCTAAATTATGGATACTGGTCTAGCCGAATCAAATGGCATCGACACTCTTCATAAACAGTTCATGCATAATTTGAATTCAAAAGCTTTAACAGTTTATGGTAATAACGTATCTTGAACGCTTGTGCAAATATGAAAGATTGGCATAAGTATGGAATTCACACAATAATATATGTATTGCGTAAATATGAACTTTGAACATTAAATAACATTCGTAAGAATATAATCAAATGAAGTTGATAAGCTTGCCTAGAACGAGGACTAGACAAGGATTAGAAAGCTTGCTCAATACACCACATTGGTGTAATTTAGGAAAATGTAGAATATTTGTGCAATACTAACTTAAACAAGAATTAGGAAATCTACACAATATACGTCTTTTGTATAAGATAAGGAACTTGCATTCATTATAGTAAATGAATGGAGTTAGAGAACTTGCCCAACACAAGGGTTAGACAAGGGTTAAAGAAGAACTTGCATTCAATATAAAAAAAGAATAAAGTTAAGGAACTTGCCCAACACAAGGGTTAGACAAGGGTTTAGGAAACTTGCCTTACGCGCTGCTACTATTTGACGTTAATCGTCCTCAAATGTGTCCTACTCATTTAAACACACATTCACATACCAATTAGTCTCACAATAAACACCAAACATTGGCTTACATTAATCAACACATTAAAATCATTACGAACATTGATTGCCACTACGACTACCCAAACGGGGGTCTCACTCCCCGGTGAGCGAGCGGCTGCCCAGCTCGCTGGTGAGTTGGCGGGGGAGTAGGGGGCAGCGCCCCCTGAAAGCCAAACGAAAAATGCAACTAAGCTATTCATTTTATTAAGCAAAACCTCACGGGACTAAGTCGTTTCATGCTTGGCTAACTAATTAATAGCATGCTTCGTGTGTTACTGCTTAAGAGGCTCATATACACTTGCCTCAAGCTTTAGTTCTCAAAAGAAACAACTTGGCGACTCTGCAGCACGGCGCAGCCGCGCTGTTTTTTGGCCTGGGAGTAGCGCGGCGCGGTCGCGCTACTCCTCTTGTAGCAAATTTCTGGTTTATTGCTTACTCTAACCAACCTCTAGATGCTTGGGGTCATTCTAACATTATACTAACATAACATACATATGTTTTGGGGTATATACAACATGCTAGGTCTATGTAAACATGCATCAAATCAATAAGACAAAGTAGCACAACTTGTCGCTTCTGCAGACCAGCGCGGTCGCGCTGGTTTTAAGCTTAGGAGTGGCGCGGCCGCGCCACTCTGCATCCAGGGAGTTTAAAGTTTCCTGCTTTTGCAAAAACTTAGTACAAAAATTCGATTTCTCCCTCTTTGCTTCATAAACCTTATACAACCAATACACATGACTTAAAAACATGTTTCTATTACTCCACCATGCATTATAACATCATTTCAACAATTAATCAATAACTAGTTCTCATGATCTTTAGAGAAATCATTCTCTTAGATATTAAATCAAATGGTTGGTGGGCATGGCTTGCAAATTCGTATAGGAGTAGAGTTTAATTATGCTCTAGTCCAGATTTCCAAATGAAATCATTACCCAAAACTTCATAACACATTATGGGCATACACAAACAAGCACACAACCAACCATAAGCTAAATTTTCATCAAACTACCTAAATTGTCCAAATCAGTCCATACATGTCCAACAGTCCATTCTTGCTCCTTATGCAAAGGTTTTGATTCTCATTCATTGTTCCACTTTCATTGATTATTATTAAGGCTTTTAAAGAGTTAACAACATTCATATATATTCATGAACTAACTAAACAATTCCAGCAATATAGACTCCCACAAGCAATCAATAACAAACCAAAAACTTGTACCAATAATGAAAATGAGCTAGACTCTATATCACTAACCTCTTGAAGCTTCTTCTAGGATGCTAAGGGAATCAATGTAGCTGCTCCCACACTCCTTCTTCTTCCTCAAATCAGCCGTGCACTCACCACTCACAACTCTCACAATTTTTCAGCTTTCTAACTTAGCAACAATCAAAGGAATGGATGAATGTCAAGGGAGGAGTATATATAGAAGGGATGAGCTGAGCTTCTTGGGTGAGTGAAGAAGTAGAATGCTGAGCATGTAGGATCAGCTCCCTATACATGGGAGGCTAGAATTTGCCTCTCCCATGTACGGGTAATCCCCCTCTCCTTCTCCCCAATTGTTCCATGCTCACTTTTGCTCTCCCAAATGTGGAATTTGTTTCAACCAATATGTTCTTATTCCTTTACTCCTTCTCCTCTCATCCGTGTTCTTCTTCTTCATTCAATTGCAGCTGATGATTTAACCCATTTCCCTCATGGGTCATGGGTTGGGTCATGGGTCGGGTTGCGGGTCACGGATCATGGGTTTGGGCCACCCTTAAGTAATTTGGGACTTCTAATTAAATCCCAATTTGGCAAAAATAAAATCCAACACTTGGATTATTAATCAATCTCATTAACACTATGATAACAATTAGAAAATTCGCAATAAACAAAAAAGACGTTTTTGGGGCGAATAGTGCCCACGCGAATAGTAACCCGCGAATAGAATTTTAGCGATATTTCTCCGAAATCATTTTAATAAGTCCTACCAAATAACAACACTTAATATCATTGCAAACACATAATCTAGGTTATTACATAACCTTTAATCACATCACATAGAATAATATTAAAAAAAAAATCCTTTTTATTAAATAATATTCATAAGCTTGTATTACAAAGCCATACAAAATTCACGGTCGTTACAACGGTGCCTATGTTATCTCTACCGGATAGCACAGGAAATTTTGTGGTGGTCAGTGATGCGTCGCATAAAGGACTAGGATGTGTGCTTATGCAGAACGGTAAGGTCATTGCGTATGCGTCACGACCCATGATTTGGAATTGGCCACGGTAGTGTTTGCTTTGAAGATCTGGAGGCACTATCTTTATGGGGAGAAGTGTGAAATATATACAGACCATAAGAATCTGAAATATATTTTTACATAGAAGGATCTGAACATACGACAGAGAAGATGGTTGGAATTGATAAAAGATTACGACTGCGAGATTTTATACCATCCGGGTAAAGCGAACGTTGTGGCCGTCGCCTTAAGCAGAAAGGGTCGGGAGAAACTGTATATGTTAACCGCTCAGGAGGAGCTAATTACAGCAATGGCGAAACTGGAGTTGGAGGTGAAATATCCAGAGGAATCTGACGAAAAATTATTTCAATTGGGAACCGGCCCAACTTTGGTGGATAGGGTTAAGGAAGCACAAATTTAGGACGAGGAATGTGAGAAAATCAGGAAAAGAGTATCTGGAGGTGATGAAGTGAAATTCAAAGTTGATAATGAAGGATAATTGAGATTCGAGGGAAGAATTTGGGTTCCGCCAGTACCAGAGGTTAAGGAGGAAATTTTGAGCGAGGCTCATAATGCAAAATATTCGATTCATCCGGGGAGTACGAAGATGTACCAGGATCTCCGACAGCATTTATGGTGGCCGAATATGAAAAGAGACGTTGCCGATTGTGTAGCCAAATGTTTGACATGTCAGAAAGTAAAAGCAGAACATCAGAGGCCGAGTGGGTTACTACAACCGTTAGAAATCCCAGAATGGAAATGGGAGCATATCACCATGGATTTCGTAGTAGGTCTTCCGACGACTCAGAAAGATTTTGACGCAGGTTGGGTTATCGTAGATCGACGGACGAAATCTGCACATTTCTTACCGATCAAGATCAGATTCAACTTAGATCAGTTAGCGAAGTTGTATGTGAAGGAGATTGTTGCGAGGCACGGTATTCTAGTTTCTATCGTCTTAGATAGGGATCCGCGTTTCACATCGAACTTCTGGAAGCGACTACAAGAATGCATGGGAACACAATTACGTATGAGTACGGCATATCATCCACAGACCGATGGACAGAGTGAAAGAACGATTCAGACCCTGGAAGATATGTTAAAAGCTTGTATCATGGATTTCAAAGGAAGTTGGGACGATCATCTACCATTGGTGGAATTTGCTTACAATAACAGTTACCACGTATGATTTTTGGCATGCCGCCTTACGAAGCGTTGTACGGCAGAAAGTGCAGAACTCTATTATGTTGGGATGAAGTTGGCGAACGTCAATTACTAGGACTAGAACTAGTACAACAAACTGCAGAAATCGTTAAAGTGATCAGGGCAAGATTGATAGCAGCTCAGGATAGGCAGAAGAAATATGCCGATCAACATCGTAAGAATCGAGAGTTTGAGTCTGGTAGCTACGTTTTCTTGAAAGTATCTCCCTGGAAGGGGAAGTTCATTTTGGTAAGAAGGGAAAACTGAGCCCGAGGTTTATTGGACCCTTAGAAGTGTTACGAAGAGTTGGTGAGGTCGCGTATGAGGTAGCTTTACCTCCGGCATTAGAACACATCCACAATATCTTCCATGTCTCGGTATTACGACCATACAAACCCGACTACAAGCATGTTATAGAATATAAACCACTGCAAGTTGAAAAAGATTTATCTTATGAAGAAGAGCCTGTTCAGATAGTTGACAGGAAAGAGCAAGTACTAAGAAATAAAGTTATACCTTCTGTTAAGGTGATCTGGAGGAACCACAACGCTGAAAAAGCTACGTGAGAACTCGAAGATCAGATGATGAGAAATTATCCACAACTATTTGCTTAGTCTATGTGTAGCGATTCTGGGGACAAAATCTTTGTAAGGGGCGAGAATGTAACGGGACGAATTAATAGAGTCGTGATTCTGGGGACAGAATCCTTTTAAGGGGGGAAAGATATGATGAACGAAATTTTTGTAATTTAATTTAAATATTTATTGAATTAAATAAATATTTTTCATTGATTTAATTATTGAATAAAATAATTAATTGATGAATTTGTGGTAGATTAATTTAATTATATGTGTTACATTAGTTAAATTAATGTGGAGAATTTTTATAATCAAAGAATGTATCTAATTTAACTTATTTGATTAAATGAATTATTTAATAAGCATATTGTTATTCTAATTAATTTATTAATTAATTAGAGATTTAATGATTTGTCATAATTAATAAAGGAGAATTTTAATTATATGACTATGTGATTTAATGTAGAATTATTCTATTTTATTTAATTGATTTAAATGTGATTATTTAGTTAATTAAAAATGTGACATGAAACTATATTATAAGCAATTTATTAAAATAAACTAGAAAGGAGGAATAAAAGTGCTAAACAAACGAAGCCTTAGTGGGGGTTGGAGTTAGTTAACCCATTATGGGATTAACTAACATCCATATTGTGTCAGTTCTTCATTACGCATTATTTTTCTAAGTCTAAGTCAGAGCAATACAGAGAGAAAAAGAGAGAAAATCTGTGAAATCTTGAGATTGAAGAAGGAATTTGGAGAATCGAACAGTTTTTTTCATCTTCTTACATAATCTAAACTATTAATCAAAGGTAACTCACTAAATTCAAGTCTTAATTACATTCTTGAGTTCCTCTATGAAAATTTTTGAGTTTCTGTAATATGAATTCTATGGCTAAATTTTAAGGAACTTGATGTTAAATGTTTGTAAGCATGCATAAATGTAGTTTATATGATTTATATGTGATTTAGAGTAATCAAATTCATGAAATTATGTTTTTATTAGAGTTTTGAAATTTACAGGGAAACAGTGTTTAAATATGACTTATATGTACGAAAAATTATGCTTGAATTGCATGTTAATCGGTAAATTAATGGTTAATTATGTTTATGCATGTAAAAACGAAAAGAACGAAACTTAAACAGAAAATTGGTGTTATAATGAATCTGCTATGTGGGATTTTATGAAAATTAATGAAACTTTGAATAATAACAAGAACATGAAAATTATGAAAGTAGTATGTACACAAGTCAATCATATTTGATATGATGTAGCATATACTTTGTAATCTTATTCATTTATTAATAAAAGAATTGATTTTCTTAAAAGGCATTTTATATTATCTACATGGTGCTGTTATATTAAATGTGATAAACCCATAGTTTTGAGCAATGCTTTTAGAATCATGATGGTGATCATGCTAATGAGATCTAAATTCTAGATAGCTCACAAACTAAAATCGTTCCTAATCGTTGGATTACTAAATAGGGGATTAGTGAATCCGGATAGATTAGTACATACGTTGCTTGCTCTTAAGAAGAGGATGATTGATCTCATAATCATTTGTGTAGAGACACTAAAGCAAGTATGTAGGTGCTTATTGGAGAATAAGTTCATTGAACGTGGCTCGCTAAGGAATACCTAATGGAGTTTTACTCGCCTGTCAATAGAAATTCCTCTAGTGATAGTAGTACAAGTGATCCTTGGACTTGAGATCATCATAGTATCTTGTGTATGATGAGTTATATTTTGACATGTCCCTTAAGACCTTTAGGGTATATCAAAGGGTATGATTGGGTATAATAAGTTGTACATGGAGATAGGTGAATGATCAACAAAGAATCTACCTTGTCTAGTAAAAGATATGAATGTCCTATGTGATTCGATAAGTGACAACTCAGTAGTCCTTGGCCAAGGCAGAATGAAATTAGAAAGGAGTTTCTAATTTGCATTATTTAGAGTTGTGTATTTGGGAATCGAAATACATATAATTAAATAAAATAAGACTTGACAGTAAATCCATGTCTTATATTTAATTGGGACATTGTATGGTAGAAGGATTGAATTGTACGGTAACTATTCACTGAAAGGTTCTTTTGTGATTAATGTTGAAATCTATATTATCTGAAAAGTCGTTGATCGCTAAGGGGGCTTACCCTTATTGTAGAATAAATATTATTTATTTAAATGAATTAAATAGTTTAATTTATTTATTTAAATAAAATTAGAATTGTTCTAATTGAATTATTCACAACCGGTTTAATATAGAGAACCTAAAGGGTCACACCGCAAAAGGAAAATATTTATTTAAGAAGTAAATGGCATAATTGTAATAATAAGGTTAAGGATATTTAATTTAATCTATGGAGATAGAATAAATTAAATTGCTTAATATTTATTATTTAATATTTTGGAAATATTAAATATAAAGTAATAAGAGGAGTCTTATTATTATTATTATTATTATTATTATTATTATTATTATTATTACTATTACTATTATTTAATTCCTAATAGAGATTGAGAATTAATTAATAGAAGTACTCTCTCATGAATTCCTAATTGGATTAGGAGCATAATTAATTAAAGGAGTTTAATTATAATAGAAACCCTAATCGTAAATAGTTTAGGGAAGGGTTATTCATACATCTATAAATAAGAGGAGTCTTATCATAGATTGGGGTTACACACTCTTGTATTAGATTGTGGAGAATACTTGTAATTTCTATAGAGATAGAAACTAGGGTTTTGCCAATACCCAACTTCTTGAATACCTATTCTTCCTTGGTGGATCACCTCTAGAGGCCAAACACTTGGGTGGCTAACGTTGATCAAATGAAGGAATCTCATCGGTGGAATTCAAGGAGAACGGGAAGGAATTGGAGTTGAACTTGTACCCGAGGAAGCTTTGATCTACGAGGGTATAATTCTTATTCTCTTTCTCTTTCGTTTAATTGATAATTGAACACAATGATAGATCATGGTGATGGTTTGTATGAAAATTTTAAAATCCGTTTTATCACGCTTCCGCTATATTTATGTAATTTGATTGCATGTTCGCGTTATATACAAACCTAACAAATTATGGGTGTAAATTTAATTGTTTGAGTTGTTAAATTTGATAAAATCATGTTAAATTTGAGTTGTTAAATTTGATAGGTTCTGGACATTACAGAAACGTACAGTAACAATCATAACATGATTTTATCAAATTTAACAGCTCAAACAATTAAATTTACACCCATAATTTGTTAAGTTTGTATATAACGCGAACATGCAATCAAATTACATAAATAAAGCGGAAGCGTGATAAAACGGATTTTAACATTTTCATACAAACCATCACCATGATCTATCATTGTGTTCAATTATCAATTAAACGAAAGAGAAAGAGAATAAAAATTATACCCTCATAGATCAAAGCTTCCTCGGGCACAAGTTCAACTCCTAGTCCTTCGTGTTCTCCTTGAATTCCACCGATGAGATTCCTTCCTTTGATCAATGTTAGCCACCCAAGTGTTTGGCCTCTAAAGGTGATCCACCAAGAAAGAATAGGTATTCAAGAAGTTGGATATTGGCAAAACTCTAGTTTCTATCTCTATAGAAATTGCAAGTACTCTCCACAATCTAATGCAAGAGTGTGTAACCCTAATCTATGATAAAACCCTCTTATTTATAGATGTAGGAATAACCCTTCCCTAAACTATTTAGGATTAGGGTTTCTTTATAATCAAACTCCTTTAATTAATTATGCTCCTAATCCAATTAGGAATTCATGTGAGAGTACTTCTATTAATTAATTCCTAATCCCTATTAGGAATTAAATAATATTAATAGTAATAATAATAATAATAAGGCTCCTCTTATTAATTTATATTTAATATTTCCAAAATATTAAATAATAAATATTAAGCTATTTAATTTATTCTATCTCCATAGATTAAATTAAATATAGTTAACTTATTATTACAATTATGCCATTTACTTCTTAAATAAATATTTTCTTTTTGCGGTGTGACCCTTTAGGTTATCCATATTAAACCGGTTGTGAATAAATCAATTAGAACAATTTTAATTTTATTTAAATAAATAAATTAAACTATTTAATTCATTTAAATAAATAATATTTATTGTACAATAAGAGTAAGCTCCCTTAGCGATCAACGACTTTCCAGATAATATAGATTTCAACATTAATCACAAAAGAACCTTTCAGTGAATAGTTACCGTACAATTCAATCCTTCTACCATACAATGTCCCAATTAAATATAAGACATGGATTTACTGTCAAGTCTTATTTTATTTAATTATATGTATTTCAATTCCCAAATGCACAACTCTAAATAATGCAAATTAGAAACTCCTTTCTAATTTCATTCTGCCTTGGCCAAGGACTACTGAGTTGTCATTTATTAAATCACATAGGACATTCACATCTTTTACTAGACGAGGTAGATTCTTTGTTGATCATTCACATATCTCCATGTACAACTTATTATACCCAATCATACCCTTTGATATACCCTAAAGGTCTTAAGGGACATGTCAAAGTATAACTCATCATACACAAGATATTATGATAATCTCAAGTCCAAGGATCACTTGTACTACTATCACTAGAGGAATTCCTATTGACAGACGAGTAAAACTCCATTAGGTATTCCTTAGCGAGCTACGTTTAGTGAACTTATTCTCCAATAAGCACCTACATACTTGCTTTAGTGTCTCCACACAAATGATTATGAGATCAATCATCCTCTTCCTAAGAGCAAGCAACGTATGTACTAATCTATCTGGATTCACTAATCCCCTTTTTAGTAATTCAACGATTAGGAACAATTTTAGTTTGTGAGCTATCTTGAATTTAGATCTCATTAGCATGATCACCATCATGATTCTAAAAGCATTGCTCAAAACTCTAGGTTTATCACATTTAATATAATAGCACTATGTAGATAATATAAAATGCCTTTTAAGAAGATCAATTCTTTTATTAATAAATGAATAATATTACAAAGTATATACTACATCATATCAAATATGATTGGCTTGTGTGCATACTACTTTCAATCTCCCATTTACACTAAAGCCAATCGCCTTGGTATTTAATACCCATCTTCTCTAAGTGACGATCAAACTACTGTTGTGTTAAAGCTTTAGTAAATGGATCTGCAATGTTGTCTTGAAAGTCCACACGCTCCAGGGTGACATCTCCTCTTTCAATGATCTCTCTAATCAAATGAAACCACCGCAACACGTGTTTGGATTTCTGATGAGAATTGGGCTCCTTAGCCTGTGGAACAGCTCCGTTGTTGTCACAGAATAAAGGTACGGCTCCTCTAATGCTAGGAACCTCTCCAAGTTCAGTTATGAACTTCTTCATCCAAACAGCTTCCTTTGCAGCTTCACTTGCAGCTATGTACTTTGCCTCTGTCACTGAATCAGCAACTGTTTGCTGCTTGGAACTCTTCCAACTCACCGCACCACCATTTAAGGTAAACACATACCCTGAAACGGATTTGCTGTCATCTTGGTCCGTTTGAAAACTTGAGTCTGTATAGCCCTCTAGTTTCAATTCAGACCCACCATAGATAAGAAATACATCCTTAGTTCTTCTCAATTATTTTAGGATGTTTTTCACTACCTTCCAGTGCTCTTCTCTTGGATTCGACTGATATCTGCTTGTTACACTAAGTGCATGAGCGACATCTGGTCTAGTACATATCATACCGTACATGATAGATCCTATTGCGGAAGCAAAATGAATCTTACTCATACGGTCTCTCTCCTCAGGTGTCTTTTGGGCCTGTTTCTTGGAGAGATGTATTCCATGGCTCATCGGCATGAGACCTCTCTTGGAATATTCCATGCTAAACTTCTTTAGCATCGAGTCAATGTACTTTCCTTGGGTCAAGCCCAACATCCTTTTAGATCTATCTCTATAGATCTTTATCCCCAAAATATAGGATGCCTCACCCAAGTCCTTCATAGAGAAGTGTTTAGATAACCAAATTTTGATCGACTATAGCATAGGAACATCATTCCCTATCAATAATATATCATCAACATATAATACAAGGAATGAAAACAGCGCTCCCACTAACCTTCTTGTGCACACAAGGTTCATCCTCATTTTTGATAAAATCAAACCTTTTGATTATCTCATCAAAACGGATGTTCCATCTTCGAGAGGCTTGCTTCAATCCATAAATGGATCGTTGTAGCTTACAGACTTGGTTTGTTCCAACCGTTAAAACAAAATCCTCTGGCTATATCATATATACATTCTCCTCAAGCTCTCCATTGAGGAAGGTCGTTTTCACGTCCATTTGCCAGATCTCGTAGTCATAATAAGCTGCAATTGCAAGCAAAATTTGAATGGTCTTGAGCATAGCTACTGGTGAGAAGGTTTCATCATAGTCAACTCCTTGTCTTTGTTTGAAACCTTTTGCACCCAGTCGGGCCTTATAGGTCTCTACCTTGCCGTCCGCTCTAGTCTTTCTATTAAAGATCCATTTACACCCAATAGGCTTAATGCCCTCAGGTGGTGAAACCAAAGTAAATACTTGGTTTTCATACATGTAGTCCATCTCGGATTTCATGGCTTCCAGCCATTTCTCTGAGTCTTCACTACTCATAGCCTCTTCGTAAGTCAATGGATCATCATCATCTATGATGCGTACCTCATCATCATCCTCTATGATGAATCCATACCTTTCAGGTATCTTCAGTACTCTTCCAGATTTACGAATAGGTAATGGTACAGTAGGTTCTTCTACTTGGTCAGGTACCTATCTTTGATCCGTAGTATTTTGTGGTTCTTGAACTTCTTCAAGATATATCTAACTCCCACTGACCCCTTCGAGGATAAACTCCTTTTCCAAGAAGGCAACGTGTTTCGCTACAAACACCTTTTGATCAGTAAGATGATAGAAATAATATCCTAAACTTTCTTTAGGATATCCCACAAATCTACACTTGTCGGATCTAGTCTTCAGCTTATCATGTTCAATCCTTTTGACATAAGCTGGACAACCCCAAGTCTTAACATGCTTAAGACTAGGTTTCCTCCCTATCCATATCTCATATGGGGTCTTTGGGACAGATTTGGTAGGTACCTGTTAAGTAGGTATGCAGCCGATTCTAGGACATAACCCCAGAAGGATACTGGAAGGTCGGTAAAACTCATCATGGAACGAACCATGTCCAACAATGTTCGATTTCTCTTTTCAGATACACCATTCAACTGTGGCATCCCTGGTAGAGTCCATTGTGAAATTATACTATTTTCTTTGAGACAATTGAGAAACTCATTGGTCAAGTATTCCCCTCCTCGATCCGATCGAAGAATCTTAATACTCTTACCAGTTTGCTTCTCTACTTCACTTCTGAATTCTTTGAACTTTTCAAACGATTCAGATTTGTATTTCATTAAATACACATATCCAAATCTAGAATGATCATCAGTGAAAGTAATAAAATAAGAATACCCTCCTCGTGCATTCGTTGTCATAGGTCCACAAACGTTTGTGTGTGCCAACGCTAACAACTCTGTAACTCTTTCTCCTTTTCCAGTAAAAGGAGATTTAGTCATTTTACCTATGAGACAAGATTCACAAGTTGGATATGATTCGTAATCAGATAGCTCTAAAAGCCCATCTTTATGTAACTTGGATAATCTTGTTTCATTGATATGACCGAGTCTATAGTGCCACATGAAGGTATAATTAACATCATCTCTTTTTTTTTCTTAGTTTGTTCAATTTGAAGTATATTTTCATGCAAGTCAAGTATGTAAAGTCCATTCAGTAGGTTCCTAACACCATATAAAACATTTTTATTATAAATAGAACAACTGTTGTTCTTTATTATAATATCAAAACCATCCATATCCAAAACAGAAATTGAAATAATGTTTCTAATGAGTGTCGGAACATAATAACAATTATTTAAACTAATGAACTTGCCCGAAGGCAGTGCTAAACAATAAGTCCCTACAGCTAACCTTTGCTACATTTCCCACTCATAGGATGACTTCATCCTTGTTCAGCTTTCTACTTCTGCTTAGTCCCTGCATATTATTACATATGTGAGAACTACAGCCGGTATCCAATACCCAAGTAGAATTTTGACTTTCAGAAAAATTAATTTCAATCATGAACAAACCTAGATCGGAAGTTGAAGCTTCTCCAAGCTTCTTTTGGTCCGCAAGATACTCCTTGCAGTTCCTCTTCCAGTGTCCTGGCTTATTGCAATGGTAGCAAATTCCTTTGCTATCTGGATCAGGTTTCTTTTTATCCTTTCTCTTCGCCTTGCCCTTAGCCTTCTTGTTTTTCTTCTTTTCAGAAGATACCTTGGGCCTCTTCTTTTTCTTGGAAGAATTATCCACTAGTAAGACTTGGTTCTATTGGATGAGAAGTGACCTTCAGCAGTTTTCAGCATGTTAAGTAACTCAGGCAAGCTGACGTCCAACTTATTCATGTGAAAATTCAAAACAAATTGTGAGAAGGTGTCCGGGAGTGACTGCAAGATCAAATATTGACTTAACTCCCCATCCATCATGAACCCAAGCTGTCCAAGTTATTCAATCAGATTGATCATCTTAAGGACAGAGTCTCAACAGCAGTGCCCTCGGTCATACGAGATCGGAAGAACTCCTTAGATATCTGATATCTAGTAGTCCTACTTTGCTCACCATATAACTCTTTAAGGTGCAGCAATATATTAGGAGCATCCATAATTTCATGCTGACGCTGAAGCTCGTTACTCATGGATGCAAGCATGATGCATTGAGCCAATATTGCATCATCTTGCCACTTTCTGAAAGTAGCAATCTCTTCCTCAGAGGCTGTTTCTCCAACATTTGCAGGGACTGGGGAATTTAGGACATAAGAAATCTTTTCAGCAGTGAGAACAATTCTCAGATTCCTTAACCAGTCCGTGTAATTCGGTCCGGTCAGTTTGTTAGCATCAAGTATGCTACGCAGTGATAGTGAGTTTGACATTTTTAAATTCTGCATGTGAAATAGACAACATTTTAGCATACATTCATTTAATTTATTACCAAAATAAAGTAGGTCTTTATTTTAAATTGATATCTCTCACTTTTTCATCAAACTATATTACCCTCATTATATAGTTCGGCAAATCTAATTAAAGATTTGCTAGTGAGATTAAGGATCCCATTTCAAATGTATATAGCCTTGTGTGTGCACAACAAACTCATATTAAATATTTAATACTCTATTGTTTACCATGCTAGAAGGCGACGTTTGATATTCCAAATATCTTTGAACGCTTAGGACTTAATATGATTTCTTTGAGGGGTCTATTATTATTAGTCTCATCTTGTTTAGCGCGCATGCACATATATATATAAAATACGCGTCATATTATTTAACATGAGAAGCATGTTAGATAATATAATATATATATATATATAGTAAGCATGCACATATAGAATACTATATTCTACCCGGATTGATTATGGACTTTTATTCTAGTTTGGTTCACTAGAGCCACCAAGTGAACCAAAATGTCAAACCTAGGGTGCAAGAATAAAATTTTAAATATAATTATTATATTTAAACCTGGGCTCCATTACAAATGGATCTTCATGCGCTCCTTGCTCATTTGTCTCTAATTCTTCAAAATTAATTCTAACTAGTCCTATTACAAAAACTATTTACAACAAATAGAAACCTTGATCAGCAGTCAAGGGGAAGTACATAGGAGGGAGATAGAATTTACATTAAGAAAAATTAGAGAAGACGAGGTACGCAGACCCCATTTATAAAAACTCATATATTCAAGCATCCACTAAAATAAATTCAATCACACATTGGTCAATAGTCCATAATCAATCCCTATTTATTATCATACATATCTCTATATGGATCAATAAATAACATTCATCCTATGAATAATAAAACCATTCCATATATGTATTGATATCAATTAATGGGCAAAAGTTTTGCTAATATTTAGTTTTGAAACAAAATAAACTCTTTTATTTTAATCAAAAACCAAATCCAAATTAAACTCCTTTAATTTTAGCAATCTGAAATCCCATTCCAGATAAAATAAACATCTTTATTTTAAACTTTTATCAATTAAATAAACCATTTATGTTAATTGAGAAAAACAAAAAAAATTTCAAAGTCTGCACACTGGCGCGACCGCGCTCCAAATTGAACTAGGAGCGGCGCGGCCGCCCCCTAGAAACGTTTTCTGGGTTAGGACGCGGCCGCGGTCCAGAATGAACAGGAAGCAGCGCGGCCGCGCCGCGATGCAAATTCAGAAAATTTTTCAGCCCAAAAATCCGATCGTATCGCATATCAATTCATACATGGAATCATCAAAATCAATAATTAACACAAGGATTAGGCTCTGATACCACTGTTAGGTTTGTATATAACGCGAACATGCAATCAAATTATATAAATAAAGCGGACGCGTGATAAAACAGATTTTAACATTTTCATACAAACCATCACCATGATCTATCCTTGTGTTCAATTATCAATTAAACGAAAGAGAATAAGAATAAGAATTATACCCTCATAGATCAAAGCTTCCTCGGGTACAAGTTCAACTCCTAGTCCTTCGTGTTCTCCTTAAATTCCACCGATGAGATTCCTTCCTTTGATCAACGTTAGCCACCCAAGTGTTTGACCTCTAGAGGTGATCCACCAAGGAAGAATAGGTATTCAAGAAGTTGGGTATTGGCAAAACCCTAGTTTCTATCTCTATAGAAATTGCAAGTACTCTCCACAATCTAATGCAAGAGTGTGTAACCCTAATCTATGATAAGACTCCTCTTATTTATAGATGTAGGAATAACCCTTCCCTAAACTATTTAGGATTAGGGTTTCTATTATAATTAAACTCCTTTAATTAATTATGCTCCTAATCCAATTAGGAATTCATGGGAAAGTACTTCTATTAATTAATTCCCAATCCCTATTAGGAATTAAATAATAGTAATAATAATAATAATAATAATAATAATAAGGCTCCTCTTATTAATTTATATTTAATATTTCCAAAATATTAAATAATAAATATTAAGCTATTTAATTTATTCTATCTCCATAGATTAAATTAAATATAGTTAACTTATTATTACAATTATGTAATTTACTTCTTAAATAAATATTTTCCTTTTTGCGGTGTGACCCTTTAGGTTTCCATATTAAACCGGTTGTGAATAAATCAATTAGAACAATTCTAATGTTATTTAAATAAATAAATTAAACTATTTAATTTATTTAAATAAATAATATTTATTCTACAATAAGGGTAAGCCCCCTTAGCGATCAACGACTTTCCAGATAATATAGATTTCAACATTAATCACAAAAGAACCTTTGAGTAGATAGTTACCGTACAATTCAATTCTTTTACCATACAATGTCCCAATTAAATATAAGACATGGATTTACTGCCAAGTCTTATTTTATTTAATTATATGCATTTCGATTCCCAAATGCACAACTCTAAATAATGCAAATTAGAAACTCCTTTCTAATTTCATTCTGCCTTGGCCAAGGATTAATGAGTTGTCATTTATCGAATCACATAGGACATTCACATCTTTTATTAGACGAGGTAGATTCTTTGTTAATCATTCACCTATCTCCATGTACAACTTATTATACCCAATCATACCCTTTGATATACCCTAAAGGTCTTAAGGGACATGTCAAAGTATAACTCATCATACACAAGAAACTATGATGATCTCAAGTCCAAGGATCACTTGTACTACTATCACTAGAGGAATTCCTATTGACAGGCGAGTAAAACTCCATTAGGTATTCCTTAGCGATCCACGTTCAGTGAACTTATTCTCCAATAAGCACCTACATACTTGCTTTAGTGTCTCCACACAAATGATTATGAGATCAATCATCCTCTTCCTAAGAGCAAGCAACGTATGTACTAATCTATCCGGATTCACTAATCCCCTTTTTAGTAATCCAACGATTAGGAACAATTTTAGTTTGTGAGCTATCTTGAATTTAGATCTCATTAGCATGATCACCATCATGATTCTAAAAGCATTGCTCAAAACTATGGGTTTATCACATTTAATATAACAACACTATGTAGATAATATAAAATGCCTTTTAAGAAGATCAATTCTTTTATTAATAAATGAATAAGATTAAAAAGTATATGCTAAATCATATCAAATATGATTGGCTTGTGTGCATACTACTTTTAGGGCTGATCCCCCTAAGTATGAGAAGTAAGGTCTATATAGTTTTACGACTGTTAAAGGTTTAACGTAGAAATACCTGCTAACCTATGACATAGTTCGTGGTCTTGTGACCCTCAGATGTTCTTTTGATTCTTGTTTTCTAATCTTGATTCAAAAGCCGAGTTTTCGATTATCCGATATCCATTGATTATTCGCATGTTATTATTATTTTCATTGTGTTACTTGCTGGGCAATTGTTGCTCACCCTTGTATAATAACATTGCAGCTAAAGTTGAAAGAATTGACGAGCCATCCACTAGTAAGGGCAAAGGCAAAGCAAACAAGTGATGAAGACTTGTTAAATTTATTTGAATGATGTTTATGTAATAGACTTATGTTATGTTTCCGCATTGATGTTTTATTAAGGTTAGATGACCTGAGATTTATTTGTTAAAGATGTTGTAACCCTTTAATGGGAGATTTCTATTTTTAATAAGAATTATCATTTATATATGAGTGGGTAGTTAGATGTTATGTGATTTATTTGGACAGTGAGCACCAAATCCTATGGAATTAAGTACCCGGATTTGGGGGTGTCACACCTTTTGTAGAGGCTTTAGAACAAATGCCGAGCTATGCTAAATTCATGAAAGGTATTCTGTTTAGAAAGAAAAGATTATATGATTTTGAGACAATGGCCTTGACCAAGGAATGCAGTGCAGTGCTACAAAGAAAGCTACCTCCTAAGTTGAAGGATCCAGGCAGTTTTACCATACCGTGCACTATTGGCAACTTATCATTTCGCAAATGTTTGTGTGACTTGGGTGCTAGCATAAATCTCATGCCCTTATCAGTATATACTCAGTTGGGACTTCCTGCACCAAAGCCAACAAACATATCTCTTCAGCTTGCAGATAGGTCTACTTATCCAAGGGGGATTGTAGAGGACATTCTTGTAAAGGTGGATAAGTTCATCTTTCCAGCTGATTTTATCATCCTAGACTATGAGGAAGACAAAAACATTCCCATTATTCTTGGGAGACCATTTCTAGCCACTGGAAGGACTTTAATAGATGTTCAGAAGGGAGAGCTGACTATTCGAGTTCAAGATCAAGAGGTCACATTCAATGTATTTAAGGCAATGAGATTCCCTTCAGACGGATAAGAATGCTTTCAAGTGGATGTGGTTGAACAGGCTGTAAATGACGAGTTGCTGAAGGTTATGAATAATAACCCATTGGAAACCATTCTGATGGGGGATATTGACATGGATGATCCAGAGTTGATTGAATACTTACAGATATTGGATGCAATACCACGGGGAAGCAAGTTTAAGATCACTTTTTAACCTTTGGAATTTGCAGACAAATCTTCAGATCGTTTGAGACCATCTCTTGAGATACCTCCTTCACTTGAGCTTAAACCATTACCTAATCATCTCAAGTATGCTTATTTAGGTGAATCATCTACTTTACCTATTATTATTACATCTACACTAACCACATTTCAGGAAAGTAAACTGATTAGAGTTCTTAAGGAATACAAAATTGCAATTGGATGGACTATTGCTGATATCAAGGGGATAAGCCCCTCTTTCTGCATGCACAAAATTCTGATGGAGGATGATAGCAAACCCACAGTGAAACAACAGAGGAGACTCGATCCAATTATGAAAGAGGTAGTCAAGAAAAAGATCTTAAAATGGTTGGATGTCGAAATTATATACCCCATTTCTGACAGTTCTTGGATAAGTCCGGTTCAATGTGTATCAAAGAAAGGGGGAATGTGTAATGTCCAAGAAATTTTAAGCCTTGTACAATTTATTTTGATATATGAAATTCGTTTTATTTAATTTTACGAATTTAATTGGATATATGTAGGTATTATTATTTAATACGTGGTCCAATAATTTTTTTTGCCTAAAAGGGGCTCACTAATAGTTTGAATAAATTAGTGAGTTAACCCTAAGGATTTAATTGCAAGAAAATTGGGAAGAAAATTAATAAATGAATTCATTTTACTATTATCGGATTTAAATAATTCGCATGAGGAATTATTGTTGAAATAAATATTATAAATAATTAATAAATTGAATCATTTATTCAATTTAAATATTAGGAGCATAGTGTTAATAATCTTAATAAACAAGTTGGACTATTTTCCTTTATTTCTATTGACCCAAATTTTTATAAGGTTCAGCCCAATTTCCTTTTTAATTCCTATTGGGTCGTTTCCTATTTAATTCATCCGGGCCAACCCTATTGGGTTGAGCCCAAATCCCTTCCAGCCAAATCAAACCCATTTCCTTTGAGCCTATTCCAATTCTTTTCAGCCGGGTTAGATCTGTTTGGGCGACCGGTGGGATTAAGGGAATAACCGACAAGTTCATTTGGGAGGGGTTCAAATCAGCAAAATCGATTTAGGGGAAAATCCTAACAACCTAGGCTCTCAAGTAGTCGAACCTAGCTAGACTCAAGCCATCGATCAGTCGAACGGACGGGAAGGGAGGCCGGCGATAGCAAAAGGAGGTCGACCGTTGGACTGAAGGAGAAAATCATCGACCGAGCGGCCATCAAACGGACCAAGGGGTTGAAGGCGATCGGCGAGTGACGGATGAAAGCGCGCGGCTCGAGGCTTGTCGGCGATTTCGCGGTTGGCTTGGATGGGGCTGACAGAGACAATCGATCGACAGCCTACCCCTCTAACCCTTGGGTATTGCCCTGTCGAGCGAGGTAATATCCAGTGAGTGGGATAATTTTTCTACTATAAATTGACACCTTCACAAACCCCAAACCAAGGCTGCCAAAAATTGTAAGTCTAAAATTAGAGGGAGAAAAGGAAATCGCAGAGGAGAGGAAACAGGGGAGATCAAACGCGGGTGAACGGTGGTGAATGTCCGGCTGGGTCAGTTATTGTGAGAGAAGGAGAACGGCAGCAGTCCGATCAACACCAAGGTATAAAATAGTCCAAGCGACTGGAATAGTTTTTTTTTTGTGTTTGTTGTTGGGAATCTGGTGTAGATGAACCTTAGAGGTTCGGACAGTCTAATTTTTGGTAGAGAACTAGGCCAATGCCGAGTTTAGAATGCCAGTAGGTGTTCGCTGTAATGTCTGAACCAAATCTTGTTTCATTTGGGTTAACTGCACTATCAATAACATTGTTGGGTAATAATTTTTGGTTAGTTGAAATGAAATTTGCAGGGGTTGGATGTACTGATTGTGACTGTGATTTTGGCAAAAATAAACACTTGATTCCAGTTGTATTATGTAGTAATTGTATTAATGTCCAAATTGGTTGTGAAATTCATTTGAGTGCTCAAACAAATGACTCGCAAGTGGTGGTAAATGGTCTGATAATCAAATATGCTATCTTTGGCTAAATTTTTGGTTATTAATTTGAGTTGATAATATACTTGTAAATTAATTAGTTATTATAACTAATGAGTAAAGTAAATAAAATAATTATTTATTATTTATCAATAAATAATAAATAAAGATAATAAATATTTAATTATTATTTAACTAATATTAAATAATAATTAAGTATAAATAAAAATTAATAAAGTAATTATTTATTATTTATCAATAAATAATAAATAAAGATAATAAACAATTAATTATTATTTGACTAATATTAAATAATAAGATTAATAAATTAATTAATTATTATTTGTCAATAAATAATAAATAAAGATAGTAAATATTTAATTATTATTATTAAATAATAATTAAGTATGAAAAAGGTTAATAAATTAATTATTTATTATTTATAAATAAAGATAATAAATATTTAATTATTATTTAATTAATATTAAATAATAATAATTAAGTAATGAACGAAGTTAATAAGTAATTATTTATTATTTATCAAATGGTAATAAATAAAGGTACTAAATATTTAATTAAGTATGAATAAAATTTATAAAATTATTATTTATTATTATTTATTTAATAATAAGTATTTAATAATTATTTATTGTTTAACATTAAATAATAAATAAAGATAATAAATATCTAATTATTATCTAATTAATATAAATAATAATTAGTTCTGAATAAAGCTAATAAGGATAATAATTACTTAATCATTAATGAAATAATGATTAAGTATGAGTGAAATTAATAAGTTAATTATTTATTTTGGCCCTTAATAAATAAAGGTAATAGTTGAGTACTCAAATGATAAGTAACCATAATTAGCTACCATTTATTTTAATAGCTAAGAGTCATTAATTAATTTTTGTTTAGCTAATGTTAAATAGTAATTAAATGTATATGGTGAATTGTTTATCTGCTAAATAAATAGCATAAGTGAGTGTATCGATATACAGTTATGCAATGCTAATGGATAAACCGACTTTATCAACTAATAGGTTATCCAAGATCAATTAGTTAAAGCTAAGATTTATTTGTAGCTGAGCAAACAGGCAAGTTTCCTATCCTTGAGCAAGTTCTTTACCCTGAAACTTTAATTATTGCAAGTTTTCTTAAACTCTACTCAAATTATCCTCGAGCGGGGTGTTATTGTATTGCAAGTTATTCTTTAAGCTTGAATCTTATCTTCAAGCATGCTTTAAGTGGTCTAATTACTTTTAAAATTATTCCACATCCATGTATTTATTGACATTCGCACTCGTGCATTTGAATTCGTACATTTATTAAAGTTCCGAGATTTACAAACTATTCATGATTAAGTCTGAACCCTTGTTCGGTCAGGCAAGTATGTGAGAATTTATAAAAGCTATCCGAACCAATCGATGGTAAGGATTCTTAGACTGAATGAACACCCCTTTTATTATAGGGGAGTAAACCCATGGGTTCATGGTACCGTATATAAGGTACAAATAGCAGAGTTAAATGTTATGCATATACATAGTGTACGCGAGGTTGATCCCCTCAAGTACTTATTCTGTAGCCAGTAACCAGAGGGTCAACTAGCTATTGACTCCTTTGGAAGTTATTGTTCAAAGTCTACTTGACTATCAATTGTTCTAAAAGCAATTATTGTTCTTGCTTATGATAATTATATTGTTGAATTCTTGTTCCACATTTCTTTCGTCATGATATATCCTTTATTGTTGCACTTTAAAACTCGCTGAGCAAACTCGTTGCTCACCCTTGCTATATCATGACTCCATTGCAGCTAAACCCGAGACATCAGGAAAGAGCAAAGGGAAGGAAAAGATGAAGTGATAGGCTCCACGTAGCTGATTTTATTTTATGTGTAGTTAGTTACTATTAATGTAATTTTAACCCTGATAGTTACTTGGAGTATGGATTTGTGTTAAGTATTTCAGGTTATTGTACTCTAGGACTAGTAACACCTTTCTAATGAACAACATATGTTTGTTATATTCCGCATTTTAGTCAATGTATGTTGTTAGAGGTGAATGATGTATTGGATCGTGATGACCGGATCCGGGTATTTGGAGACCCGAATTTGGGGGCGTCACAGAATGATTGTGGTAGCAAATGATAACAATGAGCTGATACCGACAAGGACAGTAACAGGTTGGAGGGTTTGCATGGATTATCAAAAACTTAATAAAGCAACCCGAAAAGATCATTTTCCACTACCTTTCATTGATCAGATGTTGGATAGATTGGCTGGACATGAGTACTACTGTTTATTGGATGGATAGTTGGGGTACAATCAGATTACAATTGCTCTAGAGGATCAGAAAAAGACGACATTCACCAGTCCATATGGTACTTTCGCTTTTAGGAGGATGTCATTTGGGTTGTGCAACACACCAGCGACGTTTCAAAGATATATGATGGCAATTTTTTCAGACATGGGGGAACGTAATGTGAAGGTTTTCATGGATGATTTTTTAGTATTTGGGGACTCTTTTGACAGTTGTTTGGAAAATCTAGTCATGGTATTGAAAAGGTGCGTGGAAACCAATTTGGTGCTTAACTGGGAAAAGTGCCATTTCATGGTGCAAGAAGGGATCATCCTCGGACATATGGTGTCAGCAAGAGGTTTGGAGGTGGTCAAAGCCAAACTCGAGACAATTGAAAACTTACCACCACCAATTTCAGTGAAGGGGATTCGTAGTTTTTTGGGAAATGCCGGGTTTTATCGGAGATTCATAAAGGACTTTTTCAAAATCAGGAAGCCATTATGCAGTTTATTAGAGAAGGAGGTGTCCTTTAAATTTGACGAGGGTTGTTTGTCAGCAGTTGAGCTATTAAAAAAGAAATTGACCACAACACTAGCGATAATTGCACCAGATTGGTCAATGCCATTCGAATTAATGTGTGATGCTAGTGACTATGCAGTTGGGGCTGTTTTGGGCTAACGCAAAGAAACAGTTTTTCATACCATTTAATATACTAGCAAAACATTGTCAGATGTTCAACTCAATTATACGACTACTGAGAAGGTGATGAGTGTGTTTTATATACACAAATTGGGTACTTTTAGCCTTAATAATTTGTAAGTCTTTAGCTATTTCGTTTGGTTTTATGTGTTTTCATCTTATTGTTGTGTAATATACTTTTGTATTACTTTTATATGTATTTGTATGCTTTTATGTGTTTTTACTTTGTTTCGTAGGTATTGAAATAAAAGCCCTTGGGATCAATGCATTTTCGGCGTGAATTTGGCATTTCAGTCGCTTGTTTCTCAATTTCACCCATGATGAAATCCGAATCTCTCAAAACTCAAAGAACGAAAGTTGTAGATTTTGATCTTAGCTTTCCAGAACATCCGGAATCATCCAATTTGAAATTTGTATGAGAGAGTGATGATTATTTTACCATCGGATTTTGCATGCATTTTATGCAGCAGTTGCTTCGGGCTCAATTTAAGCTTTTCTACGGTCTGTATCTCGACGAGCTCCAGTTATGGAAGTTGTAGAGCTACTTCTTAGCTTTCCATAGCCTACTTAATCGCCTTAATCCGAGTTCGGAAGAAGAAGTCATGGCCATTTTCCCAACAGACATCAGAGCTGGAAAATGCAGCAGAAGTACTGCCCGGCGCAGCTGCGCCCATTCTTAGTACAATCCCGACGCAGTTGCGCCCTTCCTGCAGAATCGGTGGATTTGGGCGGCGCAGCTGCGTTCGGATGCAAGCCAAAGTCAGCGCAGCTGCGCCCTGCATCCAGGGAGTTCAGTATTCAGCGCATCCTTGCGCACAACTGCACCCGATTCGCCAGATTTCGCGATTTCAGCTAATTTTTGGTCAAAATTCGTGGGCTAAGCTAGGTTTTTGCTTAAGGAACTATAAATACAATATGTAGCCTCCATTTTTGGGAGTTCTAGACCCCATAAATCAGATTCAAGAGAGGGAGGAGCTACCAAATTCATCACCAAGGAAGGCCAAAGTGCTACAAATCAAGTTATATCAAGCAAAGGCCAAGGAGCTAAAACATCAAGGATTGCAAAATCAAGGAGAAAAAGCTAGTGATCATCATCAACTCAACAAGCAACATCTAAATATACATCAAAATTGGTTTTGTCTCTAATTTTCCTTCTGATTTGTAATTTAACATGATGTATAAATTGAATATGATGTTATTTGTAGCTACCATGAACTAGATTTTTATTCTAAGAATTCAATGGAACCCAACACCTAGTTTGAATTGAATTATCTCTCTTTGATGTTAGTTATCATTTTAGAATTGGATATCATAATTTGCACTTCATGTATTAATTATCTTGATCATCAATTAGTGTGATAATCTATATGGAATTAAGAAAGGAAATATAGATTGAGATCTGATTATGCTAGCACGTGTTCATGAATTCTGCATGTGATGGAATTTAAGATTCGTGCCTAGGATAGAGATATACCGAAGCACCATATGTGGCCAATTGAGAACTTATGCTTCAACCCTTTTGATTGTAATTCAAATAGAGATATAGTGCGTTAGTCATCTAGGGTGTTCACATTCATTCTATCAATTGTGGATTTAGTGTGATACGAATATGGTGCATCGAGAGGTGGCCATATTTTACTTTCGTGTTCTCGACCAACATTCTAACGTGATAAATTACGAATTGAATGTCTAGCATGATTTATGCTGAAAGTATAATTGATTGATCACCTATATGAAATTGAAAAGTGGATTATAGTGTTGAGACTTAGTTTTGATATCATACGAAAGTTAGAGATTTTTGTGGGTGATGTATGAGATTATGTGGCGTGTGTCTTATTCATTGTCTTCAAGAATGGATGACTTGCTAGTATTTGGGATACAGATATACCTAAATGTCGTGTGTAACCATTATGAGATTACAAAATTAATGACTCCCTACACGGAGGTTCATTTGTTTGATGGGTAGATTGACTAAGATTATGTGGCGTGTGTCTTGTTGATTATTCATGGAATTGAATGGATTGTTGGCATGTAGGATAAACATATACCTATGTGTCGTGTATGGGTGATTTTCATATGACCATACACTAAGGCTTATGAATAAGGTGAATTTCTCGGTTAACAATTCTTGTGATTTAACTAGTTGAAAATGAGAGAGATAAGAGATTTAAATGAAGTGTTGGGGGAAATTGTAATCTTAGACTTGTTAATATTAGATTTTCATTATCTTAAAAGCTTGTCAATTAGTAAATCAAACAACTCAAGTTTTCATTGTTTAAATAAGATTGAAATGATAAAAGGTTAATACTTGGTAAACATTAGAAACAATTCCTCGTGGGATCGATACTTTACTTACTCTTTATTACTTGTTGACCGCGTATACTTGCGCGTATTTTTTGGTTGCGAAATCGACCAACAGAAGGAGTTGCTTACGGTGGTGTATGCTTTTGACAAATTCCGATCATACTTAATCGGAACTAAAGTGGTGGTGTTCACGGACCATTCAGCGATAAGATATATGATTTCGAAGAAGGATATAAAGCCGAGGTTAATTAGATGGATACTTCTACTCCAGGAATTCGACTTGGAAATCTGGGATAGAAAGGGTACGAAAAATCAGGTGGCAGATCATTTATCAAGGTTGGAAAACAGTGAGAATGCAAAAGAAGACAAGACTATAATTAATGAGTTCTTCCCGGATGAGCAATTGTTCGTGATAAAAACTGAAGTTCCGTGGTATGCAGATTTTGTCAACTATTTGGTTAGCAACGTACTTCCTCCAGACTTGATATGGCAGTAAAAGAAGAAATTCCTTTATGATATCAAAAGGTACATGTGGGATGAGCCGTTTCTGTTCAAGCATTGCGCATATCAAATGATACGACGGTGTGTTCCGCAAAGCGAAATTGAGAGTATCCTACATCATTGTCATGATTCACTGTATGGAGGACATTACGGGGGTGAAAAGACAGCTGCCAAAGTGTTGCAAGTAGGATTTTTTCTGGCCAACGTTGTTTAAGGATGCTCACCAATTTTTGTAGAGATGTGATAGATGTCAAAGGATGGGAAATATCTCCAAACGTCATGAGATGTCATTAAACACAATTTTAGAAGTTGAAGTCTTCGACGTTTGGGGAATAGACTTCATGGGTCCATTTCCTTCCTCTTTCAACAACCTCTACATTCTTTTGGCAGTTGACTATGTCTCTAAATGGGTGGAATCCAGTGCTTTGCCAACTAATGATGCCAAAGTGGTTTTAAAATTTCTTTAGAAAAAATATCTTCACAAGATTTGGCACCCTAAGGGTAATTATCAGTGATGAAGGGAGCCACTTCTGCAATAAATATTTCGCAGCTCTCTTGGTTAAGTATGGGGTCAATCACAGAATTGCTACAGCCTATCACCCCCAGACTAGTGGTCAAGCAGAAGTCTCTAATAGGGAAGTAAAGAAAATTTTAGAAAAGATCGTTAATCCTGTGACGTCCCCAAATTCTGACGTCACTGTCTCGAATTTGGTTCATCACGTTCTAACTCAAAGGCGACATAAAACTAATACAACGGAAATGATAGAATAAATTACATTGATTTAATATAATTATTCTCGTTCCAAGGTCTCGCAACCGTTACTACAATATTATCCAAGAGTCTTGATTCAAACTAAAACATAGTACTAATACATAATCCATGCCTAAGCTTATTACATAACCGAATTAGAAAACTTAAAGCAACATAGTAATTAATCTTCTCCTTAAGGAAGAACAAAGCTACTCCGTAGTTTTGCCCTTTCCCTTATCCTTGCTTGAAGGTTTACCTCGTTCTGCCTTAACTGAAAGGTTTAAAGAAAGCAAGAATGAGCAATGAATTTGCCCAACAAGTGATATAATAACAAGGGTAATCAATTATAAAATTTGAAGTCTCGAGGATACAAGGGATAGTTCAAGAATATTATGAAATATCAATTATTTCGAATAGAGTTGCTATGGGCAGAAAATATCAATAAGATTCAAGGTATAATTCTTTCAAATTTCGAGGTGATGAACACTGAGTAGCCACAAAGGACTAAGAACTCCTGCTAGAATTAACAGTTATTATACTAAAAATCCAATAAAACAAGTACACAGGTGATCAACCTATAGTACTCCATGTTATGCATAACTTTCACATGCTTATAAGTGTGACACCCCCAAATCCGGGTACTTAATTCCCACTGATTTGGTGTTCATTATCTCATACATTTAAACTAACTACCCATAGTAAGAACAATTAAATAAACTTAATGAAACATCTTCCCAAAATTGGGTTACATCACCAAACTCTTAAACAATCAAATCCCAGGTTATCTTAACCTTAATACATCAATGCGGAATAAAACTTAATTTAAGCAAGTCTTGTTACATAAAACATCAACTAGACAACAAGTCTTAAGCTACTTCTGCAACTTGCCCTTTCCTTTACTCGTGGACGGCTCGTCCTGCTTTTCTGGCTTAGCTGCAATGTTTAGTGCAAGAGTGAGCAAATAATTGCCCACAAGTATGATAATAATAACATTCAAATAAAACAGAGTTCAACTGAGGTATAATAATTTTCTGAATTCAATCAATAAGGAATCAACGTCTGAAAGCTCGTTAGAATGCTCGATTCAAGGAAAATAGATTTTAAGATTTAGAAATTATATCTGAGGGTTACAAGACCTCGAACTATGTCCTAGGTTAACTGGTATCTCTACCGTAACCTTTAACAGTCTTAAAGACTATGGACCTTCGATCTCGTACTCAGGGGGATCAGCCCTTTGTACAATGTATTGTGCACAAATATTTTAACGCTATCGCGTAAGTAATCCCCTATATTAGGGTTGTTCATCTCAGTTTATCGTCTGAATCCGTACCAAAAGGAACTTGGCTTGGAATAATAATAGAAAATATTCTAAGTCTTTGAAACGCTCATCAACTAAGGACTAGCTGAATCAATAAGGGTTTGCTAGTCGCTAATACATTCGATTCAACAATAAAGTTTGTTCAATAGAAACTATACTCGAAATTTGAATAACAAACAATAATTGGAATAAAGCTTAAGTACGTAACATGATAGTAACCTTGCTTGAATATCAATAAGCTAAGGTCAATAAGCTTGCTCATTATAAATAAACTTGCTTTGAATAAATTAACAAGTTAAAAGGGAAGAACAACTTGCTATAAATAATTTTCAAGTTTAAGGGAGGAAAACTTGCCTCAAGCGTAGATTACAAATTTAAACAATGCACGTTCCTTAATCACCCTATACATTTTGATTATAAAATAGTAACAGTAATTAGCTATAGAACAATATACACACTTTAGGATTTATTCTTATCCTATTTCACTTAATATATCAAATGTCATTTGATATTCATTTTGCTTACCACTTATTATAGTATCTTATTTATCATTAAATACTTTAATTTAAGCTTTAATCATGTACACGAAATCATAATAAAATAAAAATAAAAATAAAAATATTTCAGTTACTGTTCCTCGCCGGGGCGGGAATTTACTGAACAAAACGCTCGCCGGGGCGGGAATTTACAGAACAAAAATCTCGTCGGGGAGAGACCTCGCCGGGGCGAAGATTCATTTACATTTTTCTCGCCGGGGTGAGAGACTCGGCAGTCGTCTTCCCCAGCTCGCGAACCAGTGAAAACTTAGGCCAAATTTGGCCAAATTTTCCGAATTCTACCATCCAATACATAAATTAAATATACCCAGACATCATATATGACACAAAACATTTACCCAACATGGTTTCTAAATATTTTAATCATTCTAACACATAAACAACCAATTTAAACCCAAGAATTTCACTGTTAAACAATTTATTCAAGTTTTGGCCATTTTCATGAAATTAAGCTCTGTAAATTCATTTTTCAACCAATTAACACCATTCTTCTTGCATTATTCTTGTTTTTCATCATATAATCATAAACAATTATCAATTAACCAATTAATAACTAATTTAAGCATCAATTTCCATACATATACACAATTCATGAAATAAACTCTGTGAAAACCAAAACTCAATTCTAAACATACATTCATAAACTAACACCTTTAATTTAACTTATAATCATCATATAATCATCATGTCGACGCCGGTAGGAATCGCTTGACGCGGGGGTTGTAACCCTTTCCAATTTTAGCCTTTTTATTAGATGATTTTTGGAAAAAGGTCGGCATTAATGTCGACGGGGTTTTTAAAGATTGTTTTTATGATGAGCCAATTTAACCAGAGTCGCCAGTTGGTATATTTGAAATGGATGTACCAACTCATCCGAGTTTTCGTTTTTTATCAATCGCTGGCTCATATGTGACTCCGAATTAATTGGTCTGCGAATCGAGATTCATAGAGTTCGGGGGCTTGCTTAAGTGAGGGGAAGGTGTTAGGCACCCCTCGACTTCCGTGAAGCACGGTTACACGCAATCTTGATGCTTTCCTATCCTTTAATTCATGAAATGTGTGTGTGCGCGTGTGTGTGTGTGTGCCTATGTAAAATGTTATGGTGAGTTTGCATAAAAGAATCATTTGGATTTTTTAGGGAAAATTGTGTTTTTCTTTTGAGAATGCCTTAGAATGTCCCCATCCGGTTTTTAAACGAGAAAGCCTTGCGAGAAAGGGTTGATTTTAGTTGGCAAAACTAATGAGATTTTTCCTTAGGTGTCGTTTTGGCAAAACAAGAGTTTTAAAACCTTCGTAAAAATAGGAATCGAAATCTATACATTGCCTTCATAAAATGATGGGACAACTTCTAGGATATCTTTCACCCTACGCACCAAGATTTAATAAAACGGTGTTTTATTTTATAAAACCATTTTTTGTGACATTTGAAAACGACTTTCTTTAGCCTTCCCGTTTAATAGAAATCGACATTCATTAACACCTCCAAATTTTTAGCTATGTGATGCTAACCTCCTAGTTTGCTTGATTTTAAGGAAAAAACCTTCATCGTTTAATCTTTGAAATCCTTTTTCGTGTCACAAAATCCAATCAAGCATAAACACGCGTCGGGGATATTCATGGGCATGTAAGCCATCAAAATAACCCCAAACGCCCACAATCACAAGTTTCACTATTTCGGGGCCTTAAACGCGATTATCGCCTTGGCGTCGTTTTAAGGCCCGACGATTACATATTTACAATAACGGATACATCCACCCGATTACATACATTCAAAAATGTCCATCATCGGATTTGGACCACGGGGTCGCATTCCTAGGCTCACATCCGAACTTATTGCACAACCACCAAATGGATATAACGAAAATAATCAACAACGGGATGCCTAACACTCTAGGACATCCTACAATGACGATTGAAATACATTGCGAATGATACATTACCATAATAGTTAAAATTTGCATCAAACGGATATCATCGGGCTATTAGGGGGAATTTCATTCCGATGAGACCCTCACTAATAGTCCCTAACCCATGGCATCACAATAATATGTAAGAAAAAACTACATTTAAGGTAATTTGGATGACCAAAAGCTCAACAAAATAGCATAACAACAATGCTAAGAACAAAGGGTTTTTTACCTTGCAAATTAATCCCCACAATATGTATGAATTTGTGTATTGAGTAGAGTAGAAAATATGAGATATAATCTCACAAAAGTAGATACAATTTCTTACTATTTTCTCACTCTTTTCTCTCTTAATTTTTGCTGTTTTCTTCCTATTTTTCTTCCTCTCCCCGAACTGCGCTGCTGCTAGCTGAATTCTTCTCCTTTTTTTTCCTGTATGCGAACTGGCCTAATATAGCACTGCCAAGGGCAGCCGCAGATCTATCTGCGGCTGGCCGCAGATACATCTGCGGCTGGCCCTTGGTTCTCCCCCCAGCCGCGCTCGAGTCCCGTGCGCATTCGAGTCCCGTGCTGCCTCTCGAGTTCCGTCCTTGGCCGCGAATTGATCTGCGGCTAACTGTGCTGATTTTCTCGTTTTCCCATGCCTCGTCTCGATTTTCGTGTCGTACCGTTGGTTTCCCCGCTGACGGGTTTTGCGCTCGGCAGTCCGGAACCCGTCGGGAAACGTGCCACGTCATCCGGGCAAGCACAGTGATCAGTAACTGACTCTCGACCATTCGTTTGTTGTCGTGTCGGCTTCAATATCATCCCGTCATGGTGGTTTTTGAGGGTTCGTTCTTTTACTCCACCCTTTATTCTCGTGTGCCGGGTCAATTGACGATTTTGCCCTCCTGTCAGGGTTAGTATAGGAAATGCAAAAATCGGGTGTCTACAGCTGCCCCTCTTTATCATGTTTAATGAAAATGATAAATGGAATGAACAGGATAAAGAATAGACACTCGATGCATGAATGACAGTGCACAAGAATGACAATACATATGTGATTTGCTTGGATCTCCGCCCTTACCCAGGGTTTGTTGTTGGTTTGGATCTTAGCCCTTCCCAGGGTCTGTGGTTTTGTTTGGATCTTAGCCCTTCCCAGGGTGTTAGTTTGTTTGGATACCTTCCCAGGTTTGCTCACCACTCTGTCGCGGTTTTGCTTGGATTCTCAGCCCTTCCCAGGGTTTGTTGTTTTTTGTCTTTTTTTTTTTGTGGATATCAGCCCTTCCCAGGGTTTCCACCCCACTTGTGGGGGGTCGCGTGGATCTCAGCCCTTCCCAGGGTTTGCTCACCACTCTGTCGCGGTTTGCTTGGATGCCTTCCCAGGTTTGCTCACCACTCTGTCGCGGTTTGCTTGGATCTCAGCCCTTCCCAGGGTTTGTTGTTTTTTTTTTTTTTTTTTTTGTCTTTTTCTCTTTTTGTGGATATCAGCCCTTCCCAGGGTTGCTCACCATCTCGTTGTGGTTCGCGTGGATCTCAGCCCTTCCCAGGGTTTGCTCACCACTCTGTCGCGGTTTGCTTGGATGCCTTCCCAGGTTTGCTCACCACTCTGTCGCGGTTTGCTTGGATCTCAGCCCCTTCCCAGGGTTTGTTGTTTTTTGTCTTTTTTCTTTTTTTGCGGATATCAGCCCTTCCCAGGGTTGCTCACCATCTTGTTGTGGTTCGCGTGGATCTCAGCCCTTCCCAGGGTTTTGCTCACCACTCTGTCGCGTTTGCTTGGACGCCTTCCCAGGTTTGCTCACCACTCTGGTCGCGGTTTGCTTGGATCTCAGCCCTGTCCCAGGGTTTGCTCACCACTCTGTCGCGGTTTGCTTGGATGCCTTCCCAGGTTTGGCTCACCACTCTGTCGTGGTTTGCTTGGATCTCAGCCCTTCCCAGGGTTTGTTGTTTTTTGTCTTTTTTCTTTTTTTGCGGAAATCAGCCCTTCCCAGGGATGCTCACCAACTTGTTGTGGTTAGCGTGGATCTCAGCCCTTCCCAGGGTTTGCTCACCACTCTGTCGCGGTTTGCTTGGATGCCTTCCCAGGTTTTGCTCACAATCACTCTGTCGCGGTTTGCTTGGATCTCAGCCCCTTCCCAGGGTTTGCTCACCACTCTGTCGCGGTTTGCTTGGATGCCTTACAAGGTTTGCTCACCACTCTGTCGCGGTTTGCTTGGATCTTAGCCCTTCCCAAGGTTTGTTGTTTTTATCTTTTTTCTTTTTGTGGATACCAGCCCTTCCCAGGGTTGCTCACCATTTTGTTGTGGTTCGCGTGGATCTCTCAGCCCTTCCCAGGGTTTAGCCGGGTCTTGCCTTGATTCGTCGTGTTTCGACGTCCGATTTTAGTCAGAATTTAGTATTTTATTTTCACATAACGAGTCATGTATGATGCAAGCTTTTTATTCATGGATAGAGAATGACCCCTGTACAGTCTTTTTGATACTATTTTCCACAGGTGTCGTCGCCAGATGTCGTGGTATGCTTGGATCTCGATCCCCACAGGATTGGTCGGTGGCTTCTCCGCTGATTGGACGGTTTGCCGCCGGTGACAAGAGATATGGCAGATGATCTTCCGGAGCGTTCCTAATCCTTATTATTCTTTCCGGTGTCGGCGGCTTTGCGGAGGGTATTCTGAGCCATTAGGTCCCTGTCCGTCCGGTGTTCACCCATCTCGATTACTACCGAGGCTGAGAGGTATGCTGCTCTTGTTGAGAGAGATGCCGCTATTCTGGCCAGGGATGTTGTTCGTGCTGATAGAGACGCCATTGTATTGCAGACGAAGGCAATTATAGATGCTCACTCTGAGACCGTTAGCCGAGCCACTGCTTATTGGATCGCGTCGACATGATGGGGCAGCAGATTGCAGGGAATGTCGATGCCTCAGATCTATCCACCACTTTATCCATTCCTGCTTCGATTAGTTTTCAAAAATTGGTAGATCATTTTATTTCCTGCATGGACTGTGTCAGTTTCATCGGTTATCAAAAGAGAAACCTTGTAACAAAATGACTTATTTATATAGACAGGTATTTAAATTTAGTCATTTTTCCTTTTTGTCGTATCGTTGCCTTTCATTGGACCCTCACTTTATCCAGCTAACCATGATTTTGATATTTCGCCTTCTTTCTCTTCTCAAGTCTTGATGGGGACTTGTCAAATATTGCCGCATATCCTGTCGATTTCATCGGCTGAGTCTTAGATTCGGGTAACTACTTGGTTGGGTTAGGGTTAGGTCATTTGAGATGAAACTGATCAGGTGGCTGGTTTCGGGAGAGTTTCGAGGGTGTAGGAAGGTTTTCTGGCTGTTGGGAATCGGTTTTGATAGAAGAAAGGGTTATTTGTAAGGAATGGGACCGTGCCACAATGGCTGCCTACGTACCCCCACAAGTCGGGAGATCAGGTCCTACGTAGTTCGTTCCTTCAAAGAACGAGGAGAAAAATGATGAGGGATATTTTTTTTTATATTTTTTTTTTTTTTTTTTTTTTATGCATAGAACCGCTTCACCGAGTCGGAATTAAGGGGTTGTGGAAACACCTCCCCATCCATTTCTTGCAGTATGAGGGCTCCTCCGGACAGCACTTTCTTAAATCACAAAAGGCCCCTCCCATAGTTCGGGGCAAACTTCCCTTTGGCTTCGTCTTGACAAGGCATTACTCTCTTTAACACTAGGTCATTTTTCTTTGAATTTTCGAGGTCTTATCTTCTTGTCATATGATCGAGAGATCCTTTGCTGATATAACTGGACCGTGCAACACAGCGGCCACCCTCCTTTCATCAATTAGGGCCAATTGGCTCGTACCGACTTTGCAATCCAATCCTCCTCGTTTATCTGAGCATCAAATCAAGATTCTGAGGGATGCCATCTCAACCTCAACTGGCAGAACTGCCTCCATTCCGTATACCAGAGCGTACGGGGTTGCCCCTGTAGAAGTACGTACCGACGTTCTGTACGCCAGTCGCAAGGTGAGAGGTAGCAGATCCGGCCATCCCCCGATGATTAGCAGACATTTTCGCCATGATCTTCTTGATATTCTTATTTGCAGCCTCCACTGCCCCATTCATCTTAGGACGGGTAAATGACAGAATTGAGGTGTTTGATCTTAAACTGGTCGCATAATCCCTTCATGAGGGCATTGTTCAAATTCTTGGCATTGTCGGAGACTAAAACCTCAGGTTGCCCGTATCGGCAAATGACATTAATTCCTGATGAAACCGACGATGACCTCCTGAGTTACTTTGGGGTAAGAAGCTGGCTTCTACCCATTAAGTGAAGTAATCGATCATGACGAAGATGAATCGTTGACCGTTGCTTGCTTTGGGCTCTATTGGTCCGATCACATCCATACCCCACATTGAGAATGGCCAAGGGGAGGTCATACAGTGCAGTTCATTGGGGGGCGCATGGATAACATTACCGTGCGCCTGGCATTGGTAACACCGTTTGACGTGATCATCACAGTCGGCTTTCAGCATCAACCAGTAATGCCCCGTTCTCAAAATATTCTTGGCCAGCATCGGCCCACTCATGTGTGGCCCACACACCCCACCATGTATTTCGTCCATAATCTTTTGGGCCTGTGTTTCATTTACACATCGTAGCAATCCCAAATTGGCATCCCTCTTGTACAGTGAATCTCCGCTCAGATAAAATTTCATTGCCATCTTTTGAATTCTCAACCTCTCCGCTCGGTTGGCTTGGTCGGGAATGGATATATCCCTCAGATATTCCCTTATGTCGTGATACCAAGGCTGCTTTGGCAGAACCCCCTCGTCCGATAGTACCGCCACGTGCTCCTCGTATGCCGGGGCGCTCTGCACTGCTATCTCAATCTGTGGAATGTCCCTGCTCTTAATTGTGTGGACTAGAGAAGCTAAAGTCGCCAATGCATCGGCGAAATCGTTCCGACCCCGGGGGATGTGTCGGAAAGCGATATCTTCGAACTCTTGCATCAGTTGGATAACACAACGGTGGTATGGAAGCAACCGGAGCTCTTTAGTGCTGTACACCCCGATCGCTTGTCTGATTACCAGCTCCGAATCCACGAACACTGCTAACCTTTTCACCCCCATATCGCGAGCCAAACGGAGTCCCAATCTACATCCCTCATACTCAGCTGTGTTGTTTGAGTTACTGAACTGCAATTTAGTGGCTACGGGGTATTGCTCTCCTGTGATAGAGACCAGGACTGCTCCGGCTCCTGCCCCCTTCGCATTCATGGCACCATCGAAATATAATTTCCAGAACTGCCCTTCGTCATCTCCTCTCAGCGCGCAAGATCCAGAATACACTCTTCGCCCGGCAGAGAGGAGTGTCTTCTAAAGGCTCCATTCCCCCTGATGGTGCTCTGCCAATTGATCTGCAATTCCCTGCCCCTTTATGGCTTTCTGAGTTACGTATACAATGTCGAACTGCTGTAAAGATTAACTGCCATCTTGAAAGTCGACAGTTCAGCATGGGCCGTTCAAAAGATATATTTCAGGGGATCCATCCTTGATATCAGGTACGTGGTGTGCCCGTGGAGATAATGCTTGTAATCTCATTGCAGCCCAAGCCAAAGCACAAACAGGTCCTTTCGATAGGGGTGTAATTCTGTTCACATCGGCTAAATCTCTTGCTGAGGTAATTAAATGGCCTGCTCTTTGCCTGATTCATTCTTTCCTGCCCCAGCATACAGCCCATCGCAATGTCATTGACTGATATATATCATGAATAGAGGGATCTCATCCTTCGGGGGTACCAGCACGGGTGCTATCCGTCAGCTGCTTCTTAATGATCTGAAAGGCTTCCTGGCAGTGCTCATTCCATTTCTTGGGAGACATCTTTTCTTAACAGCTTGAAAATTGGCTCGCACGTGGTTGTCAAATGGGATATGAAGCGGCTGATGAAATTTATTCTTCCCAGAAATCCTCTTATTTCCTTTTCAGTGCGGGGGTGCCGGCATATCCACAATGGCCTTAATCTTGGTCGGATCCAAACTCGATGCCACGATCACTAACCAGGAATCCCAAGAGTTTTGCCCGATTGCACTCCGAAAGCACACTTTGCCGGATTGAGCCTTAAATTATATTTTCTGAGCCGGTCAAATAGCTTTTGGAGATGGGTCACATGATCAGATTCTATCTTTGACTTCACGATAATGTCATCCACGTAGACCTCTATCTCCTTGTGCATCATATCGTGGAACAGGGCCATCATAGCTCTTTGATTAAGTAGCCCCTGCATTTGTGAGACCGAAAGCCAAACCGTCTATAGCAGAAAGTGCCCCAAGGGGTGATGAAGGCTGTTTTCTCCCGGTCCTCCTCCTCTGCCACCCATTATCTGATGATACCCCGCAAAGCAATCAACGAAAGGAGTACATCTCGTATTGGGCTGTGTTATCCACCAATATGTGTATAAAAGGTACTGGGAAATTATCCTTGAGACTGGCCTTGTTCAGATCTCTATAGGTCATACACATACCCTCACCTTTCCTCCAGGCTTAGCCACTGGGACCACATTGGACAACCATTCTGGGTAGGTGGACACCATGATGATTCCAGCCCTGAACTGTTTGATGGATCTCCTCCTTTACCTTCAAGCTCCATTCCGGTTTTAGCTTTCTTAGATTTTTTGCTTTGACGGGCTTGAAACCTTCCTTGATGGGCAGCTAGGTGTACCACAATGTCGGTGGATAATCCGATCATGTCCTCATGAGACCAGGCGAACACATCCTCATACTGGCGTAGCAATTTGGTCATTTCTACTTTCTGGTTAGGGGTCAGGTTCTGTCCCGATCTTGAGCTCTTTGGGTTGGTCAGGGGTTCCGATATTTTATGGGTGACGGTTTGGTCTAAGTTGGGTTTGGGTTTATCCTCGACCCACCCTTTGATCTCGTCAAGGCGCGTCATCGTAATCTGTCTCGTCCTGCTCAATACCCATTAAATCGAAATCCAGCTCGATATCAAAATCATAGTCATCATTCAAATTTGAGGGATCGCTCGTTAAGCAAGGAATACTCAAATTGGTACACCTGACATTGAAACAAAATACTGTCATATATATAGTTTCATCTTTCCACAATGGTCGCTCTTAAAATAACATGACAAACTAACATAGTTATGCAAAATATAAAATTAAAAGAACCAAAACTGGTAGACATTCATCCCCCACTCTCCGGGGGGTCTACCACCCCGACACCATGTTTTACCCTTGTCTGGATAATTATTGGCTCCACCGTCCAGTTATCGGTGGTCAGATCAGTTGGGATGCGACATATGACAGACGGCTGTGTTCCAGGGATTTCCTTGACGACTACCGCCACATCGTATCCGTCCTCCCTCACAGCCTTATTAGGGATAACTAACCCTGCCCAATCGATGACAGGCACACTCTGTAGGGCTCCCGACGTTGTGGCCGTATCCTTCCCCTCTTCAATGTTTATTGATGGTCCAGAGATATAGCATTTGGTTTCGAACTGCTGCATGACCTCCCGCAGGAAACTCTTCCTTTTGACTGACTCATCATCTGCAGGAGTCAATTCTTTACCTTCTAATTCGGACACGGGCTTGTCCGTCCTTTGTTCATTATGGTCCCTCGGCATTAGGATTCCAGTCGATCGAACTGGGGCTTCCCTTTGAGAGTGGTTCCGCTCTATGCCTCCATGATATCCCAACCCTGCCCCTGCCTGTCTGGTTGGTGCAGTTTGATATAGGCTGTGGAAATTCCTTGGTTGTCTTTTCCCAAACCCTGCCCAGGTTGGAACTTCATCTTCATCATTTCTCTAGCAACGAAGGTGAGCTCAGGGGAGGCTTTGGATTTTATGGCTGGAGCTCCCAGACCTCTATAGTGGGGAGAGCTGATTTCCATGTGCTTGAAAAACTGGCAGGCGCCGCGGATTCGTCCACATTGATTACTGGCAGACCATTCTTGGACGGGAAAGGGTCATTACGCTCTGCGGAGATTGTTACCAGATTCCCTGCTGACGATGAAACTTGATTTGTTGGTGTAGTGTAGAGGGAACTGTCCCGGCCATATGTATCCATGGTCTTCCCAATAACATGTTATAACTGGCCGAGATATCCAATACCTGAAAGGAAATATCGAATAGTACACGGCCCTATCTCCACGGGCAACTCTATTTCTCCCAATGTATCCTTCCGGGATCCATCGAAGGCTCGCACCACCCAACGTGACTGGCCCGCAAGCGCTTGGGATTTAATGTTCATTTTTCTCAGTGTACTGAGGGGACAAATATTCAGTGCTGATCCCCCATCAATTCAATACCCCATTCATGACATTACCCTGATGAGTTCACTGCGATGTGCAGCGGTCTCCGATGCCCCCTTCCCTCCCTTCGGGATATCATCATCTGTGAATGATAGCACATTGTTCTCTAGCAGATGATCCACTAGGCGGCCGAAACTTTCTTGGCTAATTGTCTTGGGGATGTGAGCCTCCCCTAGGACTTTGGCCAAGATTCTGCAGTGGTCGCTGGATGATAACACCAAATCCATGATCGACGTTAGAGGTCGATTCCTCGCTCACTGCCTTGATCCCCCTTACTTCAGGATGATCCATCTTTTATCCAAGAACTCCTCCACGGGCTTTCTCCCTCGATATCCTCTCGTTCTCCTTTCTCTGACTCTCGAGGACTCTTCCAGGAAGATACAAGGGATTCCCCTTTGATGTTACGGAAGCACAACTGGCCGCCGCCTCCTCTAATACACCCCCGTAGTTCCACGGTACTGTTTTTAAGATTGCAAAATAGGGATCTGTGGTCTTGCTGCGATGATTGAGAGGTTTTGGAGCCGTTAATTTGATTAGGCCCTCCTGTGATACTCCGGCTTGCACCCGTCAACCTAAACCGGTGCCCCTTGCATATTCTCCTGAGTACCCGTCATGCCAACCATCTCATCAATCCTTGTCATATACTTTCGCCTTGGCGGTCCTTCGGTTTTCGATGGCTTCTATCATATTGACCCCTCCCCCATCATGCTTCGGTAGGGGATTGATTTTTAACATTTGGCGGCTCGGGCTGCTCCACCACGATTTCCCCGCTATCAATCAGGTTTTGAATTATGTGTTTCAGCGTCCAACATTCCTGAGTGTCATGACCCCGCGGGGAACCCCGAATGATATGCACACTTTTTACTGGGGTCAAATTTTCTTCCCTTCGGGTCACATGGAGGTGCCAAATCGACAATCTTCCTCTGTGATATCAATATTGCCAAAATCTGCTCAAGAGGATCCCCAAGCGGGGTGAATACCCGCCTCTGCGTGGTCTCAAACCTCCTTCGTCCCGTCCGTTCTGGGATTATCAAAATTGGGTTGCCGGGGCGGCCCAAATCTCTGTAATTTGTACAGGAGGGCTGTTCTCCACTTTTCCTGGATGATCCCTGCAGCACGAGAGAGACATCTTCCTCTTTTCGCTTTTGGGGCCTGCGGGAAGTAGTACTCTACTGCCATAATTCCCACTTTGGATTTGTTCCGCAGCCGTTTCAAGAGCTGTGAAGTCCCGGAATGGATTTTACCCGATTTCAACCCCATATCCACCATTTCTCCGTGTTTTATCATCTCGGCGAAAGGTCTTCCAATCCCTGATATGACCCGCTCCATAATAAGGTGCTTCCTGTATATCCACAAAGGTCATCACCATCTCTGACTCACTCATTGGAGGATTCACTTGTGCGGCCATACCCCTCCATCGTTGGGCATAGTCCCTGAAGGTTTCCCTTGGTTGCTTCTTGATTTTTGTCATTTGATATCTATCAGGGGCCATCTGTGCCTGAAAGCTATACTGTGTCAGAAAGGTATGGGCCAACTCCTCCCAATTATGAATCCGGGCATTATCGAGACGGGCATACCAGATCCTTGCCTCCCCCGTCAAGCTTTTCTGGAATAATTGCATCCTTAATCCTTCGTCTTCCGCATAGGACCCCAGTTCTCCAATATATATTTTCAGGTGAGTGTAAGGATCCCCTTTCCCATTGTATTTCTCGAATTCGGGGATCTTAAATTTCTCTGGATATCTGGTTCCGGGGAAAAACACACAAAATCTGGCATAATTAACCCTACCCAAGGATCCTATGCCCTTTAGAGATTGGATGGTCTCCTCCATCTGCTTCATTTTCCTGCGAAGGTTATCAGTATCTCCCTCCTCTGGAATTGTGATTACTGTCTTGTTGAGGGCAGGAATGACCTTTGGGAGGATCGACTCGTCCTTAAGCTGATGTTGGTTATTTTTAAATAGGATTGCATCATCCTTAGGAGGATTCTGGTCACCCCCTGGCGGCGGTACGTTGTGCGGTCCCTGGTTTGACGGATCCTGTCTGATTAAGAACTGTTCTTTTAGCATTGTGGCCATTTCCATCATCTGCTTTTTAAAATCATCAAACTCTTCCCGAGAGATGGAACTATGATTGGGAAGATCCGCCATTTCAGAGTTAGAGACCTGGGCTTTCTTAGACTGCGAACGGGTTTGAGGAGCAATCCTGCAGGCAAACGGTTCGAAGTTTCAGTCTTGGGCAATGAAAGGATGCGGATGCATGCTAAAGCTGTAAATTTTGTGTTTTGGTTTTTTTTTTTTTTTTTTTAATCTTTCCCTGCAAAAGAGAAAGTTAGTAGTCTTTTAGTGCAATAACAAATGCTAAATATGACTTTATTATGCTTCCCCAGCTGTTTCCTGCAAAATATGGAGGTCAGTATTCTCTTTTGACAACAGGGGAGGTATATATGAAATGGGATCATGACATTTTATACGCTTGAACGTAAAAAAAGGGCATGAAGAGACTTTTCCTGCGTTGGGTTTATCAGAGGCTGACCTACCCTAGGGTTACTCTCACGGGCTTTTCGGCATGAAGGTTCCCAAATCTTCGCAATCTACTCGTTTGAGCCCTTTCGATTGGAGCGGATTTGAGTGGTGCGTTTCCTGAGCCATCTCCGGGGAGCAGCCCCATCCGAGTCCAGTAATAAGCAACCGACGGGTTCGCCTCAGGAGGAGGTACATTCTCAACATACATTCACATTCATCGTCCTCACCGTATGCAAATGATTACTTTAAAGTAAAGCAACTCCATTCAATCATTCATTCATTGGACAAAAGGCACACATTCACACACGACAATAAGTAAAACAAGTCAAAATATCGCACGTACATACACATTTATGAATTTTAGAGGATAGGATAGCATCAAGATTTGAACGCGGCTTAAGCCCTCTAATGTCCCCAGCAGAGTCGCCAGCTGTCGACGCCGGTAGGAATCGCTTGACGCGGGGGTTGTAACCCTTTCCAATTTTAGCCTTTTTATTAGATGATTTTTGGAAAAAGGTCGGCATTAATGTCGACGGGGTTTTTAAAGATTGTTTTTATGATGAGCCAATTTAACCAGAGTCGCCAGTTGGTATATTTGAAATGGATGTACCAACTCATCCGAGTTTTCGTTTTTTATCAATCGCTGGCTCATATGTGACTCCGAATTAATTGGTCTGCGAATCGAGATTCATAGAGTTCGGGGGCTTGCTTAAGTGAGGGGAAGGTGTTAGGCACCCCTCGACTTCCGTGAAGCACGGTTACCGCAATCTTGATGCTTTCCTATCCTTTAATTCATGAAATGTGTGTGTGCGCGTGTGTGTGTGTGTGCCTATGTAAATGTTATGGTGAGTTTGCATAAAAGAATCATTTGGATTTTTTAAGGGAAAATTGTGTTTTTTCTTTTTGAGAATTGCCTTAGAATGTCCATCGGTTTAAACGAGAAAGCCTTGCGAGAAAGGGTTGATTTTAGTTGGCAAAACTATGAGATTTTCCTTAGGTGTCGTTTTTGGCAAAACAAGAGTTTTAAACCTTCGTAAAAATAGGAATCGAAATCTATACATTGCCTTCATAAAATGATGGGCAACTTCTAGGATATCTTTCACCCTACGCACCAAGATTTAATAAAACGGTGTTTTATTTTATAAAACCATTTTTTTGTGACATTTTGAAAACGACTTTCTTTAGCCTTCCCGTTTAATAGAAATCGACAGTTCATTAAACACCTCCAAATTTTTAGCTATGTGATGCTAACCTCCTAGTTTGCTTGATTTTAAGGAAAAAACCTTCATCGTTTAATCTTTGAAATCCTTTTTCGTGTCACAAAATCCAATCAAGCATAAACACGCGTCGGGGATATTCATGGGCATGTAAAGCCATCAAAATAACCCCAAACGCCCACAATCACAAGTTTCACTATTTCGGGGCCTTAAACGCGATTAATCGCCTTGGCGACGTTTTAAGGCCCGACGATTAAAAATTTACAATAACGGAAACAACCACCCCATTACATACAATAAAAAATCTCCAAAATCGGATTAGGACCAAGGGGTCGCATTCCTAGGCTCACATCAGAACTTATTGCACAACCACCAAATGGATATAACCGAAAATAATCAACAACGGGATGCCTAACACTCTAGGACATCTTACAATGACGATTGAAATACATTGCGAATGATACATTACCATAATAGTTAAAATTTGCATCAAACGGATATCATCGGGCTATTAGGGGGAATTTCATTCCGATGAGACCCTCACTAATAGTCCCTAACCCATGGCATCACAATAATATGTAAGAAAAAACTACATTTAAGGTAATTTGGATGACCAAAAGCTCAACAAAATAGCATAACAAAATGCTAAGAACAAAGGGTTTTTACCTTGCAATTAATCCCCACAATATGTATGAATTTGTGTATTGAGTAGAGTAGAAAAATATGAGATATAATCTCAACAAAGTAGATACAATTTCTTACTATTTCTCACTCTTTTCTCTCTTAATTTTTGCTGTTTTCTTCCTATTTTTCTTCCTCTCCCCGAAACTGCTGCTGCTGCTGAATTCTGCTCCTTTTTTTTCCTGTATGCGAACTGGCCTAATATAGCACTGCCAAGGGCAGCCGCAGATCTATCTGCGGCTGGCCGCAGATACATCTGTGGCTGGCCCTTGGTTCTCCCCCCAGCCGCGCTCGAGTCCCGTGCGCTTCGAGTCCCGTGCTGCCTCGAGTTCCGTCCTTGGCCGCGAATTGATCTGCGGCTAACTGTGCTGATTTTCTCGTTTTCCGCGCCTCGTCTCGATTTTCGTGTCGTACCGTTGGTTTCCGCTGACGGGTTTGCGCTCGGCACTCCGGAACCCGTCGGGAAACGTGCCACGTCATCCGGGCTAGCACAGTGATCAGTAACTGACTCTCGACATTCGTTTGTTGTCGTGTCGGCTTCCAATATCATCCCGTCATGGTGGTTTTTGAGGGTTCGTCTTTACGTCCCACCCTTATATTCTCGTGTGCCGGGTCAATTGACGATTTTTGCCCTCCTGTCAGGGTTAGTATAAGGAAATGCAAAAACGGGTGTCTACACATCATATTAATCATCTAACACATGCTTTCTAACTATTATATCAAATATTTCATCTTTTGAGCCAATTGAGTCCACATACAGAAAACTATAAACCATATACCAGTAAAGTAAAACAAAGAGGAAAAGAATATACCTTCTATTGCTTTAAGAACTTAGAATTCTCTTCAATCACAAACTCTTCTCAATCCACAAACTCTCCCAACTCACAATTTCTCTCTATTCTCACTTCATAGAACTCTGCTCTTTCTTCTTTCTTTCTCTTTTTTTTAACTCTGTGTTTTTCTTATTTTTAACAACTGATAAGCAAAAGATAAAAAACTGGTATAAACGTATTCTAATATTTTAATCCATCAGTTACACAATTCAAAAGCCTCTAAGGCTTGTTTGGTTAAATTAAAATAGAATAATCCATTATTTGCAACCAAAGGTCATAAGGCCTTGTTTGGAAAAACTAAATTAAAACACTTCTCATTTATTTTAATAAATCATTATAACAAATAGTTTTAAATGTCCACAGTTCTAATTTAATTGAACTTATTATTAAATAAATTCAATTGAACCTTACTAACTTAAAATAATAAATTTATTTAACCAATAACAATAACACCAAATAAATTATATTATTCAAATAAATCATTTATTCAAATAAACCTTTTCATCATCTAATTTAATTAATCTAATTTAATTATTAAATTAAATTAGAATAAACATAATAAATAACATTCAAATAACATTTAACATTATTAAACTTAACATATACCCATTCCACAAAAACTTAATAAATTATTTATTTAGCTCAATAAATTAATAAAAATATTTATATAATTCAATAAATATTTTTATTCAATCACAAAAATTGCATTCGTTACAATAAGTGCGCATGTCAGTTCCCCGACAATATAATTTCCCCTTTAATGAGGGTTATTCATCTCAGTAGATGAGAGTCCGCACCAAGATAATTGGTTTGGGTAGCATTTAAACACATGCATATAGGTCAAACCGAAACAATGGCGTAGACAAACTTTACCAACATACACAAGGACATATTGAATCTAACATTTGCAATAAGGTTCAAGGGATATTAATACTCAAACCTAGTTTCAGAATATGAATGACAATTTATAAAGCATAAAAGTCATTCTCACCAGCATATACTTGTACGATAAATGAATATACAAGTTTAAGAACTTGCTTAATAAAAAGAGAGGGTTCGAGTACTTGCCTTTAGCGTAGTCTACGAATTTAAAGCTTAATGACACGTTACAATCCTATTGTAATAATAGTTTATATATGAGAATTCCATTAGTCATACAAGTTCATAATTCAAATAATTCCACATTATGACTCTACACATATACACACAAGTATAACACATTTTCAGTCCCACCTTAGATGCTAATCCTGACCATAGACCAACGCATCACGTTGTTTGAAATTGTTATCGATCTCGCTTTGAAACTCATTTAGAAAACTCGTAAACACTTTTATATCTTGGTTCTATATAGTCTTAACATGGTCACATAATACAAGTCTAAGTTTAATCATGTACTAAAGCTTAATGCATACATACTTCACTTTCAGATTAGCAATAAAATAGTCAGAATGCACTGCAGGACGGCGCGACCTGCGCTGGAATATAACTAAGGAGTGGCGCGGCCCGCGTTGCTCCCTGTTTAGCTCCAGTGCAGGCTTGTCTCCTGTATGGTCTTAGCTTAACTTTTATCATACAATGCTACTGATACCTAACACACATACACGTCAGAAGGTATAAACTTTAGTTAAATATCTAGCATGCTTGTCCCTTAGCCATTTCCAAACATTTCATTCCATTTGAACTTTGTAAAGTAACATGGTTAACAAGTGTATTTCATAAAGGCGAGTCATGACAATTAATATATCACTCGATGTTGCTAGGCAAACTATAACATGCATGCTCGTACATATATTATGTTCACACGATTAGCGTAGTTCCATCGCTTGAAAACTTGTTTTAAAGCATACTTGCAATCATGAGAATATGCTTAATCACATCGGTGAGCATAACGATCATGTCTAGAGACATATGAAGTCCTATTATACATGCTTGTAAGCTCAGAACATCAAAGATACAAAGTTCGTTAAGTTTTCACTTCCAACACTTCAAGTTTTCTTTTAGAAAAGTCGTTAGAACCAAGTTAACACAACTCATATCATGCAAGAGGGCTTTGGATGATATGTGATACTGATTTACATCCTTATATAAGTTACTTACGTATGCTCATGAAACCAGAATACACATAAGGTTGTTTTCAACAATGTTGGTCTTATAAGTTTTTTCATGTAAAATTCACACTAACGCAACTAAAGGGAATGGTTGTCGAATGTTGAAATCCTATATCAGTAATTCAGAGTTATTAATGACCAAAATCAAAGCAATCAAGCTTGATTAACTTATCAGAACTAACAAAAAGTGGAGTTTCCTTCTGGTGCACGACGCGACCACGCCTGGTTTTGCCTAGGGAGTAGCGCGACCGCGCTGCTCCTCGGCAGAACCAGGGAACTCCCTGTATCCGCATGCCCTCCAAAGCCAAAACCAATACAAATAGAAATTTATGAATACCCGCCTCACCTAAAGTCCACAAACATGATATTAAGCATCCTTAACATGATTCTATCAACTTAAAATAAGTAAACAATTAAGTTCAAGAATTAAATTGCTCATTCATTCTATTTTCCCAAAGTTTAATACAATTAGCGATTGATCTCGTTATGAACTCGTTTCTGGACCAAAATGATTTGGTTTAACTTTTTTTTGTTTTCGTATTTAACCATACTAAACAATGTACTAACAACCAATTTCAGATTACTATGACTTAGTTCATAAAATTTTCGTACATTCAAGGCATGTATTACATGACATTTCTGACATTTTGTAAAACTTGAATCTTAGCATCATAGAACAAGATTAACCACTTCAATATCATGTATATAAACCTAACTAGCATCATGATATCTATTATTAATCCAGCTAACATAAAATTTGTAAATATCCTAAGAATTTTGGTATGTAGAACTTAAGAAATTAAGAACACAGTTTAATGGAGTTTTACCTCTTGAAGCTAATTTAATTCTTTAATTTCTACCAAACTGAAATTCGATCATTCCTTTACTCTCTAATAGAATCTCACCTTTAGATTTCTAGTAACCAAAATGAAGAAGAGAAAGCCTCAATTTATAGAGTTTCTTTTTGTCCAAAATCAGATTTTGCCCATTGATTCAAACCAATGGAAGAAGGAAGAAGATGAAGGTTAATGAGAAGTTAGTAGTTTACTATTTTTGAAACTACTCCCCACTTTCCCCATCATGGATTCCTGAGGTTTGTATGGCTGATTTTTGAGGAGAAGGGAGATTGTAATGCCTCGTGAATTTTGAAACGTTCGTAATTAATTTTTTTTAATTAAATATACATTTTTTAATTTTTTAATGAGTTAACTTTGTTTGTTCTTATTTAAACCTTTTGCGGGTATATCGGTGGATTATAGTGACTATGATGATTTATTGATATAAATATTGTGTTAAGGGAATCACTAGTAGTATATTTAACAACTTAGTGAGCAAAACCCTTCTAAGGCTTTATATCCATAAAGTTGACATTAGGTATTTACTAAATTAAGTAATATTCAAGTAAATTGGAATATACGGTTAGTAAACTAAAGTGTGTGGATTAATTAATGATAGTAATTGTTGATAGAGAATATGGGTCCCACAATTGGATTTATAATTATTAATATGTTAATTTAGTAATTATTGATTGATTGCCTAAAGTTACTTAATTTAATTGAACCTAGTTTCAATCAGTTTTTATATTAATCAATCCAGGATTTAGGTATAGAAATTGATGTGGGCTTATTACAATGAGCAATATCATGGGGTATAACATTAAATGACCCCAATATTGCATATTAAATAGATTTGGATTTTATTAGCCTAATCATTTAACCATTGGAAGCACCAATGGTTATTTCAATGTAGTGGTCACCAACAACCCTAGCCCACTTGAATTTATTAAATGTATGTAACAATGGTTTACTTTTATTTTATAAAGCTATTTGGGACAACATTTTGGGACACAATCCCTCCCTTGCCGATTGCTCTTAGGAGAATGGAGTGGAGTAAGGTTGATTGTCAAAACTTTATGTTTAATTCAAGTAGCTAGTTTGTGTGGGAAGTTGAAACCTGGTTAGGACTTTGGACCTCATAGGCTTTCCTATAATAAAGTCAAGTAGCTACCTCTGATGTGGTCATAGCTTCCTAAGATGTCAATTAGCCCACCCTAGTGACACAAGGCTACTCACTAGCTTTCATGATGACAAACCTGGTAGAGGTTTTCTTGCTAATATCCAACTTAGTTAAGTCTTTACTCCAAGGGACAACAAAGATATATTGGGGATATTACGTAAACTCTCTACACAAAGGACCCAAGGTTGACCAAGGCTCACCATTAAGTGAAAAATCTAATTAGCACACTGTAAAGATATAGATTAAGGCTAAATGAAATGGATAACGGTGAACTGTTATATCCAAGGGGGCAAGAAAGATGTGGGGGATAATAGCATGAATTCTAATTTAGCATTATTACTTGCAAAGTATTCTATCCTTTAATTTCATTTCAAGTTCATTTCCTTTCTTTTCATCTCTTTCTTTTCATTTCTCCCAAGCAAAAGAACCTAGAGTAAGAGCTTAGTGTAGAGGAAAAGAGGAGTGAGCACACAACTGAGTATTTAGCATAGTTCATGAATCCCAAGTTTTATCACATACTTTGGTTAGATCAAGGAGAGTAGCTACCAAGATCAAGGGTGACAACTACTAAACCATTTTCTTCTTTCTTACTTTGTTTTATTTTCATAGTTTTTGAGAGATTTTGTCTCCTCAAGACTCAAGATATTCATTAGATCTTTATGCTTCATGTATAGATCTAATCCTCTTTGAGTGTTAGAATGGAGATTCACAGGAAAGAAAAGGAATTTATGTTCTTAAAGGGTAAACCCCCTAGCTTTTCTTCACTTTAAAGATCACCCAATAAACTTGAGATCTACAACTTGGGATTATTGGTTGATGCCGTCGAAAGGAAGTGCTAGGCACCTGAGTTAGCTAGTCAACCCAAGTGGTAGAAGCCACAAATCCATCACGTTTTGCAGCCATGGGGGCTGTTTTCCCCCGAAACAGTCACATTCTTAAAGTCTTAAAACCAAGAAGCTTGCTGTCCTTTGTTTTTCCAAAGGTTGTTTCGGCCCAGTTATTGGATTTTTTAACAAAATTTGGAAAAAACTCATCCAACAGGTTACCTTAAAGATAGTATCTACAAGTAAGAAAAAGAAAACGCAACACGTTTCGATGTGTAGTTTTCTGTGTAACTGGCTTTTCCGGCGGTGAATGACCTCCTAAATTATTCATACTCGGAATTTCTCACTTTGGTGTTACCTTGCACACAATATGAGAGTTTTACCAGTATGTCTTATGTACATTATGCGAGCTGTATTTACCCTGAAAATTTCAGGCAATTGTGCTGAGCGAAACTCGATTTATGAAAAATATAACAAGATTCGGAGGGTTTTGAGTACCTTTAAAAATAGCGGTAAATCATTTTCTAAAATTCCCAGGAAAATTTGTAAATTATGGTTGGGTCATTTATTGCCCCGATCCAGAAGACTAATTACTTTTTCGAACTTGTGTTTGCTATTTTTGCATAATAATATTATTAGTTATGCATTAAAAGAAAATCAAATGGATAACATAATGTCATAAATACAGAAACAATAGGATGTTAAAGCTTAGGTACTCCTATTATGGGTGTAATCTAAACCCATGTGAGGTATTTTTGGCAATCTGATTAGGATAAATAATAACTTGATGACCTCTTAATGGTTATTTAAATTAAGTTGTTTAATAAATGGTTTAAAACAATTAAAATAAAATTTTTTAGTCGCCGAATAACTTATTAAAAGTATTACCTATGACTATTTTTAATATAAGAATTTGATATTTTTTGTTTTCAGTAAACAAAGAAATATTAAGATTTTAAAACTTCATGGAAACATATTATTGAATGGCGGGTTAAATGAATATTTGTTTTTAAGCATTAATAAATGATATAAGATATTATTAAAATGGCTAATAATATTAGATTATAAATATTATTAATGATCATTGAGAATTAAAATTATTATTAAGAGACTTAATAATATTAGATTAAAGTATTATTGGATGATTAAAATATCATATTAAGATGTTAGAATACCAATTAGATAAACGAATAAACAGTGTTCTTTAGTGGACTAATGAATACCAAGAGTGTTGAATTAAATAATTAATCTGGATTGATAACATTTCAACATGTCTTATAGGATTTACGCATAGTTTATTAACTTATGTTTGTGCTTATCTTCGTGATATTGCTTAATTGTTAAATAAATAGCATCAAGTAAGCGTAGTCGATATACAACTACGCCGAGCAGTACTAATTGGCTGTAGCATCGACATTCATCCAATGTTAGGGTTCCTTCTAAAGCACATTAGTTACAGCTTAGAAGAATTACTTGTAGCTGAGCGAGACAGGCAAGTTCCCTAACTCAAACCTCGAGTTATTATTTTCGCAAGGGCATGTATTAGTGAATTCAATTATTGTTGATTATTCATATCTATTTACATGATTATTGAGATTCGCACCTTGTTGCCCACATTGAATTCCCCATTCTATTTATTATTGAAACTGTGAATTAGATTAAAGTTCTTTCAAGCATGAACTGTTAATTCCAGATAGATCCTATGCTATTTGTATCAGCTAGATAAATACATGTCTAACTTTGTTGAATCAAAGGTTATTTTAACAAAGTCGTTCTTATTAAAATTGTTTACATATGGTAAGAACTTCTTGGCCTGAGAAACGGATAAACTTTGATTAAGGCATGATCTCCACTGCTGGTTTATTAAGTGATTATGCCCTAAATCACGGTGGTATGACTGGCTGATCCCCCTTGATTACCAAAACCCATTATTAAGAGGTCCAGTTTTTTTTTTTTTAAATGCTGAGAACCTTGGCAAATGTCTATGGTTATTTCCCAACCACTCAGTAATAGTCCACATTCCAATTATTCGAATATTCAACTGTTTGACTATTAATTTATGTTTCTTCACACATTTTTATTACTGTTGTTAACCATTGACAAAAGCGACCACGATCTAAAGAGGGACACCCCAGGAAACGGGAAGAGTGCAATAAGAGTAGTTTGCCTGATAGGGCTTATGTACTTAGTTTACTCCTTGAATGTTATTTTGGCTTATTGTGAACTCTTTATTGTATTAAGGGTACGTTTTAAGTTAATCCTGGTTAACGAAACCTTGTAGGACCCATGATCTGTAAGACTTTATTACTATTTCGGATTTAGATTATTGTATGTTTATTATTCCGCATTATGTTAAGAAAGTAATGTTTGTTGTTGAGTATCCTGAAACCAAACACCGAAATTTCGAGGGTTAGGAAACCCAGATGTTTGGGGGTGTCACAGGTTTGGTAATCCAAAGCTATAGGTTTTAACCTTAGGAGAAAAGTCGTCCTTAGGCTATAACCCTGAGAAAGAATGTAGAGGGAATAGAAGGGGAATTAGAACTCATTATTGTGTTATTTTTGGGTTAGAAATTTATTTATGATCTTTTAGAATTGAGTGATTTGGATCCATACGTATGGGTGTTTATTTTTAAGCTTGTGGATTATTTGAGGACATGTGTATTGATGAGATAAATTATGGTAAAGTGAAGGGACCTATTAAAGTAATGGGCGGATCCATTGTAAACTGGAGTTGATTGATATTCGAGGTTAATTAGATTATTCATTTGATGCCTTTTGATCAATTTTGGTGGCTATTGATCCAATTTTTTTTTTGTTTTTTTTTGTGGTCTATTCTTTAAGATAAGTTATTCGGAAGTTGATGTTGTCATGGAGTGTTCCTTTGTGATGAAATAGAAAAGAGAGGGTACCTTTGTATCTGTTGGGTTAAGGTTTGCAAGAGAGGAAAATGATTGATTCGAGTAGAATTAATGGATATCATATGGATATTTTAAAAGTGTTAGTTAAGTTATAAAGCTTTAATTTCGTGAATATCGCGTTTAGGTGAGGACAAACGGTATTAGACCTTCATATTAGAGTTGTTAAGCTATTGTTGAGAGCTATTGAGATGAATGATGTTATATGCAAAAAAAAATAAAAATTTATAGATGATGACTTTGATGGAGGTCAATGTAGATTGTTTTGAATGATTAGAAAGGAGATAGAGACAACTGGAGAGATTAGAGATTATGAAACGATAATGAACCTAAGGGTTAGATTTAGTGTTGATTGATACTGGAAAAAGTATCTAGAGATGGACACTGAATGATGTGAATAATGGGAAATCCTCTAGGGGAGGATCAATTGGAGACTCCGATATAATGAAATAGATTAGAGGAAATGAAAGAAAGGAAAGGTTTAAGTCTGAGAGTTATAAGACCTTTGTGAGTCGTAATGATATGAATTAATTGTGGTACCAATGTATATGTACTAGTATATTTATGCATTGCTAAGAAATGTGAAATCTCAGTTTTGTTTGTACAGCTAAGCTAGTTTATCTGTTCGTTAAGTCCCCAACTTTGTGTAAGTTGTTGGTAGATGAGTAGTTATGTGAATCCCAATCTTGCTTGTTACGTATTGCTATATGAATGCTAAGTAGTACGATGGGTTATATAACGATTGAGCTTATTTCAGTTATTTACTATAAAGGTGCCTTGAGTTGATATGAATTGATGTGATACATCCCCACTTTTCAAATATAGGGGAGAATGCATGTTCTTATTTAATCCCTTGATCTTTTGTGTCTCTAATGGGATAGTTAACATTTTATAGGAATATGCCGGAATTATAAGTGTTTTTGACACACTAAGCGGGTTGTCATGAATATAAATGTGTGGTATTATTGTTTACTTGAGTTGATTATGGATATCGAGTTGTGCCTTGACTCTTAAATGATATTACATCAGTAGAGTTTGCACTGATGTGTTAAAACAAGATGGTTTTATCTGTTTGCGTTTTTGTTGAGAACAATACAATTGCCCTGTCAAGGAGACAACCCCGATACACGAGGGTGGAGAGAGTCCAGTGAATAGTTTATGAGGAGGGTGAACATGGACCCCAAGAGGACCTTTGCGAAACTTGTTTGATGGAAAACGATGCAAGGCAGACCAGCCATTACGGTGGTTTGTGTTCGGCAGACCATGACAGTCAATATGACAACCTTTACGGGGTTTCAAATTTACTAGGACCACCTGAGTTTCGTGCGGTATTACGGATTCGAGTGAAGCCCAGAAATTGAGTAGAAGATATGGAGAAAGTTTTTAAGGTCGCAAGATGTGACCGAGGATCAAAAAGACTTCGTTTGCTCCTTTCATGAGGAGGGTTGAGTCAAATTACTGGTGGAAGGCGAATAGAAGCCGAGCTGGGGGAAGGCACAACTACGTTGGCCTTCGTTTTAAGGAGCTGTTTTTCAAAAAATTACTTTCTAGAAAAGGCTCGTAGCCAAAGTATGGAGATAATTAGTTATTGGATCTGATGCGAAGATGATATGTCGGGTGGTAGCAGAGTATGTAACGAAAGTTTAACAAACTAGGCGAGGTTTGCTCCACAACAAGTGGACACCGGAGCTAAGCTTGCGAAGAGATTTGAACAAAGGGTTGAATAGCCCTGGGGCGTTTAGTAAGGTTGTTGGTTTGCAGATCAACACATTTTCCTACGTTACTTAAGGAGAAGCATTTCATTAGCCGAGGAGGAAATGAAGCGTTGACAAAGTACAACCAAGATATAAAATAGCCGTTGATGGTCACAAGGAAGGTAGGCCGTGGGGGACAGTATCCCGAATAAAAAGAAAGGGGATCGATTAGCCAATCTTGCGGAATTGGACAACAAGTCTGGAGGAGTGGTTAAGAAGGATATATTCGTCCGAGTGTATCTCCATGGGGAGCGCCAGTTCTGTTCGTATTAATTAAAGAAAGGACGGATGGATCGTTAAGGCCTCAGTATCGATTACAGAGAATTGAACAAAGGTTACGATTTAGAACATGGCGTACCCGCTACCCCAGAATAGACGATCTGTTTGAACAACTCAAGGAAGCGATATTACTTTTCGAAGATTGAATTTTATTGGATGGGCTATCATCAACTAAGGGTGGAAGACAGGTGGATATCGCCGAAGACGGCATTCAGAACTCGTTATGGACTATTTCGAGTTTCTGGTTGATGTCATTTGGAGTGACAAATGCACCAGCGGCATTCATGGATATGATGAACAGAGTGTTCAAGCAGTACTTGGACAAGTTCATGGTAGTATTCATCGATGACATCTTGGTGTTATTTCAGTCGTCAGAGGAAGAACATGCTGAACATCTAAGGATTTCTTTGGAGGCATTAAGAAGGGAGAAGCTGTACTCGAAGTTT